>OU426988.1:7345069-8569247 GCA_911387755.1 Chrysotoxum bicinctum | reverse complement strand
CACAACGCAAAGTGGTATTGCTTGTGTGTGGGTAAACAAAAATGCCTTCAATGGTTGTGTATCGTTTTTTGGAATTTAATTTTTTGAAACGAAATAGGAACAGCGATGTTGATGTGGATAAAAAAAATACCAAGTGTCAGGATGGAATTGAATATACGAGTCTTTTTTTCGTTTCTCTTTTTTGTTTATCTATTGAGAATCAACTGACAAAAGTTATACCTACCTACCCGTACGGAGGAAGGGATGAATATTATGCAATTCATGACAATAAAGTAGAAGACAGATTTTTGGTATTTGGGAATTAAAAAGAGTTGAATGTCGAAATTCGGGTTACAAAACACAATGGGGCTTTGATTTTTTCCTTTTTGTTAAAGTTGCTGTCATTGGAAAAGTCGACAGAGGCGGAAGTTGAATTGGAAGGACTGAGTTTTTTTTTGTAGAATTTGAATGAATTTCGGGTAGAGATATTCAAAGAAATATCTACGGGTTCTAAGAATTCATCTCACAAAATCTTGACCGACAATACATTCATCATAATTTAAAATACTATTTATCAATACTTTTAAGAGCCAGTGCCTTAAAAAAGTAAATTAATCTGTGTATTTTGAGACCAAATACAAAATAAAATCCTCCTAAAATCTATTTATTTAGTAGGCATAGCGGAATAGCACTTATTTTATTGTTTGTGGTGTGGAACGGTCGTGTAAACTGTCATTTAATGCTTACTCTTCTTTTTTCAGTTCCAACCTTCCAACGCTCATCTACAACGACAACCCGATACTAGCCTTTCAGATAAGGCAAATGTACTCGCAGCTAATTTTTCTGCTAGTTCTACGTTGCCTCCATTAGTTAATCGTGATACCCGTTTCGCTGAGAATGCTCATCAGTTCACCTTGAGTCTAATTTTGGACGTATCGTCAAATACAGAGATTGGTTTTTTAGTCGCACAACACGATTTTGGAATAATTTACCGGGCACGTTTTCCCTTGCGATTTCAATTTGCAAACATTCAAGACCTATGTTCATTGACACCTCCTCTCAAACTTCTCTCAAGTTTAAGAGGGCTGAGTAAGGCCAAGGTGCCACTTTCCTGATTGGTATTTTTATTTTTCCAATGACTTTTAAGTGTGAAACTATTCTTCTGCAGACATGTAACAAAAGCGTTTTATCAAAAAACATGTCAGGGGAAGCGTTCAGGTGTCCTTTGGTGCAAAAACTGTTATTGATAATTTAACCTCTACATTTTTGCTGCATTTCGTTCGGGTTAGGTACGATATCCCATTTTTTTAAATCCCATTTTTTTAAATCCCGTTTTTTTAATCCCGCTTTTTATAATCCTGTTCCTGTCTCTTATAATTCCGTTTTCTTAAATCCCGCTTTTTAAAATCATGCTTTTTAAAATCCCGTTTTTTTAAATCCCGTCTCTTATAATGCCATTTTTTATAATTCCGACGTATAAACAGTGATGTATGCAACCACCTTGCTTGGGCACACAATAGGATTTAGAGTAGGTGCGAGGTTGGGTGCATGCAAAGTTTCTTTAGCATTTAAAGTTTTAGCTACGTATTCTAAAAAAACGGGATAAGCGGTATAAAAGCGGGATTATAATAGAACGGGATTTTAAATAAACGGGATTTTAAAAAGCGGTATTTAAAAAAAACGGTATTATAGAGGACAGTATTTTAAAACTTTTTTTGCGGGATTTTCGAATTATAAATTATAGATTATAAAAAGCGGGATTTCGTTACGCTCCCATTTCGTTCAGGTTCGAGATGTCAAAAAATATTTATAAAGGCGATGCTAGGTTAACGAGTAAACATTGTAAGGGTAATCATAACCCTCTTAGAAGGTACCATTAAAAATCATTGTGTGAATTTTTTTAAATTTTTTAAAATCTGTGGAAGAGTTCTTGAGAAATAATATATTTTCATTTGGTCCTAAAAAAATGAAAAAAAAATTATCAGGAATAATATTCAAAACACGCTAGCTAAGAAGCTTAACGAAAATCGACATAGCCTTTTTTGATGCAGTTGATCTGTTCAATTTTGTCGGCTTCCCTATTATGTTAATGTTAAGTTTGATCAAAATCTTGAGTTAGATTTTTATACGAATACGTAGCTTGAACTTGGTTAATCGAAAATGACCGTTTAACCACTTTGTAGCTTGTCTGAACTTATGTATTTCGGGTTTTCGTTAGTGGAGTTGACCTTATAAGAAAAAATAAACAAATTCGGGGCGCTTTGTGAGAACCAGGGGCCTGGGATTTACAATTTTCAACCATTTTTCCAAGCATATTATCGTAAGAAATAGAAGGACCCTACAATTTTTTACAGAGTTGGAACGGCATTGATGAGAAACAATTTTCATGACAGGAGGTACTCGTACTTTTGGAGAATTTGTCACTTCTTCGCAAGAACCAATACCCCTGTTTTACGTGTGAGTTGCTACGAAAATCGATCGCAGGCTTTCGGCACACTTTCCTTTAGTTCCCGAGGTGCAACCCTGTGTCTCACTGAGTTCAATTAAAACGGTTTCCCAGGTATAGAATAAAAAAAGTAAAAAACGAAGAAAATAAAAAATACGCACAAAATAGAATACTGGAGTCCGATAAAATTTGTTGGAAGGACTATTCCTATCGTTACACCTGCTTTGCTCTCACTTTTTCGTGTCACCCATTTATAAATAAACTGATTTACTAACCAGTTTTGTTTGCTTAAAAACAATCGATTATGTCTTGATACGCATATTTTTCGAAGTCAGAATACAACAAAGACACTCTGGCCCATAATGCAAGCTATCTCTCGAAGTGGAGCATCTTTCAGCTTAAACTACACACTGTTGATACAAAAACTTTGTTAAATTCTTCTCTTTGAACTTTAAGTTATTTTCCACCAGCAAGAGAACGGAAAAGATAATAAAAATAATCAACTTAAAAGGATGTTGTTTCACACACAATATACATAATATGCTTGTATTGTATTGGATGATAGTCCTTGGCGTTATTATACGTACGAACGATACGAGCTTAATTTTAAACTGTGCAGGAGAAATTTTCAGGGATGCTGCATATCGCCTGTCTGAAAATTTTCTTCTTGGAAATTTTACGATTGATGCGTAAGGATATGTGTGTACTCGAACAATGGCAAAGATACAAATAAACCTATATATGCAAAAATGCAATATTAAGGATAAAGAATAAAGGAATATTTTTCAGAAAAGTTTTAAGAAAATATCCTGAAGTAAAAAAATAAATTTCATCTGTAGGCGAAGTGCAAATGTTATCATTCCTACCAGTATTCTTTGATGAAACATAATGAAAATGAGACTTTGGAGGTGTTTCGAAAATCAGCAAGGAATGGGCTCTCCATTGAGAATTTTCAATTTTAATTTTAAAACTAACTTTGAGTAAGATCATTTAAACGAATCCGAAATGTCCAATTTTGTATATCTCTGGCGCATAAATCAGGCCGGATTTGACTAATGGCAATGATCCTTTTCACTTTCAGGGCAGTGACAATTTGTGGCTTGTTGGCATAGACCTGTGACTTAGAAAACGTCACAAGAAGAATTCTAATGAACTCAAATCGCACGATCTCCGTGAAAATTCACATCGCCTCCCCGTGAGATAACCATGTTCGAAAATCGCTCGTGTAAAATGAACTTTGTAACAAGGGCTGTGTTGTACGTTTCGTGCCGTCCTATTGAAACCACATTTCGTCGGTGTCCATGTCATCCAATTGAGACGAAAACAAATTGGTTATCATTGACCGATAGGACTCACTGTTGAAGATGACGGTTTGGCCAACGTTGTTCTCAAAGAAGTATCTATGAACCCATTGGTGGATCTCGTAAGAATTGTGATCGTCCCAAATTTGACGATTTTACTTGTTGACGAACCCATGAAACCCAGGCAATTTAATCATTTGCACATGTTGTTGAAGCTATTAAACTCTTCATGTTGAATGAAGACAGATTTAATTAATGAAGGCCAATTTGACAGATGAAGCTCCAACAATATGGCCGCAATCAGATCAGATGTCAAAAGGGGGAAATTTGTTACATATAACAAAAATATGAGTATGAGGTTTATAGGTAAATGGGTCGTGATCGTGATATCGTATAAAAAGAATTTGACATGATTTTTTCTCAGTCTTTGGGGGTTGCAAGGTGCAATAAAGAATTAATCTTTTTTAGATTTTGTGTTGGACTTTTAGCTAAGAAAAAAATTACGGAACAGAGTTAAGGTTAGGCTAGCATGAATACTTGACACACTTGAAAATAAGATGGTCCTTGTGATACAAACATGAATCTAGTAAACTTTATCCCGACTTATTGAACCACTTAGATCTTAGAGCACTATACGAAGCAAGATACACTAATAATGACTATATGCGTTAGGTCGCTTCGACCATTGCTCTCCTAGATGAAACCTTCTTCTTTGAAACAAAACAGGACATGTGCAGAATATATGGGAAACCGATTATTCCTCTTCTGCAGACAGCTATTAGATAATATGATACCTATTAAAAAATCTGTCAAATCTGTTGTTTATTATTCAGTTACGAATGAACATCCAAATGATACAATTTTTTCATCAAATTGAGTGTTTGTACGTGCAAACGTTGGGCGCATTGGACCCATTTAATAAAGGTAGTGGTCCTTCGCATTCGACTCCACAAAGTTTGGTGGCCAAATTTGAGAAGACCGGTTCGGTTATCAATCAACCAACATTCGTACGTCAAATGAACGCAGGTTCGGCCAAAAATATTTCCGTGAAAGTGTACAACAGCAGATCCTGAGGTAGTCGATTCCTCGCCGTGCACAAGAACTCGGCCTTTCGCAGACTTTAACTTGCGAATTTCGTGTCATGACTTACACTAATACTTGTACAAGATCCAACTGAGCCAGATGCTCAAAGTTCATGATCGTAAACAATGCCGTTTACTCCCGTATTGGGCTTCGAATAGTTTGATAGATGTCCCCAATTTTGAGCGAAAAACCATCTTTTGCGACAAGGCGCATTTTTTGGATGAAAGGCTGTGTTAACAATCAAAATAGGGAGAGTTCATCCCAGACGAGGCTAACCAGTTGAGAATGCCTCCACAAAAAGTTACCGTTTGATGTGGATTTTGCGTCGAAAAAGATGTTGATGAGGCCCTCATCGTCAATGGGAAGCACTACAGAACGATGATTAACAATTATTATGGCCAAAATTGAACCATATATGCCCTGACGACTTGTGGTTCCAGCAGTACGTTGGTGTTAATTGCCACTGAAGTTGCAGGTCTGTGCGAATAAACGGCAATCGACCGATGCCCTGAAAGTGAACCTAACGCAGGCCGACGCTCTAATTCAACCGGATCTATGCGAAAAAGTCATTTAAAATTGAACCACTCGAATATGTGTCAATGTAAGAAGGCGGGCATTTTAACTAAGTCATGTACACATGGGCCTTTCAAATTCAAAAATAATTTTGTTAATTCCTCACAGACAGCTCGATTTATTCCTTATTCCAATTCTAGATAAACCCGCCCTTTTTGAAAAAACCCTTTACTATATGACCAGTTAAGCAAACATTTATTAGAGGCCTAGATCTCGTAGAGAACCTGAACCTAGTGACTTACTACACTCAACCATTATTGTATGTGTGTAGTCAGCAGGAAAGAAGAAATCCATTTTCTGCCGAATTCGAACGACGAAGGTGAGAAGCAATTTTCATGACAAGAGATACGCTTGGAGAATTTGTCACTACTTCACAAGACTTGGTATTCCCGAAAAAAAACCTTTTTTGTCTAACAGTAACAGTTGGAGAGTGAACCAAGATATCCGCCATGAGATTCTGAGACTATAGGGAGCTATATTTCGGTATTCTTTGCTTACATTCTGAGACACTTTATGACAAATAAAATTAACTTCTCCTTCATCCTCAAAAATGTTGTCCTGTGTTCACCGAAGTCTACAATGCATAAGGGACCAAAATTTTAATAAAACATCAACTTAAATCATCTAGATCCAACTTTCACAATAAAAGGACCTGTATGATAAGTTTCTAACGAACGGGCTCTTTAGTTGCTTTAGAAAGCCTTCTTATTCCAAGAAAGAAGTGATGAGCAAGAGTTGTTCTTCGTTTGATTTCACTGCTGGGAGTGGTCTCAGTTCATAGAGGACCATAGAAAAATAAAACTTGTATGGTGACGTTCAGATTGTATAAGTTTCTGATGAGCCTAACGAGTACACATTGCATGGCTTGACACGATTCTAACAAATTGTTCGCTGCAGATATGTGTTTGGGGGGTGTCTAACAGAAAAATTATCAAAATACATCCCTTGACAGAATCTCTAGGCTTTAATACTGTACATCATTTTGGATGTTAAGGAATCTAACAAATAAGTATTACCAAATTTTCTAAGTTAAGTCATGTCACTCATTGTGGTCATGCGTTTTTTAGGTCAGTCATTCGAAACCATAAAAGCTTAAGAAAAGGTTACCAACTAACCCATGTCATCAACAATTTAAAACGTGAAAAATTAATTCTCATTCAAATATAAACATACCGCTAGCTGCACAATCGTTGGTGTTTTGGCGTTCGTCGTCCTTGCAAAAGCCTAAAATATAATCGCCTTATCTTTTGACAGCAAATATTAAAGCCTGCTTCAGTTGGTTTCGCTAATGCACCCAACCAAAAATGAAACAATACATTTAAATGTACAAAAACAAAAGTTCCCAACAGATTCCTCGTCCCTGGCTCCACCGGCACATATATACTTTCCGTAATGGTAATGTCGAGCCACAAAAAAATAATCTCTCTTACCTTTCGATGTAGGGAATCGGTTTTTTTTCATCTCCTGTTTTACAATTTTTGTATCTTTTTTTTCTGTTTTGTTTAGTTTGCACTGTAAAATAGGACTGAAACTCGTTGGAAACTAATCTGCATTTCATTTGCTTGACCTAATCTGGTAACCATTTTGTGCGCCCTTCCCATATTCGGCTAGGAAAGGCTGACGGTTAAAATAAGTTAGGTGTGCAACCGGGTAGAACTTATTTGCTTTTGTGACTGATGAAATTTAATAATATCTTGGATGTCGATTGAAGTCTTCATGAACTAGACCATGTGTTAAACTAAATCTCATTCAGAAATATAATCCCAAACATAAGCTTAATCGCAATCGTAAGAAAAGTTTTCGAAGTTGTATGGAGTTTTTAAAAGGTAAAGGAAAATAATTCTATCGACTTGATCGTAGCTCGGTAGTTTTTCGTGCTGAACTCAAATCTGTCCACCAATTCCAGTTTTCAGAATATTTCTATTAAAAAATGGAAACACATCTATTTTCGTTATTTTTAAAGACTCAAGCAACACTTGAAACCATTTTCAGCCCGTGTTCATATGTTTCTATTTTTCATTTCAACATCGTTCATTTCAGCGAAAAAAATCCGCCAGATAATAAGCAAATCGATCGGGAACAATTTCAAGAGATCTTACAAACAACCATCCAAGAAAATCAAAGGAAGTGGAATCTCCAACTTTATCCTGAAAAGACTACCACAATAAGTGATACCAACTGCATCCACAACTGCTACTTCTCCAATAAATGGAAAATTGTAAAAATCTTGTCTGTACCAAAGAAGAACAATAAGGAAGTCTCAACAACCTTCGCGAAGGCAATCCAGACACCTTATGGTGCGAAGACTTAAGCAGCAAGGACTCACCTGATTTGGCATTTTTGAAAAATTCCGAATCGTTAGAAAACCTGACGAGCCGAAAAACAGGAACTGCCCTCCCTATCCAGAGTGTAAAGTGTCCCGTGACCATTCGACGGTTTGCAGCCAGGTAGTATCCCGGCTGTATTATAACGGAACCACTTTATAACCAAGTCGAATCAAAAAGTAACCTAGACCTTACCATGCTGTGAGGAGCTCTGCTCCTGCAGGTGTGAGTGTAGTAGCTTAAGTTGAAGGTACGAGTAGTTTGGAAGTGGTGATGGCACGGAATTACTACTGGAAGCGTAAGCCTATTTGCACTCAGGGTTCCTATCGACCTCCTCGTGGTACCTGCGGACAGGCTACAAAAGAAGAAGGACGGAGCAATCCTGACACATTCTTCTAATGTAGCTGAACTAATTAGATGGGAACATTCTGGACGGTATCCATAAAAGTCGGAATCCGCTAAGGAGTGTGTAACAACTCACCAGAGGGGTGCACACTCTTAGTTGTTGATTTCTACTTCGATTAATTACTGGGTGTGTGTATCTAAGGTTGACAGGCCTTGAGTTTTGCAGTAACTCATCTGGAAGTGACCTCACGGTTGCGAAGCTCCACCGGAAGCTATGTTCTGGAACCATGGGAGATAGTGCCCAGAGTTAAAGGGGCTTGCATCTTGTATGCCTTGGCCTTTGCGCTTACGCCTCTGCTGATAATAAAAAGAGTAGAGATGAGTAGAGTAGAGTTGAAAGACCGTTTTCTCTACTTTTAAGCTATCTATGTGGTGGCGTGGTTTATTCCGAATGCGGATACACATGGTTTTCAAGCTGGCTTGAATTCAAGAGGTGTTAGATAGACCTCGCCCCATAGCAAGAAAGTGTGACATGCTGCAACATGTCGCAGAATCGCTACTGAGATGGCTTCGACTATGTCAGAGCTAATGGTCAGGGCTCGATCTGACTCCGATATGGGTAGGCCCACCCGCCCACCGTCGAATTAAGTCTTAGTTGAGAGGTGTCCACGTTAAAAACATTTAGGTTCTGTACCCCAATACTTCTCTAGATATTTTTGGGAACAATATGCCTAAATATTATAAGCAAAAAACTGTAAGAAGTTCAACACTCCGCGAGATGTTACCGCAAGAGAATACGGATCGTATCGTATGAAGAAAGACCATCAGAACTAGTGTATTTCAGACTACCAAGCGACTCAGGAAGGCTATCGGACGAAAAAATTGCAGAAACATCAAAATCAATAGCTCTGATGGAACGCAAATGTCCGGCAAAAGAGACGGCAAGTACTTGGTATGACAATTCAACAAACTTTTTCGTTTTAATGACACGACACTAAAGCGTGCACTAGACGGATTTGACTACCCTCAAAATGTATTTGAGCATGTTACGAGCTTTTAGGAGATTCCGGTGCACATTGGTTTTAAATGTGTGAACATTACAATAGGAGGGAAATATTGGGTCGCACAAAGCATTCCACATTCGTATAGTGCGGCTAAAGAAAAATCTCTGAGTTTAACAGTGCGTCCAAAGTTGGGCTCAAGGGTTAACTGATGGGTATTCCCTGAAGCGAGTATCACGGTTCAATGGTTTAAGGGCAGGAATGAAACTATCTTTTTCACTAGAATACTGGTAACAGAAATTTCGGTAACACAAAGAAAGACAAGAAACAATGAGGCGGTGCTCTCGAGATTCAAATGATTCTATAATAGTTCTTTCATTTATCATTTCTAAAGCTCTTTTTTGGATTCTAAACGGTGATTTTTTAAGAGCTTGAGAACTTTTTTTAAAAAAAAAACGCATAAAATTTGCAAAATCTCATCGATTCTTTATTTGAAACGTTAGATTGGTCCATGACATTTACTTTTTGAAGATAAGTTCATTTAAATGTTGACCGCGGCTGCGTCTTAGGTGGTCCATTCGGAAAGTCCAATTTTGGGTAACTTTTTCGAGCATTTCGGCCGGAATAGCCCGAATTTCTTCGGAAATGTTGTCTTCCAAAGCTGGAATAGTTGCTGGCTTATTTGTGTAGACTTTAGACTTGACGTAGCCCCACATTCCATTCCATTCCTTGAGATGAATTGTTCTCCGAAGTTTTCCCTCAAAATGGCCATAGAATCGCGAGCTGTGTGGCATGTAGCGCCATCTTGTTGAAACCACATGTCAACCAAGTTCAGTTCTTCCATTTTTGGCAACAAAAAGTTTGTTAGCATTGAACGATAGCGATCGCCATTCACCGTAACGTTGCGTCCAACAGCATCTTTGAAAAAATACGGTCCAATGATTCCACCAGCGTACAAACCACACCAAACAGTGCATTTTTCGGGATGCATGGGCAGTTCTTGAACGGCTTCTGGTTGCTCTTCACTCCAAATGCGGCAATTTTGCTTATTTACGTAGCCATTCAACCAGAAATGAGCCTCATCGCTGAACAAAATTTGTCGATAAAAAAGCGGATTTTCTGCCAACTTTTCTAGGGCCCATTCACTGAAAATTCGACGTTGTGGCAGATCGTTCGGCTTCAGTTCTTGCACGAGCTGTATTTTATACGGTTTTACACCAAGATCTTTGCATAAAATCTTCCATGTGGTCGAATAACACAAACCCAATTGCTGCGAACGGCGACGAATCGACATTTCACGGTCTTCAGCAACACTCTCAGAAACAGACGCAATATTCTCTTCTGTACGCACTGTACGCATTCGTGTGGTTGGTTTAATGTCCAATAAAGTAAACTGAGTGCGAAACTTGGTCACAATCGCATTAATTGTTTGCTCACTTGGTCGATTATGTAGACCATAAATCGGACGTAAAGCGCGAAACACATTTCGAACCGAACACTGATTTTGGTAATAAAATTCAATGATTTGCAAGCGTTGCTCGTTAGTAAGTCTATTCATGATGAAATGTCAAAGCATACTGAGCATCTTTCTCTTTGACACCATGTCTGAAATCCCGCGTGATCTGTCAAATACTAATGCATGAAAATCCTAACCTCAAAAAAATCACCCGTTATACAAGAGACTCAAGTGGGTTATTGGAGCACCTGCCCAAATATGGGAATTGTACTCAAGTTTTGGACGAATATTGGCTTATAGATTACAGCCAGATCAGAACGGCTGAAACATTTCTTGCATCGAAGAACGAAATTTAAACACTTAGCAGGTGTTTCTGGAGACTTCGAATATGTGGTCTTTCTACACAAGATGGCTTGTGATGCACAAAGCGAGAACTGAAAGTTGTTCTGTTTATTCAATCCATGTGAAGCCCATGGAAAGCGGCAATGATGTAGGGTTCTGCTTTACCGACAGGAGACGGCGCGGCGTTGAATTTTTGAAGCATTAAGTTCTACGCGGCCTTAAACTTAAGACCGAAATATAGGTGATAAATTTGCCAATTTTTGAGAGGACGATCTTATTAATAATCTTACTAATAAGTCAACATAATATATCAAGTGGACAGAAACCTACTCCAAAACTTTAAAAAACCACCCAACCTCACCGGTATGAAGAGCGATAGAAGACACATGTAGAAATAAGAAATACCGCAAATAACACAATGGGGTTTCTTAACGAGGATCTTATAGAAATCAACGACGATGCAGAGCCAGCTTTTCTAGAAGTCCTATCTAGCCAGCCCCCAAAGACAATACACGATTCAATAAGCCACACCCCTTTTGTGTGCTAGCATGTTAGTGCCTAGTAGAGTTCACGGTACTATACCCTTTTTACATGAACAAACTCAAGGAAATTTCGACAACACACAGTATTATTATTCAACGACAAAGGAATAAACTTGGAGGAAGAGCTGTAGAATTAGCAACTCATCTTACTCTGGATGGGGGCACAAAAGATTCAAATCCCTTTCAATATTCATTCATATTCCTAGCAGGTTCCGGTATTTTAACAGCTAAATAAGTAATGCGCTATCTAGCGAGTCTCCTAAGAACGATTTCGGTTCTAGGTCCATGAAAGAAGATCCAGAATTACGGGCCCCTGCTCTTTGGTGTTCTCTATCAAAGTTTAGACTATAATCTCCAATTCGATTGATTTTTTTTTACGAATCCAAAACTTGCCCTATATAGTACCTACATCGCAGGTAAAAAAGTTTGGGTAACCCTGATAGGGTTTAGAAAGTTTTTTGGACTTTCACTGTATACTCGTATGTCGTACATTTTATGTTTTGCTGCTATTTCTGGCTGCTGCTCCAACTGCTTTTTATCCTCATTGGGAATTCCGGCATGACAATGATGTTGATGAGGGTATTTTAGGTACTTTCAGTGGTTCTCTATATATTTATAAATTTTTCTATCTAACTTCATGTGTGGCATATAAAATAGTTTTTTTTTTTTTTTTGTTTAAGTTCATGCAATCAAATTAATTTTTGTCAGTCAGATGGTGGAATGGTGGAGAAAATGCAATGAGGATGTGAATAAATTTGTTGTTTATGTAGGATGAAGTTGGATCGTAATGAAATTGCCAACGGAAACGGAACTTGTTTTGAATGTATATTTCAACACTTTCTCTACGAAAACAAGAAAGAAGAGAGAACTGGAAGTTCTAAAATGGTTTAAAAATAAACTGAAGTGCTTATGTGTGGTTTGGGACTTGATGTTTATCAACTGTCGAAAAGCACTTTGAAAAGTTTAAAATAGATTTTTTTTAAATTAATAAACTATTAAATAGGCTCTCTTTTAAACACTTTAAACACGGTGCTGGCAATACAGCGTGAGTAAAGCACTTTAATCAATTAATTAATTAAAAACATAAAATCGTGTTCGCTCATATTCTTTAAAAGAATTTCAAAAACAAACAAACTGATGGCCAACACTTCACCTCTTCAATCCTGTTTGACATCGAATTCTCGTTTGAAAAATGCATAAACACTCAAACAACTTGAGTGACGAAATGCACTTAGCCAGGACTCTCTTTTAAAATGCTGTGTGCTGGTGTGTGTTGTGTCGTATAACAACTGCTAACAGCTGTACGCTTGCATAAAACTTGTAATCAAGTATTAATTAAAATTATTAAAAATTTCCCTGAATTTTTCTACTTTAACACAAGCTCGCAACTGTTAACTCGCAATGAGCACGACACGACAGTTCTGCCATTTTGAATCATTACATTTCCTTCAGCGATGTTTTTTTTTTAAAGCATAGGTAAGCTACGTGTAATTCTAACGTTTGTTCTTAGTTCTAATCCCATTGCGTGTTTCGATTTCGAGCTTCGATGGCTCCTCTCCTCCATCGGTTATCGTGTTTTGGTTTAAAAAAAACAAAAAGGACACACATGCGATAGGGATCAAGCTCTCTAACCCAGTAGGAAATTTGCTCCTCAAGGAAAAATAAAGTTGAATTCCTCGTAGAAATCACGTGGTACTTTCATTGAGTAGAAGGTCTGCATTGGTTTCATTCATCGAAAGTCATGCAATGAGTCAGTAGTTTGCAATCCCAGTTGCATCTTGTGCTTTGTTCTCGAAAGAAGGTACAGAAAACATGAAAAAAAGCAATATCCTTCTTACACATCCTTAATGTTAATGAATACAATGCTGAACACGTTAAAATTATTCCTGCATCTTTTCAGTGGTTATTGTAATCCACAATTGAGTGTTTAATGCCTGCGATGTGAAAGAGAAAACAACCCTTTCTTTTCTTTGGAATTGAAAATCAGTAAACAACCTTTCAATAGAGCAAAACTATGGTGATCAGATGATATCGCTAGGGAAAAGGAATGTATTTTTTCATGAACTTCGTTTACTGAGCAAAATAGTCTGCGAGATGAGAGGAAAAAGAGAGAGAGATTTTGACCTGCAATAAACAATCCTTTTTTTTTTTGGGTTTTTCCTGCGATAGGTCTTTTTTTGTCATGAGTTATTTCTTTTGTTTTGGAATGATTTAGTGTCAATTTTGTGACCAAAGAAAACGGTTGTGCAAAGTTTTCTGTGTTTTCAATCAATTTACTCAAGATTAAATAACAACCATGGAGAAGGAAAACAATTCACCAACGGTAAATTCCCTATATTCTTTTGAATGTTTTGCCAAAAGTAAATATTCCTCTTTTTCTTAGATCTCAAATGAACAGGAGAATGAAAATGAATAATCCCTAAGCTGCTCCCCAAATTCTACCAAGTGTCAAAGGAGAGTTTTTCGACCAACTGTTTGTGTTACGTCTTACAACAAGAAAAGACAATGTAAGACATATATATCTACTAACTTCTAATGTACTATAATAGTTAATAAAATAAATACGTACATAACACAAATTTAATTTATTTTTTTCATTCAAGCGATAAATTTGCCTATACATTTCAAGCGCTTCTTCTATTGATGAAATAAGAAAAGAAATGGATAATGATTTCATTCATATTCCTTCTCTTAATAAAACATCGCCCAAATGCATTCCTTTTTTCAAAACTCAAAAAACGAGCTTCAAATATGTACACAATTCTGTAGTGAATAATTAGTATTTTCAATGATTCTTTCCCTGAGGCAATTGAATAAATGTTGACTCACTTTTCATTAATTTATTTCCATTGAGGAAAGCATTACATCAATAGAACCAGTTTTTTCATACACAAAAATTACCCATGAAATCGAAGATGCCGTGAGCATAGAGATTTCACAACAAAATATGCATCGATAAAGTGTGTACCTCCTCCCAATGACAAGCCTGTGTTAAATTCCTCATAGGATTCCGTAGGAAATTCATGGGTGCAGCTCCTTTTCCATGATGAAACACCTACTTCTTCATTAGTGAATTTTTGGAAATTTCCTACTGGGAAGTCAAATGAACTCCAAATCGCATTTTCACCAAAGTGTTGTTTGTGTCAACAACGACGAAGAAGTACGAGTATATACAAAACAAGGAAAACCACTTTTCAAGTGGATTTGCCTTTTTCTCGGGCTAACATAGGTTAGGAGTACGGAAAACAACGCTACCAATAGTTTAACCGATTATTTCGAATTAATTACTCAACACCACCAAATGAGAGAGTTACGGCAACACAGTGTTCACCGCTCTGTAATAGGAAACAATTAAATTGAGATTGACAGACTGGGGAGCTGATAGAGCTTCGTCTATCCATGAGGCTGACGGAACGTTCGTTCGTTGGTGGTTGGTAGTCAGTGGTCTTAGACAGAGAGTCCGAACCAACAAAAAAAGAACCGCATGTGGCAAGGGAAGTTGGAAGTATAGAAGCTTTCCAATCTTTCACTAGCTCATGGTTGAATGCTGTGAGTGGAAAAGTTTGCATGTCGTCACTATTGAGATACAACGACTGATTATGTGTCCGATCGAGTGGACAGACATGCAATTTGTTTGCCCAGCTAGCTACACATTTACCCAGAGGCAAGACTTGCAGCCAAGTCCAGTACGTCGATGTAAAATAGAAGTTGCAAACGTGATGCTTGATGGTAATCGAAATGTGTCCACACAGGAATTCCACTAAACCAACAACTATACAAACGACCGTCGACGACGACGACTATTGCTAAAGTCTACGGTTTAAGATGATGGGGTTACCGGTACATTGCGTGTTGCGATATTAGAAAACCAGGATAACGATACTAGGGGTACTTTTCTTTCGATTTCATTTGTTTTTGAGTGTTTTTTTGTTTTTTTGTTTTGTATCTTTTTCAATCGTGGGCTTGTTTTGTGAAATGGGGAGGCTCGGTGGCAAAAAGACCATCAAATAATGCACTTGAGTGAATAATTTATCCGTGACAATTAAATGCTATTAATGGAACATTTTCCACTTACTTTTTTTGCGCCGGAGCGACGGGCAGTGAGGGGTTGATGGTTATGGGTTATGATGTTGTGGGAAAACAAACATCCACTTTAGTGAGTAAACAACGGATTTTAATTTGAGTAAAGGTCTTGAGTGAGGGAGGGGGGCTATTTTATGTGTCAAAATAAATAAATGGAAAATTTGTGGATAGATACAGGAATATTAAGGACTGTATTAAGTAGGGTGAAATGCTTTAAATTTGTTCGCTTTGAGCTCATGTTTAGTCAAGTAGTTCAGTAAAATTTTAACTACAAAATATATTGTCAAGTAATCCTTGAAAAGTCTAAATCCACAAATTATGAACAACAAAATGTCTGCAGGCTGGCCGCCATTTTGAAAAAGGCATACCAGTGCATTATTTATGAAGTTTTTTTTTTCACATTTTGACACGTTCTTTTATTAATGGGGGAGGATGGAGGATGTTGGTTGTAGGTGGTAAGAATAATTGGCACTGAGCAGTCTTGAACTGTGGATCTATTGATATATGATGAGGGAAGTTCAATAGTTCATGGTCTTAAGATCGAGGACCCGTCACAGAAGTTGTCAGTGCTCGTCTTAGAGCCAAGTTGTATCACGATGTCGATGTAGTTCAGAAAGTTAAAACAATTCGACTACACTAGCTAGGACACCTCGAGCACATAGACAACAATACTCCAATTAAGAGAGAATTCGCATCCCAGCCACTTAGTTGGAAGTAACTAGGAAGACCGAACGCCCGGTTAGAGACCAAAGCACTGCGAATGCTAGTGGCCTATTTCAACCAAATTACAAACAGAATCCTCCATATTCCATTTTCCATTTTTCAAACTCATTTCTGATCCTTGCTCAAATTTGTCTGATAATTAATTTACTCTCACTTAACACGTTTTATTTGAAACTTGCCGTTGGAAGCTAAAGAATCAGAAATTCCGTAGCGAGCGATACATTTTTGTCAGTCTATTTATAGAGTATCTTCATTTACGTACATCTGTATATTGCTACGTTAGCCTCGAGACGTGGAAACACCAGTGTGAATATGTCAAAATTGACATTTTCATCGTAAATTTTGACTCTTTTAATGGTACTTTCAGATTCAGGCATACTTAGCCATCAGTTTAGCGATGGATACCGCATAATTTGACAATCGATCAAAAACAAGGGTTGTGACGAAATGCTGTAAAAATGGGTTTGTTAAGACGAAGCAAATCCAAAAAAAAAGTTTAAAAAATTACAACAAAAGTTATTCAAGGACCAAGCACTTCGAAATAAATGGTCACCTGTTTTTTTTTTTTTTTTTAATTAATTAGACATGTCTATACCGTGCCATTAGAGCAACCTCGAATGGTAAATTCTGCATGATAAACTATCATTTCTACATGATAAACTATCATTTGAAAATTCGTCCGCCGAACAGTCCTGATTTGGCACCCAAGGATTTCTTATTACATATTCATGCAGATCAAACATAAAATGAGAGGTCCACGTTTTTCGACGCCTGAAGAATCGGTGGATGCATGTTTTGGAGGTATCGTATTCAGAGTGAAAATATTGCTCGAAAATTGGTTCAAACGCATGCAAAACTGTATTGATGTTCATGGACAATATTTCGAATTTATTTTAACTTTTCTATCTCAAAAGTTAAGTAGAACCCCTTTTGTTTCACTATCGTTTATAGTTTGAGAAAAAGGCCACAGAGCGCATGATCCTGATGATGTGCTTGGGATTGCTTTAAACAGTGGCCCTTCATGAAAAGGAACCCGAAAATGTAATTACATAAGTCTAGCTTTTCAAGTTGTACTAAATTGGCACAAAAGAAGGGTAAGGGTCGGCGTAACGTTCAAAACATTCGCACCATTGTCCCCGCTTTAATTTCTCATCAGCCATTCGCTCGGTCAACCCCCATTTACTATTTATAGTTCTGGCGTAGTTTCCAGGTTATTTTCTGGTCTGTTTTCCAAACCAATCTGGGAGTACATTCTGACATTCTGCTAAAGTTGACTTTTTCAATTGCGACATTTTTTTCAAGATGTATTCCAAAAAAAACTACGGAGCTCTTTCCATGGTAGTCTTCGTACTGATTTCTTCCGGGATACTTTTTTGGAGCCTCACGAGAATTTTTATTGGATTTTGTTTGTGGGATTGAAGCAGATTATATGGTAGACATATTTTTTTGACTCATTAACCAGTATAGCACCGGTAGTACCCCTTGTCATACTCGTTCGTAAGTTGGATTGCCATGCAGAGGGTCGCGGCAAGAGGTGCATTGCCTCTTGACGAATCCTCACAAGAGAATCTATTGTCATAAAAAGTTCTGCTCCTTAGCCGTTCGGAATCGCCAATAAATTGTTAGACCCTTCCATTCCTGCTTAGACGCAAAACAAGAATGGTTGAGAGTGTTAAGTCACTAGACCCTGGTTCTCTAAGAGCTGTTGCACCGCCAAATATAATTTATCTAACCATTCTACGGCCTGCATATTGTGTTTTGAATAAGAAACATTCTAGTAGCTTTCTCCGTTCATCACAATTCTTATATGTAGCACTGTTAAGTCAGACAATTAGTTTGACGAGTCTAAACTAGCCTCTACTATGCAACTTGAGCTCTAGTCTCTCAATAATCTTTTTTCTGTGTACGAATGAAGAATCAGTTTGAACATATTGTCCAATTTTTCTGTAAAAGATTATTCTCGTTCTCCACTATTTCACCCAGTTCCGGATAGATACCCCTCCCTCCTCTCCTTATTTGGCTTATGCATAGCTAACCGCAGTCCTACTTGGCAACAATGTAAACCCTTTTAATTTATTTTAAACTAATAATACCTTATTTTGTTCACAATTAAAAAATAACAATGAAAAAAAAAACGTTCCTTGTCGGAAAGCACTTGACTTTGACTTCCATAATTACACTTAACAGAGTATTACCAGCGTCCTTTCCTTCTGCACTCTTTCAGCAAAAATAAATGAAGAAAAAAACCAACATAACTTTCATCCTATTAAGTCCATTGCCGAAGTCTCGTAGTCGTACGTATAGTTGTAGTTGTAGTCATAGTCAACGCTGCCGCTCATCGCATTACCCACACTTTATTCCCAACATCAGCTTCGATGAAGTGGAATCGCCAATTAAAAGTTTTTAAGCTTCGGCAATATTGCACAGCGATTACTTTTTTGGAAAATTGCATATAAAATTTATCCGCCTGGCTCCTGCAGCATGTAATGCTCTGGGATGATGATGATGGGAATGCCGGGACGGATCACTGCAATGCTTCTTTTTTTTCGGAGGAGTGTACATAACTACTTATGAGTCTTTTCAGGCAAACGCAGCCCAAGACCCAACCCTCGGGACTAAATCCTTTTAAAAATAACTTTTCAGTCAGTCTTTACTTAACTTTTGTGATGTGTATACCTTTTGCAAGTGTAAAACTGAGACCTCTTTGTGCATTCGCGATGTCTTTGTGAAGTTGAACACCACCATCCTCCGCAGCACTTTATCGTAATAAAGTGGTGCGGGAAGGGGGTGTCCTTTTGAAGACATTTAAAAATTTCACAGATTGCATTAATGCATATTTGAGAGTGAAATAAACTTAAGGACCAAACGATGAGAGATGCTTTCCTTCCTATTGATGCAGGGACTACATAGCTACATAGACGATGCGATGCTTCTAGCAAGGCCCTGTCGACATAACCTTTGTTTCCACAAGTTCGTCCTTTTCTTCATCTTAGAGAGCTGCTATAGCTGGCGAAGTGTATCCTCTGAATCGCCCTCGCTTTATGTCCACATCTTGTTTGAACACACTAAACTCACACACCTACACACATAAGTATTCAAAAAACTTCCTTTAACATTAAAAAGTTAAATAACTCTGAAACTGGTACCGAAGCCCCGTAGGTGCATTCAACCTCGAGTTTATAACAAAAACTTTTACGTTTCTTTTCGTTTTTTTTCAATTTTGTTTTTTTTTGAGGAAAAATGCGAAAAGTCCTTAGGTAAATCCATGTTTTGAATATACAAAAACCTCCTTAAGGATAATAACAACACAAAATGTAAACTATTTATTCGATTACTTAGAGGAACAAGAACACACAGCCTTTGCTCCTTCATAAACCTATTCTATGTGCATCAGTTTCTTCGCTGTTCTTGTATGTAGACGGAAAAAATGCATCAGTCTTTCGTGCCAGGTTAATTCTCAGATTGTTGTTCGTCGTCGTCCTGGATAGGCGGGAGGCTCATCCCCATTTAAGTATGTTTCGTCTCTCGTCCAGGATATAGCCAGAAATACATTTTTGGAATAAAAAACTTTTTAATTCACTTAATCGCATCGGAGAAGTGCTTCTATATCCTTCCTGTTCCTCAAGTTCTCAGAGAGCGTGGGGCTGAAGAAAAAAACAAAAAATTCATATTTCTTGTTTTGTTTTCCATTTGTTGCTGTGTCTTCTAGATTAAATATTTGGACTTTTGAGTTACGTTTTTTTTTTGTTCTTAATATTTTAATGGATACCACGTCAAGAGGCGATGTCTTGAGAGTTTTCTCAAGAAAATAAATTAAATTTAATTAGATTCATGTTTGTAGTTTTGGTGTACAAGGCAGTCTTATGCTTATATTCGTCAAAGAGACAGGACTTCAGGAAAGTACGGCGGGTGAAATCGTTTGTTAATTAAGGATGAAGGGTTTGTCTCTTCGGAACCGCGTTTTAATTAATTCCTATAGAACCAATTACAAATCGCATGATATAAATCCAATTTAAATAAGGCTGAATTTGCCCCGAAAAAAAAAACGACTAAATCCCAGAATATCTCAATACAGTAACAAAATATTGTGCCATAAATTCAACCATTGGTTTGCAGAGGACGATCATTTGCGGGAGCGACATTTCCGGAAAGCCTTTCAGAAGTTCCCTTCTAGGCCTTTCATTTGAATAAAACAAAACGAATTCGATGTTATTTACTGGGAACTTCGCAAGGCTCAAAATTCTGTGTCTCATTCAAAATAAATGTTTTCTAGATTTATTCCTGGTTTCTTTCAAGGTGTAGAATCAAATGCATTAGATCGAAGGCATCGAGTCCTGTTTTAATCTTCGATATTAAACTATTTCATTTCAAAATCTGGGGTCTCACAGGGCAGTCAAGTGAGTGCTATTATATTTATCCTGATAACAATATGAAATCTTTGAGCATTCGGAACTTTCTTTTTTAACGGTAGTGTTCAATTACAGAACAACTAACACAATGTTTTTGTTTGGCATAAGAAGAACAACATAGAACTAAGTAATAGTAAATGTCAAATGAAATACTCGTAAATAGATTTGGGTGAGGAAGGCAACACCTCGTGGAAAACCAGGGCTTGAGGACTAACAACTCCCAACATTTCCTTTGTTCAAGAATGAATGGAACCTACAAATGCCCGTCCGAATAGCTAAGCAGACAATATTCCTGAAACAAAAATAAATTTGTTTTTATAGAGAAAAGTATCATGCAAGAAAACTATCATGCGAACAAACTAATATAAACAAAAACATTATTGCGAGAATACTATCATGCACGAAAAATATAATGCGAGAAATCTATTATGCGGGAAAAATATCATGCGAGAAATCTATCTTGCGAGGAAACTATCTTGTGAGAAATCTATCTTGTGAGAAAACTATCATGCGAGATAACAAGCATGCAAAAAAACTATCATGCTTGAAAAATATAATGCGAATAAACTATACTTCCAGGAAACCATCATGTGATATAATTATCATAAGAAGAAACCGTCATGCAAGAAAAATATCATGCGCTAAATATATCATGCAAGCAAACTATCATGCGACAAAACTCTTATGCGGGGAAACTATCTTGCGAGGTAACATATAAATAATGAAAGTATGCCCGATGATTGAAACCTTGGTATAGTGTGCTCCATCCACAAGAAAGGAGATGTTCTGAGTTGTGCTAACTACAGAGGTATAAGTCTTCTCAACGTCACATACGTACTGTGTGATCGCTTAAAACCGTTTGTCGACGATCTGATCGGTCCCTATGAGTGTGGTGTTAGGCCCGTCAAATCAACCATCGACACAAATATTCACATTCCAGCAATTTTGGAAACAATCCAGGAGGTTCAAATCGATACACACCACCTCTTTATCGATTTTAAAGTCGCATTATAATTGCGTAGACAGACACGAATTATACAGAGCCATGTCACATCTCGGCATGCCTGCCGAACTCGTTTGCAAGATGACAATGAAGAAATCTCGCTGTTCCGTCAAATTCTTTAAGATTATCTGGGAACCATAATGATGTCGAGGAAAGTTTGATGCAAGGCGACGTGTTATCATGCGACCTCTTCAACATCGTTCTTGAAGCAATGGTAGGCAAGTCACAAGTCAAAAGTCCTTTATGCAGATGAGCTCACATCTTTGGGAGACCGAAGCGAGCTGTTACTGGCGCGATTGCAAGTATTGAATCGGAGGCGACGAAAATTGGTTTGGCAGTTAATGAGAACAAGACGATATACATATATGCTTTCATTGAGACAGGAACCTCAACATCATCGACTCCGGGTAAACGTCACGATGGATAGGAACAACTTAAAAGTCATCAAGAGCTCCACTACTATCTGGGCCCGACTATTACCTCATACGAAGAATCACTCTCGCCAATCGCTGTTTCTTCGGGCTATGAAAACATATGAGTTGTGAAGCCGTCTCTCAAAGAACCAAGAAGACCTTACTTAAGACCCTATTAAACCCTGCTGTATGGAGTAGAAGCATAGACTCTGTCAAAAGCAGATAAGAATCTGCTTGGGTGCTTTGAAAGGAAGATTCTTCGGTTGGTTTTCGATTCAGTATTTATCGATGGAATATGGAGAGGAGTTTTTGTCGGGCCTTACAACAACGTCGATCTGGCCAAAAAAGCTGAAAATATAGCGGCTGAGATGGCTAGGACACATGGAGGTTATGAACAATGACGCAGCAGCTCGACGAGTCTTCGAATCTACCCCTAATGGTAAGCACAGCAGAGGAACACCGCTCCTTAGGTGGCGCACACAAGTGGAGAACGATCTCAACCAACTTGGAGAGCGTAACTGAAGGCAGGTAGTTATGGATCAAGCTTGCTGGAGTGGCTTGTTAGTTAAGCCCAAAGTCCATCTATACTCCAGATTCGTCAGAAATAGGAACTCTCAAATGCTCATCACTCAAGGGAAACGCAGTAGGCCTTTCGAAGATATCGTATAACATATGTCCATAATGTCGTTAAAAGACTTTTTAAATCAAATCAAAAATGATCTGTAATCTCAAAAGCATTTTGTTGTATTCAATTCTTATATCAACTCGGGCCTATTGGTAAACCTTGGAGTACGGGTATATTGACATCGCATGTAGTCTACTCTTATACTTAGGAGGTCCATATTTAAGACAAGAAAAAAGAGCTTACACTAAAGGGTTCTTTATATATTGAAAAAAACAGCACATTATTGATTAAAAAGTAAAGTCTTCAAAATTCCTAAAAAATAAACCCTTAAAGCTTAAGGAAAGAATGACAAAGGTCTGAACGTGTCATCAGTCATTCTCTAGGATGATACAAGTTTGCTTTTTGTAAATCACATCATAAAAAACAATCGTCATCATCATTAATCAAGAAAGCCTCAATTCATGGGAAAAAAAACCCAAACATGCAAATATGAGAACTTTCTCTGTCCAACAAAATGAATCCTTTCTGTCCTCTGACAAAATCAAAAATTGTTTCTAACTTATAATCGACACCGACACGACCACAAAATAATGCTTTTGACACCATTTTAATGACTGATTGAGAGCCTGTCATCTACGACACGTCATATCAAGGGATAACAAATCAAAAGCTAAATCCTATCGAACGTCTCTGGCAGGTCTTTAAATTTCATTGTAAGCCACATTTCAGGATGAATTAAAGTAAAAACAATACCAATCAAAGGAAGTTATTATACTATTTTATAAATCCTTTGACTAATCTCTTGCTAAAATATGAGGTTGATTGTTTTTCCATGCACATCCGTATACAAAATCAAACAATCATTGCATTGTTTGGGTTTATGATTTTGACATCTCCATTTGAATTTTAATCAAAATTCAAAATGCCAATCATTGTTTTGACATCAGAGAAATATAATACATACAAAGGTACTATAAACTTTGAATAAGTAAAAGTACGCAGCTCGACATATATACATTTCAGTAACCACAGGACCAAGGACGAAGGAGATTTAATTTATGGGAATTTATTTAGCACAAAAATGGCCAGGAAATGAACGTTCTAGGATTGTGACTGTGATAGATAGATAGATTGTTTTTATTCTGTATTAAATAGTAACAAAATTATTTACATACAATATAGCATGGCATTTGCCGTCTGCCAGATTGACAATTATAGCTTTTGATTACAAATTTATAAACCAATTTAAGTATTAGTTCAGGTTCAAAAATTTTCACTTAAAATTCTATTTCTATACGCTAGTGCAATTTTACAAAATTTGTACATTTTGGGTACATTCATTTCATTTAAGTATCCTAAAATCACCTCTTCGGATAAAAAATCTTCACCAAATATATGTCTTCGTGTTTCCCTTAGTATTGGACATCTACCAAGAAAATGAAAAATATCTTCTCTCTCATCCATATTACATATTTCACAAAAGATAGGTAAATCCTGACGATGCGGTACGTAATTAAGATTCAGTAATTCACCTCTCATCCTGAACATGGTTGATATTTCTTCAATGGAGTGGTCATCTCTAAAATAATTTTTTTCGTTCAAATTATGGTTCAGTTTACTGTAGATCATTCTGTGCATTGAATCTGCTGCTTCCTCCGCATACCTTACTCTTATACGATCATCTAAATCTGAGATCAGTTTGTATAGAGCTGGTTTCCATGAGTTCAAGTCATTAAGATTTAATTCTACTCGTACATTAGCTTCTTGGGCCAGATCGAGCCAATCCTTAAACCATCCAGATCTGCTACGTATTGCTTGAAGAGCAGCTTTTTTTGGTAGGCGAAAATCCGGCATATTCAATACCTTAATGATGTAATCAACATTCAATTTTAATGTTTTAATAAACATTGGAGAGATGCCCGACTCTAACATTACCATGTAATTTGGCGCATTTTGGGGGAGTCGAAATATGCGCTTCAAATAAAATCTAAGTAATTTTTCAACAGTTTCGTATTTTTTTGCACCCCATACTTGGGCCGCATACAACAATGTGGATTGGGACACCGATTCAAACACTTTGTATTTAACACTATGTGATATATGCCTGTTACAAAAGATATTCTTCCATGCGGTATTAATTGCAGTTTTCGCCTTCGCTAATTTTTCAGAGAGATGTTTTTCCATACTCAAGTTCTTTGTTATGTAGACTCCAAGATATTTATAATCCTTGTGACTGTGTGCACGCACATATATAGTGTGCTTAAAATGTTTCAACATTTTTTTAAACTTAATTTTCTTCAGAGTTCTTACCTACGCAAGTTTTAGAAGCCTTCCAGTTGGAGTAGGAGTTTTTCTTAGATCAAATAATGACAAGGGAGTTAACCCTCTGTTGTATAAGGGTCTTGGTTGGTTGACAAATGTAATTCCCTCTCCGACTCTAGTTTTCGACCACTCAGGGTGCAGCCAGCTGATAAAAAATAAAACACACGACTAGGTTCCACGTGCTTGTTGTAAGTTGTAAGAGGCTTAAGACTTTGTTTAGGGTCACAATTTCTTATGACGACGTTGATTCCTCGTTGATTGTTGATATAATGTTGATTTGTATGATATTTCAAATTATTCAGAAACCCTCACAAGAAAAGTTACAACCATACTCATCACAACATGGTGAATTTTTTATTGTCAAATGCAAGGTAACATTAATTACATTACATTTTACACTACTCCGTAGATAAATCTACGAAGTAGAGACACAGAAAAGCACTGGCAACTGAGGCCATCGGCTTTAGACAATACAACAGAGAGAGACAGGTAGAAAGAACAACAGAAGAAACACATGTCAACAGCACACGGTTGGTATTTGAACGGTCCCCCATCCAAGTACTAACCGCGCGCAATGATGCTTGATTTCGCTGATCGATGGGAAGCGATGCTTTCATCAAAGCCAAGGCCGTTGACAGGGAAATGTAGGTATAAAGTGTACGTCTTCATTATTTTCGGATGCAAGTTTTACAAAAAAAAAATTAACTAGAAACAAATCTACCTTAATTTTTTCCAACTACCAAATGTATTCAATTTCAAACCAAAACTTCCCAAATCAAGTTATTTGTTAGTTGTAACCTCTTCTGATGAACGCCCTACTTTCAATTGTATTATTTACTCCCACAAGTTGTGATTATTGGGCAGAATATCGAAAATTTATTTAGCACAAAAATGCACCTTCTTAATTGACTTGTGAGCTATGAGTGGCATTGTGCACTTGTGTAGGAGGGGCTGTTAGAATTTTTAATATAGATGTAACTAGAGAAAACTGTCCAAATTCATATTTTAAAATTTTGCAAGGATGCCTTAAATAGTTGGAGCTTAAAAAACAGAAATCCATCTTATTTCATGAAGGAAAATTTATAAAAATATAGGTAGGAGACAGCATTGAGTTTTTGAAACATTAACTTATAAGTGGTTTTTGATATTCGAAGGAAAAAAAAAACAATTTAATAGATTAGACATTTCAGAAATGACATCATTGATGAATATGAGAAAAAGTGTGGGAGAACAAATACAACCCTGGGGCACTTCATCTTTAGTGCCTCAATACATTTGTTGAGCTGATAATTTATCAGTGTTTCCATGACCTTGGAAAGAAGTAATAGCAATTGAACGATAGTTAGAGGGTGAGGAATATTCGCCTTTTTTAAGAACTGGCTGGAAAAATCAACTTGGAAAGAGACCTATAAAGTAGAACAGATTTAAAATCTTACGCAATAGTTTTGCGAGCCTGGAAAAACACCTCTTCAGATTAATATCTTACAAAACTCTTTCAAAACATGATATTATAATTAATGACACATTTTTGAAATATCGACAGTTTTCAAAAAAAAATAGTTCGATTTTTTTTTCAAAATTTCAAAAAATATTTCATTTCATTTTTAAGTTTGGTATGCAATGTTTTTCAAAACTTTTTAGAAGCTTCTGTATAAAAAAATTCAATAAAATCTGTCAGTGATAAGAAAGTGAAAATAAAAATAAAAATATTTCTATGGTAACTACCTGTACCTGTGTTAGTAATGTGTTAATTTAAATTTTGTATATCCATTATCCAACTAAAGATCGGAAGGATTAAGCGAAATAAAAAATTTTGTATTAAAATTCTAGGTGCCGTTTTCGAGAAAAATACGATTTTCGAAAACCATTTTTTAACATATGGCACGGTGGGTACTGTTGTTTTAAGATAAAATTAAAAAACTGCGTACATCTTTTAGACAGTGTTAAAAAAACTGTCTGCTGCATACAAAAAATGAAATTGAAACAAAAACAAAAAAATGTTTATGTAAAACGAAATATGTACTCGTATTTATAACCATTTTTCGGATTTTTTTCAACCATTATCTAGCTTTTACAAAATGATTTTTTTTAAGTATTTCCTTAATCTGTGGAGTAGTTTTGAGAAAAAACATATTTTCTTTAACTTCAAAACAAAAATTTATGGGAGGAACTGTAATGTTTGGTCTTAAGAAAAAATTTATAAAAAAAAAACATGTCAGGGATAAATTTAAAAATGATCTATTTACGAGTAGCAAGTCGAAACACAGACTTCTTTTTTTCTTTCCTATTATTGTAATGTATAGTAAGCTCATAGTTGTGAAATCACAACGAAAACATAAATGTCAATAAATGAGGCAAGTTCAAAAATCAACCAGTCTGCCGAGAAAAGTTATGGGATCTACGAGTTCGTCAAGTTCTAAATTAATGAAGATTTTATATCAAATAATGATATCACTGGTCAATTTTTAAAAACATTTTAAATTGTAAACATTTGAGTAAGAAAAGAATACTTGCCAAAAAATGTCAGTCATAATTTGTAGTTGTCAGTTGTCACGTTGATACTATACGAAATTCGGAATCTCATTAATTTTCTGTCTGACTAATTTTTTAACACTTACCTATGTTTTTTTATGTGATCAATTTTACTGAATAACAATGATGAGAATCAACAAGAACGAACCGAATAATTTATGTAATCATAAAAAATGCACTTAAACAACTTTTGCCATATGGAAATTTTATTTTAAAATTGGAATCTATTAGAATCAGCTTTTGCAAAACATTTTTAATTAATAATAAATAGGAAGTGTTTGTGAACACGAACACAAATATATGTACAAGAACAATACAAAAAAAAAAAACATTTTGAATGCCAGAACCCCGAATTGATTAGCACTTTTTACTTGCGACTTATAGGTACTATAAGGCAAGTCATGCATTCGTAAAAAAATCGAACTCGAGATTTTGATCAAAGTTGACATTACGATGATAGCGAAGACCAAAAATGTGGGTCTCGCAATTATGTTTGTCTGTCTGTCCGTTCGACTACAGCTAAACGGCTCGGCCGATTTTCTTTAAACTTGGTAGATATGGGTTTTTTTTCTCCCCCCGGATGTTTTTATTTATTTGTTTTTTTTTTTTAAGACCAAAAATAACGGTACCTGTCATACGATTTTTTTTTTCGAAAATAAAATATAAATATAAATATTTTTTTTTCTCAAAAACTGTCCCACAGATTAAAAAAAAAATCGTTAAATTTCATTTAGTTAAACCTACATAGGTAATGGTTGAAAAAAATTTTCCAAAAAATGGTATTTTTGGTACCCCCCTTGAAACCATTTTTTTTGTTTTTGATTTTCTCAAAAACGATACGACCGATTTTGATAATTTTTTTTATGTTAAGGCTCCCCAGCAGTTTCAATATTATTGTGTTCAAATTTTCAAAAAAAAAACAAAAAAAATTTAAAATTTTTTTTTTGAAAACTCAATATTTCGAAAACCACATGCTCGATTTTTTTAAAACTTGATAAAAAGAAGTTTCTTAAGATAATCTACAAGATAGTGGAAAACAAATTTTATTTTACCTAAAAATAACGGTACCCTTCATACAAATATTAAAAAATGGTTTTCGAAAATCGGATTTTTCTCGAAAACGGTTCCGAGAATTTAGCTTAAATTTTTTTTTTTTGGGATTAATTTCTAAGATCTATAATTTAATAAGACAAAATTTGAAAACAAGATATTACTGACTGTACCTACCATAGAACGATTTTTTAAAATTTTGAATTTCTCATTATCGACATAACGGATTTTAATGAAATTTTTTAGAGAGAAGCTTCTAAAAAGTTTAACAAACATTGCATTTCAAAACTTTAAGAAAAATTTTTTTTTTGAATTTTGGAAAAAAAATCAATTTTTTTTTTGAAAATTCAATATCTCAAAAAAGACTCAATATTTTTTTAGTAAATTTAATTTTTATTCAAAAAATAATAAAAAATTTAAATTGGAGTACCAAATTTTTTCTTAAAAAGGTTTTAAGATTTTTTTTTATATAAAAGCTTATTTTTTTAAGAAACCACTACAAAGACTTATAATTTTTGTTCTTGCATGAGCCTATATTTGCTTGAATCACATGGCATCCTATTTTTACCTCCAACTACTAAAGAAGTTGTTTTGGTCGTTTAATAAATTATTTTTTATGCTTATGAACAGTTTTTCTCTAATAACATTCATTTTTGAAATTCTTAGTCTATTACATAGGAGCAAGTTCGTGCGACCCAGTCGTGCATTTTATTTACTTCTGCATTTGGAGAAAAAATCGAACTCAAGATTTTGGTCAAAGTTGACAAAACGATTAAGAAAGAAGAAAGTGAGTCCGGCAATTTCGTCTGTCTGTTTGTCTGTACCTCGGCCTACAGGCTAAACTACTTGGGCTATTTTCTTCAAACTCGGTAACTAAGGATATTTGGTGAATCTCTAGAGGAGAGATTGAATTTTTTTTTTGGTCAAAAACTAACGGTACCTGTCATATAGCCGCTATGCTCTAACGATTTTTATAAAAAAAAAATAAGTGTGCTATTATGGGCATAGACTACATTTAGATAGAAAAATTATGTAGGAAAAAAATTTATTAATTGTACCTGTCATAGAATAGTTTTTTTTTTGTTTGTTTTTTTTTTTTTTTTTATTTTCGACTTTCTCATTAGCGGCCCTAACGATTTTGACCAACATTTTTATACACGAGCTCCTTTTAATTTAAAATAATATTGTACGTATAAATATTCGAAAAAATATTTAAATATTTAAATTTAAATTTAAATTTAAATTTAAATAAAATATTTAACAATAAATGTGTGATTCTATAAACGATGGAATTTTCGGCGGCCCAAGAAATATTTTAAAATCTGTTCAATTATTTAATCTGATTTTTTTTTTATAAAATTAAATCTGATTGATATCTACCTGGCCTAACAATATTATTAGGGTGGCCTTATTTTATTTTGCTCAAAAAATTCTTCAAAGTGTCTGATTCTCAATAAATAAAATTGAATTAAATCAATTTTCACTAAGTTAATGCGCATCTCTCCGTTAAATTTACTGAACAACCTTTGCTTCCTTATGTTTCTTACAACATCTCCCTAAACTAAACTGATTATTCCTTACTAAAGCTACCTCTTTAAGCTGCAAAGTAACATATTTATGTAACATCTTTCATCTAAAATAAAAAGAAATCCCACATCATACCTATCTATGTCCTTACAACCCAATTACCTTTCTTATCTTTAAAATTCAATTAAACTTTCCTTGACCCTTCTCAGTGACACCTTTTTTGATAAGACTAGCACCTTTCAAAAGATCGAAACCCTAACGCCCTCTTAAGCCCTGCTCACATCCCAAAAAAAAAAAATAGTTAATTATCTTTATTCCCTATAAAAATATTCCTAAATAAAAACTGGAATAAAAACAAAAAAATAAACAGTCTTATTTCCTTGACAAAAGGCTCAGACAATTTGAGAGATAGAAAACACAAAGGTCTGACTAAGAAGCGAAGATGCTATTCTTATGGGTGTCTGTATAGGAATGTGTTTGATTGAGGGTGTATTTCGCGGCTCGCTTTTGTCACAGTTAATGTCAAAAGTGGGCTTCTTTTATTATCCTTTTTTGTTATAACAACAAAAAGGCCAAATAGAACAAATCAAAAAGATAAGACTCCGGCATCCCGCATTCTTCTCCGCACTTCTGGTGGTAAATTTCTTCCAAAAAATGTCCTTTTTTGCTCCTTAAACATACACAGATATATAATAAAACAAACAAGCATCATTACAGCGGCATAAGTTTCAATAAAAATTCCAATAAAATAAGAAAAATAAGAAAACAAAAATATGGCTATTGAGAAGAATCAAGGCGCTAAAGATGAGTTACACGCAAGGACCACAAAAAAAATTATGGTCATTGAAAGATAAGCACAAGGATATAAAAAGGATAAAAAGCTATGTCACCGAATTTAATGGTTCGGTTAACAATAATTCAGTGGAAAATATAAAATACACACAAATGTGTTTTTTATCGGAGATATATGTGCTTGTTCGTGTGGATTTTTTGTTCATCTTCTTTTTGTTCTTGAAGACGTGATGATGATGATTGTTAAGTCGAGAGTGAGACCAAAAACAAAAATAAAAACCAAGACGAACAAATGGGAACGAGGAAACAAGAAACAAGGATGTGATATGTTGTGTATGATTGTGGGAGCTGGGTGCTACAATATTGTTTTGATTTATAGTTACGAAATTCCATCCGCTTTTTTTTTAATATTTTTTTTTCTTGTCTGGATTCATGTAATTGGAATACATTTTTTCCGGCTGAGTAATTGGGGTTCAAGTTGATGAGATTGTTAGGTTGACTCCTTCACCCTCTTCCAACCTCTCCATGTATGCCTCCTACTGTATGTGGTCTTTGAATTGAATGAATTCAGGTGGAGGGATGAATTGAGGGATTTATGGAGACTATTAAGAGATATTTCGACTAAATTGGATATGGGTGATGTGAATTTTTTTTTCATTTTGGGTCTAAGTGTATTAAGGGCCTCTATATAAATGTTTTTCGTTTTATTTTAATATTTTTCTGGCTGAATTTTGAATAAGAAATGTGATCAAAGGCAATTGAGATGATAGGTGTAACAGTAAGGAAAGAATTCACCCAAATCATTTGAGAATAGATACTTTTTTGTATCTGACTCTTTAGGGAAATATCTAAATATACATAGTTTAACAAGGTATTACTTATAAGTTTGCGTAACGACCAACAGAAACTGTGTAAAGAAAACCACAAAATGAGTAACACTGGGAAAAAGAATATGGTGATAGTATGGAACCTTGCCTGATTCCACCTGGAATAAATTATGTCTTAATAAAAGCACTAAGTTTTGTGAATACACATTATGCCAAAAAAGCAACCGGGATTGGTAAAAACTGGATAATCGAAATTAGGCTAGGACCGCACTTGCGATTTTTCGTCGAGGCGATTAAAAAGTCGTAGTCGCTACAAATTATTGTCATGCACGCATTTGCGATTTTTTGCCGCGCGATTATTTAATCGCGAAAAATAAAACACACTACTTTTTATGTGAGTGAACGCATTTGCTACAAATAAGTAGCGACAGAAAAATCGCTTGAAAAAATAGAACTTGTTTCATTTTTATAATCGCTACGATTTTTAAGTCGCATGTGCGTGCATTCACATGTAAGGCCATGTGTCTTACTTTTTGCGACTAAAAAATCGTGGATTAAAAATCGCAAGTGCGTGCATGCCAATTTCTCTTTGCGACTACGATTTTTAAGTCGTGGTAATTTAAATCGCAAGTGTGGGCATATCCATTTGAGTACATGTGTTTCATTTAAGTTTACGACAATCGCATCGCAAGAAAAATGAAACAAATTGCGACTTTTAAATGGTCATGATTTGTTGGTAGCAAGTGCGTCCATTCTCATTTAAATTCATGTGTTCTATTTTTGCGATTAAAAAATCGTGCGAATGAAATCGCAAGTGCGGTCCTAGCCTTAGGCGTATTTGATGCAACTCATGAATTGACGCAACAACTTTTTCACATTTTAGAAAACACCTATTTTAGTTGTTCCTGTTATTTTAACAATTCAGTGAATCATTTATCCATATAAAGAGTGTTTTTAGAGGGGGATAACTTTAAATTGGCAACACTGTTCTCTGTGACAGCAGATTTGAAAGCTTACCGTTGTTTCGGCTTGGCAATTCAGCATGCTCATATTTCAAGAAACTATGGATCGTTTTTGGAATATATTTACTCAAAACGATTGAAGATGTAAGATTACATACAGTGCACACTTATCTACTTGGTGCTCCCTGTACTAAAGGAATTTTCTTTAAGAATATCAAATGGCTAGCTCTAGAACTAGGAATACTCCTTAACATATTGGTTAGTCCATTAAAATCTCATGCAAAACTTCTGAGTTCTATTTCCAGCTGGTGCAAATATAATTGTCAGAGGTGTATTCGCACTTGCGAGAAAATAAAAAACGCTCCAAGTGTATCTCTAATAATGAAAAGTGTTTGTGTTTGTCATTGTACCCGCTCGGACTTGGCAGACTCGGTCCCGTCCTCCATTTTTGGAAACAGCACCTTTACACGAATTGTTAAGAGTCTTTAGTCACTACTTTCAGATTCTCTACGAAATGTTGGCTTTAAATTTTAGTTTTAATCTGTTAAATCTGACCTTTTTCAAGAAAATGTTGGTGTTCCGCAGGGTGACCATCCCAGCCCTTTATTTTTTTTGTATTTGGAAATACATAAAACATTTATGTTGAGTGTGTTATTAGAGACTCATTGCTGTCCACCTATGTTCATGATGATGGCTTAAATTAGAGTCTGAAGATCCTAAACTTCTCCAAAATGATCTTAACAATGTTAATAAGTGTCAAGCTTCAATAAACTGCCGTAAGTTCTTTCTAGAACTTGTCTTAATAAAAATAAACTATAATCACTGCGATAGATTCACTAACGATCTTTTACAATCACGAGGTTAACTTTTTCTCTTTTTTTATGAAAATACTGACTGTCTTATTCCCCTCCAAACTAACCTTAGTTATCTTATTTCTGTCTTACTCTTTAAAATCAAATATCATCTCACTACTTATGGAGCTAACGAACTCATGTCTTGCATATTTCCCTTGACAAAATGTATACAAAATTCTTTTGAATGCACTTGCTATAGGTCTCCTCAAGGTTCGGTTTATTTTAATTATCGGGGAGGAGGTTATAATCTTCGAGGCCTCGATATGATTAAGGTTCCAACACATAGGACCAACTATGGCATGCATGAGCCATTGACACGTATGGGTAGACTTGTAAATTGGAATTCAAATATTTTGGATTTTAATATAAATAAAAGTAAATTAAAAAACCTACTCAAAACCAGTGGTCCACGCTCCTAAATGTTCTTTGTTTCATGTTATGTTATTGTTTTGTTCATACGTAATATTGTTTGTTTATTTTTCATGTTTTCTTGTGTCAGTGTTTATTGTTATAGAGTTTGCCTACTAACAACTAACACTGCACTAAATGATGAGCCGGTGGTATAACACAGTTCTCTGTGTTGGCAAACCATTGGTCGAAAGACGGAGCTTGCTATAAGCTTTCTTCGACCAATTCTGATAGTGAAAAAAAAAAGAACCAACATCTGGTTCTTCTACTGTAAAAAATTGGTTTGGTTCAGCTTATTTCTTATGCTTTGGAAGCTAGTAAGTTTTGAATTTTAGTAAACTCTAAGTCGGAACCACACTTATCAATTATGTTATGCGGTGGAGTGGCGTGTTGTGTTGACCACTGGTCGCACTTATCCAGCTTACTGTGTTGGAATCTGTCAATATTTGCTTATGCTTCTTAGTTAAGAGAGTTATTTATTTTTCCGTCTTCTCAAAGAAGACAAAGTGGTATGGTTCAATCGGATCATAAGCGATCTCGAAACAGCACAACAAACCATTCCGTAACGCATATTATAAACATATGGTTTTAAGCATATTATACTAAACATTGAAGCGATAGTGATTCGCAACTTCAAAACAAACCCCGTGAGGCAATTATGGTTTAGGTTTAGTCGTAAGCTTGAACTAAGCTAATAAAGTTTAAGAAACTCATGGCAATAGGAGGGGACTCTAACTAAACAACTCTTCGATGGTTAGAAACTGATCGAACTGTTTTAGAGCAAAACTTCTCTATGAATTTTAAGCACTGAAGTTCTCTACTTTTTGGTATTTTAATATCATTAAATTCTGACTGTTTTCTAATTCGCTTTAATAGTTCTTCTTGTATTCAAAAATATAAAAATCATTATCCAACTTCTACCATTACTGATAAATGCCACAATCCCAAGGTCATTTCGACAATACCACTCAACTATCTAACAAATCCCTCTTTTATATATCCCTTCATCAGCAATTAGGATTGGGATGTATCTAGAATTGCATTCTTGTTGACATCCAAAACACACCAACTACTGAAACAAACTTGAGTTGGAAAGTTTTGACAATTTTATTTAATTTCTTTAACAAAACTTTGCATTGTCCAAACAACTGAAGTTCTTAACGTTCTTAATAATTTTTGCTCCTTATATGAAATTATTTTAAACATTTCAGCTTGATTGCCATTTTGTGGGATTATTTCGTATCCTTGTTGGTTTTTTACTTCAATTCCACTAGTACAAAAAATATTTAAGAGAAAAATGTTTAAAAAAAAACTAAGATAACCTCATCATGCAGAGACAGTTGTAAAAGTTTACCCTTCGAACGAACTTTCACAAAGAAGAAGAAGACACAGGACATCACAACCACACTGATGGAAAACTTTTCATCTTGCAATTAAGACATTGCAAAGAGTAAAGAAGCACCCAACACCACCTCCCTGGACTCAACCATCAAGTCAGCCATCAGGAACTATAAGGACATTGATGCACTCACTCCTTCTCCAATTTGCTTGTTAAAATAATACTCAAAAAAAATTTAAACTTTTCCCTTGCAGTGATGATGAAAATGAGAATTATCAATGTTTTATTCGAACTCTGGACTCTGCAGGAGTTAAATGAAGGTGCCTTAGGCATGTATATTCATTATGCAACCTACTTTGATCCTTAGCATTTGCTGTCTTGTGACCTACAGAATTTCACTGCACTCAATGTCACTAACGAAATCATGTCAAAGAAAAACAAACAAAATATAAATATTCCTAAATAGTTTTGACCTATTCAAGATTGGATTGAGGCAAGGTCCTTGGAGAACAACATGATAAAAGTCGAATCTTTTGCCATTCACATATGTACAGTTTGAGGGTGAAAGAATATTTCTTGTGATTTAACTCTCAAAAAGTTTCAAAACGGGGCGCATGCACTCTGCTCACATGTCAATCAGCAGGATGCATCAATATCTCAACTACTCTGGTGTATGAGTTTGAGCATTGCCTGGTACAACTGAGCTTTTTAACTTTTTTGGAAGTTGCAACGACAACATTGCCATGCAATCATCCTTCTGGAACAAGGTTTTTTTTCCATTCCCCCTTTATACTTCGTCTAAGCAAATATCAACAGAAATCCGTAGTACGAAAGGAAGAAGTCATTTTCTTGCGAAAAATCAAGAGTGTCCCTTAACTTTGGAGCTCGTTAGCTTGGATAAATGATGCCAGCAGCAAAACTTCTTTTCTTCCCTTTACCTACATAAGTATATCAGCTTTGAATAAAGTCTTCGATTGGGTTGTACATATTTGCTCTTTAGGCTGATTGTTTTGTTTTTAATATTATTAAGGTTTTGTATGATAACTAAAGAGCCGGACTCGTTTTAGCAGAAGGGCTCTTGGTCGACAGGTCGAAATGGAGCAGGATATCAATAGTTTTACCCTGGAACGAAATATTTCTCCCAACGAGTTGCTCTCAAAAAGACGACAGCTGAAGAATTGTCTTTCCAATTAGGCAGAACTACTTATTGTTAACCTTATGTCAGCTAAATCAGACATATTTAGAGGTGATGTCAAGAAGAGTTTTCTGTACTAGGAAAGTTGCTAATGATAACCCTCAAATGGCAACAAGAAGCGGAAGGCCAACAACCTTTTAGACGCCAGGTGTTTAATAGAACCACCGCAATTTAGACGACACAATAAGAAGGATCAAGAAGGTATGATGGAAAGAAAAAATTCCGACCTTTATAACAGATAATACATGTTAGGTTGCGGATTCGTGCTGAGTTATTAACTTTAAGCCGATAAAAGATATCCTGGCTGTCATCCTCTTTCGAAAACATAAACCTAATATCCAAACAAGCTCTTACCGATGAACCTATCTAAGTGGAGTTTAATGTCCTCCTGAACAGAGCATACTGAGTCTGTCCAGAGTTCGATGTCAAAGGTATGCTCGGGAATTTCAACACTGAAGGAGACAAAGACATCTTCGGAAGATTAGTTGGTAAGCACAACTTCCACAAAACTCCAACAGATAACAGTTTTTGATTAATAGACTTTGCAGCTGTTTGACTAGGCATCTACAGGACAACCTGGTAACCTCCAGACAGTCAAACCACCAATAAAATCGCATCCGAATCTTCGACGTGCATACATTTTGACCAATTCTTAGTTTCTCGAATAGTAAAGGGAATCGCCGTACCACACAGAAGAAATACACCGCCGCCCGTGGGCGCCTTGGCACACCTTCAGCAAGAAGGGTTCACTTATCACAGACACCAAAAATAAGTGGTTCCAGTATAGTGACGTACCCATATCGCCCTAGAGAAAGCGGTCGAAAAGGCTCTTCGAAACAGAAAAGGCAGCTTGATTACGGAGAATAGAAACTAGAACAGAAATAGTAGCACTTCCAGCAGCTGCTAAATGGGCACCGTGCTGAGGGTATAATAAGGTGCAAAAAGAAAAGTAACTTCGATTCAATGAAGACCTGCTCCACTTCACAGTAAAGAAGAGATAGGAAATCTGTAAGAAATCTTTAAAGCACTGCCAAGCATGCAACGTTCTTACATATGTCCTACGTTAAAAACTATTCAGATATGGAAGTGACGTTTTGTTAGACTTCATACATAAAAGTATCACCACATTAGGATATCTAGACTATCATCTGCAAAAATGGCGATCCTATGCTTTGCAAGAACTATCGACTCATACCCCTGTTATACTTAAAATACAATATCCTGTCAAGCGTACCGTGTGAGCGTCTAAAACTATTCTTCAAAACAGCATTCGACAAGTATCAGTGCGGCCCAGCCAGCAGAATGGTTATAGACAAATACTGCAAAAGGCTATTGAGTTTCGAGTCGAAAAGTCACCATCGATATTACGGCCACATATAAAAGCTTTAATTGTATACAGCGATTGGCAAGCTCAGCATTCCGGGAAAAATGATCCAATTGGGTCACGTTATTTAAAAACAACGCTGCGTGTTATACAACAAGGGTTGTTTTGTTGTTGGAATACCGTTTCTAACATGCTTTAGATTTCGAAAATGCACTATGAGTATAATGTGATTTCTTCAACCTTATGACTCCAGCTAGTTCGCAGAAGAACCGTTAATACGAATTCCACTGTCTTCAGCAGTTCATTTCAACTTCAAGGGAATGTGCACGATACCGAAATCATCGGCCTTTCTCATCTTACCGTAATAGAGTCCTTTTCAGCAATTAAAGAAGCGTCAAAGCTTCTTGGTCTTGAAGTAGTCTCGATATCAAAAAACGTATAAGCACTTATCTACCTGCTAGGACAAGACTTTGAGTCGCTTTGAGCAAATCTACATCTCGGAGAAAACGCTCATTTCACTATAAAAAAAAACTATAATAAGGAAGCTCAAAGAATAATTAACTTCGGTTTGGGGATACAAATGTATTCGAAACCTCCCACGCGTTAGAAGAAATACACGTTCTCCAAAACTCTTACTGCCAATTCTGCTCTATGCTAGTTTTGGACGATGAGAAGAGAGGAGGCTGTTGCGAAATAAACGTTCTTCAAAGGTTATATAGGCCTGAGTGCGAGGAAGACGAACGTGTAAGAAGATACAACAGTGAAGTTTTCGAGCTATACCAAGACGTGGATGAAGTCCAAAAAGCTAAATCATGTCCACTACATTGGCTCAGACACGTCGATCAAGTGAGCAACAATGCTCTAGGAAAGGGTCTTCGATTCCCAGCCCGTTCAAGGCGATAAGGAATATCGAACACCTGCTGGGTCTTAAGGACTTAAGAAGAGTGCTCGGGAAGACATAGAACTGATAGCTACAGACCTGTGCCTCAACCAAAGACCCTTCACTGAGATACTTTTGGAGATTTTTGTAGCTTCCTCGTAGTAGGCAGGACCCCTAAAAAATCATTTCCAAGTAAAATAGTTTGGGATTTGATAGCAGATCTCTAGCTTTATAGTCCAACGCACTAACTATTAGGCCTACCGTTCGAATCTCATATTGCTTAGTATGGAACTATTGCAGACTTCTACAATTAAAGAATCATTAAGTTTTTTTTAGGAATTCATAACTTACCCTTAGCTCGTTGGTACCTCCCAACCATCGAAAGCCAAATAGGAGAAACATACTCGGCTTACGATGCCCTTGCTGATGATTTTGTTTTTGGCTTATTTTTGTGTAGGTTCATCAAAAGAAAACTAGGGGCTGATGTTTTCTTTCATTTGGTCCTTGCGAAAATTTCTCAAAAAAGGTAAAAACAAACGTCATCAAAAGAGGCATATAAGGTAATTTTTGACACAATAACAAGGCGATTAAAATCACCCACTCAACAAGGCTTCTTGTCTTCGGTGGCACCTGCTTTTGATGGCGCTCTAGACACACAGAATGGAACCACAATCTTTAGTCCCTAAGTTTCCTGTTGTTTTTTTTTTCGTTCGGTGCTGGTTTTGTTTTTCCCCTCTGCCTTTTCGTAGTTCTAATTTTTCGGCTAAAGGAATAAGGGCTGGGAGTTTTGTTTTTGTGTTTTGTATTTGGTGTTTTGTGTATGCTACTGCTGCTGCTGCTCTCTCTGGGTTAACATGTTGATTTTTTGGTTGAAGCTACAACCCCATGGAAGTCACTCAGAAGAAGTGTTGCAGCAATGAGCTTATTTACGCTTGTTCTTTGTACAGTGAGGGTTTTAAACATGTGCTTCAATACGAGTTTGTTTTTCGTTGCAATTTTTTTCTTTTTATTATTTATTTTAAGTTGGCTTTATTTTCCATGCTGTGCTGCATAGTGGTTTTGTGGTGTTGGTTTAGTGTTTATGTGTTGTGTACAGTGAGGTAGATGAAGATGACAGAATTGTTCATTATGCTGGCTGATGATGGTTTCTGGAAAGTTGCTTTTTTTTTTTGGTGACAGGAATTGACAGTTTTACTTAGGAAATGTTGTGTGAGCACTAAACCATGACAGCAGATGCATGCCGTTGTGGTTTTCACTGTTTTTGGTGTTTGACAATGGTTTTTGAGGTAAAAGCGAAGGTGAAGTCGAAGTGATGATGTGAAGCAGTAAAAGTAGCATGAATTTTGAACGAAGTTGGGGATGGTGGGTTAGGTTTTGATGAGGTGTTGGTGTTCAATTTTTGAATTTGTGGCATATTGTATTTATTTTTATATCAACACAAATAGCTTTGTTGTTGTTTTTTTTTTTTGTGAAATATAGGGCACGGAATATTGTTGAGTCTCTTTTGAATCTCGATGATGTTATGTAGGTATGGTTGAAATATGTGCTTACTTAACCAGGTAATCAATGAAGGGTAGCCTACTAAGACATGGGGACTTTCCATCTTTTACAATCCAAAGTGAGCTGCGCTGATTCACCAGGAACTATGTTTTAAGACTAGAGGTTTGATTTTTGTTATTACCTAGAAACTGAAGACTTGGATTCAGAGTATCTCGGCTGGGGAAGTGTTCTCGATTGGCAAGATTTAAACGTAACTATGTATTTGACGTATTTTGATTTTCTGAGCAGCATCGACATCTTGGAAGAGCTTCTAGAGTTTGTAGTTTTGTCTTCTTCTCCATTCGCTTTCCTTGCACACAGGATCAATTAGCAAAAACTCAGTATCAGCTTGTTTCTGCTTAAAGTCCAAAACTCGTCTACCGAAAGCAGAACTTGCAGTATAAGGTGATAGAGCATGCACTTCATATAAGAAAACGAGGTTTTTTTAACCTATTCGTTTCGCCAAAACAAAGTTTAAGCGGATAAGTCGTTGGTGGAGCAAGTGTTTACTATAAGATATATATGAGCTACTTTATTTACTCAAAGGTGCTGTTATCGAAAGTGACGATTTGTCCTAGCCGGTGGATAGATGTTTATCTGATTCTTCATATTTTTTCCTTGTTTACTTCAATACAACTTTCACCTGATCTTCAATCGCTGTGAAGCACTCTATGCATTACAGAACGCTGGGAACGGCCGATGCTGTCGATATCGTCTTCATACCTTTACAGATTTGTAAAAAACAGTGCCTTTGGAGTTAACTTCTGCCCTGCGCATTGTCTGCCATTCTAGAACATTACACTTGATTATTTTAACAAGAAGGGCTATGCATTTTAAACGGAAGGAACACGGCAAGTCACTATCGAAAATCTGCGGCGTATATGCTTTTTTTTTTTTTTATATAATTAGCGCGCACTCAAGGAGTTATAACTACCCTTAAAATGATTTACAAGGGGAGGAATGCAACTGGCTAGAAACAAGAACCATTGCGACGGTGCTCGAGAGATTCAAATGTTTCTGTTGTACTTCTATCACCTATCATTTTTAAAGACTTTTTTTGGATTCTATCCAAGAGACTCAAGTGTGTTATTGGAGCACCTGCCCAAATATGGGCCAGATCGGAAGGGGTGAAAAATTTCTTGCAACGTCGAAGGAAACCTAAACACTTGGCAGCGTTTTTGGCAACGTCGAATATGTGATAATTCCACACAAGGTGGTCTGTAATGCACATACCGAGCACTAAGAGTTGTTCAGTTTCCTCAATGCAAGTGCCGCTCATGGATAGCGGCAAAAGGGGAGGATTTCGCTTTAACGATAGAAGACAGCATTGGGTTTTTGAAGCATTAAATTCTACACGGTTTCTGATTCCCTATTGGACAATGCTGTCAAGATCAGAATTTAATGAGCTTATCATACGCTGCCGTTCAAATTCCACTTCCGAAGAACAAGGAAGTGAATCTTCAAACGAATATGAAAAGCTGAGGGTACTATCATCAGCAAAACAATTTAGTGGATTAGAAGTTTCAGACAAAAGATCGTTGATAAACATGAGGAAGAGAGTCGGAGACAAAACGGAGCCCTGGGGTACACCAGCATTTATTTTATGAATTTCAGACTTGAGACCGTCCAATACGACTTGTATTGAGCGGCCTGAAAGGTAATTTCTAATCCAACGAAGAAGAGATTCATCGATACCAAATGCACGCATTTTCGATAAGAGAGCTTGATGCCAAACTCTATCAAATGCTTTAGAAATATCAAGTGCAATAATCTTACTTTCTCCAAAACGATGTAAAGATTTGTGCCACTGTTCGGTGAGATATACCATCAGATCACCAGTGGACCTATTGCTACGAAAGCCATACTGCCGGTCATTAAGAAGTTTTCGTTCTTCGAGATATTTCTTAAGCTGATTACTTATCAGGGTTTCCATGACCTTGGAAAGAAGGGACGTAAGTGCAATTGGACGATAGTTAAAGGGGGAAGAAGATTCACCTTTTTTAGGGACAGGCTGGACAAATGCTGTTTTCCATCTACTCGGAAAGAGTCCAGAGGAATAGGATAGATAGAAAAGCTTACGCAGTGGTTTTGCCAGCGTTGAAGAACACCTCTTCAAAACAATAGCAAGATCTTTCAGGACTCTTGCAACTGTGCGAGTACGAAAGAAGATTCGTCCCATGGAAAAATTTGTGTTCTCAAGTACAGGAGGAGTCATAACACTCTCTGGCAGCGTCGAATTAGCAGCAAAGTGTGCTGCAAGCAAATTGGCTTTATCAATAGAGCTGACATAGGGAGTGTCATTGATAACGAGCGTTGGGACGGAGGACGAAGTATAATTACGAATATTTTTTACAAATGACCAGAAATTTGTACTACCCTTGGGACATTGTAGTATTTGTTGCCTAATTTGTTGGTCATGTAAAAACTTGGTCTGTCGAATATGATCATTACATGTCTTTCTAGCTTGTTTGAACTTATTCCGGTTTTCCTCAGTAGGGTTGGCCTTATAACATCGGAAACTTACTTCTCTACTTACAAATGATCGTATCTTCTAAGGGTTAAAATATATTCAGTGATAGAGTTAAGGTCCAAATTAAGTTTTCGAAAGAAGTTGAATCAAGGTTAGAACATATTTCACAACCATAGCTTAAGAAAGAGACAATCAAGGCCTTAACAAGATGTAATTTTATGTGGATGGGTAAAAAGTTTCGAGATTTTGATTAATAAAGTTAAATCATTTATAAAAATAAAAAAAAATAAAAGGTCCTAGTATACATCCCTGTGGTACACCTCTTCTAACAGGGAGAATTAATGAAAGCTCCTTATTATGTGAAACGGCTTGAACACAGTGGCTAACATAACTTTTGATCAGATTGATGGGTTGGTTTGGTATACAGATTTAAATTGCGTAGAAAGTTTGTGGCAGAGAATGATGTGTTCAACCGAATCAGAGGCTTTTAAAGAATCTAATAGGATGACCAGACATAGTTTCTGTTCTTCCACGGCTAAGCGAACATCATCTGAAACTTTTAATAACGCTGTTATGCAGCTATGCGTTGGGCTAAGACCCCATATTTCTGCTGATTTATAAGCTTTGAACGATAAATGCTTGCTTTAATTTCTTTGGTTACAATAAATTCGAACACCTTTGAGAGAAAAGGCAGGATATCTCTCGTTCGGAATTCTTTTGAGTTTTTAGAACCCTTAGGAATTAGAATTATGTTTACTTTTTTTCATTCAGTGGGAAAAGTTTATGCTGTAAAGAGTGTGGTTGAATATGTATGTGATATACTAAAGCAGGGGTCGGCAAGTACTTTTTTGAAGGGTCCAGGATTAGTTGAAAAATTTTGTCGAGGTCCAGAAAAAAAAACTCATAATACATACTAATTTTTATTTGACTTCATTTAAGTAATTTTACAAAACACAATAGACAAAATTAATGTGAGAAATTACAACGACGGTCTTGAGCCAGTTTTTAAAAGTTTGGTTCACACGTAGAACAGCAAATGCGAAGAGTATCGTCCAGGTGGGTGTCCGATAGTCTCGAACGGTTTTTGTTTTTCAAGAAATTCATTAGTAACTAAAGAATAAAATCAGGATGAAGATGGTCAATACCAACATACTTATAACATTGTCAAGACTAACGCACTTCGATTTTATTAAAAAAGAGCATTGCTGACAGTTCAATAATCTGTACTGCAGAGATCGAAAGAATTTTCGGAATGATGATCTAAAGACCTACCTGGTAAAACAGGGTAAGGTAATGTTAAATATTCTGCTCCTCAATATTAACATCATCAAAAACCGAGAGCCTTTTTACCAAAGCCCAAAGTTTAGATTTCCTTCGATATCCTAAACGGATAATCGGATAATCTTTAAATTTTGTAGGATTCCTTAAAAAAGCAAAACTCAAAGTGCTTTATATCGATCATCTAGAACGGGTAGAACTCCCATAAAGCGCTTTCAGTTTTTTTTTCAAATTTTCTCAGAAATATCTAAAAAAGTGACTTTTGATAAATTAGTTGATGAATTAACTGCGCAAAAAATGTTCATAATTGAAATAAGATCTTGTTATGAGATGGGTTGTTTCTCATTCTATATGTCTTCCTGACTTGTGATAGTGGGCTGAAATCATTTGACCGTAAAAATGATAGGTGATAGAACAATAACAGAAACATATGAATCTTTTAACTACTCGTATATTACCATTATTTTTATAAGCAGTGTTCTAGTGAAATAGCCACTTGCATTCAGCCCCTTTACCAATTCAACCGTAATACTCACGCTTCAGTGAATGCCCATCAGTTAACCCTCAAGCCCAACTTCCGAAGTATTGTTAAATTCAGAGATTCATTCTCTAGCGGCACTACACGAATATGGAATGCATTACTAGGTCCAATATTTCTCTCCCATTAGGATATTCCGACATTCAAAATTAATTCTTTCCAATTTTGCTTAAGGCTCGCACTATGCCCAAACTTTTTAACGATAGTCAAAATTACTTAAGTGCGCGAAAAATATAAAAAAAATGTTCGGAGATTACTAAATCACTTAAATCCATTCACCTCAATTGAATTCAATTTTATCTGTTCCAAAAACAGTCCTGAATTTAAAAATCGCAAACATCCTTCTCTGACAACCAAAACACACATAAATGAAACAAACATAATAAAAATTCTTGAACGAAAAAAAAAATGAAAAAAAAAACAGAATGAAAACCCATCAGAACCCCTTACCCCCTCAATCGTATCGAGTGTCATCTTCATCGACACGAAACACTAAAAATTCTGTTTGTGTCCTCTTTTTTTTCGAATCCAATTAACCCGTTCTCCAATCAAATTCCAAAAGCGGGTCGCTCAATACTGTTTGTGTAATCATTTATCTTCTTTTTTTTTAATTTGCTCAATCACAAAACGAGACAAAGTCCAAGGCCGTTGGTTATAAAACCCACAATTTTTCTTCTTCTCTATTAAAAAAAAATGCAATAAATATAGCCGGCAAGGATACCACTGGAGGACGGTTTACCTAGGTTCAGTTTATTTTTTTTTTGTGAAATTGGCAAAATTATTATTTATTTCAATTCCTGAGAGATATTGGATGTTGATGAAATAAATTTATCTGCCTCTATCCGGGGCTATAGTAAACCTTGGTTTTAATTAAGATTACCAATTCCTCAAAGATTCCCAATTAATTTCAAGGTCAAGGTATCTACCCCCATCCTCGCTTCATTTTCTCACATGCAGATGAGGACATTCCTTAGTGCATAACTAAGTTCAACCATGGAATTATATAAAAAAACAAAACGAACACACAAAATATACTCACACCACAGGGACCCTTATAACAATTTTTATACAAGTTTCCATACCCCCAAGCCCCAACACGCAGGATATGAGGATCTGGGCCATCATTGCAACCACTCATAACGAGTTGAAGGAAAAACTTTCTATAAGGACGACGACCTTCTTATTCACGAGTACCTACTAGTAAACGTTGCTGTGTGTGGATGTAGTGGTAGATATATTTTTTGCCAAAAGGGTTAATCGAATGGGAGAGGCTGTCATATGACACCTACATCTTTAATCAGGTGTAAGGCATTATATCTTGAAGTTATGACTTGTAGTAGACATATTCTTACTATTAAGGACGATGAAATTCCTCTTCATCCAAAGAGTTTCTCTCCCTCTCTTTCTCTAGTTGCTTACTCTCTGAGAGAGTAGACCCTGCGCACTATGCAGTGCTCTCTTTATTTTTTATCAATGAGAACTTGTCCGAAAAAGTCTCTCTTCTGGTAAAATGAATTTGCCTTGTTCCTGCCGCAGTAATGTATAACTTGAGTAGGTAGACATCGAGAATGGGTATGCAGTGGGTGGGGTGGGTATGGGAATTTTTATTATTTATGAGGAAAATTTGAATTTAGATTTTTGTTTTCGCGTTTAAGTGAAATCAATGGGTTTTATGTAAGCTGTATGTTTCTCTTAAATTCTTTGGAATTGTTTGTTAAAATAACAAGATGAAAATACTGATTATGGGAGGATAAAAAGATATCTTTCACTTAGAATCAGATTTGTATCTAATACCTAGTTTAAAGCTAATCTTTATTTAAAAAAACAAATGAACGAATAAAATTTAGAAATATTAGTAACTTTGGCTTTCAATTTAATGTATTTGAACTGGTGGAATTATTTAGCAATGATGAGGACGAAATTTTAAAGGGGGAAACAATCTGTAGCAAATGTCAAATACCCGTGTGTTCAAGATTCTTTTGGACATTTTTGTCATTAAATAAATCGGTTGTTCGGTGCCATGGTCTAGAAGACTACATAATGGAGCAGGCCCAAGAGTACGTGCGTTATGATTAGGGAGAATCATTATCAGTAGAACTGACAAATCGGATAGAACAAATCCAACTAATCGGATAAAACTAATCCGCTAATCATCGACTTCTGGGCTTTTTGTATGAGACTGTTCTAAAATAAAACGTCGTTAGACCAAAAATCCGTAAAACTAAAAAAGACTGTAGCTTTGATTGGACTTTGATCGAGCGGAAGTTTAGCTCTCTATTACAAAAAAATTGTTATTAAGAGAGTAAGGGCATAGATTTTTAGTAAAGCCAATGACCCTGAGTAATAGATCCGAATCTAGCCTAAGTTCGATTTTAACCAAACATTCGTAGAAATAAAACAAATTTCAATTAAAAGCTGCTTTCCTGTAACTAAGTTAAATTAAAAGCTGCTTTCCTGTAACTAAGTTAAATTTAAAATGATAGAATCACAATAGAACTCTACGAATCTGGTTAATAGAAATCTGTTTGTGTATCAGTTCACAATAACGAAATTATGAAAATGAGTCACAATTATTGGTATAAATAAGACTTTTGTAAATTTGATCTGTTACTACGAAATTTTAAAAGCAACTTTTCTACATCTAACAAAAAGTGACTTTAAAACCGATTCTATGAATGTCTATTACTAAGGGCCAATAAGTATTGATGACTTTCAGTATAAATGTAAAATACGGTAAGTGTGTTGGACTGTCATGTAGAAGTTTCTCGGTTCTATTCTTAGCCGCTTCACAAAAAGTTTTTAATGGGCATACTGCTTGTGAGGAATTGACCAAATCCTCTAAAAGTATCTCTTGTCATTAAAAGTGCTGCTTATTAGCCGTTCGGTAATAAATTGTAGGTCCCCTCCATTCCTACTGGCAACATACACACAAGAATGATTGAGTTTTAAATCACTCTCTTCGCGCCGTGATAAAACTTCCATCACAGAAGTTCTAAAGACAAATGAGCAAGCACACAACTTGCAAATATTGAATAGCGGAGGAATTTTTTAAAGGGAATCATCGGTTGCGTCTGCAGTTCTAGTCGGGCTGAACTACCTAGTGAACACCTTATATGGGGTATTGTTATTAACTATATTAGACGCCCAGGCCCCCAGGTTGAGGGATGACTTCCCGGTCAGGTAAAGCTATTTAGTTACTTGGCGATTCACTCGGTTTTAATGGTTACTAATAGTTACTGGAGGCCTAAAACTACTGCAAGGCAGATATTACCGATGAACTGGTCAAAGCACTGAACGTGGAATGTTATCTAGAACATTTACTTGGATGTGGTCGGAAAACCCAGATAATAAATCCTCTATATGAACGAGCGTCTCACGACATGAACTCCGAGCCCCTTAGCAGACATTTGAGCATTACTTTAACTATAATTTTTTTAAATGATATTAGGCCATTGCCAGGCACGATAAGACCCATCAAAAAAAAACTCGGATGGAACGACTTGGATGCGGGGCCAAGCTTTGTGTTAGCTAGTAAGAAGCTCTCATATCTCAACATGAACAAGAAGATTTGATTTCCAGCAACCAGATCGATACAGGAAAAGGCTCCAGTATCAATGATGCTGATGCCCCAAAGTTCTGAAATCTCATCATTGAATCGGAACACTAACTTTTTGCAAATGGTACTGCAACGGATATTCCGACTAAAGCCAAAACATGTTAATATTTTTAAGGCATTCAATGTTGGACTTCTGTATTCAATAACCAGAGATCGCAAAGTCCTTTTCTAATAGTCTCCTAGAACTTCTCTAGATGCCGCTCGAACGAGCTGGGTCTTACACGATTACCACAAGGAATCCCATGACTTACAATCAGTGCCGACAAGCACAAGCAGCTCAACAAGCGGCATACAAAGCAGGAATGCACAGAAGTATCATAGCTGCTCATGACCTTTACGAAGAGGAGATAGGAACAGAGGTTCGTCAGAAGAAAAAAGAAGAAGCATGAGAAGCGGTTAATCGAGGAAATAGATGGATTCTATAGAAGTTATGAGGTTCGGAAGTCTTAGCAAAGGTTAGACAAAAAATCTCAAGGAGACAGAACCCGAGCAGACAAGCATGGATAATCAAGAGAACACCGTGGAAGAACCCGAGAAAAACGACCGAGAAAAACGGCGAACGGAGATAGTTCCATCTTCCATGTCGCCCACCCGACACTGGACGAAGTGAAGATAGCTATATCGAATTTAAAGCCCAACAAAGACACTGGAGCTGACGGCCTCGCTGCCAAATTTTTCAAAGTAGCAGACAATGATTTCGTGTGGAGTACGCATCAGACCATCTGCAAAATATGATAGAAGGAAAGCATACCCGATGAATGGAACCTCAGTGTTGTTTGCCTGATCCTTATGAAAGGAGACACTCTGAGCTGTGCCAACTACAGAGCCATCGATCTCCTGAACGATTATACAAGGTCCTTTCTGCCGTATTATGCAAGAATCTGAATTTTTCGTGAGCAACCTGAGAGGCCTTAAACCAGAAAAGTCCACCATATATCAAAATTCCCATTACGGAAGATCTCGGAAAAAACCTAAGAATTTCATTACGACACCTGCCACCTTTTCGTCGATTTCAAATGCGCGTATGATTGAATCTAATCTAGAGGCACGAACTATATAGACCAATGTCTAGTTTGGGTAGTCCTGGCAAACTCGTCTGTTTGTGAAGGATCACGATGAAGAACGTACACTGATCCATCAACATCGGAAAAGATCTCACCAATGCATTTGATTTCGAAGGAAGGTTTTAAACAAGACGATGCCCTATAATGAGACTTCTAAACATCGTTCTGCAAAGAATAGTGCAAAACTCCCGCGTCAACACCAAAGGCACAATCTTTCAAAAGTCCGCCCAATTACTCGAATATGCCGTAGATATTGATATAATTGAAAAAACAAATAGTGATGTTAGTGGTACGTTTGTGGGCATTGAGATGTATTTATCGGACAATGAGGGAAAAGCCCATATACTTGGTTTTTCCATCATTAACCCCTAAATCAATATTCTTTGCTTGTCACTGTCATCAAGAAACTCATCAAGTCGAACGAATCAAAGTCTAACGACTGAGATGGCTGGGTCAAGTAAAACGAATGGGCCATAATGCTCCGGCTAAGAAATTCTTCGATTCCAAACCCCAGGTATGGCGCAGTAGAAATAGACACCGACTTAGGTGGCAAATACAGGTGGGAGCGGACCTCAACCAGGACCTAGTGACTTACAACTCTCAACCATTCGTGTGTGCGTGTTACCAGAAACGGAGGGGACCTACAATTTTCTGCCGATTCCGAACGGCTAATGAGCAGCGCTTCCCATGACAAGAGATACTCTTGGAGGATTTGTCAATTCCTCGCAAGAGGCAGTAAACCCCTGAAAAAAACTTTCTTGCAGCAGCTGAGAATAGAACTCGAGACCTTCCGCATGACAGTCCAATGCACTAACCATTATGCCAAGGGGTAGAATAAGTATTGATATATTTTTGATTGAAAGCCTCTTGCACTCAAAAAAAATAAATGTTCTTAAATAAAATTTTACTCAAAAACCATAAGCCATTAATAACCTTGAATGTTCAACATAGAACCGAACCTCTCTGTTAAATTCTGTTGTCGTCTGCTTAATGCAAATCCGAATAAAATCAGCTTTCATTATTATTTAAGCAGAAACAGATTACCTACCTAATCAAATCCTCTTCTTTCGTTGAACAACAAGAAACAAGAGCGAGAGTTCTTAAACTTAAGCAAGACCTTCCCTCTTCCTTCCCTTGTATCCGTCACAGTCTTAAATGACCATCCCGTCCGCCACCGTCAGCTATTTTCTTCTTTATCATCGTCTTGACATCCCTTATTTTTTTTATTTCAAGTAAAATGTTAAATCAAACTTTTGAGCTAACACTGGAACAGAAAATCCAATAAAATGTACATCTTCGGCTGCCCCGGCGCGACGTCGGTCGTGCCTTTTCGGTCGTCTGTTGTATTATTTTTTCCTCCGCAAAAATTTTGTTGTTTTGTTTTAACTCTGTCAGTAGACAAAATAAAATTCCCGTAAATTAAATTCCCGAAAAAATATTAAGTAAGGCATTATTCAGGAGAGAACGCCTTCTTTGTTGCCGCGGAGGCGCCTCTCCCGGGACGCTTTATCCCCCACAAAATTTCTTCGAAGAAGCTACTTCCATTGAAATGCTCGAGTTTAAGCCGCACTAATACTCATTTTGGCCTTCGGATCTCGGCAGCAGCGGCGGCGATGTAGGGAGAATGAGGTGCTTCAGAATTACCAAACAAAAAAATAACACCATTCTATTTCAATTCTCAAGTCTGGTCGGGGAAGTCGAGATCTATGCACATGGTATGGGCCAAGTGGAAGTGAGGGGGCAGAGTGAGACCTTTTCTTATGCGAATCCAGTTGAATTTTCAAAAAGGATAACAGGGATAAATACTAGTAATTAACAAAGCGTCTGCAGGCTGTTGGTATTTGTGCGGGACTGACGACGACGACGTGCTATAAAGAAGAGGACTATGGCATGGTGCAATGTCAGCCGGTAGCGTAAGATGAGAAATAGCCTGGGGCACCGAAAAGATTGAGAACGGAATTGTGAGGGAGTACAATGTGGCAACGAATAGCTTTTTAGATGTATATTTTTGCTTGTTGCTGCTTCTGCTTCTACTTCTACTACTCCGTTCTTCCTGCCTGTGCCTGCCTATAACAATAAGTCTGGAATTTATAAAAGTTGGCTATAAACAGCTTCACAGCCACAAAAAAAGTGCAATAATTCTCGGAAAGATAAATTGAAGTCGCTCGGGTAGAAAATATTTATTTTTCCCCAGAAGCCAGTCTTATGAAAACTTTGAAGGAATTTATTTTAAGAAGGTTTTATTAAAAACTTGTACTCTATACATTGACTTCTTTTGGCTTTGAAGGCTTTAAAATAATGACTTTTGAAATGAAAGACATGTAACTTTAATTCTTTTAGTTCGGGAAAATTTATATGCCTCAAAAACTTTTCAATTGTTCTAGGTTGGTAGAATTGATTTTTTACCCTATTCATATTGGAGACATGTCGAAAAGTAGTTCTATCTGAAAAAGTTTATCTGGCCAAACTTTTCTCAGGCCTTTTGAGACTCCAATTTAAACTGCACATATTCGTTGCAGCTACGAAAGATATAAACCAACAACTGTAAAATATCGACAAATGTTCTAGGAATGAAAGCCATTGCACTACCAAGACGTCTAACCTGAAAGCTTATCTTCTTCTTTGCGACTGTTGAGAAATTCTTCATCCTTTTTAAGCCATATTCTCCTTGATGAAAAATGGACAAACGCAAGAACGACATCTTTTCAAATGACTAAAAGTTGTGGATTTAAGACTTACGTTATTCATAAAGTCGGAAGTCGGAACTAGACTTTTGGGGTTTTTTTGCAAGGAAATGCGACGAAGCACATATTTCAGAAAGGACAACAACCACCTGAACCAGATAGAGGAGATGACAGTAAGGACAAGGAGGTTTAGAATTTTTTAAGAAGGCTATATGAATTAAACGTAGTTTTGACTCATAACTTCTAAATTGCTTATGACTCAATGGATTACGATTAAACCTATAATGTGACGTTTTAGAACAGCATGAACCTTGAAGAACCAAAGCAGATACCCATACCCATTCATCTTAAATTAGTTCATAGCATGGAAGGATATTTGATATTTGAGAAAGGCAACGCATTCCACTCCTTCATGTTGTACTTTACGTAAGGAATCTCTTTACTGTAGAGTTCTTTCGAAATTGGGAGCAAGGGTTTATTGATGGGTTTTCAAAACAAAGCGAAAATAACGGTGGAATTTAATTAGGGAAGAATTACAACTGTTACCATTTTCTTAAGCAACTGCTTCGATAAAAATCATTCCCTTTTTCCGCAGTGGGTATAACGGGGAAGCCAATGGTCGAGAGGTCGAAGTTAAGAAGAATTTTTCAATCCTAATTTATAATTATCCTACAACGAAATAGTTCACCCACCAAGCTCCTCTCGAAAAAGAGGGTAGTGGAGGAATTTTCTGAATTGATTTGCACGTGGTGTCCTTAGCTACAGTTAGGCCGAACACTTGGGTATATTATTATGAGAAACATGACCGGTAATATGTAGGTTAACAACTCTCATCGTAGTGGGCTGATGGCCTGCTGACCTTGGGTAAAGCAAATTTCCTCCGAGCCTAAGGGGAGTATCATCGGATTAGCTTATTTATCAAGTTAATATAATGCGCTTATGAGACGAGCACGAGGAGCATCAAATATAAAATGGTTAATACCCTTAAATGGCAACAAGAAAGAGGGAGACTACTTGGCCGGATTAGTTGATAAGCACTAACTTTACGAAACAACCACAGATAACAGCGACTAATAGACTTCACAAGAGTCGTGTAATAAGGTGATAAGTAAAATATGTTTCCCAATCTAAGGATCCAGAAAGCAACCTGTCGCTTTCCAGACCATCGAAGCACCAACCAATTCGACCAATTTGCTAATTGCCTCAGAGCACCTATCCAACATAAGTATAACCCGTGTCGTTATTTCGACATTCGACTGCATGTTATGGGCTAAGTCCATTTGTTTGACGCTTTTGGGGAATAATTTTCTTTCGACCTAAAAGTCCGTCATTTAATGACATGAAAAGAGACATTAACGATTGCATAGAGGCAGGGTTGGGGAGTGACGAAGTTGCACGGATAATAAATATATGAAAAATTATACTTTACTATTTTATAATTGACATTCACTTGCAACCGATTTTTAAATGAGAGGAATCGAACAACGAGCAGATATTAATCCACAACCAACTCCGGAACTCAATCCAACACCACACGATTCCAGAAGAGACTACCGGCCATAAAACCAGGATCAAACGCATTCAGAAAAATAAGCAACTGTCTAGGGAAAACTCAGCCAATGCCTGAAGTCATCATCAACAACAATATTGAGGTGACAAGAACAGCTGACAAAGTGGAAGTTTACGCGAATCACTTCGAGGAAAACTTCACACCTAACCCATCAACGGACCCTTAGTTCCTGGATTAAATCAGGACATCCATCCAGCTGACTTTACAGCCAAATTTAGAAGGAGTGGAGTTTGACGACCATCTTTCAGCTAGTTGCCCAATGGACAACCCTCAACTATGCCAACCAGAGGAAATTGCGGAAATCATCGTCAATTCCAAGCCAAAGACGTCAACAGGACCGGATGAAGTCTCCAACTACGAGTACGTCATGAAAAGGCTTCCACATACAGTGATGATACTACTCACAGTCATCATAAATAACTGCGTCAACAACTGCTACTTCCCTCATAAGTGGAAAACGGCAAAAATCGTGGCAATCCCGAAGAAAGGCGCTAAAAATCTGGTTTCCAACTATAGGCCTATATCCCTTTTCAACAATATCAGCAATATTCTGGAAGTAGTCATACTAAGGAGGCTCAAGAAGTACTGCAATGAAAACAACATCATCCCAGACATACAGTTTGGCTTCCGGGAAGGGCATTCAACACTGCATCCCTTACTAAAGTTATAGTCTGACGTCTCTCAGCACTCAAAAGCCATCGTGCCACCGTAGGATGCTTCCTGGATGTCGAGAAAGCATTCGACAGCGTATGGATAGAAGCCCTTATCCATAAGCTTCGAGTACTTGGATTACCTAAGTTTTTCAATTGTATATATTTAAATAAATAATGTTTATCCTCAAGTGGACTTTAGGTCAATATTTTGTTTAGTTTTTTTATGTTGTGACGTTTCGGGTGTGGTTACACCCTTCTTCAGACAACTTTAGGATAAACATTATTTAATTAAATAAAAGGTCACGAAGAAAGAAAATGTATATATTTAAAGTTCAATAAAAAAACCTTGAACCTTGCAGATATCAATCCGTCTACTCATCTTAATTAAGATTAATACGGTCTTCGTAATATTGAAGTCAAAACCTGGAGCCAATATTTTCCGACGACTTCCCACTGTTTGACAAGTCGGTTAACGGCTAAAGACCTCTACTGGAAACAGCCGGTTAAGAGCCGACTTAATCAGTGAGGAAACTGGTGTGATACGGCGTTTTAGAGTCGTAGAAGCCAGTGTCTGGTAAGTCGGTTAAGAGTCTTATTGGCCAGAAAGACTGTTTGACAAGTCGGTTAAAAGCCGTGGAAGCCAGTTGGAACACTGTTTGATGAGCCGTATAAAAACCTAAGGTTAACTGGGAGAAAACTACATAATTGATGACCAGAATGACAGAACCAATACATTACCATTTATTCGTAAAATAAACTAAGAATTTATGAATTTACCAATTATTGCATTTCAATAAAGAGCATACTTTAACCTTTGAACCCATGGCCCATCACAAGTTGTCAGTGTCTACAGAGCGCATTTAAGCTACTACAGACGCCAGCTATTTATTAGTGGTCCCAGAATCCCTATATCATCAAAGAAGCAAACAAAACCAATGAGACTACCAACGACCCCAGAGAGACAAGTCGTAGTATGAGGACAAAAAATGAACATTAAAAAATACTAGAGCGTAAAATAAGTGCAGTGGGAGAAAAGAGACGAAGATCGTGCTTAAAAAGAAGAAGGGCATAAGCAGCCTCATAGATCAAGGAGATCGAGCTCGCCTTCAAAAGAATAAATGGAAATGTAATACAAAAAAAAAGCCAAATAATTGACTGACGCTATAAAGATCGGAACCCAGGCTCCTCGAAACAGCGAAGAAAACCAAGTACCCAAACGAAAGATATTTTGAACCAGCATTTCCAGCAGATTATTAAAAGTAATAAAGGTTTAGACCTATTAATAGGGCAAAGAGACAAACAACTTCAAATCAATCAAGAACCAGTTCCACCACCCAGTAGAGAAGATCTACAAATACGGGGGTGTTCCACATGCCCCAACCTCAAAAAAAGTTTTTCTATATCTTGCAAGAACTATTGAGTCATATCACTTCTCATATAAGATCCTATGAAATCCTAACTGATTAGCCCAACTGTCGTACCAAAACGCTTTCAATTGATTTATCCTATGAAAAGTACTGTGTTACCGTTTTAAGCCATTCTGCAACACTATAATCGAAAAGTTCCAGTGTGGCTTCTGGTCCGGGAGATCAACCTTAGGGCAAATTTTCACACTGAGACAAACCCTGGAAAACACCAACGAATTTCAATTGAAGACCCACCATAATTCGATCAGCTTCAAAACCACATTTATGATAGGTAATATTCATCATCAGGATCTCTAGCAATGAACAAGCATGAAATCCTAGAAAAACTGATCAAGTTGTCTCGCGAGACACTGAAAAATACACGGTGCAATTTCTAACTGGGATATAGCTCCTCCGAACTATTCCAATCATGAACAAGGTTTCCAGTAAGGAAGGAACGATTTTGAAGAAATATGAGTTCTATTATCAATTAAATCAAATGAATGATCATAGCTTTTCTACGCAATTGAATGTTACTGAGAAAAGTAAGACAGTCGTAGACAAAACGGAGCCCTGTGGCACACCAACATGTGTGTGAATATCTGAGTGTTGGATTTAAAACAACTCGAATTTAGTTTTGTTTTTGAATTCCTTCGAAATATTATGGGCAACAACAGTAGTTTCACCAAATTTTTCCAAGACCCACTATTTGGCAAAAATTTACATCAGACCATCAATTGAAGAAAATCCTTAATGCCGACTATTGAGAAACTATCGTCATTCAACACATTCCTCCAGCACATTGCTTATCATTATCAGTATTTAAGAGTCCAAGAATGTATGACTATGATAGACCTGTGGATCAAAGCAAAATCCCAAATGTAAAAAAAAAAATCATTTTCTTCTAATTTGTTCACAGATTCAGGTGAGAAATTTAGAGTTTGGTCAATGTCTTCCCTTTGACGTATTACGACCATTCCAACGAGTTCCTCTTTAAGTTAATAAATCCATCAAAGAGCATTTCGATTTACAATAAACCCGAAAGTATTTTTCAGAAAAGAATTTGTTCTTTCATTAAAACAACAGATAGCAAAAAAAGGTCTATTAATTCTTGAATTGAACCCTGGAAGTTATGGCTTAGGTTAATTTATACTGCTCCAACATCAAGCGCTCAATGTAGGATTAGCAAGAATAAACATAATTATTCCACTTGGTCGGCATGAAACGTCTTGATTTTAAATCACATGTGATTATGTTGCGGTGTAAGCTCCTCGAGAGGGATTTTGAGACGAAAATTCCCCATTACATCGTAAGAACGTTTTTATCCCTTTTATTTTTTTGATTCAATCCGATGTTCGTCATTCCCGAATTAAATGCAGCGAATCCCCGAAATCCCCTTCTTTTTTTTGCTTGAATTTCATTTCTGTGTTCCTTTGTAAATTATTGTGAATGAGATATGATGAAAATTGCAACACACACACACACACTCAGACACTTCAATCGAAAGGAGCCACACATCTATACAAAAGCGATCGCTTCCAAAGTAACAGCTGGCAGGAACACATAGTTTATCCTTTCTATTCCACGCTTCGCGACTACACTCTACCATTACATATATGTACATTTAAACAGTTTGAAAGGATTTTCCTCTTTTCTTTTCATTCCGGATGTGGTAGCGCATGTACATCATACATAGGTGGCTTTACTGTTGGAGAAGTCCCTTTTGTAAGCTTCGTATTATTACCCTGACAGGGTTTCGTGATGTAGTATACAGATAAAACAGTAGTTTAGTTGACGTGTTGCATTTGGGGAGAATGAGAAAATATGCTTGAAGGTGCACCGGGCGAAATCGGAGGGAAATGCACGAATGCCTTTAACGATTCCCGCAATGTTTCCGGTTCCGTTCAGTCGTCCCCAACATCTAATAATACCTGACGAGTTAGGATCTTTTTTTTTATTTTCTTGAAATTTTTTCTATTTATTTTCATCTTTTTGAAAACTGTTATCCATGGTAGCAATTTTCCAGTTCGATATCCTGGTAAAGTCATCAGCTCTCTGTAACAAAGAAAATTGCTTTTGATGCAGATTTCACATCTTTGGGAGAATATGAAGCTACGGATGCCTGATGATTGTATGTGTTTAAGGGAAGGAAACGATGACGTGTGCTTACGTCTATGCTACACAATGGCACACGCAAGAGAACGGAGCAGTGGGTCATAGCCTCCAGCGCAAAGATTGATAAATTTTTCCAATTGAAAAAGTGTGTACGATATAACAATGGAGTAATCGGGTATTGGTTCTTATTTATTTCTAGCTTTGTGTGTTTGCAGGAATATACAATGTCTGAACAAGCCAGACGTGTGCCACGATGAAGAAGTAAACATTGACTGACTTGTCGAAAGCCAATGGGAATATTGTTTTCAATTTGTTGACATTATTTGTTTTAGCAATCTGCGTCCCTAAATAAAAATACTGTGAGAAGGGTGGTTAAAGTTAAAAGGGACTTTGGATTTATCTTGTTGCTTTAATTCTTAAGCATATCAAAAATTAAAAATATTCCCCTTCCCCAAAAGCTCCCATAGAGCCCCATTTTACTTGCGATATAAGTACTCATGGCAAATTTGGCATTTTGAACTAAAAAAATCGAGCTCGAGCTCGGAAATAAGTCTGTATGTACGCCTTTATTCGACTTACAACCTAAGCCGTTGAACCGATTTTCTCCAAACGTGGTAGTTTGTGGCCTTCGGTGATTCCCTAGAGGAGAAATATAAATTTTTTTAGTTCCAAATCTAATGGCACTGTATGTTATGAAAAATCTCGGAAATGGCTTTAACTATTTGACAGGAAAAATGTTTGTAGTTTTGTAGGCATGATCTACATTCTGTTAAAAAAACAAATGATATAATGATTCTCATTAACGGAACTAACGATTTTGATAACAAATGTATCAGATTTTTTTTTTTAATTTGGAATAAGGTTGTGTTAATTTTCGAAAAACCATTTTTTGGATTTTTTTTAAATAAATCAAATTTTGTATCTTAAAAACAAGGGAACGAATTTTTTTGGAAATTACGAACTTATGATATTAGAGAAAGATGTTCAAGCATGAATATCATTTCTTGAATGATTCAAACACTCCTTACAAATATTCAAAAATCGTTTTCAAAAACTGTATATTCCTCGAAAACGCCTTCTCGAATTGTGACAATTTTTTTTGTTCTTTCAGTTAATTTTCACAAAATTTAATTTGATAAAAAAAAATACATTTTAAAATTAAGACATTACTGACTGAACCTAGCATAGAAGTATTTCGTCGAATTTTGACTTTCTCATTATCGGCAAATCGAATTTTGATGAAATTTATCAAACAGAAGTTCCTAAAATGTTTAAAAATTACTGCGTATCAAAATGTAAAAATTAATATTTTATTTTTGACTTTTAAAAAAATAATTTTTTTTTTTAAACTTCAATCGTTTAATATTTTTTTGAAATTCAAATTGTTGGCGTAATGGTAAGTTCGTTGGACTGTCATGCAGAAGGTCTTGGGTTCGATTCTCAGCCGCTGCAAAAAAGTTTCCCAGGGGTGTCTAACCTGTCATGAAAACATTTGTCACGAACAAATTTCCGAGAAATGGATATTAATGGTTACTCACCCCCCCATTTTGTGTTTTTTTTTTGTATACATTATACGCGAACTCAAGGGGTTAAAAATACCCTTATAATGTTAAACACAGTGCGAGCAATTAGGAAAATAGGATACCGTTAGAAAGGAGTTACCGATGCACATTGGTTTCAAAGGTCTGCACATTGTAATGAGTCGGAAACATTGAGCCGGGTAAAGCATTCCACACTCGTGTAGTACGGCTAAAAAACAAATCTCTATACTTGACAGTACGTCGGAAATTGGGCTCAAGGATAAACTAATGAGCGTTTCTAGAAGTACGAGTATTATGTTTGAATTGTATGAGGGGAAGAATGCAACTGGCTATTTGACTACAGCACTTGTTATGAAAATAGCGGCAGAATTATTATAGACATGATACATTACGGCGGTGATCGAAAGATCCAAATGTTTCAGTAAGATAACGATCGCCTGTAATTTGTATAACTTTCTTTTGAATTCTGTCTAAGAAGTTCAAGTGGATTTTTGGAGCACTTGGCCAGATATGGGAAGCGTACTCGAGCTTCGGAAAGATAAAGGCTTTATATATTACAGCCCGATCAAAAGACGTAAAAAAAGCGTCTTACATCGGCGGAGAAAACCTAAATACATAGCAGCTTTTTTGGCGACGACGTCAAATATGTAATCACTCTACAAAAGATGGTCTGTAGTGCACCACATACATAAAACTGAAAACTGTTCAGTCTCGATGCAAGTGATACCCATCGAATATGGCATCGAGGGACGGTTACGCTTTAGCGACAGAATTTAGCTTTAGCATTAAGTTTTCGAAGTATTAAATTCTACACTGTTTTTGATTCCCCATTGGACAATGCTGCAGTTGCACATCCGAAGGACAAGGAACGAATATAAAAATCTAAGAGTACTCTCGTCAGCGAAGCAATTTAGTGAATTAGAAGCTTCAGACAAAAGATCATTTATGAACATAAGGAAGAGTGTCGGAGACAAAACGGAGCCCTGCGGAACACCAGCGTTTATTTTGTGTATATCAGATTTAAAACCTTCTAATACTATTTGTATGCAGCGTTGCCGATTTGGCACGATCGTGCCATTTTGACACGGAAATTTTCTCGTGGCACGGTGGCACGTAAAGTTTCAATATGGCACGTTTTTTTCATTATTTTACCTAAATGCGCTTAAGATAATTGACCCAACCTTTTTAAAAAATAATCCAAACATACAAAGTATTTTGCCACACTTCAATATTTTGGTATCAGAATTTTCTCATCTATTAGAGTGCGAGAAAAATGTTCTTTTTGGCGAAATAAGAAAAAAATTTCAGATTGGACTAGCCGAAAGTATTTTTCTTGAAGATTCCAAAACGTTCTAGGTTAAGTTGAACAAATTAAAAAACAATATTAACGAGGGAATGTTCATTAATATTTCAAAATTTATGTTGATTCTTCTTAGTTTGCCTCACGGAAGTGCATCAGCAGAGCGAGTGTTTTCAAGGCTAAATAATATTAAAACAAACAACAAAAACAGACTGTCATATACAAAACACAAAATGCTATAATGTCATTATTATATTTTTTAATAATAATAATAATAGGTACTCATCATGCGATGTGAAATATGAACTTGCCAAAAACTCCTGTTTCTGGAAAATACCTATACACGAATAGAGGAACTGATTTTTTGTTTGTTATTTGTTTATAATAGTATTTAATTAAAATTTATTTTTAAAGAATAACTTGAGTTTTTTTCATATGGCACGAAAATGTCACAAATGGCACGTTTTTTCAAAGAGTGTGGCACGAAAATTTTTTTTTTGGCGGCAACGCTGCTTGTATGTACCTATGCTTAATCTCTCCAAAAGTCTGGATAGTATCGAGTGTTAAAATTTTCCAAAAAACCTTTCTTTAGATTGAAGATTTTTTTTTGTTTTTAAAACTCAATATTTCAAAAACCTCAGGATCCATTTTCTTTAAACTTGACAATTAAGATTTTTTTGAAACAATTTACAAGATGTGATACTTTTTTTATTTTGTCTAAAAATAACGGCACCTAGCATACAAATGTTGAAAAAGGGTTTTCAAAAATCTTATTTTTTTCGAAAACGACGCCCAGAATTTTTCTTTCGATTAATTTTTACGATCTTTTTAAATTAAATTAAGATATTACTGAATGACTGTACCTACCATAGAACCATTTTTTTCCAATTGGGAATTATGGGCATAACGGATTTTAATAAAAATTGTATAGAAAAAGAAGCTTCTAAAAACTTTCAAAAACATTGCATTTCAAAACTTAAAAAATATACTTTTTGAATTAAGAAAAAAATCAATTTTATGGACTTTTATCTCCAATAAAATTATTTTTTTTTAATTCTAAGAGAAATTTGGTGCAATTTATTTGTTCAGGAATTAAGTTGCGCATTCGAAAGCTAACAATTAACCAAATATTTGTCGAAAATGAAAGAAAAGTATTGGAAAAACTGAAAATTAATTTAAAAAGAGAGATTAGGACCGTATATATAACGAAGAGAAATTTTTTTAGATAAAATTGAGTCCAAACTCGAATTCCAATCATCACTTTCAAAACACTTTCAAAAAGGTATAGCCTTGTTTCGGCACTTGAAATTGCATTGATGATGCCACACAAAAAAAAAAACTCAATCATGTGCTTTTTAAATTTCTATTTATTATTACTTACATTTTGTACTAAGTCTTCTAATATATATTTATGATTATCAATGCACTTTGCCGGAAATACCTGGCAGCTGCTTTATTCATTCTGGAAAATATTTACGAATTAAGTACTTAGATTAACTTTAAAAAAATAATTATAAGAAAACATTAATTTGAAACAAGAAATTCAAATAAGAGATAAAATTAATTTTAATAGAAACATGGCAATAGAGTTAGTTTATCAAAAACGAAAAACATTAAAAAATAGAAACTATAAGCAGAAGGATCGGCATTTAAAATCCTTAACCATAATGAAGATGACCATTTTTTACTCAATAAAACTACGAAAAGTAGAAAAAAAATAAAAAAAAAAAACAAACAAAACAAAAATCCTCCTTAACTAACAGGCACAGTGCACTGTTGGCAATCTTCCATTTCTGGCGTGAAATCCTCAATCTGAATTGTTGTCTCAAAGAAATTGTACTTAAGATGCACTGCAGTGGTTGCTTCCTGCAGGATTTTCTTTGGATTGGCACCGGGCGCTAAAAATAAGATACAAAAAAAAAAATTATACAAAAAAAAAAAAAAAAAAAAAGTACAGCACACAATTTAAAAATAAAAAAATATATATATACGTATATAAATACCTACAGGCAGAAAAATATCCAAAGGATATTCAAGTGGACCAATAAATAGACAGTACAGAGAGCAGGAGTGAAAATAAAAATCCACAGCTAACTTAATCAGTAAATAAAGGAGGAGAATGAGTGGAAAACTTCTGGAAGAAAAAAGGACTCTTCTTATTTCTCGGCTGGGGTGGGGATGTTCGTTCACGTAATGACAAAAGTTGGATTGTATCTGTATTTTGCAAGGACAATGCACATTGTGTACCATAATCAAATAAACACACGGAAAATTTGCCGAAACGACAAGAAATTGTTCGGAAAAAGTCGGAATGCAGATATTCCTATTCCTATGCACAGAGAAGCTCCCGAAAACTTTTATTTTGTTCCAATGTATATGGAAAGATGCATCTGTGTAGAGAGATGTGACAATGTCCTTGCACGTATTGTTTGGTTTTTTTTTTATCTCGGATATACCTGCTTCTTTAACAAACGAATGAAACACGAAAACGTTGCAGATTGCAGTTTAAAGACGACGAAGATGGCGGGGATATAGTATCTAAGTTTATTTGCCGGTGCAGCCAGTATCAAGTGCCCACTTACCTAATTGTTTAATTTTTGTTTAGATAGAAGGAATTTCTGGAGTGTGGTTGTGGTTTCAATTTTAGGGAAAATATAAACCAGAAAGCCAATGTGGAATGGAATTAAAAATGCAAGTTTGATAAATGTAGCTTGTCGAGGTAATTCAGAGGCATGCATCGAATAATTGCAAACTGTGTTGGTTGCACAGAAGTTTACAATTCTATTTCCAGCAGGATGTTTTGTTCTGCATTAGTTTGATTGTCTGCAGAGGTTTTTTAATTTTTATTTTCTTTTGTTGTAGGGATTTAAAAAATGTGTCTAGTAGAATGTGAGGAGTAGAATGCCTGATAGCAACATTGCCCCTCTTGTATTTGAGAAGGTATGTCATTCAACGGGACAGGTATATTTCCGCATTCTTACAATTGCAAGAGCCCTTCGAGATATTTAAATTGCTCCTACTGTTCTGGAATCTTCCCTAGAAGATGAAAAGCAGCATTTGTTCAGTTTGTTCCTAAGAAATGCGACCCTTCCTCTCCCTCTTTCTTCCCAACGATTGTACTCAAATCCACTTCACCAAGGTGATGGAATCCTTGATCAATCATCAGCTCAAGAAATATTTCGAAGACCGAAAGCTTCTGGATGTTCGCAGCAATCGTTCCACTAGTGATCTGATCGCATATCTCACCGAAGAGTGGAACAGATCTTTACATTGTTTTGGAGAAAGTAAGATTATTGCACCTGAGTTTTCTAGAGCATTTAATAAAGCTTAGTACCAGGCTCCCTCCTATCGAAAAAACGTGCGTTTGGTATCAACGAAACCCTTATTCTTTGGATTAGAAAGTACTTTCTATATCATTCAATACGTGTTGTATTGGACGGTTTCAAGTCTGATCTTCACAAAATAAATACTGGTGTACCCCAGGGCTCCGTTTTGTCTCCGACATTCTTCCTAATGTTCATAAATGATCTTTTGTCTGAAACTTCTAATCCACTTCATTGTTTTGCCGACGACTCTATCCTCAGATTCTCATACTCGTTCTCAAATTCACATCCATCTCCTTCGGAAGTGGAATTGCAATGGTATCGTATGATAAGCTCATTTAACTCCGATCTGTACAGCATTGTTAAATGGGGTATACAAAATCGTGTGGAGTTTAATTCTTCGAAAATTCAATACCTTCTATTGTCGTTGAAACAAAATGTACCCTTTATGTCATTGTCCTTGAATGACACTTGCATCGAAGAAACCGAAAAGCTTTCAATACCCCGTACCCGTGTCAATGACTATCTTCGTTGAAATGACCACATTCTCGAGACCGCCAAAAATGCTGCTAAATTCTTAGGATTTTTTTATCAATGTAAGAAATTTTGGACCCCTTCCGATCTGGCTAGAATTAATAGGGCGTTTATACGCCTAAAACTCGAGTATAACTCACATCTTTGGGCAGGTGCAAACTTCTCTCCACTTATTAGACAGAATTTGAGACAGAGCGCTAAAACCAATAGGAAATTGGGCTATCATGGAATCATTCCCATCTTTGAAAACCGTCTGAATTTTTCATGTATTTGCTTGTTATATCGCTTCTTTCACAAGCAATGCCCACTCGAAGACTAGCCAGTTGCTTTCCTCCACTAAATCAGTTCACCCGTTTGGCTAGAAATGTTCATCAATTAACCGTCGAGTCTAATTTTGGTCGTTTTTAAGTCGCACAAGACGATAATGGATTTCAATTTGCAATTATCTAACACCAATGCCCATCGACACCCCACGTCGTGCTGTGTTTAACAATATATGAGAAACAAAAAAGGCCCAAAATCCTATCGAATCCAGTCAACATTTAAAAACAAATTCTGACTTGGCGGATGTACAAGAGGCGAAAAATGGACCTTAGAAAATGAAGCGCTTTAAATCATAGCGGAATATTAATATCCCGAAGTACTCATATCGTCCCAACTTTCTTTCAAAAAGCATCTACAAGGTGAACTGAAAGATTAGAGAGAGAGAAAAAGGCTATCAATTGCAACTTGAAGGGAGTCCTTGGTAAAAAGCATATTACTCCAAGCGCTATGCTGAACAGGTTTGGGGTTTTCGACAATTTGATGAATTAGACAAATTGATAACGATTACTGGGAAATACACCTACCATCTGCATACTGGTGTTTCACCGCTTTATATTTTCTCACTCATAATGCATACGAAAAATATTAGCCCTGCCAAATCATAGACTACCAAACATAATTGCAAGCAATCTGCTACGGCAAAAATCTCAGTTTTTTTGCGGAATGGTCACGGCTGCAATTTCAATAAAACATCCAACTAATGGAGGGAGGGTTGGAGGATTTGAGTAGAACCCTTGAGGTTTTGCTCGAAAACATCGAAGAAAAATGCTTTGAACAGTTTGCAGAGATGGCGCTACGAAGTGAGTCTAGAACCATGAATGGTACAACAGGTTTTTATCATTTTTTTATACTAAGTAGATAAATAGTGTTTCGGGTGTGATAACACCCTTTTTCATTTATGAACTAAAATTGGTCTGAAAAAGGTGTAATCACACCCTAAACGTCACAACTTGAAAAATGAAAACAATAAATAACAATTAGGCCCAATTTAGGACAAACATCGTTTTCATAAATAAGAAAACTTCACGAAGAAAGAAAATATTTGGTATCCACCAAATTCAAGGAAAATCGGCCAAGCCGTTCAGGCTGTATTCTATCAGATGGACAAAATTGCGAAGGCCACTTTTTTCGCCTTTTCTATCACCGTGATGCTTTTCATATCTAAAATAAACTAGAATATAACTTTTTTACAAGAGATAAATCCTTAAAAAAAATCTTGTCTAATTTTCTAAACACAGATAGACTTTCAACAAAAGACGGAAAATTCCATATTAAAGTTGCATAATTTTGAGGGGTAAAGTCTGATCAAAACTTCCAATGGACAATGTTATTCTTGCAATAGAACAATATTTATTGCTAGGTCAAAGATTTTATCTACTCAAAATGCTATGTCTTCATCTTTCGGTTTTACTCTTTTAAAATGCCCAAACCATATGATCGTAAGAAAAGACCATATCAATAATATGCAATAAAATCATCATTACGATTACAGTCGGTATCGTAAAGTTCAATGTTACATCGGGCATCGATAATATCTTTATTGACTTGTTTTCTTTTTTAAATTTCGAAAAATGTTCAACTACTATTCTGATTGTAGGTCACGAAATTTCCCTTAAATACAGCAGATTTTTTCAAATTCAAATCAATCTAACTTAAACCTTTACCAATAAAACTTCTATTTTAAACCTTAACTTCAAATCGTTTTCTTAAGAAAAAATTAAAAACTCAAAATGAACGCCTTCTTGGGAGTAGTGTTGCTTCTGACAGCAAACTTGATGTTGGTTTCATCATTTCAAAACAGAACGATTTTTAGAAAGCCATCAGACATTTTCGATAGTATCGGTCTCGCACCATTACCTCCAGTAAATCTCACTTTACCTGGCACTAAATGGTGCGGAATTGGTCACACTGCAGCCAATTACAGTGATTTGGGATTGTTCAATATGACCGATATGTGTTGCCGTGCTCATCAACAATGCGAAGACGTAATCGAACCAATTGGTTCATTGCATTCACTTCAAAATCCAACTTTGTTGCCAAGGTAAATTTTAACAAAAAAAAAAAATAATTTATAAAAAGTTTTTACAAATTTTTTTCTTAGATACAACTGCGAATGTGAGCAGAAACTTTTAAAATGCCTCAAGGATGTGGATGATTTTCCATCAGCACTTTTTGGAGAAGCTTACTTTAGTCTAATGGAACAATGCTTTGCCAAGGATTATCCGGTTGTTGAATGTGTTAAATATCAAACAGGACCATTGGGCATTGGCAAGAGATGCACGACGTATAAATTTGACGAGACCAAAAACAAAACTTATCAGTACTTTGATATGCCGTTTTATTCAGTGAATTTCGATTGAAAATCTTTTCATATTGTTTCAATGGTCTTCGACATAATTTCACTTTTGTCATGTTTTTAACGAAAAGTGCTCAATAAATTGTTGCTCAATAAAATATTGTTTTAACGAAAAGTGATCAATAAAATGTTGTTTTACTAACATAATCAGATATCTTCTTTTTCTCTTCGTTGAAGACTCGAGGTAAAGTGTATTTTTCGAACTTTAAAAATCAGATTTATGAGCTATTGAAATCTTCATTTCATTTTGACATTTCAAACTAAATATTTCAGACAAAAATTTGTAACTATTGAGCGGCAGTTAATAAGCAATAAACGATCAATAGTTTATCAGAGACTAACTTTCTAATAGCATAAATGAATGGTCTGATATTATTAGTATGAGCGTTTTGATAAAGAAAAGGCATATTCACAATAGCTGTTTAATAGTAACCTTATAATTTTAAAGCTAAGTGGTTTTTAATCACTGAAAACCTTCGCATGCTAAGTTTGTAGAAAAAATCAAATCTACCACTTGGTCATTCGATCAAATTTAAATTTCATGGTTATTAGCATTAAAGTGGGAGCACTCATTGGTTCCCAATTGTTAAAATCTTAGCATCCAAGATTGATGGCCGAAAGCAAAAGAAACGAAAGTCGAATTTTATATACTTTTTTAGTCAAAAAAACTTGTCAAAATAAAAATAAATCTGCGGGTCGGACGTACTTGCTTATAGGTTGAAGTCATAGACTTTTAAACAGGGATGTTATTGGAGCATGAAATTAGTTTTTTATCCATCTAAAACGACTCCCTTGGTACGAGTAGATTGTGTTTAAAAAACTAATGCTCTCTGATTTCTTCAAGCAATATACAACTATAAAAGGAATATTTACAAAACCGTTGGAGAAAAAATAATTTTTTTTTATAAATAAAATTTTTTAAACATTTTTAAGGAAAAATTTCAGTACGGTGGTTTTAAGTATTTAAGTTTGAGTCCGACGTAGTCAACCGACTATAATCATGCCTGGGGCTGGGGGTTGATTTTATAAATTAAAGATTTACGCACAAGCCCCAAAAGAGGAGAAAGATAAACACACCAAAGACATATTCTATGAGCTTCTGGACAAAACATACGAGCAGAGCAGTGCCATAGTTATGAAATTAAAAATGCCTTAGAAGATTTTAAACCAAAGCTAGGAAGAGAAGACATCTTTGGTTGGACACGGTTGGAAGATACAGCCATCGTGATTCAGACTGATCGACTTCACTGTGGGGCGAGACGATCTGATAAACAATTCAAACTTCTCGATATTCACAAAGCGGCATGGAGATCTCCTGATCAACGAACCGTGAACCAGATTGACCACACTGCAATCTACGCAAGAGAATTCTCCAGTACAGAGCATATCTGCACGTTCCCAGGGATTAACATCGATTCGGACCACCTGGTTGTAGCCAAGGCACGGCTGCGAATATCCCGAACCAAGCTAAAACAAAGAAGTACTGCGTGGAAGCAGGACCTTGGACGCCTTGAATCGTAAGAGATCACCAGGTACTTTTCCGATCGAATGTCTAACAACTTCTTAAGAAGCCCTATGCCCCATCAAGTATCGAGAACTAGTGGAAAATCTTCGAATCCAACCCCGAGAGACATCGCAGTAGAGATAGACCGCGACACAGGTGAGAGAGGAACTCAACCAACTTGACTTGCGAAACTGGATACAGGTATCTAAGGAACGAGCTAGCTAGAGAAGCTTGCTAATTGAGACCCTGGTCCATTCCGGACTATAACGCCACCTTCAGTAATTAAGTAAATACGCAACAGGTTGAGAAAGTAAAAGTTTGGTTTTTATATACAAGCCATTTTTAGATTCTTCACCTATTGATTGAGTAAAAACAAATATTTCAGAATGGCAAAAGTTGTGCCAACCATGATTGAAAAACTTTCAGCAACGTCTCTTAGTACAGCAGGCAAATCGCAGCGGAAAGTAGCTTCGCAGTTGAAGATATCGAAGTGGCACGCTCAAACCGGATAAACCACGGTCAGGACAGCCTAGACCTACAACTAAACATGACCATCTGCTAAAAATAACAACAAGCAAACGAAATAGTCTTATTTATATTTGAGTTATGATTTTGTTGAAACTTTTCTGACCAAACCACTGAGTTCAAACAAAAATTAAATACAAATGATTTTTGTTTCGAGCTGTACCTTCCTATACCTACGTAAGACTCATATTTGATTAAATAAGCAATAAACTTTGACTGATAAGAAGTAGGGAAGCAATAAGTGAATAACCAACCTTAATGTCGGTCAACAATGCGATTCATCCATCGTCTCACAGCTTAACTCAATTCGAAAAAGCTTACTTGTCGTCTTATCTTGGGAATAATCTTCCAACCAAATTCATTGCCACTGAACCGATATTATACTAGCACAATAACACTCGATCATGAACTCCCAGTCTTGCCATTGATTTTCTTATCTCGTCAAGTCTCTCTTAAATTCTAGGTCAGAAAATATTCTGCCTTTAAATACGTAATATTTTCCACTCGCTTATCAATCTCGACTCATACCAATTTCTTCTCAGTTCTCTCAAGCCAGTGGAATAATGAAGACCTGTTTGAAATTTTTCATACCAATCATCGTTAATCTTTTGATGGTGGCCGCCTTTCAAGATGAGGCAATTTTCGAAGATGAGGATATTTACAATCGAGCTCTGCCAGCACTTCCGTATTCAGGAATGACAGTTCCCGGCACCAAATGGTGTGGCCCGGGAAATACTTCGGCCAACTATGATGACTTGGGAAGGTTTCGTGAAACGGACAAGTGTTGTCGGGCGCATGATCACTGTCCTGATGTATTGGAATCTGGTAGTACAAAATATTCACTTTTCAACCCGGACATGTTTCCAAGGTGAATTTTGTCATTGCAGATAACTTCTGTTAATTTTCTCAGACATTTTTATTGCCATCTTGATATTTTTATGACAAAGAATCGCCATTAATTTCGCATCAAACATACGAGTACTAATTTGTTTTTTTTTTTTCAGAATGAAGTGCGAATGTGAACAAGAATTTTTAAATTGCCTGCAAAACGTCAACGACTACGCCTCCAGTACAGTGGGTCGGGCATATTTTGGTGCAAGAGGTGTGTGTTTTAAGTTTGCTTCTCCAATACTGCGATGCACTCAGTATATGGAGGGAACTTTCAGCAGAAGATGCGTCAAGTATAAGTTTAACACAGAAAAACCATCTAAGTGGCAGTTTTTCGACGTTCCATACTTTACGGCCAAGAAATAAAGTTACTCGTACATTAAAATTTACATTAAAATTTAAAAGAACTTTTAAGGCTAAAATGTTTGATTTTTGCAAAACAGTGTTCAACATGACTGAGAACAAAAAGAAATAAAATGGACGACTAGGTCACACGAATTTGCTCTTAGGTTTTATAGATTCAGACTTTTAAAAAATGACTGTTGTTAGAAATGCGTGTTCATATGGCAAAAAAAAAAAAACTCTTTAGCAGAATAAGAGATAAGAGAATACCATGTGACTTCTCAAGATTAAGCTGAATTTATGCAAGAACAAAAATTATAAATCATCTAACCCTTTTTATATGCAATGTTTTTTTTTAATTTTTTAGAACATTTAACATAAAATTTAATCACAATCCGATAGCCGATGATGGTCAAAATTCTAGCTGCTGTTTTCGCAAAAGATGCGAATTTCTAAAACCATTTCTAAGCATTTATTTGGTGGTTATTTTGAGATAAAATATCATCTTAAAGAAAGTTTTAAAAAAATATGGTTTTCGAAGTGTTTACTTCTCAAAAAACAATTCCAAAAATTTTTGTTTTAATCCAAAAAAAAAATTTTATAAATTTTCAAACGAGAATATATCTCAAAAACGTGATGTGAAAGAATATTTCTGACTTCGGAGTCGACTTCAGCACACCAAAACCTTTTGGAAAGCTACATTTTATTCTTTAGAAAAGATTTTGAGGAAAAAAAATATTCTAAAATTTCGAAAAAGGTGGTATTTTTGGCCTGAAACGCAAAACAAAAAGTGCAAGGAGTGAAAATTTAAAAATTTTATGTACCAAGTTTAAAGAAAATCGTCCAAGCCGTTTTGGTTGTAAGCGAACAGACAGACAGAACTCCAAGATCCATTTTTTTAGTCTTTACTAATCATCGTAATGTCAGAATCTACTAGCATTTTCCAGGCGAAAGTCAATGCCATAGTGGAATGTGCAGGTCGAACTCTTGAAAGAAATTACCGAAACCAAACATTGTCATTGTCAGATAGCCAAGTAGCACTTAAAGTACTAAGTTCTAACTTCATACGCCATCACGTCTACTTTGGTGTGGGAATGTGTTGGCAGGCTAAATAAACTTGGCAAGAAGAATAAAGTCTGACTTCATTCTGTACCTGGACATGTAGATGTCCAGGGAAATGAAGAGGCAGACTCCCTATCAAAATACGCGCAAGGACACCCTTAATGGGGCCAGAACCATACTGTAGAATAAAAGAAAACAGGAATAAAAACGAAATCAAAATAGAGAAGGAGGCTAAAAGGTCCAAAGGTTTGAAAGAAACCCCAACACTGAGGCAGGCCAAGCTACTTCTTGGGAACCTTGGGAACTATAACCACGATCGATATCAACATGGTGTATTCAGCAATGGACCTCATCTTCATTTTAAGGAGTATAGTTGAATCTTCATTATTTGTAAGTGATCATAAACTTTACACGTTCTTCGTGAACTTCATGGCACCTTTTGATAGTTTGGACCAAACTCTAAGGCTTCAGAAGCATTTCAAACAAAATTTGGTGTGATACAAGGTTGTTCCTTGAGCCCTCTACTTTTAGCATTATTAATAGATGATACTACAGCCTATTTACCGAATTTTGTAACCAAAGAATTGAAGACCTTCTGTTTGCGGATGATGTTGTTCTGGTAGCCAATCCATACTATCATCCGTTATAGTAAAGGTTGAGTATTGCACTTTATGGAACTTGTAAATTTTGACAAAAAAGCCAATTATTACAAATATGGTAGTGAAATACAAGTAGCTCGGGATTTATTTTGGAGAATGGAGAGAAACTTGCAAGAAGAACTAACAAATGCCAAAACTGATATAAGCACTTCTCGGAAAGGTTGTTTTGCAAACAAACAGGTAACACATAGTTTGTAAGTTTCGAGTGTTCGAAACTGTATAGGAGTTAATTTTTTTGTAGCAGCAGAACTTTGGGGTGCCAAGCAATATGACACAGTGGAAAAGAAATTAAGATACATACTTTCATCTCCCTTCCTGTACCCCAAACTATACATTTCTGTTGGAAACGGGACTATTGCCGCTTTTTATAAACACTTTCAAGCAACAAGTGGACTACATTCTAAAAGTGATGAACATGTCAAACGAAAGACTGCCAAAGGATTAGGAGTAAAAATGGTTGGTATGGCAAATGGTTGGAATTGGCTAGCATTATGTGGAATATCACTTAACCTACAAGTAGAACACCACCAACTCTGGAACCAATACTCTATAATATGATCGCGAATGTGGATTTGCAAAGAAGAGAAAGGTTCATGGATGAAGCAACAAGCACTGTTCACAGAGCAAAGTACAGTGTTTTGGAGCAAAACCTGCAAGAAGCAAACTATTTTTAGGATGAAAACAGTTTCCAACAAATTTCGATGATGTTACAGTTGCGAGTGGAACTGATTCACCTAATGTTTTTCCGCACCAAGATGACTAAACAGTTATGTGTAGCATCTGCAACCTAGAGCAGAGAGAGAAGGCATTATCCAATTTCTAGACAAATGTCCAACTTTAAGTGAAACTAAGAGTTAGGAAGGGTCCTTGTAGAAAAGCAAAATGTTAAATACATGTTAAATGAAATGGAGGTATTTAAACTCGATAACTATTGTAAAATAGAGCTAGCCTATCGTGAAAGGATCATAAATTAAAACTTCTAAAAAAAGGGAGAAAACAAATTTAAGTTGTCTGTCGAAACCTAGGTACCTATATTATGTATTTGTATTATCAATAGGCAGAAGGCCAAGCCATGCTTAAATTCATTTAGATAAAATTGTTAAAAAATGTTTTTTTTTTTTTTTTTTTTTTTTTTTTTTATAATCTACCCGCGCTCAAGGGATTATGATTACCCTTTAAATGTTTCAACACAGCGCGGGCGTGAAGTTACGGAAGAGAAAGAAGGATAGGAAAGATGTGTGGCACGATGTTCTGAGACTGAAGGTTGTTGTCTCAGATATTTTATCTCCAGGAATGACGGCTGAACTAAATCGGAGAATGTCGTGTCTTATTTCTATGCCGCTTAGCGCTTATAATTCACATTTTAAATAAAAATCTAATCTTCTCAAATCAAATCTAAAAGAATCCAATCTTTTGTGAAACTTAAAAAATCATTCATTTAAATTAATTAATGATTGAGTTCATTTACTTCACTTTGACAATTAAACTTAAAATTCTGGAATCACCTTTTTTTTTTAAACACTAAAGAGATTGCAATAACTTTTACCCCATTCATGTTTCAGAAATCAATTGAGTGCAATCTTTTAAGAATGAATTCTTTACAATCTTTAGTATTCTTTTGCATTTTCACCCCATTCGTTTTACATAAATCATTTGAGTGCAATCTTTTGAGAATTAATTCTTTCCAATCGTTTGTTTCATTTTGCATTCGTTTTAATGTTAAATACGGCCTCAGCATGTTTAAATATTGGAGGACAAGAAAATGTGAAGAATACCAAAAGAATCTAAGGGAATGCATTCATCCTCAAAAGATTGCATTCTTTTACAATGCTGCCAAACACACCACTTAGCCTCCGGAGAGGTTTAAATTAGCAAAAAAATTGTTATTTAAAAAGCACTTTATACCAAACTACGAAGTAGAACAGCAAGCATTATAAATGTACGTTTTCAGATGAATTTTTTCTTAAAGATTTATTCAAAAATTAAATTTCCTCTTACTCAAAAATGAAATAAATAAATTAAAACCCAACCGTAGCAAACCAAGAATCGCGAAAACTTTTCCCTGATTACATTTTTCTCTTCTGTAATTATTAAGCTCAAGTTGAATTTGCTTTCTCCTTCGCCTTTCTCTTTTTTGAAGTTGAAATATCTACCTAAGAATCTTGTGACAATTTATCTCATAACTTCGGTGACCCTTAACCGCAGAAGTAGAGAGAAATTCACGAAGACCGAAAACCCAAAAAAAGTTAAAGTAAAAAACGTAAAATTCCCCAAATGGTTCAGGATCACAAATCTTTTCCATGTCGTAAATTCGCTGTTCATTTGCGTTTATCCTTTTTTTTTCTGTTCTCTGGAATATCTTTTTCTCTTTCCTTCTTTGTTTCATCAGCAGTAGAAGTGTATTATTTGTTTTTTGAATGTTTTTGTTTTCATTATTGTCTTCTAAAACGAAGCCGAGGAAATTGTGCCATTGTAAATTAAAGAGAGCAAGGACAATAAAAAGGATTCGTAATAAAACTCATCCAGCCATTACAACGAAGTATAAATTTTATTTCCATTTTCTGTTCCAAAACGTAACTTTACAAGTTTTTTTTTTGTTATTATTTCCAAAAATAGAAGTTAATTCAAAAACCACAACCACCACGACCAACACCGAGAAGTAGGTATTCGTTTCCCAGGATTACATTTTCCATTACTCCTACCAGATTGTTTGTTCTAAAGCGACAACCATCAGCAGAAGTGGGGGTGTGGTAATTCCCATTCTCACTATCGCACCTTAAAAACAGGATAACCCGTCATTCGAATACCAGTGCCACCAACCACTGTACCATCGTCATCATCATCCGCCTCCTCTCCCAGCATTAATTGGCAGAATTAAAAAGAAGCAAACAGTAAATTATCCTTACACCCATTTCCTTGGCTGTGCTTCCATCTTGCAGTGGAAAACTTTAGCATTTTATCATCTTCCTGCCTGCCGGCCGGGGAGACTCAAGTGGAATTTTGTTTTATCTTGAGAATTTTTGGTATTTATAATCAAGAAGGAAAGCAGGCTGCTGCTACTGCTACTCCTCGTGCAACGTGCAAAAATATGCCCAGGACCACCAACCAACCAACCCCAAGGAAAGAGTTACAAGGACCATGAAAATCAATTATGAATGACCACCGAAATTTGTTGTCATTGCGGGGATGGTCTTTGGACTGTATGTAAACCTTGGAATGCTGTGTACATACCGTTTATGCAAAGATGATGATGGGTATGATGATGATGAGATGGTAACCCACATTTTCGGCGGATAGACGTCGAGGTCAGATTTATTAGTTTCTGATTTGAAAAGTAAATTTCACCGAAATAGTTGCTCGTTAGAATGTTAGATGATTTGGTTTGATGGTAAGCATGTTGAAAAATAATGTTCGAAGCAGGTTTGATCTTTACCTATACACTTTGCGGCGTTTTTATGAAACTAAATTAATTTGGTGGCGCTATACAGATTGTGGGAACCAGGATCTAGCGACTTGTACTGTCAACTGTCAACCATTCGTGTATTCGTGTTGCTAGTTTTTTTTTTTAATTTTTCAAAATTGTTGGACTTTATTTGGAAAAAAATCAGTTTTGTATGAAACCAACAACAGTGGACACAGTTGCGCGTGGCATTTTGAGCATAACCATCTGTACCTGTATCATGGAGACGGATTTTCGCAACCAAGAACTACTTGAGGTGCATCAATGAAATAGCCTTTCATCCACTTCTGACCCATCAACATACATTTCGCCAAACTGGGAAGTTTGTTGATTAGGTCATGAACGGTCACACGTCTACAATGCAACATTTGCTTATTTTGCTAGAGTTTAGAGAGTACAGTTCAAAACACAATTTACATTTCTAAATCCATCAAAAATACAATTCAAATTTTCTAGAATTTGCTCGGAATGTTAAGGACTAATACTAGATGTCCACTTGTCTTGGAAATACTTTTTTTGACAATGCATTATGACTTGATTCTTGCATTTTTTGTTTGTGTCAATTACTTTATCAACTAGAGCCAAAGGAAATGTATATGTGGTCTCCAGTACAACATCAACTAGCTTTCAAAAATAAAATTCCAAATCTTTGCCAAACACCTTTTCGGGGATTTTAAGGATCACTCTGAAAATTAACCGATGGTGCAGAATTTCCCTGGAATGTACCCTGCTCTATCAAGATCGGCGAAGACCTCATCGATACTTTTGATGTCAAAAAGGTCCTTAGCTTAACTTCGTTCTTAAAAGAATTGTGCAAGACTCTCGCAACAACACTGGATGTACTTTTATGAAGTCTTTCCAGTTGTTACTTGAACAAGCAGAAGATGTTGACATAGTCGATAAAGATGATCTCTACCGTCAATGAGGATTAAGACCAAGTATATGCTCTCATCAAGAAATTACACAATTCTTGGACAGAACGTTACTATACACAGTTATGTCTTCGAGGTCTTTAGAGACTTCGTCCATTTCTGCTTCTTTGCCGATGGCTTTGAGACAACCTAAACCTAGTGACAAATCTTAACCATTCCGTGGTGCGTGGTTGTCGGCAGGAATGAGGAGACATAAAATTTACAGCATAGTGCGAACGACCAAGCACTTTTCATGAAATGGGATACTCTGAGGAATTTGTCATTTTTTAACTAACGAAAGTACCCCTGAAAAAAATATTTTTTTTTTTTTTTTTTTTTGTGAAAGCGGATGAGGATTGAACCCAGATCTCCCTACGGATACGGAATGACATTCCACCACAGTAACCATGATACAAAGGTGTCCTCCTACGCTCCGCTTTAAATTCAGACAACCATAAGAGCGGTGAGTTCAAACGAAGAAAAAATCTGACCAATGGCAATGGCTGGTTCTGTGTGCAAAGAAGGCACACCAACCTGGCAATACAAACCTAGCCAATGAAATACAAAGGATTGAATTGGCTAGATCATTTTAGCCATAAAAAACAATGATCCAATCTGAAAAATCTTTGAATCCAACCCAAAGAGACGGCGCAATAGAGGAAGACTCCAAGTGATACACACAAGTGGAAGAAGACCTCAACCAATTTGGTGTGGGAAACTAGAAACAGGTAGGTACGAGTATAAGAAGCCAGTTGGCTGTTGATTTAGGCCCTTGTTCCAGCAAACTGTAGTGCTTCCTTAAGTAAGAAGTCCCTCATTTTAAGAAATTATCATTATTAAAATTATTAAAATATTCAAAACACACATATAGCTTCGTCTTTCTCTTTCTTTTTATGCAAATTGAAATTTTGACAATTCTGTCATATTATTTTTGTTGTTCTATTTAAAAATCTGTTTCCAATCTTTTTCTCATTGACTTTTGATCTCGAATAAATTCTGTAAATCAGTACCAGTGGTGGAAAAATACTGAGTATGGATTTTTTAATACTTATTGTGAAATGTTATGCCTCCAAATTAGCAAATTTATTGCTAAAGAAAGTACTCAAACTATTTCACAATAACGAGACACTGAAATAAAATACCCTGTCAAAATAAAGGTCCTTTTATTGAAGAGAAGAAGAACTCAAAAAAAAAATGGTAAAATACGAGATTCTCAGACGATAAGGCCGTATTCAACGGTCTTAACGGTCTTTGCAATGAACTAAAAAAAAAGAATCCGAAAATTGGAAAATGATATCCTTAGCAGATTTCTTTAAATGACGGACGCTACCACCGAATTCTCCTTATGGATAGAAGACAAGCGCCTTAAAAAGACAGCATACACAAAATCCGCAAATAAAATCTCAAGATAGAAGTCGGTTCGGAAACCCGAAACAGAGGACTAACATCATACTTTTAACTATTCTCAGCAACATATCAATTACAGTTCGTTGATAGTTCCCTTTGTCAGGCTCAAAGAAGTAAGATGCATTTTGCCAACTTCAGTTATCTAACAAAAAATTAGAAATTTAATAACTGCTTGTTCATTAGAAAATTGTAGAAGTCATTGTTATACTCAAGCAACCAGCAGAGGTAACATCTTACAAAGCAATATCGCTTATGGCTTAGACCAAGTTTACGAATAACGGATTTTGTAGAAGAGACACTTGAAAAAAAACAAGTATGTTCAACTCTATTCTAAGATGTTGCTATTAATCTTTCAAAAGGTTTGGCACTTCGAACTTGAGTTCAACTTCATACGGACCTTCCCATGCAGTAGTACTACATAATACGGAAATGATACATTGAGGACCGGTTCTTTAGAGCAAGGTATGAACCGAAATTACTCACGAGCTACAAAAAAAATAGAATCCGGTGTACCACAAGGACGTGTTCTATGACCAACCTTGTATTTGTTAAATACTAGAGATATTCTAATAAACATCAAAGCCATCATGGCCACCTTTACAAATTATACTGCAATATTTGTGCCAGATAAATTTGCTTGAATTTGATACATACAGAAAGAATGAAAACTGGAGTTGATCAAGTTTGAGATAAGACGCATAAAAAGGCCGTATCAAATTGGACGAAGAAAACGACGCAAATGAACCTTTCAAGCTAAAAGCTGAGTAATGTTTTGATTCTGATTTGTATCAAAAGTAAAGCTGCACCTTACAAACAACAATACTGTCAAGTACCTTGAAATTAATTTGGATGCAAATAAAAAATGGAAAGAGCACATCAAAAGGAAAAGACAAGAACAAAGCTTGAAGTATAGGAAAACGTACAAGCAAGTGTTGAAACCGTTTGGACATATGGTATCTAGCTATATCAAAGAGACCAAATACTGAATCCATACAATACCTCCAAAACAAAGTCCTTCGTGGAATAAAAAATGCCCAGGGAACATAAGAAATAGTTACAGAAGCGGTTAAGAAGCACCCTGTGTCACACAATCAGCCGTTTGGAAACTTAGTTGAACCAAGTCTCATGACCTGATGATCTAAAAGTTATGAAGAAGTGTACTGATAGTTTAAAATTTCCCCAATGTATTATTAAACTAAGACGAAAAAATAATTTGTCGATCTTTCATAGCCTTGTCCTAGTGGTTTTCGTGGGATAAGAACCCTAAATAGTTTGCAACGAATATTACCAACGCATTTGACGCTCTCTGGCTTATCAGAACTTTTGTTGTCAAGTCGATTTTTCACTGCAGAGTTGCGCAGCAAATGATGTTATCGAATATATGACTTTAGCAAACTGCTAATAATGCCTTTGCATATAAATTTCGATTTGGGTGTTTTTTTTTTTTTTTTTAACACTCGTCTTAAGCAGTTTGCATTTAAGAAAATCTGATAAATGCATTTTTGACGTATTTGACGTTTAAAAAACGGCGATTAAGGGCATCAAAAACTATTGAAAATTGAAATCTGGTTTCTTCAGCACCCGTAAATTAAGCAGCGAGTAAAAAAGTCAGTTTTGACAGAATCTGACCTGATCTAGCTAAGTATTAAAGTAAGAAAATGGAAATGAATGTTTTTCTTCAGAGCTTTTGAAAGCTAAGCCACAATTCATTGTAAATAAGAAGACCTCTTATTTACCACTTATTAGAACTTGTACCATTTGTTTTATTTTTCAGATCAAAACTGGCGAAATTGTCCTTCCAGAATTGCAAGCTTCTAAAAAGAAGTTTTCCGGGATGTCAGTGTTCGCTCTTCATACGAACGGTTCTACGCAAAACGTGAACGATAGTGAAACAGTATTATTATTAGAATACCAAATTGTCCTTGGGACACATAAAATAACCTCATAACAGAGCGAGGTAGTCAGGAGCAGCAACAGAAGTGTGAGTGTGACACATACTCAAACTCTCCCCCCTCGACACATGTTTTCACAAATTTAAGTCATGTTCCAGGATGCTCGCAGATGACTTTGGAGTTACTTCATGTGTGCGATAAGTTAAAGTGTCGCGGTGGGACTTTAAATTTTAACACTGCTTTACCTTATTAAAGGGTAACTAGTAGTAGGTATGGGGAGATATATTTATGTTACAGACACTGAGCCATACATTTTTGAACCCAGTGAAGGGTAACTTAACCCTACTCTGCACCACTGACTCCATCAAACTAACTTTGGAAATCTGGTGGGTTATGGTCCGTCGTATCTCTTCAGAGACGGTAGGATTTGGATTTTTATAAAAAATAGGTTTCACTTAAAGTCTAGAAGAAAAATGTGTTCAAACTTACCAACGGCCAAATGTGCAGACAGTGCAATTTTATTGATACTCAGCGCCCATATCCTCAGGTTATGCACACGTTCCACACCCGGAATGCTTAAAAATATTTCCATAACTTCGGCGTAATGTAAATAGCTGGGTGAACCCTCCATAAGGACCTATTTGTCAACAGAAACAAACAGAGAGACAAAAACATGAAAAATTATTACAATACTGTCATTGAGGGTATAAAGCTACGGCCGTCGCCGACCATCAGGACTCCTTTTTGCCATTGGCTCGTCGTTCACGTTCGTTTGTAAGACCCGAGTAAGTAGTGGATGTACGAACGAACTACGAGTTTTTGACAAATTTGAAAGGAAAATTGAAACAATTCAGTCTTGGTCGGCGTGGCTATGGCAATGTTGGTGGCGTAGAATTATACCCCCATCAACATCGTCGACTACCCTCACTCTTTTGTAGGGCTCCATTTCGGCTTACCAAAAGTGCGTCCTTCATAATGGAAAACGTTGTAAACAGGACAATCACAGAGAACACAAACGTACAAATTGGATCCGCAATAGCCCATTCGGGCTTGAAATAAATCACCACTGCGGCGAGGAATACACCGACACTCTGCAGGACATCGCCCAGCACATGAATGAATGCTGCGCGTACATTAATATTCTCAACTTCGTTTTCCAGCGACGTGGATGAGACGATATCCTTGTGCGTTGTTTCTGCTGTCGTTCCATGACCATCACAATTCTGGTAGGAGTAAGTCTTTTTGTTTGTAGACAGATTTGTTTCGGCCAAGATAAGACCACTTTCGGAATTTTGTAAAATGGCCGATGGCGTTATTGGTGTTGCTGTACACGTTGCTGGAGTCTCAATCGGACGAACAGCAGGAACTGCTGTTGATGGTTTCTTTGTCTTTGTTGTGTCACCATGTGCATGACCATGACCGGCACCACTCGAAACAACACCACCGCCATGGGAATGTGAATGCTGCAATTGGAATCCCATGCTGCAAGGAGATTAAACGAGATTTGTATTGCGCTAATAAACCAATTTAATTAATGATAGGAAAGGAGAAATGGATGAAGAAGGAGTTGATGTTGCAATTAAAATGTTTCACGTTAAAGATTATTTTCTATCGTGGATCTACTGGTGCACTGGTTGCAAATAATTTATTAATTAAAACTGTTTTCTTTTATTTTTAATGAAAGTTAAGCTTGGGGCGAATGTTTTAATTTCAACTTAATTTCAACTAAAACTTTGTACTTATATACCTTCATATAAATATGTAGTTCTAAGATTAGGAAAAATTCTGTTTTATTTTCTTCGCCTTATCACAGACTTCAAAAATTATTTAAAATTGCAAAATCAAAATTTCTAAAACCGCATACCGATTTTTTTTTAAACTTGACAGCAAACAGTTTTTTAACTCTATCCAAGAGATGGAGAAAAAAATTGTTCTTTTATATAAAAACAATGGCATCCGTTTTCCAAAATCATATTTTTTCCAGAAAAAAAATCTTCAGGAATTTTCAGAAATTTTGTTTGGTGTTCCTCAGGGCTCCGATTTGTCTCCGACTCTATTTCTAATTTTATAAATGATCTCTTGTCTGAGGCTTCTAATCCTCTTCATTGTTTTGCCGACGACCTTACCCTCATCTTCTTCGGAAGTAGAATCCCAACGGTATGGTATGATAGGCTCATTAAACTCCGATCTTTACAGCATTGCTAAATGGGGTATACAAAAAAGTGTACAGTTTAATGCTTCGAAAACTCATTGCTGTTTAATGTCGTTTAAGCAAAATGTAACTTCTTTTTGACCAGTTTATACCATTCAACGAATTGGTATAAATGAATTCGACCAGTTTATACCATTCAACGAATTGGTATAAAAAGGTAACTATGCGAGATCGAAAGATAGAGTTGGATTTTGAAGACACCGATAGCAAAATTTCGACTCACCTTCTACTTAACCCGCAAGATCGAGTCGAACCAAGTCAATATCCAAAGGGGTCATGAGAGATTCAAAGTGGATTAAAATTTCCTTCAATTTCTCATACCTCTAAGCAAGATCGAATTGTCTCAATCAAATCAAAAGCCTTTACTTTCCTTCGTTTTATGAACTCATTGCATAATCCCTGTAAACTCAAATTGTCCTTAGAGTTGTATATTCTCAACGCACCCTCGTCCTTTTTATCTCAGTGAAACTCTCTGTCCTACTATGTCGTTCGTCTTTTAATCATTGTCAAACTTTTCACGTTAAAAAGCATTTACTTTGATATCCTCTCAAACAAACAGAATGAAGTCCTTAACCATACCAATTGTACACAAATTATCCTCAGCACAAAAGAACTCCAACAATAAAAAAAGGAACTTCACTAAATAAAATCCTCGCCAACATACAAAAAACAACAAAAAAAAAAAGCTATCAAACAACATTTCGTCACACTAATTGTCGTTAACTTTACGACCCAAGGATTATGGGGTTTCTTTGTTTAACTTTGGAATCATCATCAGGCATCAAAGTGAAGGGGCATCTTTTATGAATCTTATAGAGCTCAGAGACAGACTGGAAATTAATTTAACGACTTCGTATCTCGTGACTTTTGTACTCTCTCCTCAAGAATCGTGGTGGCAGGGGTTCATTCGAATCGTCAATGTGTGTCCTGACTTTGGCAAGGCAACGCGACGTGACGACGTGCATGGAACCATCAAGCCAATGCATTCTGATTCATTTGCTTTTACATCTTTCCATTTAGAGACAGAAGAAGAACGAGGTCCTTCGAAGGATGGCTTATGGCTTCTGGGTTTTCGTATGTCTTCTATCGATTACGATCTCGGAATGTTTGGGTGACTTTGCGAAAGTAGTTAGTATCTGAAACTTTTAGGGCCATTTCATCATTTCTTATTTTGCCAAACCATTTCTAAATCCTCGACTCATCCTTGTAGCTTTTTGTTCAGGAAATCAGGACTGCCATGTCCTGATTTAATTGACAACGAACATATATCACACGCTTTTAGCTTTTGCAGCATAGCAGTAACTTGAACTCAGTTAGTTAGTCGGTTTGCTGTGGAGAAAGGACGAAGGAACCTTTGGAAGGAGGACGCCATCAGTAACTCTTTTGCCATGAATACTATCCTTATGGTTGAATATACATACGAGGGAGGATTTCTATCTTTTCTTTGATTTTTCTTTTTCATTTCCTCCTGAATAGGTTTGTGTTGCAATATGAGATTTATTACTTAAAGGACATCCGAGTCACACTAGCTTGGCATAAACGAGATTATATCACCAGATTAGTCCCCCGACTACATGTTACGCAAGAATGTTTTAATTAGTCCTGCGTGATGCAGGAGCAAAATTATGTTCGTTAGATGCGCCTTTATTCATATGCAACACAAAACCTTTTAATGGCTTTTTATAAACTTACTTTGTCCTTTGGTCCTTCATAACTTGAGTTAGTAAAACAATTTTATGGAGAAAAAGTAATAAAGTCCTTGAGTTACAAGGATTTTGAACTCGATAACAGCAGACACATTGGCATTTATGTGTGTCTTAAGTGAACTCAAATTGTCTGAGTCGTAAACAACGACATATTGTCCTTAGTCCTTGACTCCTTGCTAATTCCCAAAGACGAATTGGATGAATTTTATAAATAGTTTGAAGGACTCGCAATTGAGATAAAGGAATTATTACCGATTCCAGGTGATGGTGGCTTTGAATTATGGGTATATGTTTGCTAACCGGGGAAGCAGGACTTGGGTATAATAATTCCTTGCGGAAACTTTTGTTTGACACTTTGGGGCGTTTTTTTTTTTGTTGCTGACTTCCCATGAAATGTTTGGACTAGAACTTTGTGTGGTAATGATTTAGTTTTTTTTTTTCTTGTTCATCTTTGTTTTTCTAGAAGAATTTATGGTAGGAAATATATATCTTGGCCGTAAAACAGGTGTGGCTGATTGGCACGACCGAGTAATGTTTATGAAGACGAATTTGTTCATTTGTCCTTCGAAGTTGAGTCCTGCATACCGATATGGCTGGTTGATTTGGGGGAATGGGAATTCGTTAGTCCCCTATTACACGTTGTCTCATGAGACATGTCTCATTTTTTACTTCCCTTTTAAATTTGTATCCCGTGAGGCAAAAGCTATTACACGTTGACTCATGTCTCATGAGACTCATGTCTCAAATTTGCCAGTTATTCGTATTTTTTAATGCACAACACAACATAAAACGAATATGAGAAAAAGAAACGTCAAAATGAGACTACTCAAAATCAGCCCGGTACTCACCGGGAATATTTTTGTGATTCTCATTTCCTCATATCTGCTTTCTTTTTTGCACTTACGTGAGCCTCGTCTCGTGAGACATCGTGTAATAGGGGACTTACTGATGGAATGCAGAGGAAGAAGAGTTGTTGACAGTTGTGTGTGTGCTCAAGTGAAAAATCATGGGGAAGATTTTAAATCACCTTCAAACAACCCCACCCAGAGTTATTGGCTTACCTGAGACTTTTGTGTTGTGTTGTCTTTTCAGAACAATAAAAGGTTAATAAGATTTAATTGAGTTTGATATGGGAGCCTGTTAAGAGACTTTTGGCAAAATCTCTGAAATTATTGTAAAGTAACACCAAATAATTGATGATGAGCCAGTGACTTTGTATCAGATACGAGTACAACTTTCTGCAGGGGGTCTATTGTCAGAGAATGTGCAACAAATTTAAAAAATGTTTTTGAATTTTTTAAATGTAATTGCACTCAAGGGGTTTTGAGTCACAATTGAGCAAATAAGGAATAATCTAAAAACTTTAAGTTTTTTAAATGCTATTTTCGCTTTCTGTATCCAAGATTATTGTCAATTTTTAGTCAAACAATACATTGAAAAAAAAATACCTTTTTTCTTAAGGCAAATAATTTTCTAACAGTTTCTCCTTATTTACGTTTTCCTATATTTAAGTTATTTCTTTATTCAAACTTTCTTTGAATTTGAATTTTGAGTAGTTTTTGGGATTGGACGCTACGCCTCTATTACTTATATTTGACTGCCACGCCCACTGATTTATGGTTAAATTTTCTCCCTATTCATCGAAACTATATGAAACTTAAAATTTGTGAATAAGCTCTCTATAACCTAGAATACACCTTCAGCCACAAGGTCCCAAGAAAGTTGAAATAATGTAGTTAAATTATCAAGAGCCTACACCATTAGATAAGCAGAGCAACACGACCATATACATACATATATATGAGTTAACTCCTAACTAAACATCTCTCGAAAACAACTTTTGTAATTAACATTTGCTGACTCCAATGCATACGAGGGAGGTCCGATAAGTACTTAGCCTACAAGAGAAAAACAAACATTTTGGAAAAGTGGCGATTATTTCTCAATACATTTGATCCAGCGATAGTCCAACCTCTTTGACCCATCCGAAAAATAGGTTTTCTCGGGGTTTGCAAAGTAGGCCTCCGTGACGGAATTGGTCTCCTCATTCGACTTAAAAAAGTCGCACGGGGCCAAATCTGGAGAATACGGTGGATGGGGCAGCAGTTTGTAGTGCAATTCGACCAATTTCAAACACTGCTCTGAAGTGGTCTCACAGTTGCGCTTGTTGTCCGGAGTGAGCAAACGCGGCACCCATCGCGCCGACAGCTTTCTCATGTCCAAAATTTCATGGAGGATATGACCCACGCGGTCTTTTGAGATGCCTACTGTTTAAGCTATCTCGCGCAACTTTAATCGGGGGTCTGCCAATACTGGATCGTGGATTTTTGACACGTTATCTCCAGTGACATTCCAACATGTTTCTTCACTGCAGTTGTGACACAACAAAGTACATTTCATTCCGGATTAACGATATCCATTTGGCATTTGCTTCATTTGTAAACTACATCTGTAACTGCATGTTTGCAATAAATGGTATAAATGATACCCCCCTAGAACCATTTTTTTTTTTTTGTTTTTGATTTTCTCAAAAACTATACAAACGATTTTTATCATTTTTTCGAATATTATTGTGTATTCAAATTTTCAAAAAATTTTTTTTAGGATTAAAAAAAAAAACTTTAAATTTTTTGTTCAAAACTCAATATTTCGAAATCCAAATGCTCAATTTCTTCAAAACTTCACAGTTGAAATTTTTTTATATAAAAGCAACGGTACCCACCATACAAATGTTAAAATATGGTTTTCGAAAATCGTATTTTTCTCGAAAACGGCGAGCGCACAGTGGGCAGAAATCGTGGTTTAAGTGGTCAAAAATTCATAACTTTTGAACCAGTTGAGTTTTTTTTATAATTATAATTTTTTATAATTTTTTTTTTATTTGTAACTTTATTTAAGTACCTTTCAATACATAGCGTTTAATTTATCAAATATGTGTTATTTTGATTTTAAAATAAATAATAAAAATAAGTTGTTTTTCTCCCTGTTAATATGGAAGACAAAAATTTTTCAAAATATTGACTTAAATTGGATACAAAACTTATTTTAAAAGAACTTTCTTGAAGATCCAACAAATGGTGACCAGTAAACTATTTATTTGAAATCCTTGGGCTTGCCCTTTGGGGCTTAACAAAAACACTCAAAAAGAAATTTGTAGTTCCCTTTTTGTCCTTTTCAAGCCAACACCTTGTTTAAGAATAGTTACCAAAACCTTAAATAAATTTTGTCATTTCCATCATCCAATTATTAAATGTAACGGAACAATTAATGAGAATAACATAAATAGAGCATACCATTTTATTTTAGACACAGAAAATAAGTGCAAGCAAACTTTTCCGCACTAAATAAAAACAACATGGTAAGTTAGGTTAGGTTAGGTTAAATGGCTGTCATTAAAGCATCTGACCCACTTAGACCAGTAGAGGTCCATTGCGATACCACGATCTAATAGGGAACAAAAAGGTTCCCTACTAGTTAAAACCATTTGGAGCTTCTAATGAAGCGAAGGAGACTTTGAATGTCTGTATTTATGAGATCGCTTGGTTCGTTATAGAAATATTCTCCTAGATGAAGTTTGGGTTTGGGCATTTACAAAGAAGGTGTGGGATTGTTTCCTGTTCCTCCTCGTCCAAGCAACTCCTGCAAAAATCGTTTGATAGTACACCGAGTAGTGTCTATCTATAAGACAGTATAAAGTTATGACACCTATTACGGAGCTGATCTGAGATCTGCTGAGGGACAATAAATACTTTGACCGCTTCAAATCCAGTTTGGGCCAGATTTGTTTAGTCGCCAAACAAGTGGTAGTGTTAAGCCATCTTATGTTTGATTGTTCTAGAGCAATTCGCTTCAGCATAAGTTTACTTGTAGCTACAGGCATATCTATGTTTACTCTATCGGACAAGATAGGCATTTCCGTTCCAATTCTGGCGAGTTCGTCGGCTTTACAATTCCCCGGAATGTCCCTGTGTCCCGGCACCCAGAAAAGGTGAATATTAAGCTGTTTGGCCATCTCCATTGGAGACGAACGAAAGTCTTGGGCTGTAACCATGCACAACATGCTACACTCAATGTAAAATTTTGCATACAGAAGAGTCGCTATGTAAAATGTTTTTTCGCTCTAACTCGTAAATGCGGATACATGCGGATATAAATCTTTCGAGTTTCGATAGACCATATACATATTCAATTTTCAATTCGTTAATAAATTAAAGTTGTGAAAAGTTGTGAATTTTTGTATCGCCTTTATAAACTGGAAAATTGAGTAAAATTAAGATGGGTGTTTCAAAATCAAACGGTACTAGCTACTTAACGTTTCTTTATATTTTTTTGTGCGTATTATAACAAATAAATATGTGAAATAATTAGCTGTAATGAATTCAATTACTTTCCAAAAGGATTTTCAAGAAAATCGGCAAATAAAAATTGTGCCAAAAATGCTTCATACATCGATTTGTAAGTTTTTCTCACTTTGAATTTATTTTTCTCTTAACCTGAGCATATTTATTTAAAAAAAATATCATATATTTTACGTATAAATATTTCTTTAATTAATTAAATTAAACTTATGTGATTCGAAAACAAAAAAAAAAATATTTTTGACCACTTAAATCACGATTTCTGCCCACTGTGGGGCGCCTAGAATTTTGACAACATTTTTTCGATCTATAATTCAGTAAAAAAAAATAAACTAAGACATTACTGACATTTTCAAATTTTTAATTTCAAAAAAAAACATTTTTTAAATTTTGGAAAAAAAATCATTTTTTTTTGGAAAAATCTCAAAAATTGATCAGTATTTTTTTGGAAATTTAATTTTCATTCGTACAAAAATAAAAACTTTATGTTGGCATACCAAATTTTTTTCTAAAGAATATTTTAAAAAATGTTTATATAAAAAAAATTATTTTTTGAGAAATCACTTCAACGACTTATAATTTTTGTTCTTGTATAAACTAATAGGCGTGTTTGGTTGCAAGTCCATAAGTAATTGTAGAAAAAAACGACATCGGGACTAAGCGCTTTACATGTAAATACAACAACAATCTACAACTTAATCTAAGACCCAATAAAAACTGTGATGCCTTGGAGTTGAGGTCACTTGAACTTTTTAATTGAATATAATTGATATTTTCAGAGAAGTCAAAAGTGACGTTTTTGGATGCTGGTTGATGCTAGTCGCCAATACAGCTGACAAATGACACAGTGTTTCCAACTATTTCGAAAGAAGTCCCTAAGTCCCGATGTCGTTTTTTTCTACAGTTCTATATGGACTTGCAAAAAAAACACGCCTAATATTTGCTTGAATCACATGGCATCCTGATTTAGCCCCAACTACTAAAGGAGTTGTTCTAGTCATTTAAAAAATGAATTTAATGATTCTGAAAATGTTGCTCCAGTAACACTTATTTTTAAATTTTTAGTCTTTACATAAAAGCAAGTTCGTGTGACCCAGTCGTGAATTTTATTTTTAATTTTATTGCAAATATTTTGGGTACATCAGGAACAAATTTTATCAAAACCTTTAAACCTTTTTTCGAGAAAATTTGAAGAAATTAAACCTTTCTAAGCTGGCCGTCTTGTATGAGTTAGAACAAAAATTATAACTCCTCCTCTATGGAATAACATAAAAATCCTCTGTTCCAAATATAAAGCAGATCAGTTAAACTCGCTTAGGCTCTAGGTTGATGTTGATGTGGACGCAAAGACACCCGGGCCGTACGGTACATTATATACTCGTATGACTTAAACTATATTTTTTGATTGGTGACTATTGCTGACAATTCAAATAAGTCTCTTTTATTGACTCCATCAAGTTGTAACAATTTTTTTTTGTTTTAAATATTCTGTCTTTTTCCAAACTGACCTAAATCACTCACTCGCTTAAATCCTTTTTGACACTCAAACTGCATTGCACATTTTGTCATCATTCTCTCACCACCTCATTGTCACTTCAGCTGACAATTCATTTCCGTAACTTTGTAAAAAAAAAAAAAGAAATAAAAAAAAACGTACGTCACCTATCGCACAGATGATGAAACCTCTTCCTGAGTGTCCTTCCACACATGTCTATCTGTCTATACCTCCTATACCTACCTACAGCCAAACTCACAATTCATGACGAAGCCTTCAAATGTTTACTTTGCTGAATCAACTATTCCAAAGTCCACACTATGTTGGCTGGCATGGATTGAGAGTTAACAAAAAAAATATCTATCTCTTAAATATTTTACTATATCTAGAGGAGGACTCTAACAATCCAAATACCGCGAGATCTTTATTTTTTTTATTCCTTTATCCAAGCAAACGACCCAAAGCTATCTACGCCACTGACAAATATTGTAGAGGTGCTCGAATAGGCACTATCGTCTCGTCACGTAAATCAAACAGAGGCGCTGCAATAGCCCCGCCGCTGCCACCGCCGCCGCCGCACATACAAAAAATCAACATAACCGGAAACCATCACAAAAAGAGCTGATGGCGCTGAATTTGTTTCCTCTATACATTTTTTGCTGTATTTTCTATTTTATGAACGATAGACATAAAGTACCCTACCTGGATTGTGTTTTGTGAGAGATTTAGGATGCTAGTTGAGTTTAGTTTTATAGGTGGAAGGGGGGCTAGATTTTTAAACGTGCAAAGATTTTTAAATTCAATCTTAAATTTGATTGAAATGTTTTTTGGTTGTTATTATTATGTTGTGTATATACTCACATGAGATTGACTAAAATAGCAAGTGCTGAAGTTATCAGCATTATTTTAGCATCGACCTCGTATTCTCCCATGATGACACGCTGTATGGCAAGCCATACCAAAATGGCAGTGATGAACCAAATCATAACAACGGATGCCAGAGCTCCAATGACTTCTGCACGATACCACCCGAAGGACATTCTGAAAAATAAATAAATTAAATTGTAAAATATTTCAAAAAAAAAAAAAAAAAAAAAAAAAAAGGAAATTGCTTTAAATTCTATTGGGACTTCATAACGTACTTTTTAAAGCACAGCAATAAAAACTTCACGATTTCCAGGCATTTGGACTTGGAAAACGATATTAGAAAGTTGGGAACTTTTTTTAATAATTTCTGGCATTGATGAAAAATTTCTTGGATAGAAAAATATTTGAGGACCGTTAGTAAAGGTTTTTGGATCAATTTTATTTTATCTAAGCAAAAGCTATAAAAATCTGTCAAATCGTTTTTGAGACAACTAAGCTTTTTCTTAATACCAATAATGTAGTAGCTTAAACGTAAAAAAATTATAATTTTTTATCGAAAACGATTGTAAAGTATTTGCAGCGTTACGAACTTTTTCCGTAGACTTTCCAACATATGTCATGATGATGTATAGGGTGACCAGATGAGAACGGTTGTAAAATAAATCTAGTCAAATAACAACGAGATATAACATTGATTCTGGATTCTGGATGGAATATCAAGTAATTCGAATGGCTGACTCGGCCTCGCTAGCAGTGCTTCAAGCTGTCATTTCGGTCCAATTTGAGACAGCATTATTCTAGCAATACCATCTCCGACAAATAATCGCGTGGTGTTAAATGGCATGATCGGCGGCCATGAGATGGATGTCGAAGCCGACAAATTTCTCCTTAACAAGGAGTCGAGTAGTTCGTCGCTTAAAACCACTTTGGACATACCGATGTTGGCGAGCTCAGGTCGCAGAAATTCGGCTTAAATCACTATACACCCGAGATCATCAAAAAGTCAGTTTTTGAGGATACACTGATGTTCGTTCCAATAATGGCAACTTTGTTTGTTCACATAGTCACTGATCAAAAAATGGGCCTCTTTTAGAAGATGACATTTTTACCACGATCCGGATCTCTGTCCAATATTTCCATAGATAACTCACGGCGATATCTATGGCCGTTTGGATGAATGGCAAACCTTACTGAATATTTTGAAAGCTGAATGTCATTTCATTGGTAACATTGACAGCTGTTGAAACATAACCATTGGAAAAACTATCAAAGCTAGCTGGTCATCATTAAAATATCTTGTAAACATTTTGAACTGAGAAAAGTAACAAGACATTTTTTTCTTATAAAAATCTGTTGGTAAATTTCGAAAAAATTGGGAAGTCAGACCAGTTTTTCATTGAAAACATCAATTTGAGCTCGTTGAGTTGCTGAAGCTTAAAGATATTAAAATATGAGGCCAAATTTTTTGATTTTTTTTTTTTGAGAAAAAAGAGTGCTTGAGTCTGAAATGACAGAGAAAGGAGCTTGATTTCGAAAATGTACACACTTAACATCTGTTCAAAAGCTTAAATCAAAAGAAAAGCTGATGAGAGTCGAATTTTGTCAAACACTACTGCTAAGAGATAAAATCGAAGTTAGTGACTACTTTAGACGAATATTCTGGTTGGATGAGGAATAGTTTATCAGGGATGTAGTAATTAATTTTTGCAATCTGCATCACTGTAGTGAGAGAAATCCGGATATTTAAATAATATAAACATGATCTCAACACCATTTTAGGTGTAATGTTTGGCCAGGCATTGTCGGAAGAAATTTTACTCCACCACGGTTTTTGAATTCCTTAGTCAATGGAGAAACTTACTCGCCACAGTCGCCAATTAAGTAGAATACCTAAAATTTTCTGAGAATTCCGAACGGCTACGGGAGTCTTTATGATAAGAGCTACACTTGGAGAATGTGCCACTTCCTCGCTGCCATCTTAATACATTTTTGTATTAAGATTGCAGCGTCTGGTAATCGAACCCAAACCTCCGCAAATAATGGGACCATTTGTATGGGAGACCGGAAAAAAGTCCATAAGAACCGAACTACATACTTAACCGATTTCGATGAAATTTTCAGAAATGAAAGTAATTTTAGAAAGGAAGCACCACAGTTAATTTTCACCCAGTGCTAGGCCTACTAACAAGAAATAGTCAAAATTGATAAAAGTCCAGGTTTTGTTCCAAGTAAAGGCTAAAGACAGTGCTTTTTTTGCGGGGTGAGTCTTATATTGTGCTATCGTACGAGTAATTCACTCATTTTCTCTTGCACATTTTTAGTTCACCCCGAGTTGACGTAACACCCTAGGAAAGTTAAATCAAATTCCCACACTATTTCAAATATTTTGACTTTGGGCGTCTATTCAGGTGTTTAGAGGTAATTGTTTGCCCAAATCCTTTGTGTATTCAGATTCTGTTGCTAATTTACTGCGAGAAACATGAATCAGCTAATCGAAATAAGCACTTTCGGAAAATCGAGTTTTTTCCGCATTGGCCCCACTGTGCGCCGGCACAACGCACTAAGTATTATGCCAAAGACCAACAACTGCCAAACGGACATGATATAGAGCGAATGATAGCAAGAAAAAGAGAGAATCTCGTTCTGGAAAAGATAGTATGCAGGCCAGGTATTCAAACCGAGGGCACTCTATTCAACAGATCAGTTTAAATCTATGAAAGAAATGGGCGTAAGACTAGGAGCAGTACGAACTGAACGTTTTAAGAAAAAACCCTTATACTTCCCGTCCTGGTTAACGGTGCAAAGTTTTAGATGATACGGAGAAAGCTATGGAGCTAATATTGTGCACTTTAGGAAAATCCTATGTTGTCGAGGTGAGCTAATGTAGAAGAAGAAACAATCACCCTCTCTTTGAGCTGTAGCACCAAGATATGGATGAAGCCAAAGTAAATTCGACTACATTTGCTGGACCTCATCGAACGAATAAGAAACAATCAACGATCCAGCCTAGAAAGACTTCGAATCCTAGGGCCCAGGTTGGAGCCGACAAGCCATTGCGAATGACAGTGCAATTAGATTAAATTTGGTGGTACAACAGCTCGAAAAGAATCAGGACCTAGTGACTTGCAAATCTCAACCATTCATGTGTGCGTGTTACCAGGAATAGAGGGGACGTACAATTTTGTGCCGTTTCAGAAGCACTTTTTATGACAAGAGATACTCTTGGAAGATTTGTCAATTCCTCGCAATAGACAGTACCCCCCTGAAAAAGCTTTTTGCTGCGGCTGAGAATCGAACCCAAGACCTTCTACATGACAGTCCAAGGCAGTAACCAATATTCCAAGAGGTTGTACAGTGCAATTGGTCTGGATAATTTAATGTAAAGTTATCGAGATCATAGAGGATGGAAATCGACATTCTTCAGAGTGAAACATGTAGGTTTTCACAATTACGTCTTTAAGAAAGCTGCCCTTATGATCTTTATTACATCTCAAACCCAAAGCTACTATTTGCAAGTCAAGGTTCACTTACAAGGAGAACACAAACAATTTTAAAATAACATTTCACCTAACTATTTAGCCGACATCATTAAACTATAAAGTTCTCTTCCAGAACTTCGGGTCTCAAATAACACCTCTGCAGTCAGATCATTATAAACTTAATTTAAACAAAAAAAACAATGTTGAACTCTATCGCTCTGCGTCTAAACGTAACATATCCATTTATAAAAGTTGAAAACGAATCAACCAAAAACTTTATAATTGCCCGACATTAAACCTCAATTGATTTTCAAAAAGTTCTAACAAACAACGCTACTTTTCCTCCCCGCAGTCCCGCCCGCACATTACATATTATAATGTCCTCCACGTTTCCATTGAGAGACTATCATAAAAACAAATATTGCTCCTTCTTGCCACTAAAATGGCAAAGCGATGTGGCCAGGGGGAAAAATACGAGTACTGCCAGACCATCAGGTCGTGTAGGACAGAGAACCACAGAATCTAGACATCACACAGGCTAAAAAAAAAAGAAAATGTAATAACAGTTTTCCAAACCGGAATCCAAAATGAATTTTCTCCTACTTTTCCAATCTAATAGAGTAATTTACTTAGAGGTAGGCGTGTGTTTTTGGTGCAGTTAAGTTGGGACCAATACCTCCATATATGTACGAAGGTAGGTAACTACAGCCGGGACAGGGCTTCAATGATATCGAGTAACCACTTTGTACCACTTTAACACAAAATTCCAAAACCTAAATGAAGTTGAAAGTGTATTCTTTTTCAAGCCTAGATACACATAAGCACACGTCCTGGGGTTTTATCGCTAGAAAACGGTTATGCAACAGTTCAACAAATGCATAAAACCACACAGGCCAGGAGCACAGTTTGTTGTGTAGCATGTTTAAGAGGTTCGCATTCCGAATAGTCTCGCAGGTGGAGTTTTAGGTGATGAGTTCATTTTCCAGTTGATGTTTGAGGTGAGAATGAGTCTATTATAAGACTGAGTTCAAACCGAGTTAAACCAGGGTTAGATTTTTTTTTTTTTTTATAATCTACCCGCGCTCAAGGGATTATGATTACCCTTTAAATGTTTCAACACAACGCGGGCGTGAAGTTAATGAAGAGAAAGAAGGATAGGAAAGACGTGTGGCACGATGTTCTGAGACTGTTGGTGGTTGTCTCAGATATTATTATTTTTATCTCCAGGGATGGCGGCTGAACTAAAGCGGAGAAATGCTGTGTCTTATTTCTATGTCGCTTATAATTCACATTATTTTTATTCGTGTTCATCCTTGTTGGGCATACTAGTTTAACTCAATTACATGTTGTTAGTGTTATGCCTGAACAACATGTAATGAGTAAACCAGCAACTCATTGATGACAATTTTTAGAAGGTTTTTAATGGAATTAAAGCGACATAGACGATGGCAGGGATCGAACCTGTCATCATGAGGTTGACAGGCGAGCACACATCCATCGCGCCACGGCCACCCCCTAATTACCCTAATTTCTATTGCAGTTAAGTCAAAACTAAATCTGCAGTAAAAATCTAGTTAAATAGCCAAATTTAGCGGGTTAAGTCCAAATTGCTCGTAACTAAAAACAATATTTAAAAATCTTACTCCGCTTTAACTCCGAAAATTGTATGATGTGGCACTGAAGAACTGGGTCTTAGATGCAAGTTAATCTGCTGTTTTAAGGGCGACTATCTTGGGTGAGTTTTAAAAAAAAAAATATGTATTATCTTTCGATATTTTGAATGTATTTAAAGCTTCAAAACCTCAAAGCTGAAAAGTCTATTTTGGAGAATTTTAAATTTCAAAAACTCCCAACACCTTCTCTCAGACTGTAGCGTCAGCTCCTATCCTGACATACGAGTGGAAATGAGAATTTCAAGAAAAATTCAATTTCATTCAAATGTACATATGTACGTATGTCTAGGTATACCTATCTACCTAAAGACGCACTAAAAAGTTTCACATTCCTGCAACTGGAAACCATACTTCAAGATCCTTTGGGATATCAGTTAAAATATTCTAAATTGCAAAATTTAGTTCATTGTGATTTAAAGTAATGTTACCACATACTCGCATTCATTGTGAACAATCGGTAGTGCAGCTATGTAAGTATAGTTTTTTGGATTTAATTCACATATCGCATGGTGGAGAGATTAAAAAATAAATATTTCACGTGAAAGCAATAGCTATTTTTCTGCAGCGGAACCATGATAAAAAAAATAAACCTATTTATAGAACCGAGCACATTAAAGTTTCAAAACTTTGCAGGAAATGTACTACAATTGTAGTTTGTTGTTTGATAAATTAGGCGTGACATGGATGTAAGGTAAGTTGTTCCTTAACAGGGCTGGTTCTTATTTAAGGGACATAAATATGATATGTTTTAAATGAATCCACTTTATCGATATTACGATTGTCAATTATTATTAATTGACAGCAATTGATAAAATGGAATTCGCTCAGAATGATGCAGATCGCCAACGGACGTGAACTACCGAATACTTATTATTAAAAATAATGATTGTGAATATACCTTAGCAAAAGAAATTCGATAAGTCGATTTTAAGTCGGGTTTTTGTAACGTGTGACAATTGCTAGCAAAAGATCAAATTTAAAAATCATCAATCATTGTGATTCAATTTAATAATTATTTTGTTATTGTGAATTGATACATTTGTAGGCCCCGATTGTCGTTGTGGATTACACAACGAATCGGAAATTATCGATTGCATCGACTGGTTGGCGTGTTTGGTACTGTGTTATTTTATCGAATTAAAAATCCTCTATTGTGAATAAACCACCACAGTTAAGTCACTAATTAAAATTTGACATTTCACTGGTGTTCAAAGAAAGAGTTCAGTTTTTCATCTTGCATTTTTAATACAAAGTAGATTATCTATAAAAATAAGAATTCATATCAATTATCATCACTTGAAAACGGCTGGACCGATTTAGCTGATTTTTACTTGCGACTTATAGGTACTATAAGGAAAGTTATGCATTCGTAAAAAAAATCGAACTCGAGATTTTGATCAAAGTTGACATTACGATGATAGCGAAGACCAAAAAAGTGGGTCTCGCAATTCTGTCTGTCTGTCGGTTCGACTACAGCCTAAACGGCTCGGTCGATTTTCTTCAAACTTGGTAGATATGGGTTTTAATTTTTTTCCCCCACACGTTTTTTTCTATTTTTTTTAAGACCAAAAATAACGGTACCTGCCATACGATTTTTTTTCGAAATTTTATAAATATTTTTTTTTCTCAAAAACTGTCCCACAGAATTTAAAAAAAAAATTTGAAAAATTTCATTTGGTTAAAACTAGCTAATGGTTGAAAAAAAATTTACAAAAAATTGTTATTTTTGGTAGCCCCCCTGGGTCCATTTTTTTTTGTACAGCCGATTTAAATAATTTTTTTTATGCCAAAGCTCCTCCAAAGTTTGAATATTATTACATATTCAAATTTTCAAGTTTTAATTTTTTTAACGGTACCTTCCATACAAATTTTAAAAAATTGTTTTCGAAAATCGTATTTTTCTCGAAAACGGTTCCGAGAATTTTGCTAAAATTTTTTTCTTTTGATTAATCTTTATGATCTATAATTTAAAAAAAGAAAATTTTAAATCTAGATATTACTGACTGTACCTACCATAGAACGATTTTTTCGAATTTTGAATTTCTCATTATCGACATAACGGATTTTAATGAAATTTTTTATAAAGAAGCTCCTAAAAAGTTTAAAAAACATTGCATTTCAAAACTTAAGAAAAAATATTTTTTCAATTTTTAGAAAAAAAAGTCATTTTTTTTTTGAAAAATTCGATATCTCAAGAACGGCTTAGTATTTTTTTTGGAAATTAGACTTTTATTCGTAGAATAATAAAAACTTAAGGTTGGCGTACCAAAATTTTTTCTTAAAAATGTTGTAAAAATTTTGTACATAAAAGCTTATTTTTTTAAGGAACCACTACAACGACTTATAATTTTTGTTCCTGCATAAATTCATATTTGCATAGCATTCTGTTTTTAGCTCTTACTACTAAAAGAATTTAAAAAATTCATTTTATCCTTATAAACAGTTTTCTCTAATAACATTCGATTTTAAAATTCCTAGTCTATTACATAGGAGCAAGTTCGTGCGACCCAGTCGTGCATTTTATTTTTGTTATATTCTTAAATGTCAAGAGAAGGTTTGGATGAAATCAAATTGAAGACATTGTATTTACATATTAACTGAAAAATCATTTAAAATTTTTTTTTTTTTTTTTTAATTATTGCGTTTTGAATTTCTTTAATACTTCATGGTAAAGATTTCCAGAGACGTAAGGAATTTATAAAAATTTGAAGCTCGGATGTCAAAAACGAATAGCGAGGAAGAGACAGTTGACGAGATCTATGTCAAAACAGTATTATGGCTGGCAGAGAGCAAAATTCAACTCCGAAGGTTAAGATAATTTTCCAATATTCAGCAGCAGAGTACCAAAATCAGATAATACATATGTGGTATGTTTGTAAGTCAAAGACATAAAAGAAAAATAATTTTAAACTGGATGGAAAACAATATTCGTCCAGTCTGCCCCCTAAAAAAGCAGATCTTCTTACCCCTCCATCTATCGTCTAATTGCACATACATCCCTTCCTTCTAAGGTCATAGAAACACTAATCAATTTTCAGCTCAAGAAATATCTTAAAGAACGTAATGGCCGGCAGTATGGCTTTTGTATCAATAGGTCTACTGGTGATCTGTTTATATATCTCACCGAAGAGTGGCACAAGTCTTAACGTCGTTTTGGAGAAAGAAAGATTATTGCACTTGATATTTCAAAAGCATTTGATAAAGTTTGCGGACATGTGCGCATTTGGTATTGATGATTCTCTTCTTCATTGGATTCGAAACTACCTTTCGAACCACTCAATATAAGTTGTGTTGGACGGTTTTAAGTCTGAAGTTACCTGGTGTGCCACAAGGCTCCGTTTTGGCTTCGACTGTTTTTTTTTATATTTATCAATGATCTTGTACTACAGATGTGGATTTGCAATGGCAGCTTATGACGAGCTTATTAAATCCTGATCTTGAAAGCATTGTCAAATGGGAAACGAAAAAAAAAACCGGAAATTTGGTGAATATCACGAATATGTGCCTAGAGGCGATAAAGACACTTAAATAATGTATTACCCAAAAAATCATCACTTGTGCGGTGAACACGAGCGTCAGTTAGTTGATGGGGCCAAAATACCCTTGAGGAAAGGGGGCAGCCCTTAGACCTATTCAGCAATCCTGGTGGAGGGATGATTTCTCAAGTGGGAATAAAGGAAAGGATCACGCCCTTAAAAAGCGTCTGCCTCTTCTAAACAGACATGACTTAGAATAGAAGCGCCCTTCGACATTTCAGGCTATAGCTTGCTGAAACTCATCAACACTCTTAATGGGCTTGAATGACAAAGGATTATCATAGGTTTCAATGCATGGGAGTCACAATCCCTAGGCTATCACAACGGATCCACATTTTCTAGGTGTGACGGAAACAAGACCAACTTTCAGCACATTTACCTTACCTAACCTAAAATGAATACAACCTGTAGTGAGCTGTTTTAAAATAAGCGAATAACTCCTCGATCATTCAACTTTCTGAATCGATTTCAGCTTAGAAAAATTCACAAAGATACAAACACTATCCAAAGAAAAAAATCGAATACCACATAAGGACCACCATAGATCATCCTTTGATACGTTTCAAACTGCCTCAAGCCATCATAAATGTCAGTTCCGCTACCGGTCTGGACTTCTGGTACTCAAGTGCACAGCTTTATATAAGAGTCTTTGTGTGTTTGATATGCGTTGAGGTTAATTGCCTTCCGTGTTTGAGGATATCCTGCCTGACATGCATAAATATACATACAAACACACATATGTGCGGACGAAGGCGGATGTGTGAGTTTGTAGTTGAAGAGAATAAGTTTTTCTCAACATCAGCAGCCGGCAAGGAGTGTATTTTAAAATGATGGAGTGCTTTTGGTCGGCAAATGCTTAAAACAAAACAACAACGAAAAAAATGAAAATTGGATTTCCCTTGTTATTTAAAATATACAGTTATGGGGTAGGAGTAGGGGATTGTTTCCGCCGCCGCATACCTATTTTAAACTTTTGCCCTCGTATAAACTTTAAGTTTAAAAAGGATAACCTAAAGCTAATGCCCTTTGCCCACATATTCAATGTCCTGAACAAACAATAAATTACCAAAGAGGTTAAAAAGAAATACACACACACACACACAACTTACAAGAGAAGGATACCCTCTTCCTTTTATTCTTTTGGCCGGGACAAAACTTTTCAATAGCACATCAGGTGCATTCATGGCCATGTTGATGTCCTTAACATTAGTACTTTTATTATTGTTGGTTGGTCATCCTAGTGAAACGGTTTTCTTCAAAACGTATTTTATAAATTTCATTGCGCCAAGGATGGGGACATCTTATCTTTCAGGGGCGAGGGTGGTCGAGAAATACCACCAGCCGCAGGAGATACGGTTTCTATTTTGTCTTCAATAGAAAAACAGGACTCTTACACGAAACTTCCTACCTAGGGTACAACACATTATACAATAACAATACATATATCTAACTATGTAGAAGTTAAAAAAAAAAAAAACGGAAGGAAGCATTCGCTCCTTTTCTCCTTATGGATTGATTTTTATTGGATAAACTTTGGCGCATGTAGTTATATTCGGATACTTTTTATAAGCCTGTGCTGTGCGACTCCACAGGGCATACGACAACACACACAAGAATCAAGGATAACTCTTTGGGTAAAAGATTAATTTTTTTGTTTTATGTTTCTTTTTTCTTTTTTTGCCATCAGGGAAAAAGTTTTATTCAAGTGATTTTTTTTTCGTCTTGGGTGTACTGTATAGGTATACCTGGAGGTATGTTTGGCAAATAATGTTGTTTGACATGTTTTGTCAATAGTTTGAAAGTAAAACTCGAATTTTTGGTTTTTTTTTTTTTGCTGGATAATTTTTAATAGAATTTTACTTAAGGACATTTGCAGAAAGATTTGGCAAAAGTTTTTTTTTTAAGAACAAGTATTTTGGCTTCATCGTTGAACATCAATATTGAACGAAAGAATAAAAGAAGCAAATAGGGTTTCAATAAGGCAGTTTCAGGAGTGCTCCCACTCTGAAAAGAAAACATACATAAGCGAATAAAATTGTTTAAAATTAAGGAATGAAAAATGTGTGTTTGAGAAATAAAGTAAAAGTATGGGCTCTTACAACGTTGATGAAGTAAAGGTGGAAGATTAGTGGACATACCTATAAGAAATCAACAAACTTTGAGTCATTAAAAGCTACCGAAATTAGTTTCGCAATTTCATCTGGAGATCGCTGGCTGTAAGAGACACCCATGATAACATTGTTATTGTTTTTAAAGAGCCATAACCAAACAGGTTGGTGCCCTCATGTCACATTTAGACCACACTGAAAATATTATATTCCAGCCAATTAACGTTTTTACCCTCAACTAACTTTCTCATTCGCTGCAACAGAAATCTAAGTAGCTGGCTAAGAAATTAACGCAAAAAAAGACAAACACTATGCAGTAGGATATTTTAAGCCAGCAAAGCCTACTCATCTATGTGTAACTAATGGTGGGATAAAGTTGAACTTCAGCAATATTATAAATCCTCTTCGTTCTTTAAATTGTAATAATTGCGAAGATGACTTCGAAAAAGTATTGGAGTTATTTAACTTTATGAGATCTTCGAGCGTTATGGTGATTGGGGATCTGAACGCGAGAATTGGCAATAGCGCGATGGTTCGATGAACGAAGTAAGGGGGATCTCTACGCAATCGAAAGATACTTTTTGTAATGACAGAGGACAAAAGCTGCTGGATCTTTGCGATTAGTATGGCGAATCATCATTAAATTTTACATTTGTTGGTGGTCAAGGTACATCAGTTAGGAAAAGATTGGGAACCCTTTGTGACAGATTTTGTGATTAAGGAAGAATCCACTCATACTATTTTCCAGTTGTTGTTGCCTTTCAACATCTTGTTCAATCACATGATGAGACTATTAGCAGGTGGTTACTTCCTAGACTCTCCTGTAAAATTTCAAAATCCCAGACATCGACTTGATTTGGAACTTCGAGCACACGGAGATATAAACTTTGTCATGCTAGACGAAATCTTAGTCATCTTACCCCCACCAAGAATTCGGACTTAAAAATAAAAAAATTGGGTAATTAGCCCTGGTATGACGAAAAATATCAAAAAGCTCGTACGATATATTTTGCATGGCTGAGAATTTTTCGTAATCCAATCCAAGGTTTGCTTAGGAATTCCTACATCGAGATTAACAGGAAATACACTGCCGGTCATAAGGTTAGAAGCAGGCATTTTTGAGAAGTAAAACCGACATTTCTCCCGTTACATGATGGATTAGAAGAAAACATCTATGGTAAATGAGAGACTATTTTGTTAACAACAAAATATAAAATTTGGGTATAAGAGAGATTTAGCTAACGGAACTTTTATGACAAATTGTAAAGTGAGTCAAGAATATGCGAAAATAAATCGGGTCATTAGATTAGAAGCATTGAACAAATCAACGTTGTTTTGTGAAGTGAATAAATTTTTGTTCGGTTTAAGCGGTACATTTTATAAATTAATTGTTCTTGATTGAGTGTTAATTAAAATGGGCAAGAAAAAATGTTTGACAGTGGAGGAAAGGGCAAGAATAGATGTTTATTGCTCTGAAGGTCTTTCATGCCGTGCTTTAGCCCGAAAAATAAATCGAAGTGATCATTGTGTCAGCAATTATTTAAAAAATCCATCGTCTTACTCAAAAAATTATAAAGGAAACACTTCCTCTGCCTTAACACTTCGCGGAACGCGAAGTATCCTTAGAATAGCGTCAAATTCAGCTTTATCGGCAGCTAAAATAAGGGAGAAAGCTAATGTTAAGGCCAGCTTGTCCACTGTTAAACGCACGATTCGCCATTCTTAGCACTTAAAGCGCCTGAAGCTTAAAAAAAAACCACCACTTAATGACGCAAGGAAGAAGCAACGCTTGTGTTTCGCGAAAGATCACATGAGCTGGGATGTGCAAAATGGAATGACCACAAATGATTGGCGGAAGGTTATTTTTTCCGACGAAAAAAAATTTAACCTAGATGGGCCAGATGGTTATAATTATTATTTCCATGATCTGAGGAAAGAGGAGCGGTTTTTAAACCGTCACCATAGTAGAGAAGGAGGCGTTATGGTCTGGGGCTCAATTTCATTTTATGGCGCTATAGACTTGGTAGTCCCAGATACCAAAATGACTGGGAAAACCTACAAAGCCTTGCTGGAATCAGTATTCCCCAAAATTAGCGAGGTGTTTGGACCAATTCCATGGATTTTTCAGCAGGACAACGCTCCCATACACGCAGGCCGAGAGGTAAAATCCTTCATTGCGAACCAAAACGTCCACTTGCTGCTTTGGCCACCATATTCCCCGGACCTAAACATAATTGAAAATGTGTGGGGCTGGCTTACACGTAAGGTATATGAGGGAGGGAAGCAATACGATGACAAGGAAGCGCTAATTCATGGTTTCAAATTGGCCTGGAGTGAGATTTCACTGGACAACTTGGAATCTCTTTATAAATCCTTAAAAGATAGAATTTTTGAAGTTATTTTGAAGGCTGGTGGCAGCACACATTATTAAAAATCTAATAAAAGCTAAAATAAATAACAAATTATAAATAACTGCATTTTATTTTCATTTATTTGATGTGCTTCTAATCTAATGACCCGATTTATTTTCGCATATTCTTGACTCACTTTACAATTTGTCATAAAAGCTCCGTTAGCTTAATCTTTCCTATACCCAAATTTTATATTTTGTTCTTAACAAAATAGTCTTTCGTTTACCATAGTTGTTTTTTTCTAATCCATCATGTAACGGGAGAAATGTCGATTTTACTTCTCAAAAATGCCTGCTTCTAACCTTATGACCGGCAGTGTATAAGGAGCTATTTAAAACAAATAAAATGCAAGACTGGGTCGCACGAAGTTGCTCTTATGTAAATGACTAAGAATTTCAAAAATGAATGTTATTAGAGAAAAACTGTTCACTGTTCACAAAAGCAAAAAATTAATTTTTTAATAGATAAAACAGTAGTAGTTGGATAAGTTTGTACTAGTTTCTTAAAAAAATAAGCTTTTATATACAAATTTTTTTAAATATTTTTAAGAACAAATTTTAGTAAGCCAATTTAAAGTTCGATTATTTCTCGAATAAAAATTAAATTTACCTACAAGAAAAAAAATTTTAGCCGTTTCTAAGATATCGATTTTTTAAGTTTTGAAATGAAATATTTTTCACACTTTTTAGAAGTCAGTAATATCTTGATTTAATTTTTTTTTATTAAATTATAGATCGTAAAAATTAATCAAAAGAAAAAAAAAAGCGTAAGCAAAATTCTCGGAACCGTTTTCGGGAAAAATACGATTTTCGAAAACCATTTTTAAACATTTGTATGGAGGCTACCGTTATTTTTAGGTAAAATATTCTTTTTTCTTACATCTTGTAATTTATATTAAAAAACTTTTATTTTTTCAAGTTTGAAAAAAATCGAGCGTGGGGTTTTTGAAATATTGAGTTTTCAAAAAAAAAATTTAAAAAAAATGTTTTTTTTTGGAAAATTTGAATACCCAATAATATTTAAACTGCTGGGGAGCTTTAGCATAAAAAAATTATCAAAATCGATTGTACCGTTTTTGAGAAAATCAAAAACCAAAAAAATGGTTCGAAGGAGGGTACCAAAAATAACCATTTTGTGAAATTTTTTTTTCAACCATTTCATAGCTTTAACTAAATGATATTTTTTGAATTTAAAAAAAAAAACTGTGTGACAGTTTTTGAAGAAAAACCTTTATTTTCGGTCTTAAAAAAAAAATTAAAATTTAAAGAAAATCGGCCGAGCCGTTTGGGCTGCAGTCAAAAGACAGACAGACAGACAGACAGAATTGCGAGACCCACTTTTTTAGTCTTCACTATCATCGTAATGTCAACTCAAGCTCGATTTTTTTTCCGAATGCATAACTTGCCTTATACAGGGTGATTGGCATAAGGTGTGACAAAAAGCTAGGGCGTGTAGGTTGGACTTAGACAAGAAAAAAATCGTATGGGAGGGGGGTCTATTTCCCCCCGTTTAGGCGGGAGGGGCAATTTAAGAAAAAAATCACTTAAAACAAAAAAAAAATTATTAAAAAATAACGGTGATACCTACAGAGTAATGCAATAGCATTTTGAAAAGCCAGAAATACATTCTTTAATTTTGTTTTTAAATAAAGTTGTTCGAGTGAATAGTTTTTGAAAAATTAATTTTCAAAATCAAAATTTTGAAAAAAAAAATGAAATTTTTTTTTTTAAACAATTTTTTTTCAAAATTTTACGTTATCAAGTATTATTTTTTTATTCAATATTCAATGCTCTTATTAATTTTTGATCAAACACAAAAAACCGGATGTCAAAATGTTTTGTAGTTTTTGAGAAAATCAAAAATAACAAAAACTACTTTTGTTCTAAGAAAAGCCTTTTATTTTAGTTTTTAAGTTTTTGGATTCTTATGTAGGTGAATTTACGATTGAAAGGATTAACTTTCTTTTTACTATTCTTTTAATTATCGTCTTATAAGCATACAATAATGTGACAAAGTACTGGATTAACCATATTTCACACATTTTTTCATTGAGAACACCTGCGTGAGAGCATTGGTTTAAAATTGACCTGCCACTTTTTTATTATGGTGGGTTCGGCTTGGCTTAGGTGCATTTACGAAAGAAAGGATTAACTTTAAATAAACAGTAATTATGTATCTAAATATGCATGTATTTATTATTTAAATTGATTTCAAGATTCAGGAACATTTTTGTTCTTATTTCGCAATTGCATTTTTCTGTCACTAGTTAGGGCGTGTAACGCTGCATTATTTAAAAAACATTCGCAGATCAATATTAATCCAATGCTCTCACGCAGGTGTTCTCAATGAAAAAATGTGTTATTGTATGCTTATAAGACTGATAATAAAAAGATTTTACAAGAAAAGTTAATCCTTTCTTTCGTAAATGCACCTAAGCCAAGCCGAACCCACCATAATAAAAAAGTGGCAGGTCAATTTTAAACCAATGCTCTCACGCAGGTGTTCTCAATGAAAAAATGTGTGAAATATGGTTAATCCAGTACTTTGTCACATTATTGTATGCTTATAAGACGATAATTAAAAGAATAGTAAAAAGAAAGTTAATCCTTTCAATCGTAAATTCACCTACATAAGAATCCAAAAACTTAAAAACTAAAATAAAAGGCTTTTCTTAGAACAAAAGTAGTTTTTGTTATTTTTGATTTTCTCAAAAACTACAAAACATTTTGACATCCGGTTTTTTGTGTTTGATCAAAAATTAATAAGAGCATTGAATATTGAATAAAAAAATAATACTTGATAACGTAAAATTTTGAAAAAAAATTGTTTAAAAAAAAAAATTTCATTTTTTTTTTCAAAATTTTGATTTTGAAAATTAATTTTTCAAAAACTATTCACTCGAACAACTTTATTTAAAAACAAAATTAAAGAATGCATTTCTGGCTTTTCAAATGCTATAGCATTACTCTGTAGGTATCACCGTTATTTTTTAATAATTTTTTTTTTTGTTTTAAGTGATTTTTTTCTTAAATTGCCCCTCCCGCCTAAACGGGGGGAAATAGACCCCCCCCTCCCATACGATTTTTTTTTTTGTCTAAGTCCAACCTACACGCCCTAGCTTTTTGTCACACCTTATGCCAATCACCCTGTATAAGTCGCAAGTAAAAAGATGGAATATGCGGAGCTGCGGGCAACCAGACTGGGGTTCTGTAAAAATGCGACAGATTTTTGGAAACTGGCTTGGGAGCTAAATGGTAAACAATTCGATATCCACACGAAACTCTGCGCAAACTCACTGCTTGCCCATTTTAAGGATCTCACAAATCCAACAACAACACCAACAAATAGGCGTTTTCCGGTACCAGGTTTCACCAACGAAGTTGTAGACTCTGCTTTCTCTCTAGAAGAATTAGAAGCAACGCCTGGGGCCCTAAAAGATGAAAAAGCTGCTGGTGCGAATGGTATTTCGGTTGAGTTTTATAAATGCGGTACTATCATTGTCAAAGAACGTTTAGTAATGCTGTATAATAAAGTATTTGAAGGTGATCTTTCTCCAGATGAATTTCGGGATGCTATAATTTTGCCAATACACAAAAAAGGATCTTTATTGGTTGCAGCAAATCATAGAGGAATCTCTTTTCTAAATGCATCATATAAAATATTTACCACGATGTTGCATAAGCGACATCTGGATTGAGACGCAGAACCTGTTGAAAGAATTTACAAACTGGCTTTAGATCAGGCTACTCAACAATTGAAAAAATCTTTGTCCTCAAGAGTTTAGCAGGAAGCTTTCTTAACCAGGGTAGAAAATTGTATGTATTCTTCATCGATTTTCAAGCGGCTTTTGACACATTGGACCGAGGTACAAACTGTAGTCTGGAGTTGAACGCGTTCTCACGGAATTGTACAGAGGAACAAAGGCTGCAGTGTGGACCGGAGCAGAACTTTCTCATTGGTTCGCAACTAGATTGGAAGTGAGGCATGGCTGCACATTCGGCCCCACCTTGTTTACCATTCTCATAGACGATCTTATCGATTACCTTCCTGGTGGGGTTGATTTCGCAGAGGTGCGTGTTAAGGCATTGTTGTTTGCAGATGATATAGTCATGTTTGGGTATTCCCCAGAAACACTGCAACTCATGATAAATAGGTTTTACCAAAATATAGTTGGCTATGGAACCTAATAGTTAACATCCAAAAGTCTAAAGTGATGGTATTTAACAAGGTGTCAAAAACCAAAATAGCTGGTATAGAGAATTTTATCGACCAGTAAGGCAATCCTGTATGAAGTTATATCGACGGTAGATGGGAAGTTTAGGGCTGGTTCCTTGTTAAGAACAATTTACAGTAGGCTCAATTAAAACCTTGCTGAAAAAAAAAACTACTTTGGTGACTCAAACAATGTTTGCGTGATTGCTACAATCAATGGTTAGACTTCGGAGTGAATTACTCAACTTGAACTTCGTACGAGTCGAGTACTCAGGCAGACCCGATCTTCCTTCAGAGTGTAGTATGTGCAACAGGAAATGTAATGTAAATTTCAAAGTTATGTTATAAAAATCTTATCTCATCTAATCTAATCCTCTTCATTCAATGGAAACTCCTCGAGTCATTTTTTTTTATTTTTCTATTTTTGCAATTATTGTGAATGAAATCGGTTCCTAGCCACTACCACAACAAAGATCTTTTTTTAGGGGTAATGCCTCTTTTGAGAAAGTTACGAAAAAAATTGTAACTTAAAATTAACAATCCCTTATATTTCAAAACGAAGACATATTTGACTGTCCATAAAATTTAAAACGATTTTCGTGATTAATAAAAAAAACTCCGAAACGATCATATTGCCTACGGGTCCTTCCGTTTTCCATTTAGTGAATGAATATAATAAAAACAAAAACATTAGATATAGAAACAAGAAAGAACTATGTATATCATCAAAAAATTCCATTGGTCATAAAAAAAGGGAATATAAAGGAAACAAATTTGCAATCTCATCATTGCAATCATCGTCGTCGTTTGTTGTTAATATTGGTGCCGTTGTCATCTGGGTAAATGGCAAACACATCTATATTTAAGAATGACAATCAAAATTTTGTAAATTTCCTAACCACATCCTTTTTTCCAATCACTTTTGTGTTCATCGTTATCGTTTTCGTTCTTCCTCGTGCCTTACCTACCCCACTTTTTGCCCTTATACAATATCAACCATACAGAGAAAGTTAACTGTGTACAATGAAATCTTCCTGATTTTCCTGGATATGAAGAATCCTTGGCAGGATGAAAACCACTTGAGATACAATTGCACAAGAATAGCAAAGAAAAAAAAAATCAAATGACAAGGAATTATTATTGTTGGGCACAGGACACATTTATAATGATCCTTCAGATAGATATCTCCTGTAGCCGTACGTTGGCAGGACATGTGTAGAATCTTTGATTTTCCTTCGATATTTTTTTTTTCTTTCAATACATACGAGTACAAGCTTTTTCGAATATTATGCACTTACCTTTGAGTAGATGGTCGTCCTGCAAGCCATATGGCAAACAATGATATCATAAAACTGGCAAAATCTGTTAGTAAATGTGCTGCATCTGTTGCTATTGCCAAACTATTCGATAAGTAGCCACCTGCAAGAGAGAAAAAAATAAATATTTGAAAATAAGGACATGCTGGAAGGATTTTTTTTGAGTCATTCAAAAAATAGAGAAAAAAATATCTACGAATGGGTATTTTCGAAAATCATAGGTAGGTAATCTTATTTTTTTTTTCTAGAAAAGGTATTCGAGTGTGCAATTGAAAATATCACAATTCACTCGAGTGAGTATCATTTTTACTTAACAAGGCCTCAAGGATGTTTATGCTTTCTTTCTTCGATTTCTGATGGGTTATTTGTTAGGTAACACTTAGAGCTTATTGGAGTGCATTCTACCTGCCGACCTATCTATGTTCATGGCTACCTACATCTGAAAGACAAATTGTATTGGCAGAATATTGGATTAGGAGTATTTGAGAAATCAGTAATGTTGTACGTGGCACATAGTTGGAAATTTAATGTAATTGAGATTCAAAAGGAGGTCAAATTTGGATATACATTATGTTCATCAATAAAACATAATGATGTATACCTTCCCGATCCGATTTGTTAGAAGAACTCAACTCGGTACGAAGTAATTCCTTCACAAAAGTACTAAGTCGTATTGCTGTCAGTTTGACACAGACTATTAGTTAGGAATCAATATTTTCTGGAACCTAGAAATCGAAGTATTAAAACTTTATTCAGACTTATTTGATTCTGTGGTAGGTACTATTGATAACTATTTTTCGGATTTTTTTTAATCATTTGCTGGGTTTTCCTTTTTTGAATTTATTTTTAAAAACTCTCTGGAACAGTATTTGAGAAAATAGTAAGAATGAAAAAAAGCGGTCCTAATTTGCTGCCTTGTGGGACCCCGAATGTAGCTAAGAAATCATCAGAGAAGATAGATTTTAATCGAACTTTGTGCTAACAGTTTTTGAAGAAAAATTGGCTGAGCCATTTAGGTTGTGGGTAAACAGACAGGCAGAGTTGTGAGACCGAATTTTTTCATCTTCCCTTTCATCGGTAACCATCACGTCTAGAGAAATCTGGAACTACATGGCATTCCTGAAAGATGATTCAATCAATGTTTTCACCGATGGATTAAAGACTTATGACGGGGTTAGGGGAGATGTATAATCAGACAGACTCTCTCTTTTCGTCTTCCCAATCACTGTTGTGTTTTCCAGGGGGAACTTTAACCGCCCTTAACTGCCAACCGTCTTTCATGGAGATGACGCAGCAGTTTTACGTTCAACTTTGCTGAGTGCTGGGTCACAGAGATATTTCAGGAAATTGTTAAGCTGCCAAACTCCCCAAAAGTGGAACAATCATACCTTTATTGCCAAATAAGACAAATATAGGTATTCCAATCGCTACGTATAAGAATACGAGTACATATGTTCTTTGTACATGTCCTGCATTATCCCAAAGACGTAGACTCTGTCAGGGAGATTTTTAAAACAATGATCTTAGTGATCTGGCAAATATAGATATACACAATCTTGCTCGCTTCACAAAAAAATCCAATTGGTTTAATGATTAGGGAGAAAGTCTCCAAGATTCAATGTAATATCACAATGGTCTAAGGATCTCGACCCTCGCACTGACAGCCACGTCAACCTTACCTAATCTAACCATCATCGAAATGCCGAGCTTGATCATAATCTCGATTGGATTTTTTTACCATTACATAAATCCCGAGTAAAAATCAAAATAAGACCAGTTTTAGACGTATAAGGTTTTGTAAACCTAGATCCGTAACTAGTGATGCAACGAAATACTCTTGTAGATACTTACTTTTAGTTACGAACATACCTGGGCCCGTATCTCGTAAGAGTAAAGCGATCACTCAATTAATTGATTGTCGTTTTGAAAATCGCTTTCTCTATATTTCTTTATGGATATGATAGAGACAGCTTTAGTCAAAACGACAATCAAAAAATTGACCATCAACTATCACCTTAACCGATTCCAACCCGGGTTTAGCTAGACTGGGTAAAAGCCTAGGTAAGAATTAATGTGATGAAATTGAGCGCCAGTGTATTAAGACTAGCTAGCTTTAGATTTTTGAAAAGCACTTATATACATACATATGTGTATATTTTTATTGATTAAAATAAATATTTCCTGTCAAAATTCTATAGAAGCACCTCTACTGTCCAACTTGTTGGAATAACTGATAAATTATTTATAGAAAGTTTATATGTAATAACATTCGTCTAGTACCTCTTTATTCTTTTTGAAGGAAGAGCTTCATAAATCTTGCTATTTCGCCTCAATTTTGAAACCGAAACCTTGAATATTCGACCAGTAGAAGACAAGTTATAAGCTGTGAACGAGACTGATATCCAATTTCTTCACAGAATTTAAATAGAAGAAGGAAACTCTCCACTGAAACTCTTTGACGCAGTCGACGCTAGAAAACAACCAGCTTGACAATTTTCTATCAATTTTAATTGATATGTTTTTTAATTCTTTTTTTTTCGTCATGATACTTTCGACAAAATCGATTTATTTTTCTCTCTTACGAGTAACTTCCTGCTTTTAAAGATACCGCAAAAGCCCCGACACAGTTATAAGATAACATTGGTAATTCAAGAATAAATATCATTGTCCTTCCAACCAACCAACATCTGTGCATATGTTAATTTGTACACCAAATTTGTTTCACAGCACACAGCATCTAGCCATCAGACAGCTTGCCTCAAGGCGACTATTAATTTACCCATTAAAACAAAAACAACAAAACTACTCAAGAAATCATCCTTATCGCAGAAACAAACTTAAAAAAAAAAGAGACAAAAGAAACTAAAAGAACAAGCGAAATCTCTTCCTCAAAATACATTTTAAATCCATCTTTGGTCAGCCAGCCAGCTGGAAAGTTTGGATTCTAAGATGCTTCAAGTTTTTCGCTATTTTTTGGCAAACGGTCGTCGTGTCGGTGCTGGAGCGTATTTATTATTTGCATTTCTTTGGCCGCGCGAACTGATTGTAACCGCTGATGCTGTGAATTGCAGTTGCAGTTGCTTTGTTTTTTCTTATCCGTCTGTCCTGTCTGACAGAGTTTTTTTTCTATCATTTTCAACAAAATAGTTTTGGCATTTTAAGAATAGAAAAACTTTTCTATCGCTGTTCGTTGGTCTTTTGTGCAAATGGATTCAAAAAATAAAATAAAATGAAAAATAAATAAATACTGATAAGGAGACACTGCTCGTATAACGGCTATTAAATTGTATGTAGGTAGGGATCGGAATGGTGTTTCGAAGCAGCAACTTCGTCAATTTCTCGTGGAAATTCTAAATAGAGTGAAAAATGTGAAGGTTTGCCATCTGGTGCGCTTTGTATTTTCATCCGAAGTTAGTTTTTAATTCTATAAAATTCAAAGAAAAAATCTTATATTTTTTGGTGCTCAACTCTGCTAAACAATTCGACTGACTGACTATGTATTGAAGCCATTTCTATACCATTTTTTTTCCGACTTTTTGTCATAATATATTGAGAGATATTGAAAGGCTTCGTGAAGAACATTATTTTTTAAAGAGAAAATCAGAAACTTGCACGAGGTATATGTCATTGTGATAAGAAGATTTGTATATTTCCTGATGATGCTCCGTAAATCTTGAAGTAGCCCCTTCTAATGCTTGTCACAAAGTCACTTCTTTAACAATTATAGTAATTCTTGAAAAGGCAAGCAGTTTTGACACTTAGCGAAACCCAGGTTGGGTGAAGTTTCTGATCACTTGGAATTCAACCTGTTAATAGCATCTATTTTTCTGCATTATGTACGTTATGATTTTGCTTATTTGCTTCAACCACGTTTTCCCCAGTATCCGCACAGTGAAATAGATGTCACGAGCAATTTTAATTAAAACGTCAGACTTGAACACAAGAAGGTATGTCGAAATTTTTGCTGATTTAATCAACCTGACTCAGCTCGTCTATTCGGATTCCTGACGTTGCTATAGTCATTCCCTGATAAATACACTATAAGCGTATTATCGCTTCTAGGCACATCAGGCCATTATTGCAAAGTTCTGGTCTCAAAATAATTCAGTTAGCGAAAAAAAAACAAGTAAACAGTTTGGGATAACAAAAAAAGCCAACTGAAATTGTCTCAACAATTATTTCTTTAAGACCGGTCCTTATGCTTCCTGAACAGTGATGTTGACTATAATACTTCGGCTATTAAATTTTCTTTCGCACTTTTACATTTGCAAGATTACTTCACAATTTCACGTTTTGCTGAATAGATGTTCTTTAACGCTGGCGAAACCACTACCTAAGTTTCTCCATCTGTCCTACTCTTCGGGGATTTTCCGAGTGAACAAAACAGTATTTGACCAGCCTGCCAACATAAAACTCCAATCTTCTTCCCCCTCAAAATATCGTATTGCACTTTTATTCCTTCCCAGTTCATCGAAACAGCATCAGTTAAATGCTTAGGAAATATCTTGAAGAACGAAAGTTTCTTTCCCATTACCTCTAATGCATATATTTCAGGGCAATAAGCAGGTCTACTTTTTATCAAAATGTATTTATATCTCACGGATCAATGAATGCATCCATCTTAGAGGTATGAACCTACTTTTCGAAAAGCTCAATACAAGTTGCATTGGCTGGTTTTAAATCTGATATTCATGAATAAAAGCTGGTGTGCCACAGGGCTGTGTTTTCTCTCCGATTCTCTTTCTGAAATTCATCAATGATCTTCTATCTGAAACTTCTAATCCAATAAATTGTTTTGCAGATGACAGAGGTCTTCACTTTTTCATTTTCTTTCCAAAATCAAATCAAATCGTATGGTAAACTTAATTACTTTTGGAGAATCAACAACAACATAGAATTTAATGCTTCAAACACTTAATGCTGTCTCCTATCGTTAAAGTAGATTTTAGTTCTCAGCTCAGTTAATTACGTGCATCACAGACTACCTTGAGTCGAATGACTTTCCTTGGAGACCAGTGGGAACAGAAAACAATCCTTCATTTCGTCTACAAATGCCTTGATCTCTTTTCTCAACGCGACAAAATGGCTTAAGGACGAACTTCGGTTACTTCTGTGGTGTGCCCTCGGTTCGACTCCTTATATCCCGAGCTAGCAGACTCAGGGCTTTGACGGAGACTTACCGAGCGGGGGGTCGGCTAATCACCCAATCGGATTGGTTACTTTTTCAGTACTAGTCAATAAGCTGCACAGCTTGATACATTGTAGATGGTGTCAGGTGAGTGTGGTAGTCCGGCGGAGTTAGTGATCAAATTTACGGATGATTGTGGAAAAGCAAACGCACAATAAGAGACATCAAAACATACTAGATCCATATTTTTGAATGTTTTCAATGATGATATGGGTATTATTTTATTTAGTGCAATATCCTTCTCGTTAGATCTCCCAGTAAGGTACCACTGCCAAAATATACCATAGATAATGCTCTTAAGACCAAAGAACATTGGAGGAATATACTTTGGTGAGTCCTACAATCTGAGGTGTACAAAATCACCATTCCTAAAGCATAGAGGTTGCAGCATAATGCGAAGAGTCGTATGTGGACATACTGCAGTCTATTATGCTGCCGTGGGAAGATTAAAATAAGCTTCTTAAATGGCGTTTCAAACAGGATGAAGACCCCACCCCACAAATACACAACCATCAACTCACCATCGATCTAAACAGCTCAACATTTCACGCACTAGCCTGAGGAGAATTCTGCACAAAGTTCTTGGATTATTTGCTTACGTTTAATTGACTCAGTTTGGGCATTAGAGCAGCTTGAATTGAACAACGATTTTGGGCGAATCGAACCATCTTGGCGGATATTTTAACAAACAAATTTGCCACATCTGGAGCTCTTAAAAACCCGCATGTTACTGTCATGTGCGGATTGTGGAGTGCTGGCATCACTGGACCATTTTTCTTTGAAAATGAGGCTGGGAACAACATTTCGGTCAACAGTGGGCGTTACAGACCCATGTGAACCGACTTTTTTTTTAACTGAAATTGAAGACATGGATTTGGACGACCTCTGGTTCATGCAGCATGACGCGCCATGCCACACAACACAGCCCATGCCACAATCGATCTTTTGCACACCAAATTCCCAAATCGTGATATCAGCCGTCTTGGCGATGTCAATGGGCCGCCTCGGAGCTGCGATTTCACCTCTTTGGACTTTTTTTTTGGAAACCGTGGACTGATGGAAAAGATTTAAGCACTTAAGGCCAATAACGTCCAAGCAATCCGTGAACTACAGCCCGATATCATCAGCAAAGTCTTGGAAAATTGGAGTGACAGAATGCGCTACTGCAAATCCAGCCGAGGCAGCCACTTGAACGATGTTCTGTTCTATAATTAATGGGAATGTTTGCTCTTAAGGCCATAACACATGCAACAAATTTAATTTTGTTAATTTTATTGCTTTTTTAAAAAGAAATTTGTATGTTGCCCACCCTTTATAACATAAACATAATTCTACATAAAATATTACTAAAAATTATAGAGCACTCTATTTTTTCGCCATGACTGTATCATATCTCTTAACTGTATCATACTCGTATCTCTATCACGTCCAATTTTTGATAGCAACGCTTTTCAATTAGCAATCATTTTTTTTTTAACTTAAACATTTTAATTAGTTAAAGAATTAATTATTATTCCTCATCCTTGTTCACCAACGTGAATTTTAATATCTTTAACAATTTTAGACCTGCCTTAATTGTTTAAACGTCACAAGTTATAAATATCCTACTTGGTCACAAAGCCATTTTACATTTTATATCATCTTCAATAAAAGAAAATCCTCTTGACAATGACGTTTATGTTAATATTTGACATAAGTGTACGTGTGTGCGTAAAATGACAATAAATTATGCAAATGAACAATCTCTAACAATCGATTGTAATGTAAATAACGAGCATCGTTTCAAACAATAACAGCTTAAGTGATTTAGCAAACATCTCTCCCAACGTGAATGAATTTAGGAGCGAGCGAGCGAGGAGCAAGGTAAAAGCCTACAATAGCTTCTCCTCGTCTTCATCATTCATTATTCCTCATCGCCCACCTACCCAAAGGTGATGTAAATTCTAAACCTACAATTATTATCTATACGGAGTGTCAATTGTTACTAATTAAATTGAATTAACACAAACATTTTCACAAACTCAATTGTAAGTAACACTTCCGAATGACACCATGAGTATTTGCAATAAGTTGAGACATTGCATAGGTATAGCTGCTCGTAGTCGTACTTATAGCTCGTATACCTGCTGCAATGTTTAATTCATGAAAATTACTCTTATTGCCATGCAGACGCAAGAGTCGAATTCAAATTATTATTATTGATGATTTGATAATTAGTGATAGGTTGAGAATGTGAGGTGAGGAGAGCGGGCTTTATTGACAAATTGATATGAAAGATATGCCTAGAGTGGAATCACTGATTCTACCATAGATTTGTCGAAGATCGTTTTGACAGTGTCATTCCACTTGAAATCGTCTTAAAAAATGTTTATATATATTCCTCCATTATTTTAGAGTTTGCGAAAATGTTCTTAAAGGTTGTAACAAAAGAATGCCGCCGTCGTCGTTTTATTTTCCTCCAATATCATGAGAGAAAACTACAATGCTATAAAACTATGAAGCAAGAGAAATATCATGCGAGAAAAGTATTATACGAGTAAACTGTCATGCAAGAAAAATATCATAAGGAAAGACTATCATGTAAGAAAACTATTATGCGATAAATCTTCCATGCAAGAAAACTATCATACGCGAAAATTGTCTTGCTGGAAAACTATCAAGCCAAAAAACTGTGATGCGAAAAAAATATCATAAGGAAAGACTATCATACAAGAAAACTATCATTCGATAAAACTATTATTCCAGAAAACTATCATGTAAGAAAATTAGAATTGGAGAAAACAATGAAGCGAGGAACTGACAGAAAGATATCATAAGGGAAAATAATTATTATACGAGAAAACTATCAGGCGAGAAAAATATCATGCGAGAAAATTATTTAAAAACACCCTATCATCAATGAAACATCAAACAGTTTGGAGAGGAGCTTTGCTTTCAAGCAGTTTTAAAAATATCTTGGCAGTTTTTTGTTCTTTTTGTCATTTATTTTGTCCCACTTAAAGTAAAGAAAATTACAGAAATTCGCACACATAAATAAGGCTCGTTAATCCGAAATAGTGACGCTGTAGTAGTCGTTCAGTTGTTTCGAAAATATCGTAACCAGCTAGCACCGCCTGACAAGACTATTCGTCGTTTGGTTTAAAATTTTGTTGAGGACGGGACAGTGGGAGATCGTCTATATTCCGTACATGAACGCCAGAAATGTTCCAATGGACTGGTTGAAGCTGTAAGAGAGAATGTTGTTGAGAACCCGCGTGTGGTGTGTCCTATCGTCACCGTGCTCAGGATTTTGGCGTCAGCAGTACTATCTTTCCGATTATTTGGAAGGATGATTTGCATTTTGTTTCTTTACAATTGACTCAAAAAACATTGCCGATAAAAGTCGCTTGGAATATGAATACATATCCGGATACTCCGACTAAGCTAGTTTATGGATTATCTCGGGTTGTCTTACACCTTATGGTTTCTGTACGCGATTCGGATGGCCCGCTTTGAAAGATCATCGTGTAGATGGTCCAGACGATCGAATCACCAACCAAATCGACCATGTGCTCATCGATACAAAGCACGTATCTTACATCTTAGATGTACATTCTGAGGAGAATGCATCTAATATGACCATTTCTTAGTTTCGGCTAAATTCAGAGCTTGACTGTCAAACGAAAATAAACTGCGAACCGCCCAGAAAAAGACATTGACGTTGGCCGCCTCAGCATTCCTGGAGTTGCCAGAGCTTACAAAGAGCACCTCAGCGAGAAGCTCTCCCCTCTGCATTCACCTACTGCAGACGCCAACAATCAATAGTCACAGTATCGTGATGTTATGAAAGAGGTAGCCGAAACCGCCGCCGTAGACTACCAACCACCCCAGCGAAAGAATCCGAGGTATAAAGATGAATGCGTTCAACTGACACGAGTGACAGAACAGACACTTGCGAATATGCTGCAGTAAGATGGAAGCAGATCGAAGAATCTCGCAATAAAAACAACACCCGGCAAGTTATATAAAAAACCCAAGCAACTTGCTGCGGGTTTTAGGATCGAAACGTTCGCTCGTCGAAACAATAAGGGTAACCTAGTCACCGAACTGTAGGGAATTTTGGATGCTTTCAAGCAGCATTTCCACAGCTGTTAAATGGGCATCGTGTGGAGCGTTTAATAGGTCAAGAAGACAACCCGCTCCAAATCAATGAAGAACCAGTTCCACCACCCAGTATAGAAAAGGTAGGCCTAGCTATAAATAAGCTTAAGAAAAACAAGGCCGCAGTATCTAATGGCTTAGCTGAAGAGCTCTTCAAATATGTAGGTGATGTAGAGTGCATGCATCAAACAATCAACCAAATATGGGTGAAGGGGAGAATGCCCGATGACTGAACCATCAGTTCCATATGCCCCATCTACAAAAAAAGGTGATCCCATGTCTTTTAAGAACTATCTAGTCATTTCCCTGCTAAATGTCGCATATAAGATCCTATCAAACGTGAACGTCTTAAACCGTTCTGAAATAATTTACTCGGCAAGTACCGGTCTGACTTCCGGCCCGGCAGATTGATCATAGACCAAATATTCACATTGAGGTAAATTCAAGTCGAGACTCACCGTCTTTTTATCGACTTCAAAGCCGCATATGATAGCATTCGTCGTCAGAAACTCTTAATGGCGATGGTCGGACTCGGGATCCCGGGAAAACTGATCCAACTGTGTCGCGTGACATTGGAAAATATGCGGTGCAATGTTCAAGTAGGGAGCAACTCTTATGAACTGTTCCAAGCATGTAAAGGGTTTCGGCAAGGAGATGCGCTACAATGTGAAGTCTTCAATCTTTTTCAAGAGCAGTTTATGCGCAGGACAGGCGTTAACTCGGAGGGCACTATATTCAACAAGCCTGTCCAACTTTAAGGGTATTCGAACGATATCGACATCATTCGCGAGGCGTTCCCAATGTTCTTTAATATAGTCCTTCACGACTGTTGAAGATCAGGCGAGACTTGTAGGTCTTGAAGTAAATGAAGACAAGACCAAGCATGTGTATACTATCAACAAAACATCTGTCCACCGATTAGGACCAATCATTACTATTGATATTTTCGAGGTAGTTAAGGAGTTCATCTACCTCGGAGTTAGTATTAACTCCAAGAACGACACCTTAGCGGAGACCCGACGAAGAATTACCCTAGGAAACTGCTGCTATTTCTCACTTTTAAGACAAAGTGCACCCTCTACAAGGCCCTCATACTACCAGCCCTGCCTTACGGCAGTGAGTGTTGAACTAAAAGCAGAGAGGGGAAGATGATCCTGGGCTCTTTCGAAAAAAAAATTCTTTAATTGATATTTGGTCGAAGAGGGTGAATGAAGGAGAGGATACAATCTAGAACTCTATCAAACGAGACATACATTGGCTCGCGCAAATTAAGTGAATGGACAACAACACTCCAGTCTTCGAATCCCAGCTCCAGGTTCGCGGTGGAAAGGAAGACCGAACCTCAGGTTTAAGGACCAAGCCATCGCGAATGCCAGAGCGCTTGGCCTAGAAGACTGAAACCAGCGTGCTCGGGATGAAAAGTTGAAAATTAAGCGAATGGACAACAACACTCCAGTCTTCGAATCCCAGCTCCAGGTTCAAAGGTGGAAAGGAAGACCGAACCTCAGGTTTAAGGACCAAGCCATCGCGAATGCCAGAGCGCTTGGCCTAGAAGACTGAAAGCAGCGTGCTCGGGATGAAAAGTTGAAGTGTCTCAGGCAGAGATGGGTTGATGACGTAGGTTGTCTTAAGGCGTACTGCGTTGGCCTAGGATGGCGTTTATGTCGGTTTTTCGTCCGCACATCAAAGGCGAGTCATGGTGGTGCGGGTCCGTACGTGGCCCAGCACTCATTCTTAATACGGTACAGCAGCCATCAATGGCCAATCATGTAGAGGGGCCATTCTAGATAACCCAATATAGGAACTTTGCGGTAGGGAGGAAAATGATGAACAGGGTGTAGAACTATAAATTTATCGACGTTTTGTCGAGCAAGCAAATCACCGAGCTATGGAACTTTGTAAAACTTCATAGCTTAACCAACGCGTTTGTGGGGGAGTGTGTGGAAAGGAAGAGTAAGGGAATGGCAACGAGCACCCTTTGGTTTTATCACTTTTATCATCAGTACTAAGTTTCTGGAACTCGTCAAATTCCGCCCTATGGTTACTGTTAGTCTGCTTTCCTTGGGTTTGCCAGTCGATAACTTAAACAAGAACAATAAGTCGAAGTTTGATCGTGCTTAATTTATTTTCCCAAGAAAATTTCTGTCCTTAAGACCTATTTTTCAAATTAATATTCCTAAAATGCTGGTGAAATGAATATTATGGTTGGTACAAGATAATCAGCAGTGATACTTTCTTATTATTAATATCTTAATGAAACAAAAAATATTCCCTGATCCTCTAATTACTTGCCACGTGCACAAAAACAGTATAACAATAAATACATCGCGTAAACGCTAAATATTAAAATAATATCAATTTATTCTAATAAAACGCTCTGAACATTCAGAAAAAAAATATTAAAAAAAAAATTATGAAAAAAACTTCCACCAAAAGTACTTACCAATAATTTCCGCCACCATAAAGAACAAGCACAAAATACTTGCTATAATGAGTTTCTTTCGTGCTTTCACATCGACGCCTTCCGTTCTCTGACGATGGCAATGTCCTCGTACTAAAAAGGCAAAAACAAAAAATATACATAAATATGACAAGTATATGTTTGTGTATAGTCCTTAAAAGAAGTTTCTTCCTTCCCTATTAGCACGAACGAAAAAAAAATAATTAATCAAACTTAATTTTTGTTTAAAAAGAACCAGAAAGAAAAATAAACAGAAAAATGATTATCCTGGCAGGAGTTCAGGAACATTTGCTATTTGTCTCTTTTAACAAAATTTCCACTGGCGCCGGCGGCGCAGGAGGGAGGAAGCGCGATGAAAACTTAAACTAATATGGAAATTGAATTTAAAAAGTTTTACATTTTCCACTGCCGAGGCGAGGCGTAAAAGTAGAATAATAATTTCTTAAGAAAACAAAAAAAAACATGCATATTCGTACATATGTCTGCAGGATAATTTGGAAAATTACTTGATCCTTCGAGTTGTTTATTTATTAAATATACCAACACCCACTTTTCTGTGGAAAATTACCTCATGCAGTAATTGTGTATAGAGCGCCGCCGACGAAGACGACGACGATTGTGGCGATGCAGAATGGTCCTGGTTCTTGTTTGCAAGCAAAGCAAGAAAAAAGGATAATAAATTCAGGATAACAATTAATATACAATGCGCATACAATTCGGCTATATTCTTCTGCATTTTTGCATCATTTATTATAAGCAAAGTTGTGCCCTGGATCAAGCTCCTCGGGAGCCTGGTGGTGTTTCGGTATTTAACACACTGACTTAAAAGGAAAAGGCGAATCCTGCGACAATAATAACACACAAGGATAATCCTATATATGACAAAGCAAATGAAATATTATGTAGGTGCGCTTGGTTAATGGGGGGGGGGTCTATATAGAGTGCGACGATTAAAATTGCAGTCGCTGCCTCCGGAAATGTGTCTCTGGGATTTTGGAGCTTTTGGGTGTTTTTTTAATTTATTTTGTTCACCATGACCACGGAATTTATTTCATTTTGCTATGTGTTTTCTTTTTTTAACTTTAAAGTAAAAAAAAAATAAACAAGTCAATCGGTTTTGAGGCTAATTCCTGGTAAACGTGTCAAACATTCCCAAAAGCCGATTGGATTGATTTATTCCTTTGACAAAAATTAAAATCAACAAAAAAATATCCACACATGTGCGGCATTGGATATAAATTTATTCTAGGATTCGAAATGTTAGTCCTGTCAACGAAAACAAAAAACAATCATTTCTGAGCAAAACAACATAAATAACCGTGTTCAACAAAAATTCTCTTATACATACATATTCAAAGCCGAACCATTAAATTTATGGTGTGTAAAAGGATTATTGCCTTTGGATACGAATTATTAAGTTTTCCAAAAATATGTTTACAATCTAAATCGTTTTTGAAATTCTGTGAAAATAATAATAATCCTTGATTAGGATAATTTATGAGTTGAGGAGGTGCGCGAGGCGGTCGGAAAAGCAAAGTGAATTTATGTTCATTTTCGAAAGCCATAAGCAAATATTTATTTGCATTCAAAGAGACGGAAATAGCAAAGGTAATTTTCTGCATGAAAAGGTGTGGCAATTCATCATTTTGCAGAACATTATGTTTTGAAAATTATTTTACATAACGATAACCGTTGGATTTTTAATGAGAAATTATTGGCAATAAAGTTTTTTGGGAGTATTTTTTTTATTTTATTGGCGAACAATTTTTATTTTATGGCCTTTTTAATGGTTTGACATGGAGAAAGCTTCGACTTTAGGATGGACTTGGATTGGCAAATAGTTTAGGCCTATAAATAGACACTTTATCCAAGAATTCTTGGAAACCAATTGTTTGGGCGATTTTGGGCAACCACAGCCACCACTTCCACAAGGGGGCATACTTCATAGATAGTCATTGGCAAGGACGCCAGTGTCTTGCGACGCGGAAACCAGCCTACTCCATGGGCACTGTCTTCCATGGTACCAGAATTTAGCTTCCGGAGGGGCTTCGCACTTTTTCAGTTCTAGATTAGTAAGCCAACGTTGTTGGAGGCACAGCAACCTCGTTAATGCATACCCAGCGCACACCCATACGCACAACACAAAACCTTAATGCTCCTCAAGGAACGTCTTAACATCTCAACGAAATCAGATGGAGGCAACCATCCCAAATAACAGATAAATAAAGGAGGTGCACGTAGATAACACATGCACTCAATCCTGCTGTGACCCCAGACATAACGACTTACGGCCAAAACTACAACAGACCACCACCTCTGAAAATGGTAAATTCTTTCACAAGACGCTATATGCAGCCCCAGATCGACGCACCTTGTTCAGGTACGTGATCGGAATTACCAAGAAAACTTATGAGGTACCCCAAGCTCCACACAATACGTAGGTCAGGCCCCGATGACAACCAAGGACAGGACTGCATTAGTGATGTGTACCTCATACATGAGGCAATACAAAATGTCCCATACACCAATCTGAAATGTCCCATCACCTCAAAACGAAAAAATGTATTACCTCACACCTCACCACAAAACCAACGAAAAATATTTCTCTTTACTCTTTCATGGAAAAAAACACTATTCGTATCGAGCATCTCACTCATCGGCCTGATACTAAGACTGAGACTGATGCAGAATGAAGTTGTATTGTAGTTAATTGTATGAAAGGAGGAATAGGCCTCAAACTCTCTACCCACCAAAGATCAAACCAATGGAAATAGAATGAGGTTTGTGGAAGATGAGGATTTTAAATGAAATGAATGAATGTGTTGTGAGTTGAGTTTTTGTCTTGTTGAGTACTTTTTACTCAAACGTCCCATTCCAACAAAATTCGTGACATTGTCGCAGGCTGGGTTTTTGTATCAGACTGGAACTTTGTACCAGGATGGGACTTTGTACCAGGCTAGGACTTTGTACCAGGCTGGGACTTTGTACCAGACTAGGACATTTGTCATTTAGGATTGAGGAATTGAGTTCTTTTGCATCTGTTTGAGGAGACAAAATGAGAAGAGGTAATGAGTGGGACTTATGAATGAATGAATGTTGCACTGACTACAATGTAACAAACAATGAAGATAGGTATGAAGCATTTTCGAAAATTATACAATCAAAGGGTTAAAAAAGGAAGGAGATTTTTTTTACAGTTTGGAGTAGGAGGTTTTGTTAATTTTTGAAGGAGTAGGAATTTTCGTTTTTGATATGCGAATGCAAATGCATTCCTTTTATTTGTATTTGTTTTGTTTTTAGTGTTAGAAAAAAGAGACTAGGGCTTAGAGATCAAGATCAAATATAATATTGAAAAAAAAAATCAATCAATCAATTGTGCTGAGTTTGCGTACGTGAAGAGTCATTAGTGTTGTATTTAATCCAGTGTCCTGTAATAAAATTTGTTCGAAAAAAAGTGATCAGAACAGGTCTTAACAGAAGAAAAATGTTGAGTGGGAAGAAAGTAGGACAAATATTGTTTTTAAATGCAAAAATGTAATGATGTATTTTTTTAAACTTATTAGATTTAATTTATTTTGAATGTGATAACATATTTGTTTTTTGTTAAAAAAATATCTTTTTGTGTTTATCTTTTTATTAAATGCTTTTGTTTTCTTTAAATAACTTAAAAAAATTTTAAAAACACTTTTTCTTTTAAACTTTTTTTTAGGTTAATTTTCTTATTATATCTTTTTATATTTACTTATTTTAAACTTTATTTCTGTTGAAAACTAACACTTTTTTAATTTTGTTTTTAAATGTTTTATTTTAAAATAAAGTGTTTTGTATCAAGGATATTTAATTAAATATATTATATTTATTGATATTTAATTTTTGTAACCTTTTTATTAAATGCAATTTTAAAAACTGTTTTTGGAAAAAATATATACTATTAAAAAAAATACGCATTGTTTAATTTCGAATTTCAAAATATCCATTTAAATAGGTATGTACCATGGGACATTTGAGGTGGGACAAAGTACCACCTCATTTCAAAAAATGAGTACCTCATACAAACTCATTTCAAATTCGTGTCCTACCCATCACTAGACTGCATTGGTAAGAAGCCAGTTGGAGTGAGCCCATAACTGATGGATGAGGGAGTCAGGATGAGACCTGAACAATACTGTTCCTGCCTAAACATCCACCAGTTATAAACCGATGGGTTGCGGGTTATAAACCCAACCTAACAGGGCATCCATCAGCACCCAAAAGAACATAGCCTTTTAATGACAACATTATTATCAAAATTCTAGAGATATGATAATTTTCAATAATAATGACAGAATAGTCTTCATTGGAATGGCTTATAAAATTTCTGAGGAATCACCGAGCACCTTTTAAGTACAAATTCTGAAGAAAATGGCTTCAACGGTTAAGACTGTAGGTCAAGGCTAAAACATACAGGAAGGCCGACGGAATTGAGAGACCATGATTTTTCGTGTTCACTATCATCGTAATACTTGATCTCGAGTTCGATTTTTACTCCAAGCTATAATTATTTATGTATTTATAAAAAAGTTTTCAAGAAATGTTCAATAACCTGAATAGCACGACCTTTCAAATTTAGGGTACTTGTTAAAAAAATGCTTAAAACATATAAAAAAAAAAGCTCTCAACTAAAATAAATTCAGCTTTGTCGGAATTTTTTCGGAGTTTTGAAATTTTTAGTCTAATTTCATGGATTACATTACAAATGGAAACAACTCAAAAGCAAAAAACATGGATTGGATTTCTCGAGTATTTTTCATTGAACAACGAAGAAGGAAGTATCATTTTAACGAAACGCTACTATCTTAAGGTTGACGATTGTTGAACAAAAGTGAACAAAATCCCTCAAAATAAAAAGCAAATTATATACAAAATTAGAATGATTTTTTTTTAAATACAAATATAAAAGTGGATAACAATGCTTTTATTATTTATCTTGTAACGAATAAATAATACACGACTGGATCGCATGAACTTGATTTTGTAATTGTGGCTCAAGACTAATTTTAGTAATTATTTAATATAATGTGAAAAATATAGAATTTTTGTTTGTTTTTTTTTTGCCTCAACAAAAAAAATAGTAGTTGTAAATTTTTTTTTAACGGGACATTATTTTCAAGTACCTGATGGATGGAAAAGTCTTGACAAAATTTGCTAAAGTCTAAACAAATTCATAATTTATATACGATAGATAGATAGATACGAGTATGACCTAAAATTTTTCTCACTATTCATCGATGGTATGTATCTGATATGCTTCCTGGGGGAGTCATAGGACCTTCACGTTAATGTTTAGAAAACGAAGATCATAGCCACAAGAAATAAAATGCACGATTGGGTCGCACGAACTTGCTCCTATATAATAGACTAGGAGTTTTAAAAACGAATGTTATTAGAGAAAACTGTTCATAAGGATAAAATTATTTTTTTAAATTGTTATAGTCAGAGACAAATCCTGTCATAGAAGAGTCGTGCGACCCAGTCGTACGGCCCAGTCGTACCACCCAGTTGTACGACCCAGTTGTACGTCCCGGTCGTACGACCTAGACGAACGACTCAGTCGTGCGACCTAGTTACAATCTAATTTATTTCTTACTATATTTCTCAAAAATTTTTCAGAAACGTTGAATGTAACGTTGAAAAACCTTTGAATTTGTAGACCATTTTTAATTAGGAAAAACAACTTTGTGTTCGAACGTCGTCGTCGTGAATGTTGAGCTGGAATTCTAACTGACTTTTTTGTATTTCTTCGATCAACGAAGTAAGATATTGTATCTGTTTTTTTGGTGTCTCTTAGCTTTTCCCAGAAAGTTGTATGCGAAAAATGCCTTGCCTCTTCGTCAAAATAAGTGTTACACTTTCTGGGGCATTTTGAACAGTATTTGGGTTGTACACTTTGCGCTTTGACTCTTTTCCAACGGATTGACACATATGACTTCTTACCCGATTGAAATAAAGCCTTTCGAATATTATTTGTCCACGGTTTGGGATCAAGCTTTCGCTTTCTTTCTGGTGTAGCATCGTTCTCTTCACCAACGCGGTTAACTGTATCGACTTCAATATCAACAAAAGCTTAATCAAATCTTAATTGATGACATGACAATTAGTTGTTGAATTTGAAGTACACGTGCAGGTCAAACGGTTAAAGCTTATTTCTATAGAAACGTATCTTCATTCAAATTTCTAAAATTTGGGTCATAGAAACGTAACGCCGCGCCGCATACGTTTGTTTGCTTCGAATTATTTTGAAAAAATAATACTTCACTAGGTTGGAGTGGCTGTCTAGTTGTTGTTGACTCACTTAGACCTCAAGGATCCGTTGTGATACCACTAAAGAAGTTACTCATGGGAGAGTAATGAATTTAAACAAACCATTTCGTGCTTTTAATAAAGTTAGAGAGACATTTTGTGTCGATTGTTGCCAGTTCACTGGTATTATCGAAGAAGGGATTACCGAGATAATTATTCCTTCTATTGGATAGTGCTGGACATGTACATAGAAGGTGTTGGACTGTTTCCTCTTCCTCCTCGTCCATGCAGCTTCTACAGAAGTCATTTGTGTAGACTCCTAGCCTCAAGGCATGTCTACCTATGAGGCAGTGTCCTGTTATAACTCCTATTGTAGAGCTTATATTTTGTCTGCTCAGGGAGATCAAGCCCTTTGACCGTTTTAGGTCTATGCTTGGCCATATTTGTTTAGTTGCCAGGCAGGTGGTACCCTGTGACCATCTAGCATTTGTTGATTCTAGAGCATATTGTTTGAGAAGATGTTTGCATGTAGCAAGTGGTGTTCCTATGTTATGTTTTTGTCTAACAGTAGGCAGAAGTGTTCCGTTTTTGGCGAGCTCATCGGCCTTGCAATTTCCCGGAATGTCTCTGTGGCCCGGCACCCAAATAAGGTGAATATTAAACTGTTCTGTCATCTCATTCAGAGATGATCGACAATCGTGGACCAAATGAGAGTTAGTGGAGACAGACGCGAGAGATTTGAGGGCGGCTTGGCTGTCCGAGAAGATCCGTATATCCTTGCAAGATATAACGTTTTCTTTGAGCCAGGATAGTGCCTCTTTAATCGCCATTACTTCTGCCTGGAATACACTACATTGATTGGGAAGTCTATATGAAAGACTGAGATTCAGTTGTTTTGAATAGATGCCACTTCCAACGCCGTAATCGGTCTTAGAACCGTCTGTATAGAAGTGTACAGCATTGTCTTCCAGGGGTCTCTCTTCTTCCCAAGACGATCTTGAAGGGATGGAAACCAGGAAGTTGTTATCGAATACCATTTTTGGGGTGGTATAGTCTAAGCGATCTGGGATAGATCTGAAGTTGTCTAAGATGGTTGTATGACCAGTATTGTTACTGATCCATTGAGAGGTGGCTCTAAGTCTCACGCATGAGTTGGCTGCCACCATTTTGGAGAAGATGTCAAGAGGTGTTAGGTTTAAAAGCACTTCCAGGGCTGCAGTTGGTGTCGAGCGAAGTGCTCCTGTGATGCACATACCTGCTGACCGCTGGACTTTGATGAGTTTATTTAGATTTACCATCTTGTCCAGTGCGGTCCACCATACGACAACTCCATAAATGAGTATCGGTCTAATAACCGAGGTGTATAGCCAATGGGTTATTTTTGGGGAGAAGCCCCATTTCGATCCTATTGCCTTTTTACAAGTGAAAAGCGCTACGGTAGCCTTTTATACTCTTTCATCAATATTTGCCTTCCAATTTAGTTTTTTGTCTAAAATGAGGCCTAAATATTTGGCTTGGTCGGAAAAGCTTAATGGTATTCCTTTAATCTTGGGTGGGTTAATCTGAGGAATTTTGTACCTTCTCGTAAAGAGTACTAATTCTGTTTTATGTGGATTGACGTCCAAGCCACACTGCTTAGCCCACTTTGTTAGCCTGTTTAAGGCATTTTGTAGGAGTTCTGAGAGAACTTGGGGATGTTTCCCAGATACAGATATTGCAACATCGTCAGCATAGGCAATCACCTTGAAACCCTCTGCTTCCATTGATGTTAGCAGTTCGTTTACCACCATGTTCCATAAGAGAGGCGAAAGGACCCCACCTTGGGGGGTACCTCGATTCACCGATCTGGTGGTAGTAAAACTTCTCATGCTGGAAGTTATTGTCCTGCTTTTGAGCATGAGACTTATAAGATCAATGAGTGGTTTCTCTAATTCCAGCTTGTTCATTGCTGTTGTGATCGCCTGGTAGCTGACGTTGTTGAAAGCTCCTTCGATATCTAGGAAAGCTACTAGATTGTATTCTTTGTATTTGAGGGAATATTCAATACCACGTACCAGCGAATGAAGTGCTGTTTCTACTGATTTTCCCTTAGAGTACGCATGTTGAGCTGTGGAAATGAGACATGGTTTTAAGTTATGTCTGATGTGAATTTCAATCAATCTTTCCAAGGTTTTAAGAAGGAAGGATGATAGGCTGATTGGTCGTAGATCTTTAGGGCTAACGTGAGAGGGTTTCCCTGCTTTAGGAATGAAGACTACTTTTGCCATTCTCCAGGCTTTAGGAATATATCTCAACCTTACGCAGCTCGTCAGAATGATTTCCAATGGTGGAATGATCATGTCAGAGCATTTTTGTAGTTCGGCCGGAATGATTCCGTCTGGTCCTGGAGATTTATATGGATCAAAGCTGTCTACAGCCCATTGCAGTTTTTCCCGCGTTATTAGATCAACTGTGTCGCTTGTAGCGGTTTGAGACTCTGATGTTGAGTTGTAAAGTATATTAGAGCTACCTGGAAAGTGGGTGTCTAATAACAGATTAAGAGATTCTTCATCTGTGGTAGTCCATGTGCCCGCATCTGTCGTTAAAGCACTGGGTATAGTTGGACTTTTTGAGAGAATTTTCCTGAGTCTTGAGGCTTCTGAAGTATTGTCTATTTTTCCACAGAAGTTTCTCCAAGAAGACCTCTTGCTCTTCCTTAATTCTTTTTTATATTGCCTTAGAGCTTGTTTATATAAGTCCCAATCAGAGGGGGATCTAGTGTATTTAGATCTATTGAAGAGTTTGCGACAGCTCTTCCTGAATGGTTCTAGATCTTTGTGCCACCAATGAGGTTTCTTTTTGCCCTTTACAATGGTAACAGGGCATGAAGTCCTCATTGATTCGTTAAGGGCTTCGGTGAGATGATTTACCGCGAGGTCTAGTTCATCTTTGGTGGAGGAGCTTTTAAGAAGGTTGTGGTCAAGCAGTTGTGCTAGTACCTCCCTATATCGTTCCCAGTTAGTGTTACGGTGATTGCGAAATCCCGTAGATATATTTGCCACATCACTGAGATCAAACTGAATGTATCGGTGATCAGAGTAGGAATTCTCTTTTGAGACATGCCAGTTTGAAATCAGGTTATGGATCGAGTCAGAGGTAAGTGTAATATCAAGTACCTCTTTCCTGTTCTTGGTTACAAATGTAGGTTCATTACCAATATTATTAATGAGTAGATTAGTGCTTAGTATGTAATCAAATAAGGACTCACCTCTCTCATTTATGTCAGAGCTACCCCATACCGTGTGATGGGCGTTAGCGTCCATTCCAATTAGGAGACCCACCTTCTTCGATTGCGCGTCCGCAATTGCCTTCCTTAAGGTGTCTCCTGGAACTGGGCTGTCGTGGCCAAGGTAGGAGGATATGAGCCAGTAGGTGGCTTTATCCGTTGTTATAACAGCGGTGGTAGTGTCCTTGTCGCTGTAATTGGGGAGTAAAAATACATGTAAGTCTTTTTTTACTAATATGCATGACCTTGGTTCACCTTTCTCCGATGCATACAACAGATTATAACCAGGAGTCCTGAGGCCTCTGATGATGGATTTTGAGACCCACGGCTCCTGTATCAAGACAACGTCTTCTTTGTTCTTATGCAGTCGGAGTACCAGGTTGTTCGTGGCCATGATGGCGTGATGGAGATTAATCTGAACTAATCGCAGCATTGCTACTTTTAGCCAGATCAACCTCCACCACTGTTTTATCGGCGTTTTCATCGTCTGAGGAGGAATGAAGTAGGGTTTCCTCACTCAGAGTGATGCCTAAGGTGGAGTCTTCAGTATCCATGTCGGAATTGCTGTCGACTATAGAATTAGCATCCACGTCGGATGGCTTGTTCGGGGCTTTGGAGGTCGGTGGTTCCTCGTGTGGTGTTGCATCGACCTCCATTATTTGGGGTTGTGAAGCGTTTCCTTCCGCTGAAGGGGCTTCTGTGGGGGGCGCGTTTAGCGAATCTTCATCTTTTTTGTAGATACGTACTATGATTTCATCAAAACCATACCTAATCACGCCTTCGGTCGCGGCCAGTGGAGCTAGTGATTCCCTATTGATCACCAAGAGAGCTGATCTATAGCGACCCACTGTCTCCTTCTCAACCTTTGGGACTTTCCAGTCGTGAGTAGGCAGGTTTGGATTGCTTGTTTTGATTAATTTCATAATCATATCTGGGCAGTTGTGTAGAGCCGGGACCATTATACGTGCTCTTGGTCGGCAAGGAATATTCTCCCTTGTAACAACTTCGAGCTTGGCACCCGGCCAGACTTCTGGCAAGCCATTGACAGCAACCCTGTACAGATCGAAAGATCTCTGATCACCACAGGCGATGAGTTTGATACGATTTTGGTACCATCCTGCATCGACTGTGTCTGGGAGAGGCCCCGGATTTTCCTCGATGACAGATAGAAATCTGAAACCAAGGTGAGCCTTGACGTCTGCCCATTGATCATGAGAGATGTTACCATCCACATGACTCCTGTCAATGACCGCGACTATGATCTTGCCTTTGAGCGCGTCTCTAAAAGAAAGATCTTTATTGAAGGCTGTTGTGCTGCTGGAATGCACTTTCTGCCTTTTCGCTTCGGGCTTGTCGCCCTCCAGAGACCTATTGCGCTTTGACGTTGAGTCGCTGCAGGTCGATTTGTTATTACTGCTAAGGAAGCCACTAGCCCACTCGAGTTTTCGCGTTTGCTCCGGGGTTCTCTCCTCCGCCGGTATGACACCGACTGCGGCCAGAATCCGTGCAGCATTACGCTGATCTCGACTGGCCTGTGCCTTCATGGACCTCTTTCTGGTCAACCCAGAACTATGTCCGTGTGACACAGTTGTGGATCCACCTCCAGATTTAATCGCTATCGATGCCAATCGGGGTGCGCCCTCATCCTTCGAGTCATTTCCACATGTCGTAGATTTTGCCTCTCCGGATGGAGTGTCCCTTCTTGGGGTCGCTTGCGACGTCCTAGCAGGAGCGGGGATGGGGTGTGATCTGGAATCACCGCCCTTGGGACAGCCGAGCGTCACAGCTGTACCACTGACGGGTAGTTCCTTTTTGTAGAGGTTGCGGCTAGTAGAGGGAAAAGGATTCCCGCCACTAGTAGCAACCACAGGGTTGACAACCCGTTCGCACCTCTGAGTTGACTCGACAGCCTTTTCAGGAGATGTGACCGCGTTGTCAGCCCTGGCTCGATTTATTTTTCTCATTATTTTTCTGTTTGTTTCTTTTTTCTTCATTTTTTTTTTCCCACGAGTAGTGCGGAAAGACGGTCAGCCCCGGCAGAGCCGCTTACCGGGGCAAGGCAAAAATATGACGGACCTTGCCACAGCATCCGAAAGAGCTCGTTAGTGGCTGGTTTATCCCCCAGCCTTTCATTCTTCGGCACGGTTTTCGTACAAAGTACGCTCACACCACCACTGAAATTAGGAACCTCTAAACTATGATTGAATTGGGTTTCCGGACGTTGCACTATTGAGGAGTTACAACAATTCGGCGACCCAACTCAACCTTAGCTAATCACCATTCTGCCAAAAACGCACAGGACTACTGTGGTGATCATTGCCCACCTGGCACCCACTTGGAGGGTTTGAATGAGGATTTTTTCACTAAGAGGTACAATTTTTTGTCACAATATAGAATGCTATATTTTAAGAAATGTAGCATACCCAGTCCGAAATCGTAAAAAATGTAGTTACGTTCTTGTGTCACTAGGGCGACGAAAAACAGAATGCTATGCAAATATTAATTTATGCAAGAACAAAAATTATAAGTCGTTGTAATGGTTTCTTAAAAAAAAAAAACTTTTATATACAAACTTTTTAAAAAATTTTGGTAAGCCAATTTAAAGTTTTTACTATTGTTCGAATAAAAATTAAATTTACAAACAAAAATATTGAGCCGTTTCGGAGATATCGAATTTTCAAAAAAAGAAAAAATAGATTTTTTTTGTTTTAATTCAAAAAATATTTTATTCTAAAGTTTTTGAAGGCAATGTGTTTAAGACTTTTTAGAAGCTTCTCTATAAAAAATTTCATTAAGATCCGTTAGATGGATAATGAGAAATTCAAAATTCGAGAAAATTGATGGTAAGTACAAGCTGTAATATCTTAATTTCAAAAAATTTTTTATTAAATTAAAGATCGTAAAAATTAATTGAAAGAAAAAAAATGTTATCAAAATTCTAGGCGCCGTTTTCGATAAAAATACGATTTTTGAAAACCATTTTTTTTAATTTTTTAGCATTTGTATGGTAGGTACCTTTATTTTTAGGTAAAATAAATTTTTTTTCTCACATCTTGTAGATTATATGTATAAAGGAACTTTTATTTATCAAGTTTAAAAAGAATCTAGCCTGGGGTTTTCGAAATATTGAGTTTTGAAAAAAAAAATTGAAGTCTGTTTTTAAAAATCCGAAAAAAATTTTTTTGAAAATTTGAATACACAATTCTATTTAAGTTTTTGGGGAGCTTAAGAAAAAAAAATGATCGAAATCGGTTGTACCGTTTTTGAGAAAATCAAAAACAAAAAAAATGGTTCCATGGGGGGTACCCTCAATAACCATTTTTCGGAAAATTTTTTTCAACTATTACCTAGGTTTAACTAAATGATTTATAAATATTTATAAAATTTCGAAAAAAATCGTATGGCAGGTACCGTTATTTTTGGTCTTAAAAAAAAGAAAAACCTGTGGGGGGGGGGGGGAAATTAAAAATGATATCTACCAAGTTTAAAGAAAATCGGCCCAGCCGTTTAGGCTGTAGTCAAACAGATAGTATTGTGAAACCCACTTTTTTAGTCTTCGCTATCATCGTAATTTCAACTTTGATCAAAATATCGAGTCGCAAGTAAAAATCTGGTGTAATATTATGGGCATTCGGTCGAAATTCAGTCAAATGACTTTAAATTGCGATATTTCGAGAACCAGACAGCGCAGAAGCTTCTGGTTTTCACGTGTGGATATCTGCTAGAGCATTGAGCATTTTTTAAACCGCAACTTCGTACAAGGCTTTGGTTGGAAGAATATCAACGCAAAGGCTTTAAAAACGAAGGATGTTTTTACAAAATTCTTAAATTTTGTATGCCTCCAATTGGCTTAATTCAAGTACTAATGGAAAGCTCTATTAATTCTCTATTTAGCATTGAAAACTTTAGGAAAAAATGTTACTAACGGTACCTTTAATAGAACCGTGTTTTTTGATTTTCGACTTTCTCATTAACAGCTCTAACGATTTCAACCAATATTTTTATGCAAGATTTCCTCTAAATTTAAAATTATATTTTATATAAAAATATTCTTCAAAACGTGTAAGCGATTTTTTTATTGAAATTATTTCCAAAAATGCTTGCGCTGGAGAGATGGCGTAGACCAGGACGCCCGAAGCCTTGGGGTGCGCAACTGGATGGCGTCGGCTAGAGACCGGGATAGGTGGAGAGACTTGTTGAAAGAGGCCAGGAACGGAACCCGGTTGTCGATGATGATGATGATTTCCAAAAATCTATATAACTAAATATTTGAAATCGCCATCCAACATTTTTTTTCTTGAAAAATTTTAAAGAAATTTCTTTTATAAAAAATGTATTTAATGATTAAACGATTTTTAAAATTTGTATTTATCAATTCATACTTTTTAAGATATCAGACGGCAATTTTATACATTTGAACATTTTTATATCATTGTGTGCACCTACACGCTCAAATAAACCTACCCAACAACGGAAACTATTTTTAACGTGAAACTTACAGCTACTGTCAAAACAATAGTAGTACACCTTGTGGTACAGTAAAATCGAAAATAACTTAATCTACTAATTTAAAAACAAAATGGTCATCAGTTTTTCAAATTAATATTTTTAAGCTTCAATTTCCAAAAACAGCCGTGAAGATAGAAGTGCATTGAAAATCCCCTCATTAATATCACAAAAACGCAAAGTAATTGGAAAATGTATATCATACAAAATAGTTTGAACCTTAAACTAATATACATACATAGTTGCTTGCCTATTGTTGCAAATACCAGCAGCACAACGACGATGTTGCATGAAATGGATCAAACTGAAGACTGATATGACCACAAAATATTTCTCCAATTTGATTCAGACAAGTCAAGATGTTTTTTTTCTTTTGTTAACATGTTTTTTTTAATTATTTTTTTGTCAGCAAAGGTACCCTTCGTGGACTGTGGGCTGCTTGACCATGCTCTCGTTAAAGTCTACGAACCATTTCAATACTAGTGTAAATACCAAAAATATCCTCTATTTCAGATACTTTCGTAAAGGGATTAATTTTGAATGACATTACCAGATTCTACCCGGAGAGTTTCTACCTTTGGGAAAATATATTTGTCCTAATATCATTTTCACAGCAACTGTATATACTCGCCCAATTGAGCAAATAAAATAGGTTCGTAAAATAGACTCTTCCCTTCAGCTTTACCACAAAATGACAACAAACATATAAACAAGTTCTTTATGTTATCTAAATTCTTTTATCTAAAGGTCACAATTATAAATTTTATTTAAGAACCTACATACCTCCTTTTCCTATGACTTCAATTCGAATCTGCACATCATTACTCTCCATATTAACAAAACAAAAATTTCAACACACAATAGTTTTTAAACACTTAATAAAACACTATAATTTAACTGAACAATAGAGGTTTATTAACTTTATTATTTATATTTATCTTTAGGTAATTAACAAAATTGTGTTATTCAATTAACCGCACGATTAGTACTATTCAAAATTTGATAATAATATCAACAAAACGATCTAAAATTAAATAAATTATTAATTTTAAATATACGCTTGAGCTCCGCTGTACCAAACAAACCGTAACGTTCAAAGCCCCACAAATAATTGAATCTAAAAAAAATATATGTCTTACAACTGATGATGAATTCTTCACTATTCATCACCTATAGACTCATAGAATATGAGCGAAATTACGCTCAGGTAATTTAATCAAATCATAGACCAATTAAACGAAGATAGATAGTTATATTTATTAATCAAGAGTGTAAATGTATATGTGTATGTGTTGACGGCAGCGACAATATTATTATTATCATCAACAAGAGAGGTGTAGTTCCGATTGCAAAAATCTTACCTTTTGGATTTGTTTAACGTGAATCCAGATTTTAAATTAGTTAAGTCTTTGGGTACATTATAACTATAAAAATCGTAATCTATCTCAAGCGTATGTCATGAAAGTAGGAAAAGTAGCTTAATGAACAAGTCAACCTAAAAAAAACTGATGAAAAGTGATTAGCTCTTTTCCATACAACCTCTTAAGTCACTGTCCCTCCAACAAATATTATTATTATATTCTTAAGCCTCCAATTGACAAAAGACCATTATTTCTATAAAACAAGAATTTGACAACAAATAGTTAAAATATGGCAGAAATAATATCATTCTAGCCTGTGGCGGCCATGTTGTTTTGGTGACATCTGTCAAATCTATTGTTTATTATTCAAAATGAGTGTTCATTAGTGCAAACGTTACGGGAATTGTGCCCATTTATGGGAGACGTGTTCGTTATTCACAGTCCACTCGGCCGAGAACACCACCGCGGACCGTGGAAGTGTACAGCAGAATCCGAGGCAGTCGAATCCTCACAATAACTCAGTCCTTCGCAGACTTCAACTTAGCGAATTTTTTCGTCGGGTCTAGTGCCTACACCCGTACCCGTGACGTAAATTAACCACAAAAATAATAGGGATGCAAATATTTTGACAGGTCATGGTGGCCATGTTTTATTTGTTTTTAATTTCCCTGTTGTTTTTCTTATTTTCTGACATTTTTTTTTTGTCGAATGAATAACTTGCTATTAGACAATGAAGGGATAAACGTCAAATGCGTTTGCAAGAAGCTTCAGTGACATTCATCAAATAGAATTTTTGCATGCAGGTCTATTGCGTATTTGCCGATAGCAAAATCTGCGTCAAAAAATATTGATAACATTTAACGACCAAATTCACGTTGATTAGACGTTTTCGAAAACGGTTTAAAAGGGTGGGCCAAATGCAATAATAAAAAATGCAATAAAATCAACAAAATTAATTTTTTTCCATGTATAATGGCTTTATTATCAAGAGCAAACATTCCCATTAATTATGGAACACAACTTCGTTACTGAGTCAATTGGACCTTGTAAGTGAATAATCCGAGATTTTGGTGTCTCCCAACGTTGTTCAAGCGTAAAGCGACTCAATATTTCGAGTGGAAAACAGCTGTCATTGTCAAAATAACCTGATTTAAAAAGAAACCACTAGATGGCCCACCCTGTGGATAAATTCAAGTTTTCCAAAATGGCGGATCTCGTATAATCTGTTCAATACAGTGCCTATTCCTTTACAACTTTCCTGTAATAAAGGGTGTTTTTTTAAAGGTATATAACTTTAAGTTAGCAGCACTGTTTTCATTGACAGCCATTCTGACATATGGTATGTATGCCACGCGCAAGCAAATTGTGCAGGTTTATTTCGAAAAAATGGTTCTACTTGTGAAACGTTTTGCGCACAACTTCCATTTTATGGTCTACACAATCGCACATCAGAACAAATAATTCAATTATCTATGGAACGCTCAATGTTTTGATTGACAAACGAAAAACGTCAAACTTCACTCGCCAAAAATTATTGAAAATTTCATTAATTCATAAGTTTGAGTTCTGTCTTACTTTCTTGCCATAATCTTCTTAAATCACTCAATGACAAAATGTAGAAAAAAAGGAATCGTGTTATCTAAGTCAAATCCCAATTTTGTCTTCCTAGTAGGATGGTGCCATTACAAGTAAGCTTGACAGTTGTGAATTATTTTGTCGCTACTAAATGTGTATTTATAATGGATGGATTTACACGAGTGACAAAATATCATTTTTTCTGCCGAATTAATCATAATTAATGACAAAAAAATGAGGTTGAAATAATGGCAAATTATAAATCGTGTGAATCTAGCGTTATTCTGGATTTACACGACGGGAGAATTTTCAGAATTTTTTACATAAATCTAAGAAAATAGTACAAACAATTCATTCTTAATAACACACATTCTAACGAAATCAAAAAATGGCTCTTAAGGTAATGGCAATCTGCCAAAAAAAAGAATGAACAAGTTCACTAAATAATATTTACACGATGCAAGTATAACGTCAGAAATTAAATTCCTGAGGGATTTATACTTTGCCGAATTTTGTTATTATTTCTGCCAAATTTTAGTCATTTATTTCTTATAAACGTATTTTATGACAAACAATTGTTACGAATATTTTGACAGATTTAAGACCATTTACACGATGAAATCATGTATGATTAGGAAAGGCAAGGAATTATGACATTTTTTTCCAAATCCAAAGTAAATATAAAACATAATATTATATCGCAGACCATTTATTGACTTATTCATTTCAATGTAACTTTTATGACAGCTCATTAAAAAAAAAACTGTCAATCACGTTGAACGCGAATATTCATTGATAGAAAGGCAATAGAGAGGTGACATGCATTTACATTTACTGAGCTACAGAACCCCCCACAGATTTAGATAAACAAATATGGAGACATGGATCCAAGTTCAAACAAATATAGATATTCCGCCTTTATTATTGTCATAGCGGAGTATTTTGAGAGATAATATTTTTTGTATGCAAACTAAGAAAAATAAACATTCGTCATTGTTAGATGTTAAAAGTTGACGATGTGATGCCGGGACGAGTGCAGTGTTTAACAATGGATTGTGAGTGATACGTGATGAATTCAGGTACTGTGGTGATGAGTGGTTTCGGCAAACACGATAAACTAAACTTGTTCTTTTTAACCCTTAAAGTCTGTCGTAGTTAAATTAAATGGGGGTAGGTGGTTGGTGTGTATTCATTTCTCTGGCAGTTTTAATTTTTATTCCAACAAGTTGAGATGGATAAATTTGGTTATATTGGATTAAAAAATATTGAAACTTTTTTTTTTAACATTTCGTAAGGAAACGTGTGCAAATTAAAATAATGACTTTGTTAGAAATGAGTGCAAAAAGTAATTTAAATAAAATTTAAAAAAGAAAACAACGAATGATATTGTGAGTGACTCTTTGATTAGTTTACTAAAGGAATTTATGTATGTATGATTAGCTTAACACCTTTTGTTTAGATTATGATTTAAGATTAATTAAAATTCGCAAAACAAGCTTTTGTGTGTTTTTTGTTCTCAGTATCACCTGGTTGTTTAATTTATACTGTAGCCCAATTAGGTAGATGAAGGAAAAGTTTTAGATTAAAATTGGATTTCGTCTACTGGTATTTTAAAAATACGTTATCAAAGGTGAGCGCTTAAAGTTAAATACTAAAATTAATTTTTGTAATAGCAAAATATCTAGTTTATTTGATAGTGTTGTACGACACAACTTCCCTTTATTTTTATTCATACTTTTGAGAACTTTCATTAAACGAATGAATGAATGAATGAACGTAGTGCTGGTATTGCTCTGCGTCCTAGAGATCTATTGTATTTCCCACTGGGTTATACGGTTGGTAATTTAGATGGATTAGCTACCCTCCGGTTTTGAGAATTGCTAAGATTGTGTGAAATAATTGTTGACACCAAGGTTACGTTGCAGACATGGTTCTAGACTCACTCCATAGCGCCCTCTCTGTAAACTGTTCTAAGCATGTGTCGTAGATCTTTGCCAGCAAAACCTCAAGGGTTCTACTCTTACCCTACAAGCTTCTCTCCATCATTCTGCAATAATGTTCGATAGTCGCTAATTTTGCAGGGAAAATATTTTTCTTATGTGGTTAAAATTCATTCTGAGTGGAAAAATAAAAAAGCGGTGAAACACCAGTCTCCAGATGCAGCATATAGGTAGGTGTATGTATTTTCCTGTAATCGAAAGATCTTTTTTAGCAAGTACCTTGTCAATTTTTTAACTTCATCAAATTATCGAAAACCCCAAACATTTCCACCATAGCACATAATAGATAGATATGTTTTTTACCAAGGAATCCCTCACAGTTGCAATTATTGATAGACTTTTTGGAATTTATTAGTTAGTCTTTTAGATGCTTTTTGAAAGAAAGTTGTGACGTTATGAGTACTCCGAGGAATTTATATTCCTCTACGATTTTAAGCGGTTCATTTTCGCCTATTGTATATTTGCCTATTCCATTTCGGAAAGTCAGTATTTTGGATTTGTTGGCGTTAACCTCGACGCTCCACAGGCGCATTTGCATCATTTAAGGGAATTCAGCTAGAATGACCATATCGTCAGCATTCATTAGCATTCCCAGCAAAAAAAAATTCTCCAATGGAAACCGATGAGAAGTGATCTAAAAAGAGCGAAAAAAGAAGCGGACTAACCAAACAGCCTGGTTTAACTCCAGTATTCGTATGAAACCAAGCGGTTCCATTGTTGCCATCTCAAACTTACATTGCATTATTTTCGTAAGGACTTTGTATTAGTGTTAGCATTTTTGTGGAAATGCCGAGGCAGCCTAATTTGTAAATGAGGGCATTCCTTTCAATTGAGTTAAAAGCTGCTTTGAAATCAACATAGAATCTATCCCAAACGTTTCTGTGCTATTGTTAAGACAAGGACCATGAATTCTATGCCACTCTTGTTTCTTTGTATCAACTAAGGCGAGAAAGTTTCCCAACTTCCGAACGTATTTGTACCATTGTTTCGACAAGGACCATCGACTTATACATGCGAACTTCTGACTGTTCTTGTGCCTTCGCTCAGGCTGGGGCCGTGACTGAACACAATCCGATTCATGCCCTAGTTTCAACCATGACCGGGAAATCCATCTCAACCATGTTTGTGACCCTGGATCCACTGAATTACTTCACCCATAGACAAATAAAATGCGAGACTGGGTCGCACGAAATTGCTCTTATCTAAAAGACTAAGAATTTCAAAAATGAGTGTTATTAGAGAAAAAAGTTCATAGTACATAAAATTCACTTTTTAAATGACTAAATCAATTCTTTTTGTAAATAGTGGGAGGTAAAAACAGGATGCGAAGTGATTCAAGCTAATATTAGATTATGCAAGAACAAAAATTATAAGTCGCTGTAGTGATTTCTTAAAAAAAATAAGCTTTTATACACAAAATTTTTAAAACATTTTTTTATAAAAATTTTGGTACGCCAGATTAAAGTTTTTATTATTTTACGAATAGAAACAAAATTTCCAAAAAAAATATTGAGCGTTTTTCTTTTTATTTTACGACTAGAAATTAAATTTCTAAAAAAAATACTGAGCCGTTTTTGAGGTATCGAATTTCCAAAAAAAAAAAAAAAAAAAAAAAATAAGTTTTGACATGCAATGTTTTTCAAACTTTTTTGAAGCTTCTTTACAAACAATTTCATTAAAATCCGTTATTTCGGTAATGAGAAATTAAAAATTTGATAATATGGTTCTATGATAGGTACACTCAGAGAAAAAAGGCAGGCTAAAATCAAGTACGAGCAAGCTTAGTTCTATTTTTTTGTATTCTTAGTTTTGTTATCTCAAAAACGACACGATTTATTCATAATTCAAGAATTTTATTCTAAAAATAAGTTTTTATTCTGAAAATAGGAACACAAAACTTGATTTGAATATGACATTCTTAATATAAGATTTGTTTAAAGTTATAATAAGATATACGTTCTTAAATTAAGTTCGTCATTATCTTGATTTAGTTTCGTTTTCTTATTGAGAACAAAACATTCTTAATTTAAGATTATTGAATGTTAAAACGAGCCGATACGATCTTAAACGATCCGATACGATCTTAAGCTAAGATTATTATTCTTAATTTAAGGATCTTAAACTTGTATGATGCAGTTTGATTACAAAGAAGTTTAGAAGAAGCTTAGATCGTTGTTTTATTTTGAAGCGTGCTTTATTCCGGTTGGACGTGATATTCTTGTTGAGTGATTAAGTGATTTTTTTACCATGGAAAACTTTACTTCGGACGAAAATGACATTGAAAACAGTTTAAAATCTAGTAATGTATATGTGTTTGAGAACATTGACGGAAACTTTGTTCTAGTGAGTGACAAAGTGAATAATTGTTATTTAGCTTTACGTAATGATGTTACTAATAATTTTGAACTCTATACATTGAAAATTTTTGTAGCTCAGAATGAAACAATTTATGTTCTATGCCAACGAATTGAAAACCTTGGATTTGACCATCATTTCCAACCATTTCAAATTGGTTGTGTAATAAGAACCATTGGAGTAAAAATTATTACGGAATTTTTAAGTCCACCACTCCATCTGTATCCATTAAACAATGGAAAAACCTATTTTAGAATTAAGTGGCGCAAAATTTTAAACATTTAAAACCTACTCTAAATCAATTTTAGAATGGGAGTCGACTCTAAATATTGAGAATAAAACGAGAACCGACTTTTTGTTAATTTTAAAGGACATAAACTATACTTTAACGTTAAAGAGCTCGTCTCACTTTAACAGCAGCAAATAGCTAGTTTATCTTTTAAAAGTATACTTTATCCATATTGACAATGGTCATTTCATACCAAAGCAAATCGAAGAAAAAATGTTTACTGATGTTTTATTCGATTTTTTAAAGATGTTTTTTGTAAATAGTTTGAATAACTGAATATTATAAATTCGAAATAATCGTATGAAAGTGCTCTACGATGAACAAATCTGTAAATACAAATGTATGTAGGTACATACATATCTTATGTATGGACGCGCGCCGCCGCCACCGGCCGAGTATAGCTAAATGAATCTGCACCTTGCAACAACAAATTGAGTTTTTATGCTGTGAATTTGCGATTTATACATACTTTATTTTCATCTAAAATAATGTAAATAACTTATAAACAATCAAAATCTGTACCGATGTAGGATATTAAATGTACTTTTTTCGACGAAAAATTATTTGATTTAAAGTTGTCTGTTCTTTTTACTTTTTTTTTTTTGTGTTTTTGCAGTCGTGTTAGTTATGTATCTGTCAAATTAAGGGTTGTTCAACGCAAATTCGCTTAGGTTCTGTTGTAAAACCCACATCAGTTAGAAGAGTTGTCTAACGTGTTTAAAATTATGCAAAAGTTAGACGAAGTCTCCAAGCTAAACGACTGCGTTAAGTAGAGCCGGTTTTATTTCTTAAACGAGAACTGTTTAAAATTTTGCGCCAATATATTTAAATAATTTTTGTAAAATAATAATTAATAAAAATATAAACACATTGAAATTATAAGTGCTTTTAATTTCATTTTGGAGGATAGGGGTTGGAGTTGAGCAGTGGGACGAGGGATGGGGACAAGGGGTGGGGACAAGGGGTGGGGACGAGTGGATTGATTCTGAAGGTAAGAGCTTCAAATCTTGAATCATGATTTAATAAGCTAGAAGCTATCCGAAGGATACTTAAATAAAAGAGTTTTTGTTCTTATTTCAAGTTCGTTAATGCTTAATTTCAGTCTAAACGAACTAGAAACGTTCCGAAAGCAACTAAAACAAACCAATTTTTGTTCTTGTTTCAAGTTTGTTAATGCTTAATTTAGGAATATAAAAAACTTGATTTAAGTATGTTTTATTCTTATCCCTGGTATATTTAAGAATACGTGATCTTAATTTTAGGTTGTAATAGTCTGACATTAAACGTTTGTATTCTTATAATTTAGCTTAAATAATCTTATATTAAGGTGAGAATATTCTTGAAATCAGAATTTGAGGCTTATAAAAAATAGGCTTAAAACAAGAATTTTGGACACGGATTAAGAATTTTCGAGGTTGACAGACTTTCGTCATCGAATAGGCTTGCTTTGACACCGATTTTCTTGAATTTATCTCGTTTTTTTTCTGAGTGTACAGTCAGTAATATCTTAATTTCAATTTCTTTTTATTTAAATTAAATTAAATTTTAATTTTATCAAAATTCTAGGCGCCTTTTTCGACAAAAATACAATAAATTATTTTCGAATACATTTTTTTAACAATAATTGTATGCTGGGTACCGTTATTTTTATGTAAGATAATTTTTTTTCTCACATATTGTATAATGTATTAAGAACCTTTGAATTGTCAAGTTTAAAAAAAAAATCGAGCGTTGAGTTTTCGAAATACAGTAGTTCCTCGATAATGTGAATTTCTCTAAAATGTGAACCGCCAAAACTTTACATATTGAGTTTAGAAAAAAAATAATTTTTTTTTTAAATCCGATAAAAATGTGCTTTTGAAATTTTTTATAGACAATACTATTGAAACTTTAATAACCATTAAGAACAAAATTTAACTAACTTTAACTAAATGAATTTTTTTTTAAATTAAAAAAAAATATATATCGAACAGTTTTTGAGAAAAAAAAATTATCTATTTATAAAATTTCGGAAAAAATTTGTATGGCAGGTATTTTTGGTTTAAAAAAAAAAAAGAACAAAACGTGTGGGGGAAAAAATTAAAAATACTATCTACCAAAAGTTCAAAAAAAATCAGCGGAGTCGTTTAGAATGTAGTCGAAAAGACACAGGCAGAATGTGAAACCCACTTTTTTCGTCTTCGCTATTATCGTAATGTAAACTTTTGTCAAAATCTCGAATTTATAACTTGCCTTATAGTACCTATAAGTCGCAAGTAATATGGGTGCCTTTTTTAAAATTTTGTTTGAATTGTTTCCTTAATATTATAAATTGTATTAACTATCAACAAAAAAAAACTGAAAACTTTTAATTCACCATACTATTCAAACTTTAAGGAGCTTTTCCTTGAAAAAAAAATTGGTCAAAATCGGTTGTACCATTCTATGGGAGGTAGCATTATTAACCATGTTTTTGACGTTTTTTCAACTATTATCTAGCTTTTACTTAATTAATTTTTTTTTTAACTTTTTTTTTATTTATTTTTATTAATGTTGTAAAATCTCAAAATAAAAATGTATGGCAGGTAACAGTATTTTTGGTCTGAACAAGAAAGAAAAAAATTGTCGGGGGAAAAATTCAAAAATGTTTCAAAATATTGGCCGAGTCTTATAGAGTGTATTCGTCAGATATAATACAGAATTGCAAGACTCACTTTTTTGGTCTTCCCCATCATCCTAAATTCAAGTCAGAGCAAAACCTTGAGTTAGATTTTTTTTACGATTACATAGCTTACCATATAGTAGCTACCTATATACTCGTATATAGCGCAATTAAAAAGCATCACAAAACGTTTACTAATAAAATTCCTGGACTAATATCCCAATGCCCTGTTCATAACTGCTTCCTTCTAGGTACATACATATCATAAAAATGTCTATTACTTCTGATAATAATTTCGAATGAAAGATGAGACTATGTTAAAAATTTTAAAATTTATTTTATAAAGCAAAAGTCTCTTTTAATGGAAATGTTTACTTTTTTCTCATACAACACCCAATTTTGGGCAGAGAAAAAATTCTTAGGGAGAACACAGTTTTTTTTTATTTCAAAATTTAATTTTCCTGGCGAATTTTCAACTCATAAAAACAATAATGTTAAAATTTTCTCGTTGCCAATTGGTATGGTAAAGGGTATTTAACTATGACTCTTAAGTCTTATGATGTATATTAAATTTTATGATCATAATTGTCCATAAACGATAAAAAGGATTTGGTTTTTTTGTTAAATAAAACTGTGAGAACCCGGATATGAAGAAATAATCAAAGTACTCAGCCATCGTCTCATATAATAAAATCATAGAACTGAACAAGCTTTTTTTATGAACATTCATTTCAACATGCCATTCTATAGAGAAAAAGAGAAAATGAGAAATGGAATTCTAACTCCTGTTGCACGTTGGAGCCATATAGAAGGACGAGGGACACCCTTGAAAATAGAATTTCTAAATGTAGACATTAAAATAGTTTTCCTCCCATGCCAAGCTCTCCCTACTCGTATGCACATAAATGTTCCAACAGTGGAAATGAATGACCATTTTAATTTATCCTTCTTCTTTGCCAACATGGCGGCCACCCTTATTGCAATGGTTATCGACCGTCACATTATTTTATTGCCCTGGTCATTTTATACACGATGACAGCAACTCCGACGACGATATGGTGTGATGAAAAAACACTCAAACACAAAGAAGGATCTAAAGGATATGGAATACCAAGGATGACATCCCAACGAATGACATTCAATTTGCTTGTGCCAGAGCACGTTAAATTTTTGTGGTCCCGATCCAGAACGACGACTTAGCAGAGAACTAGAAAATTGAAACGCTCCGGGATGATATTGCTAAGGAATGGGAGCGGCAGAGGGAGTGGTAGAAGGCTGCAAGCCTAGCATTGATTTGTGACATCCATTGATGGGACAAATTAAAAGAAGAGAAAAATATATATAGAGAGAAGTTGAGAAGCGATGGAATATTCTTAATCCTGATGGTTGCTGTGTTGGTGCATCTATCCTCTTGTCGGTCGTCAGCATCAGCGTAGTTGCTGCCAGCCGTTGTTCTCTCCGATGTATTGCCTGACTTCGCATCCTGCAATGCAACAGTAATATGTGCGGCATTAAAATTAAAGTGTTTTTTTTTTCGTTCGTGATTGTTTCTTTTTTTATTTTCACTTAGAGTCATTCATCGTATATTATTTGTTCACATTCTTGAAGCTGATATCATGCTTTCCTATTGCCTGATATTGGCAATTGAGAAATTTAATTAAAAATGGAATCTACGATTTGAAGAGAAAGGAAAAAGTCTCAGTGGAGTACCTAGTTTATGTATACAAACTATAAAGGGTGACCATATATTTATCAGCATACAAAAGTGTGCGAAAAAAGTTGGTCGGGAATAGTTTTTATTTAAATAATAATTGAAAAACATACCAATCGAAAATTGACCTGAAGTCTACCAAAAGAACTTTTATTTCTACCATTTTGTCGGTTAACATCATTCTCGATTATCAAAATTTGTATCAACTAAGTTATATCATATCAAATTTCAATAGTAACCTGTTAATCAGTGATCCGAAAAATACCAGAAAAAGTAAATTTTCAAACTATGACCAGCTTTTTGACCTTTTTGACCATTGTGTGACTGTATAATCCGAAGAAGATATAGCTCGGAGCTTAAATATCTCTCCTCGTTAAATTTTGGTTTATCCGTCAGAAGTCAAAATAAATGAAAAAATACGAGAAGCCCATACAAAAAAAAAAAAACTATTCAAAATCCGAGGGGCAGACGACTAATTGTGAAAAACAAATATTTATTTGATGACTAAATAAAAATCGAGAGTCCTATTCATTAATATTTGATTTTTAGTTTTTAATGTATTTAGCACTTTATCTATTCTGTACATTCTTAAAGATATGGTCACCATATTTATATTGTACTTATTTGAGAAAGGCATTTCATAGAGAGTAAAAGACTACAAGTGGTTTCACCTTTTACGTTTTGTTTTTTGTTCTTTTTAATTATGATACAGGAAGTGGGTATGCTTTTAATTTGTTTATTTTTTCTTTGGTAATAGAGAACTGTTTTTTTATAACGAATTCTAACTCGAAATTTTAATCAAACTTGACGTAACGATGATTTATATAAACATATGCAGAACGGAAAAATTGGGTTCCCCAAATATGTCTCTCTCTCTCTCTAACTCAATCTACAGCCTTATAGAATGAAATAACATAAGGCATTAAATTTTTTTTCTTAAACCATACTTGGTTATTTTTCTCAAAAAATCGTTTGGGCGATTTTAATTTTAAGAAAATTATTGCAGATACGGTCTACAATTTTCAAAAAAAATTAACTTTGCCTACCATGAAACCTTTTCATTGATTCTCAACTTTTTGTAAACCGCTGAACTGATTTTGACAAAAATTTTGCATCGAAGATCCGTGAAAGTTTTAATAATATTGAATATGAAAATTTTAAAACAAAAATGTTTTGATGTAAATTTTTACATGAATATGTACTTAGATTCCATATGGCAAGTTATCCATTGATAAAAAAGTCAAAGTCGATATTTTGATCAGACTTGACTAACGATGATAGGGAAGATGAAACAGTGAGTCTTGCAATTTTATCTGTCTGATCGACTACAGCCTAAACGGCTAGTCCGATTTTCTTTGAATTTAGTTAAAGCGTTTTTTAATTCTTATTCCCAAAAGTTCTTTTTTTTTTTAAAGATCAAAAACGACGGTATTTGTCATACAATTTTCTTTTTCGAAATTCCTATTCCACATTTTTTTTTCTTAAAAAAAAAATCTAGATAATGGTTGAAAAATATAATTCCAAAATATGCTTATTAATGGAACATTTTGAACATTTTTTTGTTTTCGATTTTCTCTTATTTTGATCAATTTTGTATGATAATGCTTCAACAAAATTGTGTATTTTCAAAAAAAGTTCATTTTTTTAAGCTCAATATTTTGAAAACAACATGCTCGATATTTTTGAAACTTGACAACATATAATTTTCTTTATGCTATCTACAAGATATAGGAATTTTTTGTATGTTATCTAAAACTAACGGTACTTCGTTAAAAAATGGATTTCGAAAATCATTTTTTTTCTCGAAAACAGCACCTAATGATTGATATTTTTTTTTTGCATCGCTTCAAGAAATTTGAAACTTTTACGATTTTCTCGCTATCGGCATTTTTTAATGAAATTTTGTAGAAAGAAGCTTCTAAAAAGTTTAAAAAAACTTAAATCTAAGGCCTCAGCCACGCACTGAGCGACGAGCGACTGAGCGATTGAGCGACGTCGCTCTGTCGCTTAAAACAATGACAAGTCGCTCAGGGTGTACGTGGCCACCTCCATACAATTTCATGTGTTTTAATTTTTTTGCGTCGCTCAGCTACTCGTCGCTCAATCGCTCAGTCGCTCAGTGCGTGGCCGAAGCCTAAGACTTTAAAAGAAATATTTTGTATATTTAAGAAAAAAATTCAAAACATTTTCCTGAAAATTCGATATCTCAAAAACTGATTAAATGATTTTTTTTAACTTTACTTTTATTTGCACAGTATCGTCTTGTTTTTTTTTATATTTAAAAACTAGTGCATTTTTTATGTGGACATTAGTACACACCTTAAATTATTAATTAAAAGTGTTCAAGAAAATTTGTCTTAGAATTTCTCTAATTAAAATTCCAAGAAGTTTGTAAGACTCCATCAAGAGATTTTGGAAAAAACATAAATCTTATAACGTTACACGGCAATCCTTATATGTACAGAGTAGGCCATCTAGTGGTTTCTTGTAAAATCATAGGTTATTTTGACACTGGCAACTGTTTCCTGCTCGAAATTTTGACAGAAAGTCGTACCTTGGCGGAACAACATGAGTCGCTTTACGCTTGAACAACGTTGGAAAATATTGAAAACTTATTTCCAGAGTGCTGTGTAGCCCAAACAGTGAAAAGAAGTTTTGGCCGAAATGAAGCACCCACTGCTTCAGATCGTGAAACTGGTAGTAAGCTAGAGGACAACACTCATGGTCATGCAGCTGCTGAAGCCGAGAGTATTCACTTACAAGGCCAACGACTGTAGTCTTTCAGCAATATTTTAGGCATTTCGACCTCTGAGTCGCGTTTGATAAAAAAGTTTTATGAACCCCGTCGATCCCAGATGTGAGTGCGACTATAAATGATCAACCTCAAAACCAAAAAAGTTACTACAAAAATAAAGCTCAAAAAATCCGGAGGTAGTTGCTTTCATGATAGCATGTAGAAACAAATAGCAAACTGTCACGGAAAGTTCTCTTTAGCAAATGTTATGCTAGAAGACTGCTTAGCAGACCGCGCTCACACTAGAAAGACGGTGCGGACCTCGCTAATGACTTAACTCAATTTGTTAAAATTTAATTGACAGACCTCTAAGTGCCTTTGTATATAATATTGCATTCAAAAATGGTTCCTGGCATTTATTGAAATAAAAATTTAAAAAAATCTAAGTTTAAGGCTTCCTGTTTAACTACAACACAAGAATAAGCTTCGACATCAAAAATAACCAACTCAAACTATTCATAATGAAGATGTAGGTACATGGTTGTGAACTCTATAACGTAGTATAAGACTGATAGCTTTTGTTATCAACGATTTAGTTTTTGTGAAGTTCACTGTGGCGTATGAGTACTTTTTTTTATTTTTCTGGTAGCAGCTCAACGTAGATACGTATCAGAACTCATTTCAAATATTCATTTCAATTCAAGGCAAATGTCAACTGCAGCTCATCAACCCTACAACTTCACAGTCTCGTATTTTACAATATCAAACCGGACACTAATTAAAACCAAATCAAAACAAAGGCTCTTTTGAAATGAAAATTACAAAAAAAAAATAAACTAATGTGAAGCAGAATTTGCATTCTAGTGGCAACAACAACTGTTAGTTCTTACTGTCTAGATAGAATTTATATCAACTATAATGACCATCATCCTAGAAATTCGAATTCATCATCGATTCTGTGGTTTCTATGAGAACATCCCATATAAACGGATGAACTGACACTGCACGGACAGAGGGACATCAACTCTTGATGCTTCATCAGCTACACATGAATTTCAAACGCTCGTTGGCGGCGTTGGTTGGTTCAAATCCAAATTTATGCATAATATATGACGATGATGGGGGCTAAACTTTGTGCCGCAAGACTGACTGCTGAATATATGCGTAGGGGTTATTCAACAAAAAAAAATACCCTCTGTGCACTTCTGCCGCCAAAGCCAATCCTTGTTCTCTAGAAATTAGCTCATTCAATGCAAATTTCAGGAAAACAAATTGCGTTCAAATTGAGATTCAAACTGTGCGTCGTCGTCGTAGAGAGTATGTAGATAGTTACCAGCGAATCCCCAAACCACAATCCGAAATTCAGAGTCCAGTGACTTTGCTGGTTGGATGGTAGTTGTGCTAGTCAGTAGGTACAATGACGACGATGAAAGTTGCACTCATAGAATCGAGGTTGAATTTAATTAACATACTCAAACCCATGCGATTCATATTCCCAGCAAAAGCTAAAGGAAATTTATAGTTAAACCAAATAGAATGGCACGTTACGATGGCAGCAGACGTGAAACGGGTTAAAAGGGTTGCAGTACGGACGGACAACATTTATTATATTGAAGGGTATTTCTCTCTTTCGTTGTTGAATTGTGTGCAGCTGGCTGAAATCACTGGAAGAGTTTAGCGATTCATTAACTCGAAATGTTAATGAGTGAAGCTGCAGTAAATCATTGAAATCATATGCTGGAATGGTTTTGATTTATTTGGAATGAGATTTTAAATGCTCTGAGGTTGTGGTGTTATTGTTTTTTTTTTTTTTTTTTTTTTTTTGTTATTTGTTTGCATAAAATCAACTTCAAGAACAGATTTATAAATGTTTTGGTTTATGTTCCTTGTAAACTACAAGGTTTTCATGAGTTGGGTTTCTAAGGGCAGGTAACTGCGAGAAGCTGAATAAAGCTTGATGTCCTTGAATAATTAAGCGAATTCGCAGTTTGTTATTGCACAAATGAAAACTCAATAGGACATTATGTACATATACAAAGCTCAGGTCTTTTTAAAGAAAGGCTATTTTGGGACCTCTAGTTCAATTCTTGTTCGAGCTAATGTGGTTTTAACGTTTTGTAATTATAGACAGCAACAGATTATATAAAAATAATATCAGGGACAGGACAATCACTTGATTAAATCGCTATCAGTACCCGAAACTATTAACACTGTGTAATTATTGGTAGCTTATTTAGTTGTATAAGAACGAAATTTCATCATCAAGTAATTGTGAACCATAAGCCTCTCAATATCTTGCATAAGTCTACTTACTCGCAGTCTTAGGAACTACTTAAGGGAGAACATAATACAGAAGTTACCGAATTATCTTCGTCACCTTAAAACTCGACTCCCATCAGAGAGACAACAAAGCCGATGAACAGAGGTCCTAACTGCCAAAACTTCAATGGAACGAAAGAAATAAAAATTAACATTTGAAATCCAAACCATGAAACGAATTGGAAAGTCTAAAATGGTATCAATGAGGGATGGAAATCTTCAAAACTAGCAAGTAACAGCTGTTGAACAACTCCGATTAAGATCAAAAAGCGAGAGAGAACGATCTTGTGGTATGACTGGGAAGATGTCACAAAAAATGTTTGCATCTCTAAGGCTACTTTGGAAAAATGGCATAAAAGTAGAGTCTTCTATTTCGTCTGAGAACTAAACTGAGAACGGTCAGCTTGTTTGTGCATGATAGGCGCACTTCTCACGACTTCTATCAGTGCACTACATATTTTGTTCAATCTTACACCTCTCGATATGTTCGGGAAACCAAACACAACAATTCTTCTAAGAGCCTCCTCGCATCATGGATCAATAATAAAACTGGCCACTTCAGCAATCTGAACTCATTCCAAGTAGCATCCATCCCTCAGGTTCAGTTTGATAAACATTTTCAGGTAACCATCCCTTCTAGAGAAATCTGGGAGAACAAGGCATTCCTGGACGATAATTCAATCCGCTTTTACTCCGATGATGGAAACTAATGACGGGGTTAGTGGAGATGTATACTCAGATAGACTAAATTTAAATCTCTTCTTTCTTCTTCCAAATCACTGTACCCTGTGCCAGACTTTAGTTTAGGCGATTAAAGAAGTCCTGTTTTGGCTTAAAGAAGAAGTTATTTTGTCTCTACCTGCTCAATAACAGCCCTTAACCGCCGATTGTGTCCGATGAGGATGGCGTAGCACTTTTGTTGGGTGCCGGGTCACAGGGATATTTCAGAAATTTGTAAAGCTGCCAAGCTCGCCAAAAGTGGAACAATGATACCTTTGTTTATTGTAAACTTATGCAAAAGCAAGATGATATACAGAAAACAAACCTTAGGTGGAACAATATTACCACCTGCGTGATCTGAAGCGCTCCAAAGGTTTAATACCTTTAAGCAGGTATTATAAATTGACAATGCTTAATTGGCAAACACGCAACGGGGCTTGGAATTTTTTCTAACGATTTCTGCAAAAAATGCATGGCCAAAGAAGAGTAGAAATCGATCTCTCAACTTCTCTGTACATGTCCTGCTTTATCCCAAAGACGTAGACCCCATCTGGGCGATTTCTAATACGATGATCTAAGCGACTTGGCAATTAGGCGATTAGGAAGAAAGTCTTCAAGATTCAATGTGGTATCACAATGGATGAACTCATGATCTAATTGTTTCGGCTCTCCTGCTGAAGGCCACGTTTACCTAACATAATCTTAGTACAGTGCCTAATGTTGCAGGATAAGTGCTAAGATTTAATTTTACTAAACAACCAGATCTCTAGTCCAAATGCGTTTCGCTCAGGCACGCCAGCTCTGCTCATCAGTTAGATGTTGTCATACCCTTCTGAGACAAATCTGTTCACAAATTCCGTACTCATAAAATTTGGTGCTAAAACATTCAATACTTCTGATCTTTAATTCAAAACCTACAAGATTTAAAGCATTCTTTATTTTTCCAAGAGAATCTCAAACACGTTCAATGATCTAAAAACTTCGAATTTTCCTACTGAATGCCTGCAACATTTTGTTTCCCTTAAGGACTTCTCGGAAACATTAAATAATTATCTACTTACTCTGATATAATGTAGAGTTCTGGGTTTGAATTAATTTATATAAATTGCCAACAGCTACGTACTATATAAACTTTTAAGCTCAGTAGAACTCATATCTAGTTCCCTTGAAATATATTAAAAAAAAAAACACACATTCAGAATATTCCCCCCACTCATGCACCACATCCAGTCCACCAAACGAAAAACATTAATTAAAAACACAAACTAACCCAGAACCCTCTTCACCTTCAAATACAAGCAAGCACACTCCTTCATTCAATTGAAGCCTTTTTCAAATTATTTTTCAAGCAAAAAATAAAATTGAAAAAAAAAAGTTAAAATAAATTAAAACAAAATTCTACATATCCCTGGCAAACTAAAATATTAGACATGCAACTTTTCATTTCACCTTTCATCGTTAATCAAAAAATTCACCACAACACATCCGCCATTACAACCAGTGGCAGCAGCAGCGGGATAATTTACCACCCGCACGACCAACCAGCAACTCACTCACACACCAACCCTTTCATCTTCTGGTCATTGCAACCAAAACTCCATTTAACAAAAAATAGTCGACACATTTGGAACTTATGGTGGTCAGGGTTGCGAGGGGAAAAAGTTCTTCAAATCCATTGTGTGGTTCTCTAGTTCAGATGTCCATATATGGATATGTGTGTGTGTGTGTGTGTGAATATGTCAAAAATTATTTTGGTAATATGTAACGCAGGATTTTGAAAAGAGCCCATAGAGTCCGTTTGCATTGACCAGCACTTCAACTCCCAGATGAATCATCTCGTGACCATGGCTGCTGCCAAGCCAAACGATGGCGACGTCAGCCAACGCCTCACGGTGCTGCTCCCCACCAAGCATTCTTTGACAGGAATATCATAAAATATGAGGATTTTTCCTAGATTTATGAGCCGAAGGACTTTCTCTCTGTTCATCCATGGACATTCAAACACTAGTTTCTGATACTTCCTACTCCCACGAACGAATGAATTCAGATTAGTTGGCTTTTTTATGAGGACCAGAAGTTGAGATGAGTTGAACAGGAGTAAAGGCGCCGGCGGAGGTAGGGGTGGATTGGACAGCTGAGGTTGGTACCCAACTTAAAACCATATGTCCTTCGAATAGACGTAAGTGTAATGAAACTTTCACACATAGATAGATGGTTGATATGGTGATGCGGACGCGTCGAAGGGAATGTAGTCGGAGGAGGATATATGTACCTTATATACCAAGTTATGGCGGTGGATATACGTGCGTTACTAGCTGATAAAAGTGCTGCTGCAGCGTTACCCATCAGTGCACAAAAATGACGTTCAAGGATGAATGATTGTTATTAAGGGTAGAAGGATGATCTCTGAGGTTTTTACTGCTGCATCTGTATGAACTGACGATGCGTTTTTTTTTTTCAAGGATACGATTTTTTATTATCAATTTTTAGATTAATTTTTTATTTCTAAATGAGCACTAGTTGGAAACGACGAAGAGTGAACGTAAATTCTGAGTGGATTCTGTGGATATGGACATTTTCGAAATTAAAGAATGTGAGTGGGTATCATACATATGTACATGTACAATGAAACGTATATGAATGCAAATAAATTGATTCTGAATTTGCAGCATATTGATATTAAAAAAATAAAATTCCCGACTGGGTCACACGAACTTGCTCTTATGTAAAAGACTAAGAATTTCAAAAATGTTATTTGAGAAAAAAGTGTTCATAAGCAACAAATTGATTTTTTAAATAACTAAAACAACTCATTTAGTAGTTGGAGCTAAAAACAGGATGCCATGTGATTCAAGCAAATATACAAATTAAATTTCCAAAAAAAACGTTGACTCGTTTTTGATATCGAATTTTGAAAAATTGGAAAATTGAAAAAGTGTGGAAGACAAAATTAGAAACGATATCTACCAAGTTAAATGAAAATCGGCAGAGCCGTTTAGGCTGTAGTCGAACAGACAGACAAAATTGCGAGACCCACTTTTTTCATCTTCGCTATCATCGTAATGTCAACTTTGATCAAAATCTCCAGTTCAATTTTTTTTACACATAATTAGCCCGGTCAAAATAGACATTCAAGGTTACATTAATTCGCACAAAGCTGAAAATTGGCATGAATGTTGAGAACACTATTACAAACAATTTGTCAAAAGTCCCCATCGATCCGACGTGTGCAAAAAAAATTATTCAAGGTCAAATGTTGCAAATTTCGGTTTTTTGCATTTTTCAGCTGAACGGCAAGTTTTATCATAAGATAGGTGAGACAAAAATTATTCATCATGCAATTATCTATAGAAATCGTCTTAACACTTTTTCTCCTAAGAATCACCATTTTGGAGATACAGCGATGTTGAAAAATTTGTGTTCTTCATAATTATGTATGTCAATTACCGTTATATACATTACACAACGGTAATACAAGTAAAAATATTAGTTTTCGTGGCGTATAGATACATATTATACAATTCTAAAGCCAGATATACACTGTTCAAATGCATGACAAGCACGCGCAAGTGTATTGGTGAAAAAATCTTACGTATAGATTGGATTTAGGATTAAAGCAAAATGAAAATCTTTTGAGTTTCTTTCAATTTAGCGTCCTGCATTGAAGTAGTGTATATGCAAGATTGATGATTGACCATGCATTTATTGGTTCATTTGCGTATAGTTCGTTGAAGAGATGAGAACACAGTACAACATAAGCACTTATTGAAATATTAAAATAGTAAACAAAAAATGTATGATGAAATGGACAGACAAAATAAAACAAATTACCTACTCGGATAAAATTGAAAAAATCGCAAAGACGTTCTTATATTCACAATTTCGCCGAAAAAAACTCACAAAGCGCAACGTCCTCTCACCATACCGTCCATGTTAAAATAAAAGATTGAAGACTCATGCTTGGTGTGTGTATATGCAACTTTAATCCGAATTTTCGAATACACTTGCACAATGTATATTTGGCTTAAGAATATAAACTCGAAAGAAAACCCAGTCCCTCATTTTATGTGACCGTACGGCCTTGAGCAGCATCTGTCTGCGACGCTCGTATACCTGCTCCGTTTCTAAGGGCCCAAACAAAATAGTATTAGTCCCAAGCGTTCCTTCGTAGTAAGAACAAGTAGTTATTGCAAACAGAATTTGTGCAGTTTCTTGTTTGTAAGAGAAATGTATCAATTTTGCTTTATTTGTAGTAAACATTTGGCGGAAAAAGTACACTCGGAAGAGTACCATTACCGTAGTTAAAAGACGTCACGAACAAGCTGGTACATCAATAATAAGTCCTCCTCGTACTAGAGCACGCGTAAATGAATCAGTTTTTTGTTTAGGTTACGTTACCTTAGGTTAAGGTGGCTGCTGACCGGAAAAGCCAAAACACTTAGACCAATATTTGGTCCATTGTGATACTACAGGATTTCAAAAATCAATCTTACTCGTTAAACCATTAACAATGAAGCATTTGAGACAGTGAATGTCAGAATTGTTTTTTGTTTAAAAGAGTGCTGTTTATTCTGTGGCAATGAATTGAATAAAGCGTTTGAAATGAAAAAAAGCACTGCAATATCGGCGTCAAATTTGTAATGCAATTAGGTGCTTAGATAAGTTTTGGTACTTATCTTTTGTAAAAAATACTCATAATCGCTTTCGTCATTTCCAATAGAAGTATTTTTCAATTAGATACAAAATTTTCAACTCAATAGGACCACAATAGATCGTTGAATAGGCCTACCGGGAAAGCCACCTTTAAAAAAACGCGCCAAGTGTACTACTTCACGGGTGGCATACTTTTTCCTGATGGTCGTTTATAGCGAAAAGAAACAATTCAGTCAGCTGCAAATTGTTTGGCGCGGAACCGTGTGCATATTATGAAGAATACAACTTTTTCAACTTTTTGCTTCGCTATATCTCCAAAATGGTGATTTTTAGGAGAAAAAGTGTGCATGATGAATAATTTTTGTCTCACCTATTTTATGATGAAACTTGCCGATCAGCTGAAAAATGCAAAAAACCGATTTTTGCAACATTTGAATAATTTTTTTCAACTTTTTGCTTCGCTATATCTCCTGTAACGTTTCATTGAAAAACAGATTTAACTTAATAAAATTAACTAACTTTAATTCATTTTTTGATCTTTTACATTCATTAAATGTAGAAACTTATTTACTGATTTTTTGGATAAATATAATGACACTCACTGCTGCCGTTGCCGTCGACTTCTCCGATGAAAAAGAAAGAGGAAACGGCTTGACTTCTGATAGGAAGACGAGATTTCATCTCTGTGTTTTCTGTTTTGTTTTCTCTGACGTTTTATCACATCTGTTGTAGCAGGGATGCTACAAGGCTCCCCCTTTTGCAGGGACAAAACGCGGAGGTGGTTTGCTAATCCTCCCCGACCTCGTTCTCACACTTGTATCTTTGGAGTGTGACGATGATTTTTCAGTTGACGGTGCTACTGCTGAGGGAATCATGTTGTCCTCCAAGCTCAATGTCCTATAGGCCGGTTTGAGTCGCTGGATCGAAACGAATACTTGTTTGTTAGGCAGGGCAACCTTAAAAGCATGTGGCTGGCGATCGAGGACTGCGTAAGGTCCAGCATAAGCGGGTTGTAAGGGACGCTGAACGTGGTCGTTACGGATATACACATGTGATGAGGTTTTTAATTCCCTTGGGATGAAGATAGGCTTGGAGGTGCGGCTGGAGTACGTTGGTGCAACTCGTTGAATTGTCTCTCTTAATTCTTGAATATAGCTTACCGGTTCACTCGAAGTCGTAGTTGCTTCAAAGAAATCTCCTGGGAGTCGTAATTCGGTGCCGAACATCAACTGAGCGGGTGTGGTGCCGGATTCGTTAACCATCGAGCGCAGTCCAAGTAGAACTGCAGGTAATTTTGTCACCCAACCGTCAGGGCTGTGTGCGGTTAGTGCTGCTTTCAGTGAGCGATGCCAGCGCTCCACCACCCCGTTGGCTTGAGGATGGTAAGCTGTTGTGTGAATACGTTCGCACCCGAGGATTTGTGAAAAGCGATGAAACAAGTCAGATTCAAACTGGCGGCCTTGATCTGTAGTCAATCGCAGCGGGCAACCAAATCGTGCTACCCAGTTAAAAAGAAATGTGTCAGCAACAGAAATAGCAGATATGTTGTCGATTGGAATAGCTTCTGGCCAGCGTGACCCTCGATCTATGCATGTTAATAGGTAGCTGAATCCGTTGCAAGGTGGTAAAGGGCCCACGATGTCGATGTGCACATGTTCCAACCTGTCAGCTGCTGCGAAAGTTCCCATCGGTGGATTTGTATGTCTCTGCACTTTGCTTCTCTGGCAATCGTGGCAACTCCGCGCCCATTTTCCAATGTCTGCGTTCATTGCTGGCCAAAAGAATCGAAGTGCTATTGATTTGCGGGATGCTCTTATTCCTGGATGACTTAGATTGTGAACTGTTTCAAAGACAGTTTGTCTAAATGCTTTAGGTATGTAGGGGCGAGCTCGGCCGGAAGTTGTTTCGCATGCAACAACTGTTTCAGTACCAGGAAGAACGAAATCCGAGAATTTAAATTTTTGGCTTACCGATTTTAAGTTTTCAAGTTCAGGATCTGTCTTTTGTTCCTTGGCTATAGCGTCATAATCCATGGTAATTGGCTTGTCTATTGCTGCTATCCGAGACAGTGCATCTGCTGGGGCATTGTTTGCTCCACTGACGTGACGAATGTCGGTTGTGAATTGCGAGATGTACTCCAAATAACGTTGTCGTTGTGGTGTCTCGGATGCAGACGGCGGATTCCGAATAGCGAAAGTCAGTGGTTTATGGTCAGTGAATACAGCACAGGACCGACCCTCGATAAAACGTCGAAAGTACTCGATTGCCAGCTTTATTGCTAGCAGCTCACGATCGAAAGTACTGCCTCTTTGTTGCCTCTCTGATAAAGTTTTGGAGAAAAAACCGAGGGGTTTGGATTTACCGTCGATGACTTGTAGGAGTACTGCCCCAACTGCTATGTTTGAGGCGTCGGTCATGAGCCGTAACTCGGAGTCTGGGAGTGGATGTGCTAACGTTACGGCATCCGTAAGTGCTTGGCGACATCGAAAAAAGGCTGCTTCTGAGGATGGTGTCCAGATAAGTGGGGTTAGGTCCTTCTTCTTTGACCCATGAAGCATCTTACAAAGCGGTGCTTGTTCGGACGCAGCTTGCGGCATGCTTAGCCTGAAGAAATTGAGTGCACCGAGGAAACGACGAAGTTCGGTGACATTTTTTGGTTTCGGAAAATCTGCCATCGACCTGACGGAGTCTTGAGGTGGACGAATTCCTGTGGCGTCAACTTGGTATCCTAGGAAGAGTATTGTTTGTCTTCCGAATTCACACTTGTCCCTGTTCAAGGTGATGCCGTTTTGGCTGAGGCGTCTAAAAATTTCCTCAAGGTGGTTTTGGTGTTCTTCGTTTGAGGTTGATGCTATTAGCATATCATCTATATAGATGAAAACAAAATCCAAATCTCCAAAAATAGAGTCCACGAAACGCTGTTGGGTTTGGGCGGCGTTACGAAGCCCAAACGTCATTCGCTCGAATTCATATAGCCCAAATGGGGTTATAATTGCAGTCTTTGGTATGTCTTTCGGTGCCATTGGGATTTGGTGATACGCACGTGCCAGATCGAGGCGAGTGAATATTGTTTTACCTGGTAGAATTAGTTGAAAGTCCGTCAGGCGTGGTAATGGGTATCTGTCAGGCAGCGTTACAGCATTGAGACGCCTGTAGTCACCACAGGGTCGAATTGTTCCATCTTTTTTTGTGACAATGTGAAGTGGACTGGCCCACGGACTACTTGAGGGTCGACAGATTCCTTCGCTCACCATGCGTTGGAATTCTGCCTTCGCCTGCATGTAATATTTCGGTGCTATTGGCCTCGCACGGCAGAAAACGGGTGGTCCGGAAGTCTCCAGGTGATGCTGTACCGAGTGTTGTGGTTTTCTCAGAGCACTAAGCGGGAGAGTGATGTCAGGGTAACGGTGAAGTATGCTTGTGTAGTCGTGCGGGTAGTTGATGCTATTAAGCGATGTTTCGTCAGATGATGTCAGTAGTCGAGAAGTGCTGCATTTCGAATTTTCATCGATGAGACGGCGGCCATGGACGTCAACGAGAAGGCGGAAGAAATTCAAAAAGTCTGCTCCCAAGATTGAGTATGGTATTGCGGCACGAGTGAATGACCAACGTAAACAGCGTCCGAGTCCAAAGTCCAAGGCAAGAGTTGTCGTGCCGTATGTGGTGATTTGGCTTCCATTGACTGCGTGCAGTGTTGTAGTATCGGGCTTTAGCCTTGCCGTGCTTTTTACTGTTAAAGTTGAAATGGATGCTCCGCTATCTACGAGGAAACGGTGGCCAGAAATTCTGTCATGGATAAAGAGGCGATTTGACTTACCAGCAACTGAAGAAGCCTCACCTAGAGTTGCTGGTGGGCGTTTCCCTGCTTGTAGGTACATGGTGAGGTACATTTTTTGGCTTTCACACCGTAACGTCGGTGAAACCAACAATATCCGAAAGTGGTGCTGCGTTGACTGCTTTCCGGCTTTTGATGATTGTTCGCCGTTGGTTGGTATGAGGTCTTAGATTGAGCTCTGACTTGTTTTTCCAACGAGTCTAACCTCTGGAGAATGGCTTTCAAATTTTCGTTGTCCGACGTTGTGGTAAAAGATGATGGTAGTACCGCTGCAATTGTTTTGGGTGACGAATAATGACTCACGATTTTGTCGGCCACCTCCGCTAGTGAGTTGAGTTCACCCGTGACTGATGAGAGTATCGCCCTTACTTGCGAAGGTAGGCGAGATAACCACATGATTTTGATAACTGTGTCCGGGGTGCCCGATGATCCAGACAGATCGCGAATGCGTCGAAGAAGCTGCGAGGGCTGTGAGTCGCCGAGGTCAAGACCTTCTATAAGGCGTTGGATTCGCTGTTCTTCATTCTCTTCATACACTTTTATTAATCTTTCTTTAACCTTATTGTATTTGTTGGAAGATGGGGGAGAGAGAAGAATGTCGGAGATTTGCTCAAGGTCCCGTCGATCGAGGTTGGCCACGACATATTGAAACTTTGTGTCGTCGTTTGGCCTGGAAGCCGACAGTATAGCTTCCAGTTGGGCGAACCATAGTGATGGTCTCTCACGCCAAAATTGAGGTAGTCGTGCGGCGACAGAAAGTCCAGAGACTGCCATGGGGATCGGTGCGTTTAGTGCACCGGTTGGGGCGGTTTTATCGTCGTCTCCCGTTTCGTTCATCGTGCTTTTAGGTTATAACCATGTGATGAGGTATTTGACGTTAAAAAGAGATTTACCCGGAATTTGCTGGCTTTTTTCGTCAAAAAAAAAAAACAGGTTTGTAGCCGAAATTTATTTGTGGCCCAATGTCAATGATATCCAGTAAGAACGTCGAAGGATGCCGTTGATTTTTTTGGATAGTATGGGGCAGGTGTCGACTGATGGATGTCGCAAGCAGTGAGTGAATAAAAAACTAATGTGAAAGAACTGAAATTGTTTAAAATGCTCTACGCGGGGTCACCAATGTAACGTTTCATTGAAAAACAGATTTAACTTAATAAAATTAACTAACTTTAATTCATTTTTTGATCTTTTACATTCATTAAATGTAGAAACTTATTTACTGATTTTTTGGATAAATATAATGACACTCACTGCTGCCGTTGCCGTCGACTTCTCCGATGAAAAAGAAAGAGGAAACGGCTTGACTTCTGATAGGAAGACGAGATTTCATCTCTGTGTTTTCTGTTTTGTTTTCTCTGACGTTTTATCACATCTGTTGTAGCAGGGATGCTACACTCCAAAATGGTGATTCTTAGGAGAAAAAGTGTTAAGACAATTTCTTTAGATAATTGCATGATGAATAACTTTTGTCTCACCTATCTTATGATAAAACTTGCCGTTCAGCTGAAAAATGCAAAAAACCGATTTTTGCAACATTTGACCTTGAATAATTTTTTTTGCACACGTCGGATCGATGGGGACTTTTGACAAATTGTTTGTAATAGTGTTCTCAACATTCATGCCAATTTTCAGCTTTGTGCGAATTAATGTAACCTTACCCTTATTTTTGAAGCTAATTTGACCGGGCTAAATGTAGCCAATGTCTGCTGTTATCAAGGGCAAAAAGGGCTTCTACGGGGGATTAATTTTATTCCGAGATCATGACTACTGCATTTTTAAGATTCTTTCGCACACAACCAGTTTTTTTTCTGGTAGTCTTAAAAAATGCTTCACATGATAAAAAAAAATCTTTGAACCAAAATTCAGTTTCGTTAGAATTATTTTAAAAATTCGGACATTTTTTCACCAACGTTTTTAAAATCAATTGAAAGTGAAAAGATACCTTTTGAAAAAAAAACAAACTTTGTCAAAAATCTAAAACTTACATTCGATGTGTTCTTGACCATGCAAGCAGTAGATCTTAGCTGGTGTTCCTGGTGTTCCAACGCCTGTTCCACGATCGGTGGATCCAGTGAAGTTGTTATTGTTACTAGCAGTTCCGTAATTTGTGTTCTTAAAATCACTAAAAGTAAAGAAGAAAAAAATAAATAGGTAACAATTAGGTTTATTTAAATGAATGAAAAGCCAAAAACAAATTATAGGACTTAAATATACATCGATTAGCCTCCAGACATTGACTCAATGGAGTTTCCTACTCCAACAACAAAGTAATTAGAAACTTTTACAATAAAACTTAAATTTTCTGACTTAGGGTTAAAGACATGGACAAAGGGTTGCAGAAAAGGAATAAATATTACAAATAAAACAGAGGACAAAGCAGAACCAGGGAGGTTAAGGTGAACTGTGTTGCCTGTGTACTTATAGTGTCACGTTTACATTGATGTTTTAGAATTAGAATTAACATCCTTAGGCTTTGACTAAGGAAAGGAAAATTTCAACTTAAGAATCCCATAAATGTATCGGAAAATTAAAATAGGAACTTTGTTATGAGAAATCTATTGGGGAACATGGGGGTCTATGTCAACTAAGGGAGACTCCGATACACCTTTATTTTAGAACGTAAAATATTTTTAGATGTACTGTCATTGCTTTATTCATTGGCTTTTACTTAAACCTGCGTTCAAACTACATCAGGTGCTGTCGAAAAAAATTCTTACCCTCATGAAAGAAATTTGGTGAAAATTTTGAATTAACCATATTATTAATATAAGGTGTGTTTTTTTCGCAAAGCTATCCGTAGTGAAGTAAGATTTTATACGTATTACAAATACAAAGTCTTCACTGCCGATAAAAGTAAAAGTAGGATCCAACTGCGGATAGACGTTTGCTCGAGTCTCGAATACAAATGTTGGTACAATTGAAAACTCTTTTGTATCTCGAAGGCATGTTCGTAGAGTACGAAAAGTAGTTTGTTGTTTAGCATTTTCCATTGAGAGTTTAAGTCTTTTTTAACAAAACCATTTTTATAAGAAAAACGCTGCATTTTGTATCGTGTTGGTGTCGAACTCTTATACCATAGAAAGCTGTTTAATAACTAACGCGTTTTTGTAGGAGTGGAATGCCGTGGTTAGCTGTTATACTTTAGTTAAACAGCGACATTTAAGAGTTGATAACGCGACAAAGCCTTCTTATGAAAAAAGCTGTTGAGAAATTCAAAACTAACTTAAGTCTGCGAACAGATCCCTTGACTTTTGTGGTGATAATTGTCAACAAAAAAAAAATTCACAAACAAAACTTCTGCTTTATGAAGAATGGCTGGTGAACAGAAAAAGTAAATACAAAATGATTTAAATTGAAATTCATAAATAAAAACCTCCATATATATTTTCAGAAACATGAAAATTACTTGCCAAAAAGTTATTGGTTGTTTTTTTTTTGCAATTAAATATTTGACAACTAGTCAGTGGTACCAACTTTAAAGTAGAAAAATCGCACAACTGCGGATACGTTTTTTTGGGAAATCCTACTTCACTACGGATAATTTTCCCAAAAAACACACCTATAGGGTTAAGAATTCATACATATAGAATAAAATGGTGTATGAAGAGAAGTGAAGTGACCGAACTGAAAGCCAGGTTCATTCAGATATCCCAAAAATATATGCGTCCTCTGCTCAGAGGTCAATGCACCTCCTCTACGCTCTGTTGAGTTCCCTAAAAAGTAGTTAGAATGGCACTGAACATTTTCTTTTGAAAACAGAAACAAACTATGAAAATCCTTATCACTGATTTCAGACCGTTTTTTATGAACTGGACCATATTCGCACTATTAAGTGAAGAGAAGAATAAAAATAAGAACTATTCAAACCTTTCTAGATAGGGTTGAAAGAATCTTGATATTTGTATAGCTTTAACTACAATATTATAGTCTAAGCTATTTTTATTCACTAATGATTGAAATTTAAACTGGAAAAATAAGCTAAAGGTACATGAATCTAGTTTCAACTATATCAAAATAGGTATTACTAGAAAGCATCTCTATAACTAGCAAGCCAAAGCTACTTTTTACTCAGGCAAAACCTAGCTTTCACTTAAAAATGCAAGTCTTAGCTCTATGTTATTTTTTATCGACAAGACCCAAGAGTGGTAAAATAATTTTGTTAATGGAAGTTAGAATATTTTTTTGTATTTAAAATTAGAACTAAAAAAAAACCTGAAACGCTGTTTTAATTATGTTATACCTAAGTTAGAAGCTTTTGGTAAAATAAAAAAAATATAATTAAGGAATTTCCAATAGGGAAATGCAGATTTTGACAGTTCATGAGGGCCATGGCCATGCCATGTTGTTTTATTATTTTTATTATTTTTTTTTTTATCTTTCAGATACTAAGTGCAAATCACGATGCCAAATCGGTTCTGGAGCAGTTAGAAGCGGATCCCGATTTCAGCCAAAAAAAAATCTACTTCAAAGAAAAGACCTTTTTTGGAGGAACGGGGACGTCGACAATCTAAATTGCTGGGTCTGGAATGATGTCAATCTACACATGATCCACAAAGTAAAAACATATCTGCAGAAAATCACTTTTTGGTGGATAGTGCTAGCCGGTTTCATCAGATCGTACATCTTCGAAAAATACTGCGGCATTGCCATCAACATGAATGGAGAGCACTGCCGATCGATGACAACCAATTTCCTTAGGTCAAATTGGATGATATGGATGTGAACTTAATGTTGCTCTATCAGGACGAGCGACGTTACGTACCACACAGCACACACTAGAATGTACAGTCGCTTGTGCAAATTTGAGGGTATGGTTATCATGCAGATGTGACGTGAGTGATCACCCCGGGATCGTACGATTTCATCCCATTGAGGTTTCCTAAGTCGCAGGCGATCCTTACCAATCGTGTTTGCCAGGCCACTAGGATCATTATAGTCGACCTCTCCTAGATGAAGCCTAATGTCTTTGAGATGGAGTAAGGCATGTACAGAGAAGATGAGGAATCGACTCTTTCTCTTCCTCGTCCATACAGCTTCTGCATGATGATATAAATGAGCGTAGCCCAAATTTGTATATCGTTAGTTCTCATTGGTGTACTGGATAGCACTCACTTTAACCAATTTTTATTTTAAGGTTTATTTGGACTATAATGGTCAAAATATACTCATATCCTAGGCCTAGGTTTTGATGAAAGCATCGCTTCCCATCGATCAGCGAAAACAAGCATCATTGTGCGTGGTTAGTACATGGATGGGGACCGTTCAAATAACAACCGTGTGCTGTTGACATGTGTTTTCTTCTGTTGTTCTTTGTTTCTATGTTTCTCTCCCTGTTGTAATGTCTAAGCTGATGGTCTCAGTTGCCAGTGCTTTCAGTGTTTTTACTTCGTAGATTTATCTACGGAGTAGTGTAATATCCAATTTAATGTATACTCATCTCCAGGTTCATCGCGAGTGATAAGGAACAAAAAGTGCTGGACCAACATCTCTTCCCTGTGGAAAATCACATTTTTGAGAAAAAAAAATCAAAATAAATTTTAACAGAATCTTCTGAATAAGGCGGAGTGAGGACCAGAGGACATGAGAGAGTTTTTAAGGATGTTTTTCGTTTTGTTTTTTTATCTTTTAATAATTCGAGCATACTTAAGAGATTATGACTTCCTTATAACGTTATGGTGTAAGACAGTGCAAGCATTTAGGTAAAGTGGAAAGGATTTAAAAGGAGATATTGATGCACATTGGTTTTGAAAGCTTGAACATCACAATGAGGAGTAAAAATCCAGAAGCGTTTTTGGCTACGTCAAATATATGAGCGGAAACTGTGATCCCTCTGTAGTTAGTGTACTTTATAGGGTGTCCTTTCTGAGGTTGCATTTATCGCAAATGCTTTTCTCTAATCATATTTTTCAGTTGAGATGAGTTTATATTGCAGAGTGATCCAGGCCATTGTGAATCACAAGAATAGTTGATCAGGCAAATTTACTCGCACATAGTCCCAGAACTGATATATGTACGTTACAATTATTTTAACTTAGGCTTCAAATTTCACAGCTTGGTTATTAAGAGAAAACAACATGGAGCTGATCTTCTCGGTAAAAATTAGCTCCATGTTGTCTGGAACTGGAAGAACTTAAAAATACACTTTTATAGTATACATTTATTACAAAGGCAGTCTCAAGTTCCTAAGTTCCTATGATATCGTTGTTGTAACATAAAGTTATCGACCCTAAACCGCTGGGGCCGGCCGCTGGCCTTATAACCGTCGAAGTTTCTACGACTTAGAAACTGCTGAATTTTCACCTGCGGTTAGTACTAGTACATTCCCTTGGACTCTAGTACTAAAAAACAACCCTGCCCACCGATGATTGATGATTGGTATGAAGTACGTATGAAGATTGCCACATGAAAGATTGGAAATTCATACCAAAAACTCCAGACATTCTCATAAGGCAGTCAAAGTTCTAAAAAGGCTTCAAATATACATATGACCAAAGTGACAACTCAATACCCACATTCTTCCTCCTCCAGGACCAAAGTCGATCGCCAGATCGATAAGAAATTCTTCGATCAGAAACACGTTTTTGGTCACAATGTTAGTAGTAAAACTTGGCAACATTATTAAAAGGGATTCATTCGGTCTGAGATTTTTCACGGTTTATTGAATCGGATCATGCATTCATTTGAAAAGTAGGTGGAAGTCTGGAATTCCAAGGAAGAATAATACAAATATATACTCGTAGAATTTGTGCAATTCACCTTGTAAGGGAATAAAAAAATGCCATAGAGCTTACTCGTTCTATATAATAGTTCCAGTCTTCAATAATATAACCTTATTTATGTTTATTTCCTTAGTTTTTTTTCCTTGCATTTTCTTAAAGAAAAAAAGCGAAAAAGTTTATTCCCCAGAAAACGGCGAATTTTTGTAGTCTTGTCTGAGTCTGTGTCTCAGAGCAATACTCCCACATAGACAACCATGTATGGGGTTGACACAAGGTACAATATAAGGTTAGCATATCTATATATAGAAGTGTTTACCTTCAGACAGATATATAATGTCCCTTCGTAGAGAAATGCTCCCGTTTACTTTCACAGTTAAAATGAAATTCACATTTTTATTCGCCTTGCATAGTAAAAGGGGATATTCCCTCGATATACATTACCTCCACATATCCTCGTTTTTTCGACCTTTCCTTCTTTTTACTTTTTTCTTTTTTTTTTGTTATTTCTTTTCCTTTTATATATTTTCAAAATTAGATTCGAAATAAAGTCTGTTAGAATGCGATTCGTTTTCAGATCTTCCGCGTCCTGTATGGAGTCTCAAAGTCGTATGCAAGTCCTGAGTTTAAGTGCGAGAACGAAAAATAAAAGTACGTACATTTAGTGAGTGCAATTTTGAATGCAATTCCAAGTTTTTTTTTTTTTTTTAATCTTCACATATCTATTTCCCCAACAGTTTTCTTGAACTTTAAACTAGTTGACATTATTTAACGTTAATCATGTCAAAAGAAACGAAAATGTGTTTGTAAAATAAAACCAAAAACTTCAACTTTCTAGGTTCTCTAAGTAGAGCCTGGGAATTTTTGACATTTTATACATTTTTTTTTTAGTTTTCTTCGGTTTTGTTTTTGAGTAGTGTTGGAATATTGAAATAGTTGCAGAAATTACTTTTGCATCTGGAAAAGTTATACCTAGTCTCGCCATAACTTTGGGCACGTCAAAGCAAATAACCGTGCTCTCTGCTGGTGTGGCTGGCTTTGGCTTATAAGCTTTTCTAGTGGGGGATAAAAGATGTCAAAAACAGTGCTGAAGAATTATTTTTGAAAATATTCAGGTTTGTTTATGAAAAGCTGTGAACATGTTTTTTTTGTAAGGAGGAAAAGTTTTATGTTATTAATTGTATGCAATTGAAAATCTACTCCTTGTTTAAAAGTTATTAAATTAAGTTGGCGCTGGTGGGGGAAAACCTATAACAGTTTGCAAGGGACAGGATGTAAAGATATAAAGCCTTTTACTGAACGTTTACTATTATGTTACTAAATCATGAACATTGTTTGAGAGAACCTTCAAGATTTCTTGACAGTTGTAATGTATTTACGATAATATTGTGAACGGACGCTTCAATATCATACTTAGCAAAGGTTATCTGTCAAGTGTTGTGCTTATAAATGTTTTGAATATAATTTAAGCTTTTGTAGGTCAACGTTTATTTTATCTTTGTTTTAAAGTCTCAAACTAAATCGGTTGAATTTTAATCAATATCTTCTTAAATGTATAAAGGCCTTGAATTTTCCAGATGGGCAGATTCATGCAAACCGACAGATTTATAGCGTTATGAAGATTTGTTGACATAGGTTTCAAATAGGGGAAGAGATAAACAAAATTGAACATCAAAAGGTATTTACATCTATTAAAAATGTGATTTTTCAACATTTCAATTTTAAATAGGGTAAATAGGAGTAAAATTGAATGAAGCCTGAAATTTATGTTCAAACAATTAAACAGGGTGATTCTTATTATATGCGTCAAAAAGCTGGAGTTGATGCAATTCATTGGAAGGTGGCTATTATTTGCAAATATCTTTTTTAACTTTTTTTCTACAACAATAATTAATACGTTCTAATAACCGGATATTTTAAGTTTAGCTTTTGAAGAAAATTATTTGGTGAGGTCATACTATTAGGTGACCAGATAAGAACAATAGAAAAGAAACTTAAATAAAACATAAAAAGGTTTGAGATATAAAATTGATTTTGGCTTTACTTCGAAGCTACGTCCATGCCATTATGTATAGAATAGCACATCATTCAAACGGTCACGTTAAGCAGTTGGTCCAATTTTTGATGAGTCGCTGCGTTATTCCGGCAATTGAATCTCGAATGTTGACCTCAAGGGCATCCAAAGTGGTCGGCTCGTTGGTGTAGCCTTAGAGTAAATAAAAGTGGTATCCAGTCGCATCGCTGCCGTGACCAATTGAGAAACGCTCTTCGTGAGATAACCCAATCACCAAATGTCTTCTTCTAAACTGGGAGCATTGGGTAACTTGTATGACATGTAGCACTGTCTGCTTGGAACAACAGATCGGATATATTGAAGTTGTTAAGCTATGACCACAGAAAGTTGATAAACATCGCTATGCCATAAACCACACCAAACAGCCAATATTTAAGCATGTATTGTTACTTGATCGAGCATTTAAGGATAGCTTTCGCTCCAATAACAGCATTTTAGCACTTGGCACTGAGCCAAAAAAAATTCCAAACAAAATTATTTTTTTTTTTCCAAAATTCAAAAAAAAATATTTTTCTTAAAGTTTTGAAATGCAATGTTTTTTAGACTTTTAAGAAGCTTCTCTCTAAAAAATTTAATTAAAATCCGTTATGCCGATAATGAGTAAGTCTAAATTTTAAAAAATCATTCTATGGTAGGTACAGTCAGTAATATCTGGTTTTCAAAAATTTTTTTATTAATTATAGATCTTAAAAAATAATCGAAAGAAAAAAAATTTAAGCAAAATTCTCGAAATTTTCGAGAAAGATACGTTTCTCGAAAATCATTTCTTAACATTTGTATGGAGGGTAACGTAAATGTAAAATAATTTTTTTTCTCATATCTTGTGGATTATTTTAAGAAACTTTTATTTATAAAGTTTTAAAAAAATCGAGCATGGGGTTTTCGAAATATTGAGTTTTCAAAATAAAATTTTGAATTTTTTTTTTTAAATCCAAAACAAAATCTTTTGAAAATTTGAATACACAATAGTATTGAAACTGCGGGGGAGCCTTGACATAAAAAAATGATCAAAATCGGTTGTACCGCTTTTGAGAAAATCAAAACCAAAAAAAATGGTTCCAGGGGGATACCAAAAATAAACATTTTTTGCAATTTTTTTTCAACCATTACCTAGGTTTAACTAAATGAAATTTTATGATTTTTTTTTTTAATCTGTGGGACAGTTTTTGAGAAAAAAAATATTTATAAAATTTCGAAAAAAATCGTATGGCAGGTACTGTGATTTTCGGTCTTAAAAAAAAAGAAAAAAACATCCGGGGGGAAAAATTAAAACAAATATCTACTAAGTTTGAAGAAAATCGGCCGAGCCGTTTAGCTGTATTCGAACAGACAGACAGACAGACAAAATTGCGAGACCCACTTTTTGGTCTTCGCTATCATCGTAATGTAAAATTTGATCAAAATCTCGAGTTTGATTTTTTTTACAAATGCATAACTTGCCTTATAGTACCTATAAGCCGCAAGTAAAAATTAAGAACAAAATGTTATTAACTGTACCGGTCATTGAGACGTTTTTATGATTTTCGACGTTCTTATTTTCAGCTTTACCAATTTCGATTAAAATTTGTTAAAAATATCTTCTTCAAATTCAAAATACATAATATACTAGATAAAAGTTTTCGAAAAAATATTTTTTGGATCTATTTTTTTTTTTTGAAAATTCAATGGCGCAAAATTTTAACTGTAAGTCACAACGCCTCGGCTCTCTTGTGCCTCAAATTTATTTATTTTATTTTTTATATCTCAATAATGGTTCAACCGATTCTATTAAAATAAACAAATAAATAGGCACACACTTTTAAGTTGACCAAATAGTTTTACACAACAATTTTCAAAAGTAAAATATTCGCTCAGTTCAGCTGACATTGTTTTATCTAAATTCATTCTATCAAAGCTTTTTCCGACTTACACTAATTTTCTTATTTTTTCCTCATTTTTCAAAATTCATTTATCTTGAAGCATAATTTCCAATCCAGTGTTCCTAAGAAAAGAAGTTAATCTCTTGGCTTTCTTACACCTATCAGGATTTTTTGAAATCTCTGTGTTTATTTGATCACTGCTTTCCTTGTCTATCAGTATAATCCGTTTTATAATTCAAACTTCTAACTGTAAAATGTAAACAACCAAGTAATGTAGACAAACAGCTTTCTTCCTCAAAAGTTTATTTCTCTTATTGAATTAGCTTATTTTAAAATGGATAAGGAGAAAAAGCAAACAGAAAACTTTAAGAAAACCAAAAATAGATTTTCTTCTTTATTTTTGAACTTCAGCATTGGTTGGTTGCGTAATGCGGAAAATCATCGAACAATAGAAAACCATTGAATGGCAATCCTGCGGGTATTTGTTCTTGATCCATCAATACAGCGAGAGAGAAAGGAGAGCTACAGGGAATCGCATTTTATAAGTTTCTTTTTGAAGGATTTTATTTTATTTTTCATTTCTACTCAAAACCCCCGCAGTCAATGAGTATCTTAATCTCTTCATAAGCTCCGATAGAATTTTAAAGATTTCAAGGGTCTGTTGAAACTTTTCTCGTTAATTCCAGCCGGATGTAGGTTTATGTGCGCTAGCTGAACTTATCAGAACTTAATTCAACAAGTAGGAAATTGATGCTGCGCTAATTACTGCGAATTAGCTATAATCTAATTCCGGCAAGCGGTAATAATCCATTATGATAGTTAAGGTCAGTGAGGTATGTATATTGGTGACGCAAATGCAATCAGGATTTAGCACCTCTCCGTCTATCGTTCTCGTCACCGTCACAAGGAAAAAGGATTTAAGAATTCATATTTTCTTCCAAACGGATGAAATGAATAGAATGAAAATAGCAAAAGAAGGTTTAAATACTTATACAAACTCTAACTCTTTCAAGATGGACGGAAAAAAAACGAAAAAGTCCTTCATCCACAAGGCAATAAAAGGTTTTTGCATATTTTAAATACCATACCGACGACCAGTCGGCAATGATGATAATGATGATGGCTCATGGAAACAGAAAAAACGGATAACTCTCTTTTGACCATCACCTGGTATTTCACATTGCATCCGTTTTAGTTCTCAATGAAAGAGACTTATAGAGTTGCTATAGTTGGTCATGGAAGCCAAAAAAAAAAAAAGGAATTACGACCAAGAGACAAAATCTGAATGTTTCCAAGGAAGAATTTTGCAATCATTTCAGCAGGAAATGTACTTTTTATTAGTGCTAATGTCTGTCTATCTATCTTTTATAACTGTTGTTGGAATTTACCTACAATCGAAAAGATTAAAAAAAAAAAAGAAGGTAAGGAACTTTTGAAAGGTGCTGCTTGGCTATGCTTTGATCCGTATACAGCTGTACCTTACTTATACAGAAAAGTGAATAGGAAGAAAAAACTTTAAATTAGTTTGAAAAATCTTATCATCCAGGATTTATTATTCAAGATACAAAAAAAAAAAAAAAAACAGAACGAAATAGAATGATTGAGTGATAAAGTGTGGGAAAGTCTTAATCCGTTGACAGCTTGAGCAAGTTCCAGGAAATAGTAGTGTTTATATAGTTTAAGATTTCAGATTAAATCTAATAAGGAAGCTAATTTAGTTGGAAATTCGAGGCTTTTTTTTATGTAGAGTTTTTAAGTAGACTTTTTTGTGAAATGCATTTTCCGTGTATCTTCTTACTGAAGAGTTTCTGCATCAGACACCGCGGCTTTCCAAACTACATATGCCCAAGCAGTTATCCAGGGCAAATGCGCAAATGTGCGAGCTTTGACGTTAACATCGGAGGTTCAGTTTTCCCTGTATGTCGCTTTAAAACCTGGGCATTTGTATTCGAAGACTCTCTTGGGTGGGACATTGATGTTCTGTTCAGTCCCTCGATAAACCCGAGCAAATGTAGTCGACGTGTTTTGACTTTTTGGCTTCATCCACATCTTGGTACAGCTCATAGATTCCACGGTTATATATTCCCCTCCATTCGACATCCTATCCGCCGAAAAACTTTTCTTTCGAAAAACTTAGGATCAGCTCTCCTCTTCTGCTTATCAACCAGCCCTAAGTTGTAGAGTATAAGAGTTTTGCTTAAGAAATTTTGAATCCATTTTTCGCCAAACCCAAGAAGTAACGTTTATTTGGGGTCAGATCTCAACTAAAGTGTGGTCCGGAGAAATAATATTTCCTTCGATTTAGATAGAACTATTATTGTTTCCACGAATGGAGGGGACCTTAAATTTTCTACCGTGTCCGAAACACTTTCCATGACAAGAGATACTCTTGGAAATGTTTAGTTCTTACTGGTATGGTGGACAGGTGTTTGTTTACATAATACTTGGTCTTGCACTCGTTTACTTCAAGACCAAAAATTTTCTCATGATCTTCAATTACTATGAAGAAATATATAACAGAATGTTGGGAACTGCAAATGACGTTGATATCGATATTAACGCTTGCACAATATAGAATCTGTTCTTTGTCGAAATCTGGCATGTTTGGAAAAGTTCGCAAGGACTATTCCAAAGTTGCACATTGCACAACGTATATTGTAATATGACGCTTAATGTTCCCAGGAACCCGAGTTTAACCATTATAGAGCTTCTGACGATGAATTCTATCATGTGCGGATTTGAAGTCGATGTATACGGTAGGTTGTTTCGATCGCAAGGCCCTTCAATTTCCTTGAGCCTTCTTCTGTCCTCAAAAGATCTCCTCTCTTCTCCTTGTTCGATACTCTTCTTTCACGAAATTTCTTCTTCCGGATTGTTAGCAGTTTCTTTTTGTTTGACAGCTGAGACCTGAACTCTGCTCCAACAGTGAAATATAAGCACATTTGCCGTGTCCCGGGTCGATCATCACATGGTCGATTTGGTTCGTAGTTCGACGTCTAGAGGGCACCAGCTTGTTTCTGGGTCCTTAATCATGAAAACAAAGTGCTACTTATCACCGTATTATGAGCTGTTGAAAAGCCTATTAGTCGTAAGTCGTTATCTGTGCTTACCGACTATTCTTAAATCAAAGATTTATCAATGGTCTTTTAAGAAAAAATCACTCAATAAAGTCACTTGAGCACGACTTTCTTATTTTAAAAGAAGACAAACATACCATACTACAATCATGTTTAACTTAAGTTAACATTATTAAGACAAGAAATATGAGCCAAAAATTCTTCCACTTTCAACCACCCTTGTAAATATTTATTGATATAAAGATACAGGATACACGATGTTCTTGCTGCTAACAGATTGAGAAACAAAAAAAAAAACTCCTCACGTTTCTTTATGTTTACACAAAACTAAACACACCGAGGCTAAAAAAAACACCAAACTGACAAGAGGAGCAACAACAACAAAGAAAAAAAAATCTTCGAAAAGAAGAAGACAATTTTTTTGGCAAAAGTTTTTCCCTCTTGCCGTAAAGTTTATCCGCAAATAACCTCCTGGCAATGATATCGCAACGTCATCATCATCAACAGAGTAACACCGTGCGGACCAAAATTCAACAATCACCCGGAACCATGGCATCCTTGAGCACTTTTACAAAAGAAAATTCACTTCCCTCTCAAAGATGAATTCATTGCCATTAGGGAGAGTGTGGATGCTTGCCGCGAGCACCTTCAATGTCTCCCTTATTCTTGGTTGGGCTTAGACCCGGCATTAAAGGTACCCTTTATTCTCGTCTTACATTCTTATACGCTTCTATGAACATTGTAGTTTGCGCTACTGTCTGACTGCACTGCTGCTACTCAAGTCCTGAAAGAAACTAGGCACACAGTGCATACTCCTCACCAGAGGGCTATATCTGGCTGCTACTGTTATACCACACCATCAACAGAAATGATATGATGATCATCACCAAGCAAGAGGCACCATCGTTATCGAGGGATATTCATCTTTTTATTTGCTCCTTTGTGTCATCCCATTTTTCCGCTGTAATGGCTTCTGCCAATATTTGTGCTCCATGGTCCAATGTGTCCGTTCCTATCTTTCTCTTTTGCTCTCTTTCAATCTCAACTGCCAGCAAAAATATAAGAATTGCCTCGATTTTTTTTTCTTTGTTTTTCAGTTGCAACAATGTGTGATGCTTCTTTTTTCTAAGGCTGAGGTAAGCTCGCCGGACTCCAGGGTGGTCTCGAGAAAGCACGAAACTCGAGTATAGATAGTCGACCAAACTGCTCTCTCCAAATGAAAAATAGATTTTCCTCTTTCAGATTTTATTTTATTAATCCAATAAAGCGGCTTAAGACTAAACAATATGATACCTATAGATAATACTACCTATTATATACGAACTTAATCATACGATCAAGAGCCCATCGACACCGGAAGGGTGAAGGGGAATAACTTAAGAATACGGCAAGAGCCCGTCGACACCGGAAGGGTGAAGGGGAATAGCTTAATAATACGGCAAGAGCCCGTCGACACCGGAAGAGTGAAGGGGAATAACTTAATACTACGGCAAGTGCCCGTCGACATCAGAAGGATGAAGGGGAATGACTTAATAATACGGCAAGTGCCCGTCGACATCAGAAGGATGAAGGGGAATAACTTTAATAATACGGCAGGTGCCCATCGACATCAGAAGGATGAAGGGGAATAGTTTAATAATACGGCAGGTGCCCATCGACATCAGAAGGATGAAGGGGAATAGTTTAATAATACGGCAGGTGCCCATCGACATCAGAAGGATGAAGGGGAATAATACGGTGTTTTGTTGTTACCACACAGCACGCTATGGAGCAACGGCCCATCGACTCTTAGTAGAGAAGGGGAATATCGGGGGAAACTTGTGCTTCTGTATTATAAAGTATGAACCTTAATAACCATCGGCGAGCAAGCTTCGAATTTCTTTGGATTTCTTGGGTCCATAAGGCAATTCTCTTGCAGGAACCAACTGTGAACTCTATAACGATGAACCACAATATCGCATATATTTTGTTTTTGTATTTCGGCTGCGTGTTGGCGTTGGTTATTTCACTTGGTGGGTATGCAGATGGAGGTTGATTGGTGTCGGTCGGTCGTAGGAGTGTGACGCTTCGTTACACATCCCCCTTCCTTTTTGAGACGAGAACCTTCTCGTCTTGAAGGTTTCCTGGTATATAAAAAAAACGGTAAGTATATTAATTACTAATAATATATATCTAGACATATATATTTTTTTTTCTAAATAACTTTACAAAAAAAAGTTCAGTCCTTATTATAACATAAATAATAATTAATAATTCATAATAATAAAAACTTATGATATCAATTAGGGACATGAAAGGTAGTCTCCTCATATAATGATGTTTTCTGCTTGGTGATGGGTCAGGAGCGGTATTTTTAGGGGTTTTATCAGCGTCGTCATCCAAGGCGGCATTTACTCTCTTCTCGGTTACCTCTGCCCATTGGGCACACAGGTTTTGTGTAGAAGCGTGTGCACGGACCTGTTTGAGATGATCGCTTAAACGTTGGCAGAGGACTTGCATGTTACCCTCGGCTTCTATATTCCGGGTGGCGAGCATTTCTATGAGCTCGTTTTTCTTGAGCATGTATATGAAACTGCGGCTCTTGAATGGATTGATTTCGTCCATGGCGGCATTGGCTTCGTTTTCGCTCATTTTATATAGACGGTCGCTGGTCGGCGGTCGGTGATCGGCGGTCGGTAGTCGGCGGTCGGTGATCGGCGGTCGGTAGTCGGCGGTCGGTGAACGGCGGTTGATAGTCGGCGGTCGGTGGCGAGCATTTCTATAAGCTCGTTTCTCTTGAGCATGTATATGAAACTGCGGCTCTTGAATGGATTGATTTCGTCCATGGCGGCATTGGCTTCGTTTTCGCTCATTTTATATAGACGGTCGCTGGTCGGCGGTCGGTGATCGGCGGTCGGTAGTCGGCGGTCGGTGAACGGCGGTTGATAGTCGGCGGTCGGTGGCGAGCATTTCTATAAGCTCGTTTCTCTTGAGCATGTATATGAAACTGCGGCTCTTGAATGGATTGATTTCGTCCATGGCGGCATTGGCTTCGTTTTCGCTCATTTTATATATACGGTCGCTGGTCGGCGGTCGGTGATCGGCGGTCGGTAGTCGGCGGTCGGTGATCGGCGGTCGGTAGTCGGCGGTCGGTGAACGGCGGTCTGTAGTCGGCGGTCGGTGAACGGCGGTTGATAGTCGGCGGTCGGTGGCGAGCATTTCTACAAGCTCGTTTCTCTTGAGCATGTATATGAAACTGCGGCTCTTGAATGGATTAATTTCGTCCATGGCGGCATTGGCTTCGTTTTCGCTCATTTTATATAGACGGTCGCTGGTCGGCGGTCGGTGATCGGTGGTCGGTGATCGGCGGTCGGTAGTCGGGTGGAAGACCTCTAGGAATTCTTTACGGCGGATCGGTCGGAGTTTGGATGAATTCTCTAAAGGTCCCTGCTCGGGCGCCAATTTGTGATGCTTCTTTTTTCTAAGGCTGAGGTAAGCTCGCCGGACTCCAGGGTGGTCTCGAGAAAGCACGAAACTCGAGTATAGATAGTCGACCAAACTGCTCTCTCCAAATGAAAAATAGATTTTCCTCTTTCAGATTTTATTTTATTAATCCAATAAAGCGGCTTAAGACTAAACAATATGATACCTATAGATAATACTACCTATTATATACGAACTTAATCATACGATCAAGAGCCCATCGACACCGGAAGGGTGAAGGGGAATAACTTAAGAATACGGCAAGAGCCCGTCGACACCGGAAGGGTGAAGGGGAATAGCTTAATAATACGGCAAGAGCCCGTCGACACCGGAAGAGTGAAGGGGAATAACTTAATACTACGGCAAGTGCCCGTCGACATCAGAAGGATGAAGGGGAATGACTTAATAATACGGCAAGTGCCCGTCGACATCAGAAGGATGAAGGGGAATAACTTTAATAATACGGCAGGTGCCCATCGACATCAGAAGGATGAAGGGGAATAGTTTAATAATACGGCAGGTGCCCATCGACATCAGAAGGATGAAGGGGAATAGTTTAATAATACGGCAGGTGCCCATCGACATCAGAAGGATGAAGGGGAATAATACGGTGTTTTGTTGTTACCACACAGCACGCTATGGAGCAACGGCCCATCGACTCTTAGTAGAGAAGGGGAATATCGGGGGAAACTTGTGCTTCTGTATTATAAAGTATGAACCTTAATAACCATCGGCGAGCAAGCTTCGAATTTCTTTGGATTTCTTGGGTCCATAAGGCAATTCTCTTGCAGGAACCAACTGTGAACTCTATAACGATGAACCACAATATCGCATATATTTTGTTTTTGTATTTCGGCTTCGTGTTGGCGTTGGTTATTTCACTTGGTGGGTATGCAGATGGAGGTTGATTGGTGTCGGTCGGTCGTAGGAGTGTGACGCTTCGTTACAAATGAAAAAGCACAAAAACAAAAAAAAATCGCACGCTTTTATTTTGGTCCTCCGACCAGGATCTCGGGATAGGATATGAGAAAAGGAATTCCACTCGTTTCTTCTTTTCTTTTCTTGTGCAAAATCAAATATCCTGATGATTGTTTGTTTTCCTTTGGGGTTGTCTAACTCTTCAGGAAATTTAGACAAACGAGTCTAAAGTGCAGTGATTGATGGTGAAAAGTCGACTTCTTCAACCTATAATTTTTAGATGCAGAGAGATGTAGGTACTGTAACTGCAAATGGTTACCACTTTAGTTGATTCATAGAAATGTAAGATGCTTTATATTAAATTTAATAAATTAATATTTTTTTTTTAGATTTTATTAATGTCCGTAACTGACTGGTATAATTAAAAAAAAAACTATCGTCCTAGTGTGGAAATACATTTTTTTTGTATGTTATACGAATTTTTGATATCTCAAGCAATGAAATCAGTCAATAATAGAAGAAAACTTTACAATTATTGTATGTTTATTGACCTACTAATTGGTATAAACTGGTCTAGTGCACAAAGTGAAGTTGATTTTTCGTAGGAAACAAGTTAATAATTTTATTTTTGAATAAAGATCTTTATTTGATTTATTTTTTTATAGTACCACTTTATACCAATCATTGGATCAGCAAAAAAACACAATTAATTTTGTGTGTTGGGATTATAGCGAAAGCCCATAACAAATCCGTTTAAATAAAAAAATTTCCAACTGGAAAATTTCAAAATTTGCGGCTAAAAAATCGTTCTTATTGCGACTACGATTTTTAAGCCATAGTAGTTTAAATCGCAAGTGTGAGCCTTTCCATTTGAGAGTATTTGTTTCATTTTAACATACGACAATCGCATCACCAGAAAAATTAAACAAATTTCGACCTTTTAATCAGCGCGATTTTTTGGTATCAAGTGCGTTCATTTTCATTTAAACTCATTTCTGTTATATTTTAACGAATAAAAAATCAAGCGATTGAAATCGAAAGTGCGTTCCTAGACATAGTTTCGTGCCAAAACGAATCATTAGGATGAGCCTTGAAAAACTCAATTATTATATCTATTTTAATTTTTCTAGAATAATTACTAAAAATAGTTGACTATTTATAACCAAGGCTAAATTTTACATTTGGTCTTATTTTGTTGGGCCTTATTTCACGTCACCTATTGATTGTATTGTCTAAGATAATCCCTAGATTTTTTTTTAAATTTCATATTCTTTTAGGTTACGGTATTTCTGCAAAAAAAAAGAAGCATTTTCTGTGAGTGGTAACCGTGAATATAACTATGTACACGTATAACTAAATTTTAAGAACCAGACATGAAAATGGTTAAGCGCACACAAAACTTTTATTGTGTACTATACGCAAAGGACTCTGGAGAATGTTGCCAAGGATCCATGGAATATCACTTCTTTCCTTTTGCTTCTTTGTTTCATCTTTCCGCTGCCGTTGCACCAGCCCTTTGCTGCCACTAAATCTGGGGCTAACACTGACCGCTGAGGATTGAGTTGAATTCAACATCAACCATCAGGATGAAAGAAAATAAGGATGAGGTTTTTTCCATTGTTATACGAAAGAAAAAAAATCGGAAAAAAAAGAATGATGAGAAAACTTTGGTCCGTCCCGTCCACAAGTTTATTTAGATTTTAACGTATTGTTCAAGTGAAGAAAACAATATCGCATGAGAATTGCAGGGAAAAAGTTTGAAAAAAAAAATCGCAGTATTGAATGCAAAAAGCTATATAATGATAGTGAGAGATACACTCTTCCAAAAGGATTGGAAAAAGGATGTGTTTTTTTTTTAACATTTTTTGCTCAAGCTCTCTAGTGATAGGGACGAAAAACTGATGTTGAAAATTTCTCGTCCAATGTTTATGAAGAACTTCCCCACTTTGGAAAGGTGATAGAGCTTAAGGGCTTTCAATGAGCTCTGCTGTTAGTCTACTTTTTGTTGTTCTTGTTATTTTTTTCCTTGAAGAGTCAGTTTTAACAGCAAAAGGGTAAATTTTTTCGGAGATTTTTCTTTTTTAAGAAGTTTTGTGTGTGTTGATGGTAAGTTTTCAACTGAATTTTGCTCATCATAAGGTTTTTTTTTCTTGTTTTGTTGCAGTTGCCGTCGGGCGTAATAAGAAGATGGATGAATCTTTAAAACATCAGCATATGGGTTAATATGCATTTATATTGAAAATACAACAAGAATGATTTTGTTACTTTTGCAGAAGACTTTTAGTGAAAGATCTGGTTTTGGGAAAGCCATATAAAAGTTCTAAGCAAGATGTGGTTGTTTTTTTTTATATTTTTGTACTGTGTTTTTAATGGTTTTGAGTTATATGATGATATACATATAGCATGTGATATACATATATGTACATATATTAGTATTCTTTATAAAAAAAAACCATAACTTTTTTTAAAGATTAAAAAAGTCAAATTTGAAAATTGCTGAAGCTTGGTCAAGACCCAGGTCACATCTTGATTTTACTCGTGTAAGTACAAATTGATTTATGTTGTAATTACAGAATATTGGAAATATTTTATATTTTCTTCAAGACTTTCTAAGCCAAAAAACAAACAATAAGCATCATAAAAGTTTGACAATATTCCAACGTAAATCATAAAAAAGGGCCTGGAGAAACGATTTTGAAATTTTTCTAATCTTTCTAAAATTTGGAACTTAGACGAGAATGTCACGTGATTTCTTAAGGCAATATGAATTTATGATAGAACACAAGTTTTAGATTAGCTTCGCGGTTTTATTTTTTGGAAAAATCTGTAGTACAAGAATTTAAGAAGTTTTTATTATGGTACTAGTAAAAATTAAATTAAAAAAACATTGACCTATTTTTGAAGTATTAAATATCTATTTAAAAAAAAAAAACAACTAGGACTAGGAAAAACTATTAGGTCAGAACTTTGGTCTATCTATCCAAAACAAAATAATTTTATACAAGCAAGTGCTGAAACCCGTTTGGACATATGGTATCCAGCTATGGGGCTGTACTCATCCAAAAATTCCAAAACAAACTCCTTCGTGGAATAATAAATGCCCCTCGGTACATAAAAAATAGCGATCTACATCATGACCTACAAATAGAAATGGTCACAGGAGTGGGTAAAAAAACACGCTGCATTACGCAATCAGCGACTGCGAAGTTATACCAACTCCGAGATGGAAACCGTCTTAAACGCAAGAGACAATGTCTGGAGACTTAGAAAAATCAAGCCCCATGAGCTGAATTATAAAATGACATCTACCAAGTTTAAAGAAAATCGGATAAGTTACTTGGGCTGTATTTGAACAAATAGAATGTTAGAATGTCGAAGAGATAGACAGAATCTTATCAAAATCTTGAAAAAATGTGTTTAACATATTCGTATCTTATTCTGAGTCCGAAAAAAAAACCGGTTTCAATAAAAAGACCTAATGACTCTACAAGAACTAATGGAAGAAAATTAACCTAAAACTGTAAATATTTTTTTAAATTAATTTAATTATGAATTTTCTTTTCTATTACAATTATTTTCTTTGTCGTGTCTTCACGTTAAATTATACACAATTCAAGTCTCAAGTTTGTGTGATTCTTTTCTGCACCAACCTCAATTAACGTAACTGCTCGAATGTGTATCGGTTGCTTTAACCGAGGCGTACTGTAGTACCTTCTTTGTATATCGAAAGTAAAATTTTAAAAACAAAGAAAGCGTTTTTTTTTTAAATACGAAAAAATTGTAAACATATGTACTTCTTATGCAGGATTGCGTGAAGTTCAGTTTTTTTCGAAAAGATTCATATTTTTGGAGAAAAGTTCAAAAAAATGTCTTCTATTCTTAAAGTTACATTTGTCAGGGTGCAAATACCCATATTTCACACAAAGTTAATGATAGTTAATTTCGGGTCGGCTGAATGACTATCTTTTTAATTTTTCAAAATATTTAATCTTTAATTAAATGCAGAAATAAAGAACACATGAATTCCTTTCCCATTAATTCAAGTTACAGGACCTTTGATCAAGGTTCAAACTAACCTGATTTATTTCCTTATTCGTGTCAGGTTGATTTTTTTCGAATTTTCAACAAAGTTATTGGTTTCATATGTCAAATGCTTGTCACGATACTTTTATCTTCTTTTATTTTTGAGAAAAACTCTATACACATTTATGTACATAGGTATATATCAATTTGGACTTTTGATAAAGTGTGCTTGGAAACGCTGTAAGTTGGTAAATTCTTTTTGAATCAAGTTTGGTTGTATTTATTTATATTTTTCTTTTATTGTTGTTCATGTTCACCTTTACTAAATAAATATATGCAAAGCAATTCTTCATTTATATTCAATCAACAAACCCAAAGACTCTATCACAATATATCTAGTGGGTAGGACTGTATGTACAGGTATATAAACCTATTGAAACGCCCACACTCATCTACTTGAAATTGATATTCTTGTGTACTCGTACCACCTCGCCTCAAATAAATTCCTCTTCAACACCATTTCACTTTAGCACACACCTGGTGAACTCAAATATGAATGCGACACGTTCGGATATACTTGAACTTATTTACATATTTTCCCCCAGTCCAGTTTCCCAATCCAGCATCCCTAACTCTTGCAAAACGCTCTCTTCCAGAAGACTTTCTTTCTCTTTTTTTTTTGTTTTTTTTTTTTTTTTTTTTGTGAATTTAACATAATATGTTATTCATTCAATTTGTAGCAAGCCTTCCCACATTCAAATGTACATAAGTACCTGCAATGGCACCAGAAAGGCTGAATTTTTCAAAACCCCATCATGATTATAAAGCCTGATGTACCTACTACGTGAACCTGGAACGACAGTAATGATATTCATTGGGTAGATCAAAACGTTATTGATAATTGGCTTAAAGTGATTTTCTGTCGTCTCACGCTTTGAGTCCTTGAACAATTCAACAACAAAAAAAAAGTCGTTATTTAGTTTAATTTCCAATTCATCTCCTTCTCTCGGTCATGTAGCACAGATTATCGCTCATCTCTGAGCCCTTTATTACAAACTCATAGAAATATTATTTCCATCAGCTTGAAGCGTCGCTTGACTAGACCTCTGATCCTCTTGCAGTGCAGAAGGATAACAGAGTTCGCAATGGAAAGAGGAAGAAATCAACATAATATTTCTATGACTAGTCACTTCGAATGGTTAAAAGGAAATCCTGTCGAACACCGCCAACTCTGTTCCAGGAAAATATAAAATTGAATTATTATGACTACACGAGGACACGTCCTCGAAGTCGTCTTATTCGTCTTCGTGGGTCGTACTTGTTTCACCCACTTCTTCATCTTCTTTCTCTGCCCAGAAAACAAAACCGAAAAAAGCTAAGAAATCTTCATTGCCAAAACCTCTTACTCCGCATCCATAGACATCTTCGTGTGCAATCCGATAATCCTTATTTTATTACACACCTTGAATTGTATTCCTTAAGGAGTGTATAGATGTCTTCTTCCTGCTAGTCGTTGTCGTCCTTTTAGGAACTTTTAAGTGTGCACAGGACATCGACAGGAAGTTTCTTTCGGGTGTGCTCTTTTGAATGCAAGAATCGAACACGTACACCTATTCCACAACGAACTTTAAGTCATTTCCAGCTGCTCGTGCCAAACCGGCGAATATCCTTATTTTAGGCATCGATAAACCTCTATCCTTTTGTTGAATGTAGTTAGGTATAGGTATGCCTGCATTCAAAGAGGAAGACGACTTTTGGTCGAACAAAGATCAAGAACTGAATTAGCTTTGGCTCCAAACCAAACAACGACTATAGAGAATGCAGTGCATAAATTTTATTATTGAATATTGACTTCATTTGAATATTATCTCCTTTCAAGGAGCAAAAGGATTATAAATAAATGTTTTTGTAGACAAAAAAATGACTTGCGATTTATGATGTGATTGTGATTTTATAATTTTATCGAAATATCTCCGTAGAATACTAGCATGTCCCCCAACGACACGACGACGACCGAAGGCAGAACAATGATTTAACCGTTTGTTTTTCTCCCTAAAAGATGAAATTCTTATTTTTGTGGAAAATATTGTGGCGATAAATCGTTTTCTTGGGTCAATTATGATAATTTTCATGGAATGGGCAGGAAACGATAAAATTTTTATTGCACTTTAAGAATCAGATGTTGATCATTAAAATCAGGGATGATGTATGTTTTGATTGGGAATGGAGGCCCAGAAAGTTAGGAATTGCAGGACTTTATGGGTTTTTGTTTTCAGTGAACAATCTATCAAAGGTACGTGCAGATTTGTTTTAGTGTTGCTGGAAGTGATTCTTTAAGAAGAAGTTCATTTTGATATAATTTATCATATGAGATATTTGGAAACTTGGACAACTGATAAGAACTAGAAGTTTGTAGATTATACATATTTTTTATCCAGCTCTTGAAGGACCAAACTTTGATATGAATTTTAATTTCAACGATTTTTTTTTACTAAAAATTATATTTAATGCGTTTTAGTTTTTTGCATGAGACACTTTCGAATTATTAAATAAACAAAAATAATCTTTTCTAGAGTTTCTGAAAAACTAAAACTTTCTGAAACACAGTCAGTTCAAAATTGCCCTAACTCAACTGCTTACAGCTCTGCTTCTATGTTTCACGCCAACTAAAAATGGCTCGCAAATCTTGAGTATTTTTTTAATCATAAACAACAATAGACTATTAGGTAAAAAAAGAATATTAACATAACTTGATAGTAATCTACCATCTGACTGACGTAAGAGCAAGTATCTTCGACCAAATATTTCATCTTCGCTTTTATTTGATAGTAAGTTAAACAATAAATTGTGCAATATAAAACAAAAAAATAAGCTCTCTTAATAGTTTTAGGTATAACTGTTTACACAAAGGATTACAATTCAAAAACATACTTTGAGTTAATCAAGCGCACCCACGATCTATCGGGAGTCAAAACATGAACAGGATAAGCGACACTTGCATACGGTTTCATGATTTTAAATTTACTGGTAACATGAACAGCATTTTTTAATCTTCAAACAATTTTATCTTAAGAAAAAAAAAAAAGTAAAAAAAGATCCAATTTAATGTGTATTTTAACATAATAGTTAATGAAGTAAAGTTGCATTCTGGTTTAATAATTAATAAACGTATTGATTTAACCAATCTGCTTTAAATTTGCTACAAACTGCTTTATATTTGCTACACATTTGGTTTAAGCTTTAAAAATATGGTTCCATTAAAACCCATTTTTTTAAATTTATTAACTCAAGGCCAATGTTTCCATAAAGAAATGTTTTGATTTTTTTTAAGTCAGTGACTATTAAAAACAACAAAAGCCATGTAAAAATCATTCAATTTCTAAGAGCCTATCTCTGCTCAGAATATCTACGTATTCATTTAATATGGTCACCAGGATAGGTATAAATCCCGGGGAATGAAAAAGCGGATGCTATAGAATACAAAATACCACCATTTGTAAACTCTATATGGATGCAATCTGTGATGTGAAGATGAATTAGAAAATCATTGAAGTCAATCAAGATCATTTCTGAGATCACACAAACTGGATTTATCACCTGTAGCCTGTAAAAAAGAAATAAACCGATCCCAAGCAGTACAGATTTCACAAATCACATCTTTTTAACAAAGAAGAACCATCATCATAAAATATACACAAAACAAATAAACACTTTAGAGTTTAGAGGCATTATTAGATCCTTTAGTTCAACCCAGTAATTCAAAATTGTTTCCATTATTAGCAAAGCATAAAGTTAAAATCTAAAATATTTTATTATTTTCTTGACACATCAACATAATATGTATGTATGTATGTATATTATACGTTAGTAATCTTTTTAGAATAAAAAATTTGTAAAACAAGATAACAATGTAAAGTAAGTAGGTAGGTATATAACTTGTAAAAAATGTATCGCCATATAATAGGTATACTCCGGCGTTACATTTCGGACGATTTAAATTTGTTTATATTGCATCCTTTGAATATAAAATAAATATAAACATCTTTCTTAGTAAAAAAAAAACGCTAGCGAACAAGTTTTTAAGAAAATCGACCTAGCCGTTTAGACTGCGGTTTCCAAAAACAGGAAGGCTACTATGGTTCTGGTTCTCATTGTCGAAATTAACCTATCTAGACTGTACCTCCCAGACTATACACAAAAACCATGTGCTTTTTTTATATTTTCTTATGCGTTCCGTGTGCAATGTCAATATTAAAATTACTGACTTCACAATTTGCTTCCTACAAGTTTTATCATTTTTTCTGAATGAGGCAATCTAAGCATCGTGCGAGATAAAAATTTGTTTTGAAGGCTATAAAGAAGACATTGCTCTTAAAAACTTGACTTGACTGAAAATAAAATTGTGATATTTCAACACATTATAAAGCGTCCCTTACACGTTTAACAAGGAACAAATAATTGATCTCAACAAATGCATGAAAATATAACTAAAAGACGATAGATAAAAAGATATATTTCGGATACAATCGTTAAAGCTTGAATGATATACTGTATACAGTATATTGTTTTATTTAGAGCTAAATTTATATTAGTTTTTGATAATTACAAACGATTAAGAATTATTATTTTCAAACCTAGATCGTCAGTGTTGGAAAGTTAAACATGAGTTAACTATTCAAATTCCTTCCTTTCCACATGAAATATCTTGCCTTAAAATTCGCATTATAAAATGAGTATGTTCCTTTCAACAAAACCATTATGCAGGTAGCTTCTTAAGATGACGGGCGAATATTCGTAAGCATAAGGCAATACAATATTGTGTACAAATTTGATGAGATTTTCCATTGATGAATTCAGATTTCAATGATTAGTATAAGAATATTCATTCTTAATCTACTTTCAGTAGAGACATATGAGCTGAGATTGACGAATTTGTCGAATCCTTTATATTTTTACATTTTTCCCCAACAAATTTAAATTTTCAAAATTAATTTTAAATCGAAAAATAAAACTATTTTTTGGCCAACGGAACGCAAAATTGCCAAAATCGGCAATAAATTGATTTCTTTTTACCAATGGAAAACCAGGGGCCAAATTACCGCATCAGTGATCGAGTGAGTGAGTCCCATCAGTGATCGAATGAAAACGTCAAATTAGAGTAATCGATTGTTAGTTAACGTAAGCGGTAATGCCAAAGTCACATAATTCAGTCACGTATTACTCGATAACTGATGCGGTAATTTGGCCACAGATTTAGCTCAAGTCATTTAAGTTATTCACAAAACCCTACACCAAGACATTTATCTAAAATAAATAACCTTAAAGTTAGGTTAAAAAGCGTAAACATAAATCAAAAGCTTTAGTTATTCTAAAATCTAGTTTTAGCTGGCCGGCCTTTGTTTTCATTGTAGATGCATACAGATTTGAATTAATTCCATAACGTTTGACAAGCGACGAGCAGATCGATTAAAAATCCGAGAGCGGCTAACTTCATCGTTTTCCGTTTCGCATTAACAAGAAATTAATTAAACAAAAAAATTCTTCAAAATACATAAACAAATAAATCGGAGGGCTCAGGTCACGCTAGGTGCAGTGCCAGCTCTTTTCGCTCAGACCCGGCCTATGCCACGCTCGGGGTTAAGAAAGAAAACGCCTTATGAAACACACTTGAGCAGTCATTTGTTATATGGATGGATGTATGTATGTCCAGGTATGTCAAATTACATGAGAAATGATATTAAGTTGGAATCGTTCTTAGCGCACTTAGGCTTTTAGGCTTAGATTTGTTTATAAAATACAAACACTAGAGTTAAGTGCTCTAATGTGTCTGAGTTAAAGAGCACAGATTTATTGTTCAAAACTCCGAGAAAGTAATAAAGAACACACCGTACACAGATAAGAACTTCAGCCCTCTTTTTGACGTCTTCAACGTTGCTATAATAACTTCCACGTCAAAATAATTGTACCCCGGCGTAAGCACATCTCAGTACGGTGTTAAAAGTACTTGTTGTTTGACCAAGCAACCAGCTGGCAGGCATTTTATTATCGCCTATGTACATAGGTACATTCTTACTCCCGTTCAATTGACTTGGGACTTACAAAAATTGAATAGAACGTCGACATCTCTCGCCATCTAAAAATTGAAGCAACAGATTGCCACATGCTAGGTGGGTGCTTCTTATTATTGCTCTCAAGAAGTACAAGTAAATTACGGGATAACACAAGAATTTTTTTTAATTAAACTATTATTTTTTCAAAAAATTTAAGTTTCAATAAACGAATAAAGAAAAATATATGTAGTTTTATAATGTAGAAAGGTACTTACATAATAAATGGCGAATTCTCCTGTTTGTCCATTTTTGTTATCTTAAATTGAAGTCCACTTCAAATTTTGTAAATTTTTTTACAAAATAAAGTTAACCCAGCACTAATATTTCACAATTAAAAAAATAAACCACTCGGATTTAGAATTTAAAGTAACTATTCCCCGCGATCAGAAACTAAAACTAACACGAACTACTTTCCTCCACCAACAACCGCTGCGCTGCTCTCTTTCTTAAATTAACTTTAAATATTTGAGTCTTTGTTATCGTTTTTCAATTGAGATAAGAAGATTTTAGCCTCGACTGGGAAAAATTGGAGATGGATGCCGATTGTGGTGATAAACAAAACGTATGATGAAATTACTTAATTTTCACTTGATTTATGTTTGATTTTTCCAGGCAAAGTCTCTTATTGATCTTCTTCAATAGCAGCACACTACGCCTCAACTTTTGATGGATTTGTGCTTATTAACGGGATTTAATGTAAGAATTTTTAAAGTCCCGTTTCTTTTTGTTACTCGGCGTGTTCTCTCTAATTTATTTTCTTTGAATTAGAAGGAGAAACCTTTTTGACATTTTTTGCTGATAGGAAACAGAGATAAAAGAGCGAGAGCGCACAAGGTGTTTTATGATGTTTTATTTTGACTTTGAATTCCGTTATTCTTTTTAGAGGTACGGCTAGATAAAGATATCAAATTCAAGATTAAAGTGGAAGGAGAGAGAAAACAAACACGGTTTCGTAATCAATATTTTAGAATTTTGAGAAAAAGATATAGGTTGATGTATGTATGTATGTAAACAAAACAAGTGCATTTAGGAAAAACTCAAAGGGTGACCCAGAAAGTTTTGTTAACAGAAATCTTGCAGGTCTCACAGGTCTTTATTCTAGCACTAGCATTATTTATCATTGAGCTTTACCAATAGTCATTATTAGAGAAGGCTTAAATATTTAGGTGAAATTAACAATAAATTAATAAACAATACATAGGTACATAATATGCTTTGTTTTATTTTTTATGATCCATACCATGAGGGGCTCATTCGGGTCCACTTAAATATTAATTTCGTAAGATTAAGGTTAGTTCATTATAAAATTGTTAATTTTAAAGTCGTCTCTAAATTTGATTATAGATAAGGCTGATTGAAAAAATGAAGAATGTAGGTAGTTTGGTAGGTGCACGTAATTATTATTTAATAAATTAATTTAAACGAAAAAAAAAACAATAAGCCTTTTTGTTCTTATCGCATGTAGGTAGTTGTGAGTTTTCGAAATTGTTCAAACCCAAATTTAGGTTTTTTTTTTATAAAATTCTAATTTGAAATGTAGACCAACAGACAAATTTGTGCCAAAATCGTTGAGGGCTTTAAAAAAAATTTAATATTTTTTTAAAGGGAAACTAGCCCAATCGATGCTTAGACTTGGTGTAGGTACCTATATTTTATTTGGAATAAAATGAAGTAGGAAAATCAAAGGCAAGTTGCCCATGCAGGGACCAAAGTTGAAATCCAATTTTTTTTAAATGCAACCAAAATGTTCGAAATCAGCATTTTTGTACAGGGGTGTTTTTATATTATGTTTTAATTAATATAGGTACCTACATTATTATATATTAATACAAAAAAAACTTATAAGAGATTGATGTAATGGTATCGAATTTGAAAAATGTATGCTTCCACTTTAGATGAGGCAAATAGTATAGAAACTAGGTATAGTTTAGTCCAGTAATTTAGAAAATTAAGAAAACCCAACCAGAAAAGTTAAGGAACAGCCTCGAAATTTAATGCGTAAGCGACTTAATATTAGCAAAACCCCACTTAAAGTCGGCTTTTGAGTGTTAAGTGGGTAATACTCGTACAAATGAAACAAGTCTTACATGGTTTGCAACCCAAAATTTTTTCACGGCCATACATACGTAAATTCCGGAGCTGCAATTTTCATCTCTAAACATTAAACAATGACAATCGGACTAAAAATGATAATGACAATGTGTTAAAAAATTGGCATACCTACATTTACTACGTTTACCTTTACCGGTACCTCCTTTCTCATCCTATCCTACTTTCCTGATTGCTCGCACTGTGTTTAACATTATAAGGGTATTCATAACCCCTTGAGTGCGCATACAATATAAAAAAAATATATATACATACACAAAGTATATATTTAGCTCGGTGTCGCATTGTATTTGACCCCATCTTCTTTTTAAAATAATTTATTTCAGTTGTGAAGCCAAAACAAATGTAACTGTACCCTGTTTTGAAAAGAGCTAATGTTTTATTTGTTAATCTTTTGGGAAATTGAAATTTTGCCCCACATTGTCCGTTATTTCACTTGGCAAACAAAAATATTGATCCTAAATAATCATTGGTATCTTGAAATAGGCGTTTTTACATTTGCGCTAAGACCAAACGTATATTTAAGTCAAAATAATTAAAAATAGATATAGGCCGATATACCTTCACATATTTATATTTTGCAATTTCAAACATTATTAGTGCAGCTCAGTTTGCGAACCTCTGTCTTCATATTTTGACCTGCTGCACTAAATTTAAAAAGTCGGAACTATCGGAACAAGTGCAAAATTGTAAAAAAGTAGATATTTCTCATCTTAGTAGTTTCACCTCGCACAATTTTGTCCCTTGTTTATAACCTTGTTCGCTATATAGATATTATGTATATCAGCAGTTTAAATAAAATATATAATTGAGATGAGTTTTTTTTACACTCTCGTAATTTTATCTTTTTCAATTAAAAAATTCTTTAAACGTTTCCCATCGATTAAAGAAAACTTCAGATCAAAGACTGCAGTTGCAGTATCATTTTATTGGATGTAATTACCGACCCATCAATTCCAACAACAATTTTTACACGCAACCTCTGAAGCGAAAACAAAAATAAATTGGTTTCATTGCGAATCATTCCAAGACTTACATGAAACAAAAAAAAGTAGGCAATTATAACTTTTAAATTGTCCCTTGTACCGCTATACTATACTCGTACAACTTTCATTCGAACAATAAAAGAACTTAAACGATAAAACAATACAAACCTGACCCAACCGTAACATTCCCTCAATTTCAACAAATTACCATACAATTCCAGAGAAAAAAGAAATATATTTACTTATCCCAAAATATTCTTCTTCAATGCACTCGCTTGTACTTAAAACCAACAACTTCCCTTCAGAGAATAAATATTGCAGCGCCAAAAACGCAGCCTCAACAAAAAAAAAATACTGAAGCAGGTCCTCTCCACTTTGATAAAAAAAAAAATAAATACCCACAAACGACAAGGACAACGAAAAACAGACAATACTCTGTTAATTGTGCTCCCAATGAATGCACTCACCAACAAGGATAAAGACAAAAAAAAAAAAAAAAAAAAAAAAAACACCAACATGCAGGAAGAAACACAATGCATGTGATGAGTGAGTGGCCAGAATATTGGTGGTGTTTCCTCTTCTATAAAGCTTGTAACATACATTTCTCGTATCCTTTTGCATGCTTCAGAATCCGAACTCGAACCCTTCAACTTGGGAATTGTTCCGGGGAAACAACGAACAGTAATTAATTACAAGTCAACTGCGAAAAGACCAGCCCAAAAAACAACAACACTATTAACGGTACATCTACAAAGGTTTTTATATATATATTCTGTTTTTTTTTTTTAGTGTTGTTTGGTTTACTGGTTTACTTAAAATTAACTTTCTTTAATTTAAGTGACTTAATTGGGCGAATGACCTTCTTGCGCTCCTCGCGATGCTTCTTCATTTCAAATTCACGCTTTTTGTCCTCACGCGATGGTTTCTTTGTTTCGAAGTGCATTTGTCGATTGCCCGACCCATTTCCAACCAATTCCACATTGCCACTAGCTGCCTGGTCTTTGCGAACACGATCCTGCAGGCTCATGCGGTTGGTCTTCTTCTTCAAGGAATCAAGTTTGAATTTCGTTGTTGGTTTTTTCACAGGAATTAGTTTTGTTTTTGGTGGTTGTGGTGGTGCAGGCATTTCTTTGTTTAACTCTTCTTCATCGTGCATCTCTACGTCTTCTTGTGCTCTTTGCTTCTTGACATCCTTATAGGCCTTCTTCATCTGCCTCGAAAACTCTCTTGGATCTTCATCATCTGAACTCTCAGCACTCTTTTCCTTGTCATCATCGTTGTCACCGTCCCTCTTGTCCATTAAGAACAAATCATCATCATTGTCCGACTCTTCGTGGGGTTGAGTCTCATCAGCATGAAGTTCCGCCACTCTGGCAACTTCGATTCTCTTCTTAGTTTCCAGTGTCTTAATCTTTCCCATCCGATTGAGAGCTGGCGCCAGCATCTTGTACTCCTCAGTATTCTTATTGATGGCAAAGTCTGCGTTCTCGAACATCGCTTTGAATCGTTGATCTTCCAAGAGACTCGGAAGCTTTTTGTTGGCTTTTGCAGTTTGACTGGATTCTTCCTCAATGATTTTGAGTGCCAATTCCTGGTTGACCTTTGGTAGGTGATTCTTAATCTGCAGACGACTCTGCCGCTCCGTGGCAATCTCTTGGCGAACCTTCTCCTTGCGGAATTTATCGAATGCGAAGGGCTCAGCAGTAACCTTAAACTTATTGTACAATCGGGCATCGATGAAGTATCTAGAAATAAATTATTTAGAGTCGGAATTTTAGGGCGAAACACCTCGAAAACCTCACCCATGCATGTAGGCCTTGAGAAGTTTGGTTCCAATGAGTTCTTCCATGTCGAGTTCCTCCAGTTCCTTCTGTGTGATGAACTGGTAGTCATCGTACATGTTCTCGACGACCTAGAAAGAAAGTTAGAATTCCATCGAAGGCATAGAAGGTCTTTCCTTACCTCGGATTCGATCTCCTCTGTTAGATTATCCAAGAAGGAACACCATCTTGGCGCTGGTCCCATCGATGGAATATAGTAAGTCATCATTTTGACATCCTCCTGAGCGAAGAAGAACATCCCAGTCTCGGGGATCGTGCAGAAATCGTTGAAATTCGATGTGGATTCCACGTAGGCCGTCTGTTTGCCACTGGTCTCATCCCAGACTTTAAACATCGCCGAATCCAAGGAATATACAGATTGTTGGGATGAATTAAAGCCCAAGCGCTTGATAGGAAGCTTGTTTAGGTGGTCCTTTACGAATAGAGGCTCGCGCGAACGGATGTCATAGAGAAGAACATGGCCAGTGGCAGTTCCAACGGCCATTTGAAGGCCATTTTTAAATTTCATTGCTGTGACCTGAAAGGAAGCAAAAATTCAGTGCATTCCGAAAACGACAAACTGACTGAACTTACCGATGGGAACTTTTTTGCATTAGGAAACTTCATGGCTACGTCAACGGTTGCACATTTTCGGCGATCTCGAGGATCCCAGGCCTCAACCGTACCCTCTTTTGTGCCGACCATTAGGAGATGATGTTCCGGATTAATTTCGCAGACATTTGAACAACTTGCTTCAGACTCAAGTGGCTGTAGGAATTGACCGCGTTCCAGGTTTAATCTGAAAATATCCTAAAAAAAAACAGAGAATCTCCAATCATCTATCTCGAAGTGTCAGCGATTTCTCCCAACTCACACTTGATGTGCCAACAATAAAAAGATCACAGGAGGGCGAATGATATTTCATATCTCGACCAAATCTGGGTATTCTAAGTCTGTAGTGTCTGCCATGGGCAGCATGGATTTCAATATACCTATCGCATTGCAGAAAGACCTGATAGGAGCAAAATGTTTATAGATCAATGGAAGATTTGTTTTTTTTCGTCAATAATTTCGACCAAACCTCACCATTTTAGTGTAATCATCGCTGAGAACTTCAAAAGTGGTCACCTCGGAGTCAAAACAGCGTTCGAACTTTATGGATAAGTTCGAGACTTCAAAACACTTAACACGGGGCTTGTAAGTTCCTGTGGCCAGAATGTACTGATTATCTGGACTCATGCGAATCGTGGTGGACACACCGGGCATGTCGAAGTCTTGAATGAGTTCGATTTGCCGCCGGGAGTCCACCTTTTTCATTAATTGGGAACGTTTTCGACGATCCGTCAGCCACTATAGGGAAAATTGATTTAGCGCCAAGTTAAGAAAATGAAGATTTTTTTTTTGATGATATTACTTACTTCTGGTACAGATTTACCAGCACTGAGATTGTATACTTTCACATCGTTTACATCGGAAACAAACATTTTATTTATTATTTTTATTTGTTAAATTAAAATTTATTAAAATTCATTTCTTTCGGTGGAAAAATCGTAAACAAGAAATGTCAGCACGTGTGAAAGAGAATTGACAAATGACAGCAAAGAAAACTCTGAACTGACTGGGGTATGTTCAGTGGGTGGGAGAAAGTTTGTTTTCTTTAGTTCACAATCGGCGTATCGGTTTGGTTTGATAAATGTTTTATGAACTTTTTCCGCATAACTACTATCTTTTTGTTTTCATATTCATTTTCTGCCTTAAATCATATTGAAGTCATTAGAATGTTTCTTTAGAACAGATAAAAACTAAATTAACAAAGAGAATATTATTTCATATTTTCTTTGTTAATTTATCAAAGACTCATTCGACATGTGAAAACTATGATTTGTACAATTTTTAGGAGCCAAAGCGTGAAGTAATGGAAGGGATTAGAAGAGATTTTGCTTAACCAACAAATTTGAAAAGGAAACTACAAAAAATCTCTTTAGTTTTTGTTCATCATTTGTAAAAATTCTTTGTTAAAAAAATTGTGAACAATTTGTTAAAGAGGTCAGAAGAATACGAGAGTTGCACAGATATTTCTCCGATGAAGTGAAGCCAAATATTAAAACTATTGCATTTGTCATAGAAACATAATGTTGCCTCCTGCCCAAGTATGACATATTAGCCGTGTTTTTTTGGAAACGTTATCCGTAGTACAGTAGGATTTTATATGAATAGCAAATACAACATCCGCAGTAGGATCACTACCGATACTCGAATAAACGTCAAATCTCTATCCGCAGCAGGATTTCACTTCTCCTTTTATCTTAAAAAACCTACAATCGAAAAATTTGTCGAAATTCTGGAGTTTTTGTTCTTATTGGAACTTTGTATTTTATAGAAAATTGAAAAATTTCCAGCCATTAAGAAAATATTTTTGTTTGCAATAAAAGTCATTATTTATTTTTTAGAACCAAGAAAAAAATAAATACCATACCAAATACGAAAACTTCTTGTTTTCAGATTATTTGACTCCAAAATCTTGAATTTGTAAAATATTTGGTTTTTTAAATTTCTGCTTGGATCACCCTATTAATTTATTCATTACCATTTCGTTCCTGTGATATCTCATATCATTTCATTCACAATTCCATTAAATTTCAGGAATAAATTTGTTTTTCAGCCATTGTGAATTGTCCACAATTAACTTATTACATTTTTCACTTTCTTTCCTCGGATCAAATCTCAAGTCGTGTAACAAAAAAAGAAAAAAGTCGCTATTTTCCTTTAAATTATTCAAACAACAAAGAAAAACATCATACAAATAATCAAATCAATTTAATAGTTTTCGCATCACATCAGCTAGTGGCACAGTTCAAAAATGTCATTAATTAGATAATTCCATGGAAATTTGCATGAGAAATCTACACCATTTTTATTAACAAATAAAAGAAAAAAATATCAAAACAATAAAAAAGACAATCAATTTATAAATTATCAAATAACTAACCAACACTTGATTGCAATTTAAACAAAAACAAATTGAATTAATTTATCAATTCGAATTTAATTTAAAAAAAAACATTTTGTCGGTAAGTTAAGGGAAAGGGATTAAAACCATTTTCTTTTCTACGCATCAATTTTCTTGGAGTTTTCAGTGAAAAATCAATTCTACGGAGAATAAATTCAGAAAATCTTTGAATTAATTTTCATTTTCCACGTAGCAATTGGCTTGGGTTATTCGAGAATCCTTGGGAAATCTACCTGCAGTTTTTATCGTTGATTTTTTTTTGTTTTCCTCCACCCCTTGATTTGAGTTTGTTTGTGTTTTAGTTTCGTTTGTTTGGTCTGAACAGATGTTTCTAATCTTTTTGTCAAGATCGGCAATCTAAATTTTTTTGTAATGATTTCTACACATATCGCTTGAGAGAAAAGAGATGGTGGGGTCAGCATTACGAAACTAGTCAAATCCAATCATAGCCATCATAATGTATTTCTATACTCCGCCGTGTCGTGGCCTCTCGTTCTTGGCCCATCTTAGTATGTAGCTCTACCTTTAGGCATAAGTGATTTGCTTACTTATTATTCATTGGTTGTTCGTTCGTTTCTTTGGTACCTACACAAAGTCGTAGGTACTTCTTTCCTAACTTGGGTGCTTTGGCTGTTTTATTTTAATCATAAAGTGAACGAACTTAAGATTTTCGGATGACGAAATATTCATTGATGCCTACTATAAGAAATAAAAAAAAAATTATTTTGCACTAAATTAACCTACATTTTTTGAGCATGACTTATTTGGAGATAAGCAGTGACTATTTATTTTTTCGATGTCGCTTCAAAGTTAATTTGCAATCGGAACAAGACATGTATGTTGTGTCTTTAGCTTTGAGAGTGTAAAAAATCCAGAACGGGAACCAGTGTCAATTCAATGAAGATGAGTTTACCCACAACTAAGAGAATTTTTAGCAGTTTATTAGGTTCACTGATAACCATATATTTAGTCAGTTCAGATATCAGAGATTTTTCTTCGTTAATTTGTGTAAGATTTCTCGATGGGTAGCACTCTCAATTTCTTTTGACAGATAATGATTGTACAATGAATTCAAAACAATTTCTGTCTCAGGTTTTTGGACACTAAAAGTGAGGATTTGTGATTGATCAGATATGTGAAATCATAGAAACCTGAAATTTTGTCATTTCCGACCGACAAACTTCGGTGTCAGTTTGACAAAGTTATAGGAAAACATGTCCATTATATACCATCGAAAAAGCTGTAATTTAGTAAAGTAATACTTCGAGTTCGAATATTAGCTTAAAACGTAATAAAAAAGAAGAAAGCTTTGTGTGCTACGTAGATAAACGGTAGAGTAAAAGTAAATAATTTGTATTGATGGAGTATTTTACATTTTTTCTTAATGAATATATTCTAGGGGATATAAAGGCAAGTGTAGTCTTTAAGTCTATTTTCCAATTTTGCTTATGTATTATACTCCTAGAGATTTGATGAAACTTGAATGCATCATCATACAATGGAAAATTGTCAGTATACGGAACACTTGGAATATTACTGTTTACACTTTCAACACTTTCAATAAAAAAATTATTTAAACCATTAGCTAGTTCTAAATCACTTTTTAAAATAACCCCATTTATTTCAATGTTGTTAATTGCACTCTTTTGATCTCTAAATATTTGTCTTTTCAGTGTTTTCCACATACCCTGTTGATCACCCGCCTTTTCATTTATTTTGGATACAATGTATATTCTTTTTGCCTGAACGCACTGATTTTTATAGGAATTTCTCGCTGTTTTATATCTATTCCAATCTTCCAAAGTATTAGTATAAACGGCCCTATCGTGTAAACGAATTTTTTCCAATTTATAATGAACCAATTCATCGCTATACCATTCCGCGCACTTTTTATTTATTATTATGTTTTTAGTTAATTTTAATAAGGAATTCTTTATTGCTCCCTCGAAATTCACTGCATAAGCATTCAAATCTTCATCTGCATTTTCACTAAAAGAGTTTTTAAATTCACTTATAAATCTATTTTTTTCATATTTCACATATTTAATTTTGTTTGTTTTACATGGAATGGACAGTTTTGTATACATTTTAATGAACAGAGATTCATGATCGGAAATTTTCCAATGATTTCGCACTTTTACATCTGCTTTTAGGGTAAAGTCAGTCATCACATAATCAATAAGTGTTTTTGACTGTTGTGTTATCCTTGTTGGTTCTTTAACTATTTGTTGAAGCCCAATAAGGTACTCAAAATTCTTTACATGATTAAATTCATAATTGTTAGTGTTAATGTAGTCTATATTAAAATCACCAGCTATTACTAAATATTCATTTTCATTTATATTTCTGGGTATCCATTCATTTAGAATATCAAAGAATTCAATAACACTAAGAGTTTCAGATCTATAAATGGCAATTATATTCCACACTTCACTTTTATATGCTATTGTTACTGATAAAATCCAGATTTTTTTTCCAATCACTAAAGAGGTCTTATAAGATGATTTAAGTCCTTCTTTTACATATATTGAAACACCACCAGTGTAACGAGAACTTGACAAACAATCATATCTCCTATAACCAGAAATACATACTTCACAACTGGCTATACTGTCTGTGAGATGTGTTTCAGTTAGTAAAATGAAGTCAAGATTATTTTTGGCAACAACATCTTCAATTAATGTAAAATTTCCTGTTATCCCTTGCACATTCAAAAATAACCCATTAAGAAATGAAAGTGAATTTTCAGAAATTTGTTCATTTAATTGCTAATAAAAGGTGCGACTCTTCTTTGCCTCGAGCTTTTTTAAGTAAACAGGGCAATTAAAGTCTAAAGTTTTGTGGATAGTATCCAAATTTAAATTTAATCTATCATTTGCCAATTTACAATTTACACATTCAATTTTTTCAGATTCTTCACAATTTCGAGAGTCATGTTCACCACAGCACTTCCTACATACAGATTTATTAGTACATTCTTTTGATTCATGATTAAATCCTAAACACTTAAAACATCTTTTAACTTTTAAATCTTCATAAATGCTGCACCGATCCCAACCAATGTTTACTTTCCCTACGTCCATGGCACCTTGAAAGCTTTTAGAGTCTAACTCCACCACTGCGTTGCAATACTCAATGTTTTTGCCATTCTTCATTCTATTTACTTTCATTACTTTGACACATTTGATTTCACCTTCACTCAATGACTTGTTTTGTGCTTTCAATTTTTTTTCTACATCTTCTTCACTCATTTCATCACTCAGACCCGTAATAAATAATCTGGGTTTTTTTTGTATTGGTATTTTTACATCGTATGTATTACCAAGTTCTTTTTCAACTGCACATTTCACTTTATATCTTTCTCCCTCATCATCACACATGATTGCAACTACTCCGTTGCTTTTTTCAGCTATATCACTGATGATTAGGTTTGATGGGTCAACATGACTTTTTAAATCCTCCTTTGTTTTTTTACCACTTTGCTTAACTTTGGGTTTAAGAAGGACGGGTGTACATTTTTGTAGTTGGCCTGCATATGTTCCTGTTTTCTCTCTCAACTGACTTGCATATGTAACCGTTTTTTCTTCACTTTTTTGTCGGCATTCACCTTTATTTAGAGTATTTATTTTGTCAATAATTTCGTTTACTAATTTTTCTTGTTTCGCGGCACTTTCTTTATTAGCATTTACTGATTGTAAGATATCTTCTAAAGACTTTTGGATTGCACTTTTATTATCTAAACAATCGTCACAAATGAAGGCAATATTTTTATGTGATCTTATAGCGTTTAAATCATATTCAGGCAAGCTCGTACACTTGTCATGAAATAAAGCTTCACAAAATCCACTACATTTCACTTTCATTTTAGTTTTTCCCGCAAATCGGTCACCGCACTTCTTACAATTTTCCTCCATAATTTTCGCGATTTTTTACGAATTTCAAAGTTCAATTAAAAAAGATTTCCCGGACAAATTTAAAAACACGTCTATCTCGCTCACTTTCTTGTTAAATTAGAGATTTGAAATTCTATTGGTGAATAGTAAATAAAATTTTTACAATCGGTAGATTTTTTTTTCAAACTTTTATATGTATATCTCTTCGTTTAAAAAAAAATAAACAGGAGGCCAATTCGGCTCGTAGATACCATAAACCTTTTAACTTACAACTCTCAACAATAAATAAACATACATTTTACTTAAAATTTGTTGTCTTATTTTTTTACTAGAAATCTCGCCCGGTCGCAAATTAACCTCAAGTGGTTCATACATTTCATACAGCACAACTAATTGCTGTTTTGCTTGACAATAATATTTAAAAAAAAACAAGTACTTAACATTTTTTTATTCTTTTTTCTTTTATTTCTGTTTTTAATACAAGTTTCGGATTCAAAAATTACTTGATAATTTTGTTTAAATTGAAAGCTTCTATTCTTAAGAAAAATAAAATGCACGACTGGATCGCACGAACTTGCTCTTATGTAAAAGTACTTTGGAATTTAAGATACATTTTATAAATATAAAACATGAATTTAAAATGAAATTGCCGTCTGATTTCTAGAAAAGTATGAATTTATGCAAACAAACTTTAAAAATCATTTTATTATTAAATAAATAAATTTTTATATAAAAATTTCTTTAAAATTTTTCAAGAAAAAAATGTGGAATGCGAATTTTAAGTATTTAATAATATTGATTTTTGGAAATAATTTCAAAAAATAATCGTTCATAGGTTTTGAAGATTTTGATTTTTCAAAAAAAATTTTTTTTCAAAAAAAACCCAACAACTAATTTTTCGAATATTTTTATATACAATATTGTTTTAAACTTAGGGGGTATCCTGCTGAAATTTTTTGGTTAAAATCGTTAGAGCCGTTAATGAGAAAGTCGAAAATCAAAAAAACGGTTCTATGACAGGTACCGTTAATAACATTTTGCCCCAAATTTTTTTTTTACCAAAACGTAGTCCATGTCCATAATATCACACCTATTTTTTTTATCAAAATCGTTAGAGCCGTTTTCGAGATAAATAAGATTTTGCATTACGGGTGTATGGGGGGTACCGTTAGTTTTAGAGCTAAAAAAAAAATTTCAATTTCCCCTCTAGGGAATCACCGAAGACCCATAACTACCGAGTTTGAAGAAAATAGGTCCAGTGGCTTAGGCTCTAGATCGAGGTACAGACATACAGACAGACAGACAGACAGACGGAATTGTCGGACCCACTTTATTCGTCTTCGCTATCATCGTAATGTCAACTTTGATCAAAATCTCGAGTTCGATTTTTTTTCCAAATGCAGAACTTGCCCTATAGTACCTATATCGCAAGTAAAAAACTTATCAGAAAATTGCGTGATGTATGAAAATGTTGTACAAACCTATGTATATAAGATGTATGAAATGCACGTGATGTATGATCTGAGAAATAGGCCCTATTTCCCTGAACTAACTGCACTTTCTCCAGTTTGGAACAATTTATGTTCTTTCACTCCATAAATTTAAACTTGCACTTGAAAGTTTTGGTATAACACAATGTTTTGATTTCTATTCAGTGATTCTGTTTTATATTTTTAAGAAAATTTCAGCGCTTTGATTCATTTTAAATTGAGCATCCTACACTAGAAGGCAAAGTGACGGATCCAAAAGTACATCAGTTATTCTTTGCTGACGATGGAGCCATCATAAGTGAAGACCCGATATCCCTACAACGAGCACTTGACGTATGGGTGGATGTTCTGGAAGGAAGTGGGTACCGCATAAGCGCGAAAAAGACAGAATACCTATGCTGCCCATTTTCTGATCCACACAGGCCTACTCCAGACATTTATTTGAATGGAGTAGTGCTTCCCAAGTGTGAAAAGTTTAAATATCTGGGGTCTATGATAAATAACGAAGCTACTTGTGATGACGATATCAATCATCGCGTAAGCGTAGGGTGGATGAAGTGGCGGGAAAATTCTGCTATCTTCTGTGACCGAAAAATGCCCCCTAAGCTGAAAGGAAAGCTCTACACTTCAGTTGTGCGTCCAGCACTCACATACGGTTCACAATGTTGGACAATGTACAAAAAGTATGAGAGTAAGCTTACGGCAGCTGAGATGAAGATGCTTCGTATGACAGCAGGAGTTACAAAGCTTGATCGAATTAGAAGTACGAAGATCCGAGGAAGCCTTCATGTTAAGAATACCATTTCCCAAAAAATTGAACACGACCGACTCAGTTGGTATTGCCATGTTCAAAGGAGAAATCCTGAGAACCCCGTCAAAAAGGCAATATCATACAACGTTCCAATTCGGAATAAAAAGAAAGGTAGGCCTAAACACTCCTGGTACAAACAAATGCAAAAACACCAGCATTCAGTTGGCCTCAGAAATGGAACAATACAAAACCGGGAGGCTTGCCGCCGATTTCTGAGGTCAACCCGGCGAACCCCACAGGCGGATCACTAGTGTGAAGCAGATACGTGGGAGAGTTATGATCCCCTCGACATCGAGATCATAACAGCGCCGAAGAAAAGGAAGAAGAAGAAGAAGATCCTACACTAGAAGTGTTATCTTTTTTGATTGAATTATTTTCTTTTTATGATTTTACAACTTCTAAAAGTCAATTTTTATTAGTCTTGACTCAAATATTATTACATGCTTATTTAGAAATTTGAAGACCTACATATATGTTTGTTTTAGTGCAAAAAAAAGAAGCACTCTGTGACGAGTGTACATTTTTTTAACAGTAGGGTATGCAGATTTGTGCGTTCTAACTTGATCTCTTGTACTATTCTGCCTTTGAACTTTCATTAACTGAATAAACTTATTAGCAGATAGTCTTTATGTTCGAATTGTATAATCTAAATAAAACCGAAAAATTTGCTGACATGTTTTATTTAAAAGAATTTTGAAAAAAATATTACATCGAAATCTTGTGGAAAATTTTAGATTTGACACTAGATTCTATTTGTTCATATGCGGGTGCTCTCGTATTTTAACTTCCTTACTATGACGCGTTTAATTGTCCTTGCTCGCAATGTTGTTTGAACAAATTAAGTTCTGCGGATTTCGACTAATAGTACACTCTCGATTGAGTAAATTATTTCCCCTTTTTTTTCGAATTTCAGGCCAATGGGCTAAAATATGGCTTCTGCCATAAGTCAGTCTAGAGTGACAAACAAAGATAAGAATGATTTATTTGTGAAAAAGTCTGAGCAAATCTTCAAATCCTTTTATGGTCAGGAGTTGATAAATGAAAATATTTACTTAACCCGAAATCGAGAAGTTACAAAAAACAGTAATGTGCTCATGAGAGACGGTTCCATTGTTTGTACATTTTGATATAAAAGAAATGCCAATAAGAGGAAATATAATTTTTCACCCAACGGAAAGCCAGTGTCCTCCATAAAAACGGTGAAGGCTCGTCTTGTTGGAATAACAACGAGACATAAATTTATGTAATTGGAAAGGTCATTTTGTACTACAATAGTTGTTACCTCACTTCAAATCAATATGAAAAACTTTTCGGTAAATAATATACTATACCAACGACATATTATATACGTTTGAAAATATGTAGATATGTATGTATTTATAGTCTTTATTGGTATTGAAAACCGTTTACCATTTTTCTCCTTTTCCTGGATGCCTAAAAGTCTAGTTTTCATAAATTAAGGTCGAATATTCTTAGAAAAAAAACTAAAAAATAAATCTTGAGACTTCATTCATTTTCCACAAAGAAAACTCTTTGAAGAGTCTTAACGAGCTTAACACAATAGAATATAGCTATAGCTGTAGCAGAAGGTGAAGTTTTCTCAACTTCTATATCATACATGTTTTGCTACAGGTTCATACTCACATTGTACCGCTGTATGCTATTTTCATACGTTACAAATTTATGAAGGAACCAGTTATACATATTCAGTGAGATGTATTGACATATTATAGACAAATTGGAGATTATATTTTTAAAAAAATTACTAACAACGTCATGCAGTGTTAGTGAGTTATAATAGAACTTTCTCTTCTTTTGTCATAGGCTCTACCAAATTAACACGAATCCTTCGGAATGACAACGAAACTTTAGGCTGTCAAAATTGATTTACAATAAATAAGGGTACCCACACTGACGCCAAGAAGTCTATATTATAATATCGACAGCATTAAACCCGACGACAATGATAAATAAGTTGCTAACAGGGAAAGTGTTGTTGTCTTTTCGAATGTTTGGAGTTGGCTTATGAGAATTTTAATTCCAGTAATCACATGGCTATAACTTATCTATTTATAATAGAAACTTTAAAATATTAACGTCATGACATTGAATGATTTGCTGAAAATTCTTTTCTTCACACTTTTCCGTTTATATAAAAAGAAAAATGTTATCTCCAGTGTAGATTGGGATTGTATGAATGAATAATGCAAAGCCAAATTTTACATATAACAGCGTTTCAATATAAACATTAAATTTACAATCAGTTACACCCCGGAAAAGATATCTCCACCAAAACGAAAAAAGAAATTATATGGTAGGTATAAATGTTATTCTTTTTATTTGACATTTCTATAAAAAGGTTAAAAGGCTTATCCTTCCACAATTAAAGCTATAAATTTGTGTAACGATTCAGCGTTGTCAGGTTCGATATCTATAACAAGAGTCATTTTAACAAAAAATTATTCAACAGCTGATGCTATCATGCAATGAACCTTTGTGGATTCACTGCACACATCCAACAACTACGTCGTAAATCTCCCAACCAGAACGCAAATCTAAATCAACAACATCAAACCACTTGACACAAAAAGTACATACATTTTACAAAATCAGAAAAATAGCAGTAGACTTTGCTTATAAAAGTGGGTGGAGGAAATACAAGGTACAGCAGCAGTAAAAATATTCAAATGAATAAAAAAAATTAAGCTTGCAACAGCACGTTTCCTATGAACTTTCTTAACTCTTAACACCCAACTAGCTTCCACCACCTGATGTTAATTTAACTTTGTTTTCCATCCAAACCTGTTTGATTAACCTTTCCTCTGACTTTGTTTGTTTTGTTTTCTCATTTTCTAATCATTTCGAGTAGAAAAGAGTTCGTCATGCCATTGAATTTCCCAACAAAAAGGGTGCAATTAAATTTGTTTCTTTTGTTTTTCGTAATTATCAAAACAATATGTTAACTTTTATCGGTTCAATAAATAAATGGGTTTTCAAATAATAATCAAAATTAAATGCAAATTTAACCTGACTTAAACCATCTGAATTGGTCCTATTCAACTTGGAGACTAAATTCTTGTTTAAAATGTTTCCCTTTTTAAGTTTATTTTTTTAACTCTCCAGAGGATCCTTATCTCAAAAAAAAAACTATTTCACCTCAGTCTCATGAATAATTAATTAAGTTAATGCTGATAATACGGCGCCCAAATGGTGTATAGGTTGCCTCCAGTAAAGCATTTTAGTATTTTTCATTTTGACACTGGGTGAATCTTCCGGTCTTAAAAAAAAAAAACTAATGGAAATTCTTAATCAAATCAGAGAAACTGGCGATTCTATTCTTGAACGTTGTAATTTTAATGCTAAATTGCACTTGATTACACACATTTTTGTCATGAGTGTTCTTTTATATTTGTTTAGTTACAATGACGTCTGCACCGTATAACTACAACTATATTTTCAAGTATATCATTATTGGTGATATGGGAGTTGGCAAGTCGTGCCTACTTCATCAGTTCACAGAAAAAAAGTGTAAGTTTTGTGTTGGATGAAAACCTTGCATTCATATCAATTTAAAAAAAAAAACATCCTCTTTCAATTGCTAGTTATGGCCAATTGTCCACATACAATCGGTGTTGAGTTCGGGACACGTATTATTGAGGTCGACGATAAGAAAATTAAGTTACAAATCTGGGACACTGCTGGTCAGGAACGTTTTCGGGCAGTAACTCGATCGTATTATAGAGGAGCAGCTGGTGCTTTGATGGTTTATGACATCACAAGAAGGTATGTTTAAACAATCAACACATCTAAAGGATCACTTATATTTTTTTATTGTAGGTCAACTTATAATCACTTAAGCAGCTGGCTAACAGATACAAGAAATCTCACCAATCCAAGTACAGTAATATTTTTGATTGGTAATAAATCTGATTTAGAGAGTACCAGAGAAGTCACCTATGAGGAGGCTAAGGAATTTGCCGACGAAAATGGCTTAATGTTCCTTGAAGCGAGTGCTATGACGTTAGTTTTTGTTAAAAAAGAAATTCACTTCTTCACAAAAAGTATAATGGTTAAATGATTCTATTTCTAGTGGCCAAAATGTCGAAGAAGCTTTTCTTGAAACAGCACGTAAAATATATCAAAACATTCAAGAGGGTCGTCTAGATCTGAATGCTTCCGAATCGGGAGTACAACATCGACCATCACAGCCAGGACGAACATCGTTGACAAACGAGACACTCGCCAATAAAGATCAATGCTCGTGTTAAGTTTTAAGTCCAAACAGAAAAAAAAAGTATAATAATTATATAGTTCCGTAAAGTACACTTTTTCTTTATTATGATAATCAAATTTCCGTCTCTTGTGATCGAGTGCCGAGTGGAGGAGGTTTCCTCTCCAAAATATCAATATTAAGTTGAAGAAAACAAAATATTTCTCATTATATATTTCTCTCTCTCTTTTTTAGAAACTAAATTAACCAAAGCCAAAAATCTCGTCCTATCCCGTTTTAGGCATATTGTTCATTTTCTCCACAAACAAAAAAACAAAGATAACTTCTTCATCTTGACAGCAAGAATTATTTTTCTATTACATATTATTTTATTTTTTTTTGTGTATATAAGAGAGAAAAAGTATATAAAAATATATATTAAACAAAAAATAAGTAAACCTGAATGTTATGTTATAAATAATTAAAATAAATTAATTAATAAAATGCGTGGTATTCAATATTCAAGAAAGTAAGAATACTATTATATACAATAGAAACAGTATAATAAATAAATATGTAATACGATCATATAAAGTATCTTATTATTTAGAAAAAAAGGCACCAACTTTTTAGCAATAAGAATTTGTGTAGTTAAATGAAATTATTTTTAGTTAAAAAAAGTTTTTCTTCATTTTCTTTGAAACACCATCCTTAACAATAAAAATTAGAAGTTTAAAGAACGAATATTCTCTTTATTGAATTTCAGAACGATAATAAACTGGTTTTAAGTTTCATAACCGTAAAGTACGAGTAGTGCATAAAACTGAAAACTTTTTTTCAATACGTAATGTGTTTGTTTTACAAATTTTGTGATCCATATTATTTATTTTTCTTATTTCAGCTATTTATGCAAAATGATAACTGCATTTAAGTTCGATTCCTAGCAGCTGCAAAAATGTTTTTCAGGATTGTAGTGACAGAACCTTCAAATAGTTTTTTTTCGCGTGAAAAGTGCTTCTCATCTTACTCATCTCCAGACATCTTACTCGACTCGTCAAAGTTTCTGGGAGTTCATCTTCCCTTTTGCATTCAATGTCATTCTTAAACCCACAATCTTAGACCCACACCATGTAAAGACCTCCCCCTGTGTTTTACTGTTTTCAGTTTGTATTTTGGGTTGTGTTGTTGCCCAAACAAATTTTCTCCATCTAATACCAATCAACCCACTTTCTCCTTGACGTTTGTTTTATATATGTATTTAAAAACACAAGATAACTGCTTTTCCCTCACTGTTCCAACTTATGACTGTGATTGATGTAGAAGGAAACAAGATTACAGAAGCTCGTTGTCGGAATGAGATCACTCCCGCCCGCCTGGCTACGACCCCTACAGCTTGAATGACTTCCTATTGAAAAAGGAATATAAGAGTCAGACCAATTGAACAATTATTCAAAGTTTATTTAAAGCTCAGGATATTTGAGGTACAAGTGAATTTGTTAATTTTATTTACTAAGTGTACATTATCTTTTATTTTTAAGTAAATCTATTTCAAGCAATAGTTTTTCTTTTTTTAATGTTAAAATTTCTTTTTGTAAACTATTAAGCTCATTTTGTTGTCGATTCAACTCTTTTTGTTCCGTCAAAACTTCTTTTTGCATTGCAAAAATTGAGAATTTATTAAACTGATTGTTTTCACTTGATCTTGGAGTAGAATTAAAACATTTTGGAAAGCTACTCGATGGCAATTGTGATTTTTCTTTTTCAAAAATCGCTTCCTCAGGTTCATTTGAATCGTCACTGCTGTTCAGCACATTGTATATCTCTGGATCTATAAAAATGAATACAAAAAAAATTGTTAAGAAAGTATGCGTACCAGTATACGACTATTTGGAACAATATTTAATATATTTATATTGTTGGTTTGTTTTACTTTAATGAACAATTTGCAGAAATGAACCTAGATTCATGGGGTCATACAAAATGTATTAATATGGCAAAGAGAAATATGCAAAAACGAACATTTTAGGAAATATTGTTTGATTGTTCTACTAGATGATACTGTAGATTCACAGTCCCGAAATCAGGTGGGAACCAAACAATTTACCAAACCAACTAATAAACTCAAAAACAAAATAACGACATGAGGACAATCTAAATGGATTACAAGCGAAGTTAATGAGTTAAAGGTAATTTTTGAGAAAAAAAAATAATTATTTTTTAAAGTTAAAAGAAATATCTAATATAATATAATGTACCAACAAAAATTAACCGCAACTGGTAAAACTGTTCAATATTTCTGTATTATTGTGGGTCAAATAAAATCAACTTTTTCTCTTCCTGAATTAATGAAAAGTTTTTTTGCTGAGAAAAACCTCAGTTTTAAAAGCTAAACACCGATTTCTTATAAAAATATACCAAAAAAATGTTACCAACTTATTAAATTTCAAAGTTTAATCATTTTTTTTTATACAACAATATTTTTAGAAAGATTTCTTTAGCAAACCGTTCGCGAGACGCATCATTGTGCTTTAGCAGAAAGTTGTAGGTCCACTGCCTGCCCCCCCGAGAGTTTGGTTGAGTATCTAGGTCACTAGAACCTGGGACCATATCGCTTAAGAGTAAAGCAATCGCTCAATAATTGACTGTCTTTATCATATCTATATTATTACGGGCCCTGGTTCTCACGAGCTGTAGCTCCTCCAATTTTATTAATTTTTTTTTCTTTAGGACTTTTTATGGTTTCATGAAGAAAACTTAATTTTATTTGATCCACCCGTAATTACATATATAAAAAAAAAAACAACAAAAACAGACCTGAAACTTTTTTAAATTTCATCAAATTCAGCAGCTGCCACTCGTGCGACTTAAATTTATATTTCGGTGAATTTCTTCTTTTTGATTTATCTAATTTTCCTTTAACGCGTCCTTTCATATTGTCAATTTTTTTCCTAATTTGTGAGCTATTCAAATTTATTCCATGAATTGATTTGAGTTTTTCCTTGATCTCTTGCAGAGCATCTTGCTTTATTATTTTTACATGCGGAGCTTGACTTTTTTCAAATAAACAACCATAACATTTTATTATATCAAAAAAATCCTTTTCCTTTATACCAAAGCCAGATTTTGTTGTTATTGTTTTGTCAACGATTTTATCAATATGATCTTCTTCGGAAATAAAACTGTATCTGTCTTTGCAGTTTAGATCTCCGATCTCTTCCAATTGAAAGCTTTTGTTTGTTTCAGATTTAATTTCAACTCCTGGAATAACATTCGATGTGATTTGTGATCTTGAATTGTGTTCTTCTTCGTCCTGCGACATCTCGTCCTCAGCTTCATATTTAAAATATTTGCTAGAATCTGCTGACACATCACATTGTTCTGGCTCTAGAATTTGGAAAATGTTAAAATTGAAAACAAAATATTTTCTAATAGTTATGGTTGAATTTTAAACAAAAATGAAAAACACTGGAATGGTTGATTCAAATGTTAACAAAAAATAATTTTTTTTCTTGTCGAAATCGTATTCCTTTTTGAAAGTTTGCAAACTAATGTAAAGGGGTGTTACCCTATCTGTCTTTTTTGGTATCTACTTTCTGGGCCTAAGATATAGCTTAGCGAAACCATACTCTGTACCATGTTGGTAACGAAATTTTGATTGTAAGCCCACAAAGAGTATTGACCTATTTCGAATAAAAACAAGCGTTGATTGAAATGTTTGACCAAGATGACTACCGGAAATGGTATCATAGCAAGGCCAAAGATTTATACAAATAAAAGTGTATACCTACATAGGTACCATTCAAAGTTTATAAATGAAAATTAAGTCTTCTGCAGTCTTTCAATTAGTAAACAAACCTGTTATAAACTTTATTAATGAATTATTCTTATAATCCATTAATTTAAGTAATTCCTCTTCAAAATATTTAAACCTCGTTGCCAAATCACCCATCTGTATTTTGTCCCTCTTAGCTTTAGCACGCATCTTCATATTTTCAAGTTTCTTTCTTATTTGCGAGCCACTTAGACTAATTCCATGGATGTTTTCAATCTTCGTTTTGATTTCTTGTAGTGCATGTTGTTTGACTGTTTTATTTCTTGGCGTTTGGCTTTTGTTAAATAAACATGGGTATAGTTTTATGATTTCAAAAAAATGTTCATACTTCATGGCAGTTTTTTTTGACGAGCTTTTACCAATTATTGCCTCATCGCGATTGTCTTGGTCGGAATTAAGATCATCCATTTTATTCGAGGCTTTGGGCAAATTTTAATCCACCCACTTATTTATTTTTCTCATTCAATTCCTTTTTGTGTTTTTCAATTAATTTTAAAATATTGCTTTTTATATATTTTGAGGGTTTTTGATTGAGCACTCAGCATTTTTGAGTGTTCCCTCAATTAAAATTTATTGACAAAAAGAAATAGTTCTGTCAAAGTCAGTGTTAATACACCGAGGGAAATTTCTTATAGTTTTTTTTTTATTGAAATTTAACAAATTTGATCTGACAATGAAATTTAACTACATATACCTACGGATTTCCAATAGTAAATTCAGTTTTCAATTTAAAAAATAATTATTTTTACCCAACTGTGTTTTGTATATGTTTATTGTTTGAAAAAAGCTTCATCACTTTACATACATATACTTTCAGAAGAGGAAGACGAGCTTAATTAATTTTGAGCTGCTCTCAATTTTTACAAGCGAATCGCTTTTACGTGTTTTCATATCCAACTTTTAAAAGTGACTGATAATAATTGTATTAGTATTTTTTAACAAGAAAGTGTAAATCTGATTTGTTTCTTGTTGTTCTTAAACCTAGTACGCAGATCGGGAAAAATTTTGTCTCCTATACATTTTTTTCCTGGGACAAATTTTGTCTCGGATATTTTGCCGAGCAGTACGCATACGCAGTTCACGCGCAAAATTCATACTATTGTGAATTGCTGTACAAAATGTTTCCACTAAATTTTGCCAGGAAAAAGAATGATACAAGCATTATTTTGCGGGACAAATTTTGACAGCCACCGTATTTCCGAAAGTGATTTTTGTCAAAACTGGTTTTATATAAAAGGTGCTAATGCTTCTCTTGAAAGCATCAAGAGGAGATTCTAAAAAGGTATGAACGACTTTTGTAAGACAACCCGTTCCAGAGATACACTACAAAACACATTAAATTATTTTTTAATTCTCCAACTTCAAACTTTTGCGCGAGATTTGGAAACGTTTTGTAGAGACTAAAATTGTAGAGATAAAATTTGTCTTGTCTCGATCTGCGTACTAGGCTTGAAAAGCTAACATTTTAAAAATTAAAAAAGTATACCAATGGAATACAATTTTTGCAATTTTAAAGAATATCTATTATAATTCTTCCAACCTCACCTTAATTAAGTGGAAACTAATATTTTATGCATTATGAGTTTTAACTCCTTCTGACAATTGACAAATACTCTTGGGCCGATTGTAGCGAAAAGGAAAACGAATCAGAAAAAACTCCAATTGATTATTTTTGGTGTCATTCTCCCTTTTAATTTAAAAAAAAACTGATGCACTTATCTTTGACAAACAACAAGGAATTTTTTGTGTAAATCCAATTTGCTATCATTGAAAATTAATTTCTCTTTTCGAGGCGTTTATCAGTTCAAACTAAATGGAACAAATTATTTTCATGAATTGATTTCCATTTTTTTCCTGTTGTACTGATAGAATTGTGGACGAAAATTTTGTTCGTCTGTTTTTCTATCAGGAACTTTTTTCCACAGTCAGTTAATTTTGGTTTTAATCCGTCACATAAACTCGTCAACAGCTTTTCAGCTGACATAGTTTTCATGATTGATATAAAAGCCACCAGGAACATATAATATATTGAGTTTCACACTGTTTCAACTTTCATACGTTTTTCTTTTCGTAATACCCGTTCCTTTCGAGCTTCCGACTATTTTAAACAATTGTGCAAGCAGGCATCGGTTGCAGCGGAGCGTATTACAAAAGTTAAAGGAATTCAGTAATATAATTTTATTTGTGCTCCGACCTTAATAAGCCCCATCTACAATAATAATCATATTTTGCTTGCTATAAAACGTATTGGAATTGAAACGAAGGAAATTCGCAACTGTCAAAATTTGTTTCTGGCGCCAGTTAATTGTTTATTATTCTTTTATCTTTGCAAATTTATGTGTTCATAGATTTTGTTACTACAATTTTGTAACAATAAAGCAAATTAATTTTTAACAACTTAGAATACTTAAGTGACATAAAATCTCCAAATCATGGACGGATTAAAACCCAATTACTCCTTAAACTTGGGTAAGTCGTTTAAAATTTGGATGATTCGCATGAGAACCATTTATAAAACTTTGAATTAGGCTTTTTTGTTAGAAATCGAGCACTAACAACAAGTGTTCTTTTGATTGAGAACCTTGCGCCCTTGAGGTATTTGAGGTTGCGATACCTTACCTTTTACCGGGTTTTAAGAGCTATCACAATCTTTCTTTTTCATTTCAGATATTAATGCCCAACGAAACTTCATGAAATTCTACGCAAAACTTGGCGACGTAAGGCGTCTTCTCTTCCTACATACTTCCATTGATTCATCTTTGTTATGCTTACATCTTTCTTTTTCCAGAAACCAGCGACAACAGTGCGAATCTTTGATCGAACAGAGTTCTATTCCATTCATGGGCCCGATGACACCGACCTCGTGTCTCGGATCATCTATAAAACCACAGTCCACATTGAAATCATGTCACCGGATGGTGATGATGATTCCGATAAACTGCCTTATCTCACTCTTTCGAAAAATCACTTTGAAACTCTCGTTCGGGAGTTACTACTTGTTAAGAATTACCGAGTTGAAGTATACACAAAGAAACCCAACTCTTCCGATTGGAAAATCGAATTCCGTGGGTCGCCTGGCAATCTGATCCAATTTGAGGATTTGCTCTTCTCGAACAAAGAAGTTCTGGTGGGAAATACTATAATCTCCATCCAAATCCGCATGGAAGGAGCTCAAAAGAAGATCGGGCTTGTGTCGGTGGAACAAAACGATTGTCTATTCTTGGTAACTGAGTTCGTCGACGATGATTTTTTTACGGAGTTGGAAGCGACGGTTGTCTTACTCGGTCCCAAGGAATGTCTTCTGCCAAACAGCGAAGGCGAGGTAAGTCAAAGAGGCGATTTTTGAAAAGAAGTATTAATTTTTATCGGCCTTTCCAGTATGCTGCCATAAAAACTCTCATGGAACGCAATGGAGTCATGGTATCTCCAGCGAAGAAGACGACCGGAGAAAAATCGGATCTCATTCAAGATCTAAACAAACTTCTGCGCTTTGCCAAGGGGCAACAAGAAGATGCCTCAACATTCCCGGAGATCCAAATGGAACTGGCCATGGAGTGTCTTCGAGCAGCTATAAATTATCTAAGCTTGGTGTCCGATGCAGGCAATCTGGGTCACTATGCTCTAAAGATTTTGAATTTAAATCGTTATGTCCATCTCGATGCTGCTGCTGTGTCAGCTCTTAACATCCTTCCTAAACCTGGAACTCAAATCACCTCCCCGTCCTTCCGCTGGCAGAGTATTCTGGGAGTACTTGATCTCTGCCGCACTGCACAGGGTCATCGTTTGATGGCGCAATGGGTAAAGCAACCATTGCGAAGCAGAGAGGTCCTCAATGATCGACACGATATCGTTCAGTGTTTGACAGAGAGCCCAGCAGCTATGTCCACGATCCATGATGATTATTTGAAGCGAATCCCAGACATATTGATGCTCACTAAGAAGCTAATGAGGAAGAAAGCGTCCCTGCAGGATCTCTTTCGTATTTATCAGGTCATTCTGAGGGCACCTCGTCTTATCTCATCGCTCTTGGAATTGGAGAACAATACAGTGACAAATGTTATTTGTGAGCCAATGAAGAGCACCCTGGGAGACTTGCTGGGCTTGAAGCAAATGGTAGAACAAGTGATCGATTTGGAAATAGTCGAAAATGGAGAATACATGGTGAAGGCTTCATTCGATGAAGATCTAGCTGAGATGAAGGATAAAATGAACAAACTCCTTGAGAAAATGAATAATTTGCTATTGAAGGCCAGTCAAGATTTAGAATTGGAGAAAGGACAATTTGTCAAACTTGAGACAGTGTCACATCTCGGTTATCACTTTAGGATCGCCTTGAAAGATGACTCCGTCTTGAGGAAGTCCAAGACTTATAAGATTCTCGATGTCATTCGAGGTGGAGTTCGATTTACTTCGGACAAGCTAGCTTCATACAGTCAGGATTTTGGAGAAATCCGAGAGCAGTACGAGGAGCAACAGAAATCGATCGTCGAACAAGTCATTGAGGTCGCTAAAGGGTATTCAGCTCCATTAACTTCGTTGAACAATGAAATTGCCCAATTAGACTGTTTGGTGAGTTTTGCTGTTGCTGCCCATAATGCTCCCACTCCGTATGTTCGTCCAAAGATGCTTGACGAGGGATCTGGAGTGTTAACACTGAAGGATGTACGGCATCCATGTCTCGAATTGCAGGAGAATGTAACTTTTATCTCGAATGATGTGGAATTCAAGAAAGGTAAGAAGTGTGGCCTTGATGATCCAGAAATTCATGGTTCTCTTTCAGATGAATGTAATATGTTCATCATAACTGGGCCAAATATGGGCGGCAAGAGTACTTATATCAGATCTGTAGGAACAGCAGTTCTCATGGCACACGTTGGATCATTTGTGCCATGTTCCAAGGCAACTATTTCAATGGTGGATTCAATCTTGGGACGAGTTGGAGCGAGTGATAACATCATCAAGGGTCTGAGTACGTTTATGGTCGAGATGATTGAAACCTCTGGGATCATTAGAGTGAGTTATTGTTACACAAACCAAGAAGGATGTTAAATAATTTTTTCCTAGACTGCCACTGAAAAATCTCTGGTGATCATTGATGAACTGGGACGAGGAACCTCGACATATGAAGGTTGTGGAATTGCATGGTCGATTGCAGAGTAAGTTCATTTAATATCATTTATTATTAGCAAGGAAGAACTTCTTTGATTTCAATATCATTTCGTTGGAACATCCATGGACAATCAAAATATTTTTACAAATTCCAGACATCTTGCTAAGGAAACCAAGTGCTTCACATTGTTCGCTACCCATTTCCATGAAATCACCAACCTCGCTGAAACTTGTTCGACAGTTAGGAACTGTCATATGGCAGCGCTGGCTGATGACGAGAACTTTACCCTTCTATTTCAAGTTCGTCCGGGTGTAATGCAGAAGAGTTTCGGAATTCAAGTCGCTAGACTGGCAAATTTTCCAGATTCGGTTGTTAAGGTAAGAGAATTGCATTCAAAGTCACAGAAAATCTAAAAAGCTTCCCTCCTCAACCTTACCAACAATTTTTAATCCTTAAAGTCTGTCCTTTTTAATTTCATTCAATTGTAAAAATTTCCTCTGAATAGATGGCTCAAAATGTCTACCACGAATTCGAAGACGAAAATGTCCAGAAACGAACTCAGAAAGATGAAGAATTAATCAATAAAATCGAAACGGCTATTGATAATTTATCATCGGGAAATAATGTGGACATAAATGAAGGTGATCTCACCAAGTTGGTGGAACAATTCAAAAAGGATATAGAAGAGTTGGACAGTGAGTACTTTAAGGCTGTGCTGTCAACTGCTAGCGATTAGAACAAATAAAAAAATACTTCATGATCTGCGATCACAAACATACACATCACTTCAAAAGTGGTCTTCCTAAAGCGAATAAAATTAATCAGTATTTCTAATAACATACAGTTTTATGCATTAAATAGTTTATATAAGTTTTTTATTATAAAGAGAACGACTATTAAAAGTGATATAAATGAGAGTTTAGTTTTTTTTTATTATGAATCTTGTTTTGCCGAGCTCCAAAACGGAAAACAACAAATTTAGCTTAATTACATAGCAACCGGCAAGATAAGGTAATCAGAAGAACTAGCTTTAGTCCAATTCTAGCCATACAATTCTAGGTCTATGGGTTTAGAACTGAACGGAGATATGAAGTACTAAAATCGAATGTATTTGTCATATGAGGAAATCCAGCGTACCTTAAGATTTTCGTTTAAAAAAAATTCAAATCATTGGTCGCGTTCGGGTACGTATCCAAAGGTATCTGGATTTGTTGGTGTTGTTGTAATCCCATAGGAAAAAACAACTGATTAACGAAACAGCTGATGTCAAGTAGAAATCTAAAGCTATCCAAAAATTTTTGGTATACTTAACTATCCCAGGGGAATTTTGAAGAACAGCTGACATTTCAGCTGATCTATTTTCTTTTGTGTCGAGTACAGGGTTGGCCGAACTGTAACTTTTTAACATTTGGTACGTCTAGTACTAATTTACTAATTGAGAAAAGTAAAGTTTGTTGCATTAAATATCTCATTCGGATCCTACTGCAAAGCTTTTATTCTTTGAACTTCAGATTGTTTCTTGATATAGGAGGTATTAAACTCAAATTCTTTTAGGGTTTTCATAGAAATATGAAATGATCTTAACTCTCAAACATGATTTGTTATGGGATTATATGGACATATTATTTAGAACTGAGTTTTCAGAAAAGGATTCTTTTAAGACTATAAGCTTATATAATCTTATTGCAAGAAGAGAAAATAGTTTAGCTATAAGATTTAAGTAGTTGTAAGCTGCAAAAGTGTTTACCTCTTAAAATAAAAATGTTATGAAACCCAGTTCAGTTTCATAACAAGATATTAATACTTAGGTATAACAATAGGTGTGTTTTTTTTGCAAGTCCATATAGAATTGTAAAAAAAAACGACATCGGGATTTAGGAGCTTTTTTTCCACATAGCTGGAAGCACTGTGTACGCTATGACATTCGTCAGCTTATTGACGACTAGCATCAACCAATCCAAAAACTTCATTTTTGACGTCTCTGAGCAAATTATCGATAACATATAGATAATACTATTTTGGCATCACCATTTTTATCGGGTCTTAGATTAACTCCCGATAATTATCTGGTCTTAGCTAACTCTGTATAGATTTAAGTAGTTGTTGCATTTGCATGTAAAGCGCTTAGTCCCGATGTCGTTTTTTTTTTTAAATCTATATGGACTTGCAAAAAAAAACACACCTAATGGGATATAAGAGAGTTGTATGGGAGTTTTTTTTTGTCAGATTTCAAGAGCTTAGCTCTGGATAGTATGTTAGTTGGACTTATTCATAAACAAAATAAACAGTTTCAAGTTTAAATTTAATTGCCAGTTATTGGTTTTCATTATTTTTAAAAAGTTTTTTTGGTAATATTTATATGTACGTACCTTGAAACGACAGCGTCTGCTCACCAAACGCGAACAAGCACTAAAAGAATTCGTAGCTTAACTCTGTCGGCTTAAAGCTCACCGCTAATTAAAATAACAAAAAAAAAGTTGGTTGGCGTCAGATAATTTGTGGTTAAAAAATCTGCCCTTTTCAATTTACATTTCCTCATTGCATAATTAAATTATCAAAAAATTGAACTAAAAACTTAATAGAGACATTGTAAGTTGTATATATTTATAAGGGCTATACCATATTATATTTTTAAAAAAAAATCATAGGATTTGTAATCCAGTATATGTATAATATTATTTGTTTGCTTTGCGGATTAGCAAATGGTCTCTTGCTGCAACTAACTCGTCGCAACATACCTTGGACAATAAATTCAGCATTAAAAAATATCTTTAAATCATGTATTCATAATCCAAATCCTTTAATTATGCCAAAGAAAATTGTTTGTCTCCAAAAATAAACTTCCCATCTATCATGTATAATTCCTACAATTTCTCATCCTTATGGTAAATGAAACATTTTCAGTTTTTGTACAAACCTTCATAAGATTAAGATCATAAATCAAAATTGTTTGGTTTCCATTATTCTATTTTTTTATGAATTAACTACGTATGTAGCAGACGTAACAAATTGTAGTAAATTAGGCATGTAGTTGATTCGGCCAACCCTGGTCGATTCACGTCGTTTTTTGACTTTGACAGTAAATGGTACCTATCCGGTTTTGGTCGTTCGCCAACGTATCGGATACTAAAGTATCTTAGATACCCTATCGGACTACGAGGTGAACGCGACCATTAGCACACCAAAACAGTTGATGTTTTTATAATCAAAGTAACGTCAGAAATGTAAATCAAGTCGCGTTACTAAAATTCATCAATGCATCAAAAAATAACTGATAAAAATATGTCGAGTTTCTATACAGGTCACAAAAAAATAAAAAAGTAGTTAGTTTCAAAAACCGAATCTACATATCCTTACGTATTTTGACGCGCTGAATTTGAATTTCAAGTTAGAATTGGTCCACCACCCTCCAGTTTTTTTCAAATCGTAAAAAACTTACGATAAGTTCATCGACCATTTTTTTCGGAACTGTTCACTATTTTTAGTGCTTCTTGAGTGGATTCTGACTTGAAACGAGAAGCGAAATTCACTTCTCAGAATCGTCAGAAAAGTATATTTGTGTGCAATTGAATGGTTTGAGAAGATTTCTTCTTTCCAATGGAAAATGACATTACTCATGGCCTTTTCGATTGGCATTTTATAAGAACTCCGATCCGGAGAAGTTTAGCTGTGTTTGTGAAACTGATGATAGAAAGTCACTCGCAGCCATGTTTAATGTGTTCATTTTAATTTTTTAAAACTAATTTATTTCAACTTTTAGCTTGTTGTCAATAAACTTGTAATCATTGCCATTTATTTGCAAAATTATCGCAAATTCCAAATTAAACTTGAAATTGTATTTTACATAAAATGACATTTCAAAACTTTGACAATTTTCTGTGTGAGTGTGTGAGTAATTCTGGTTTTTTAATCTGCAAATAAACCATTCTCTTCTTTTCACGGTCAATCTCACTCCATATGTCAATTTAAATTTATATTTTAATGTTGGCCATTATTATAGAAATGTATGCTTTTGACAAACAAGAAGTGATTTCCTGCTGACTTTAAACTCACATTGTTGAGAGGTGTAAAAATGCAGCAATGGTCGCGTTCACCTCGTAGTCCGATAGGGTATCTAAGATACTTTAGTATCCGATACGTTTGTCGAACGACAAAAACCGGATAGGTACCATTTACTGTCAAAGTCAAAAAAAGACGTGAATCGTCCAGGGTTGGCCGATTCAACTACATGCCTAATTTACTACAATTTGTTACGTCTGCTACATACGTAGTTAATTCATAAAAAAAAATAGAATAATGAAAACCAAACAATTTTGCACATTTATGATCTTATGAAGGTTTGTACAAAAACTGAAAATGTTTCATTTACCATTAAGATGAGGAATTAAAGGAATGATACATGATAGATGGGAAGTTTATTTTTGCAGACAAACAATTTTCTTTGGCATAATCAAAGGATTTGGATTATGAACACATGATTTAAAGATATTTTTTAATGCTGAACTTATTGTACAAGGTATGTTGCGACGATTTAGTTGCAGCAAGAGACCATTTGCTAATCTGCAAAACAAACAATTAATATTATACATATGTATGTATACTGGATTACAAATCCTATGAATTTTTTTTTATTATAATAATTCATTAACAGCCGTATCTATAAGATTTTCTTAAACTGCATCTTAGAGGTTATTTAGTTAAGCATACTTAAATATTTAATTTGGCTTTAAATTACGAAACTTCAATTCGTATCTATAATCGATTTTGCATTGGTACTTAACTAAACAATGGTTGTGTCACGTAACGTAAAAGAATGTGAAAATCTAGTACAGAAAAAAAAACAAATGCTGCTTCATTTTATACAACACAGCTGTTTTGTGACACCTTCTTTCAGTAAATATACTTGGAAGATACATTTTTTTATTTGTGAAATCAAAAAAAGAAAATGGCTATCGAACACACACCCACACCCGCCGCCACAAATAAAAGAAAAAGATCTGAAAATTGGGATGCCTCCTACAAGGAAACTTTTTTATTTTAGAATTTGCAATAATACACTACAAAACAGAATTATTTTATGCACAGATTGGGCGTTTTCCTAAATGCAGTGTTGCAGCCCATCATGAATTTTGATGCTTTTTTTATTCACTTGCTTCAATAAAATAACGTTATTAAATACGAATTCTAAATTTTAGAGTTTTTTTTAATGAATTGTAAAAGTAAATTTCAGAGTAAAGAAAAACGTTGCAAGGGCATCAAAATCCACGATGCGATGCAACACTGCATTTAGGAAAACGCCTATTCTCTTCCAACAACGAGGAAGAAAGTGTCGATACAAACACTTCAAAGGCTAAGAGGGAAGCGTGGACGAAATTTCTTTGCGCGTACACATACTTTAATCAATACATATTTTATGTTTCTTAAATCGTTGTACTTTATAGTTCTAATATAATATCACAACAAACAATACCCACAAACTCACAATTTGAAACTTCAAAATTTCAAAGATGACAATCGATATGTCAAAATACATTTTAAAATGCCTTTAAGTGATCCTTAAACGTGGTTGATGGCGTTTAAGTTACAAGGCCTTTAAGTAACGTTACTTAAATGTGAAAATTGATTATAGATACCGATTTCATACTTAAGAGCTGCTTAGAGGTATTTTAAAGTTAAGTAACCTTTAAGATTTGTTTATAGATTCGCCTGTAAATATTTAAGAATATAATATGGTATAGCCCTTATAAATATATACAACTGACAATGTCTCTATTAAGTTTTTAGTTCAAATTTTTGATAATTTAATCCTGCAATGAGGAAAGCAAATTGAAAAGGGCAGATTTTTTAACCACAAATCATCTCACGCCAACGAGGTTTCTTTTTTTGAGATTTTAGTGCTTGTTCGCATTTGGTGAGCAGACGCTGTCGTTTCGAGGTACGTACATACATATAAATATTACCAAGAAAAACTTTTTAAAAATAATAAAAACCAAGAACTGGTAATTATATTGAAACTGTTTATTTTTAAGGAGCGCAGCACACTTGTCGAAGAGAGCTCCAGTACGATCATTTTCTATTTTAATTGTGTAGTAAATCCACCTTCAGCCCAATAATTATGTAGCTTTTTGACCAGCCTGGGTTTCATAACATTTTTATTTTAAGAGGTAAACACTTTTGCTGCTTAAAACTACTTAAATTTACTTAAATCTTATAGCAAAACTATTTTCTCTTCTTGCAATAAGATTGTATAAGCTTATAGTCTTAAAAGAATCCTTTTCTGAAAACTCTGCTCTAAATATGTCCATATAATCCCATAACAAGTCATGTCTATGTCTATGAAAATCCTAAAAGAATTTGAGTTTAATACCTCCTATATCAAGAAACAATCTGAAGTTCAAAGAATAAAAGCTTTGCAGTAGGATCCGAATGAGATCTTTAATGCAACAAACTTTACTTTTCTCAATTAGTAAATTAGTACTAGACGCAACAAATGTTAAAAAGTTATAGTTCGGCCAACCCTGTACTCGACACAAAAGAAAATAGATCAGCTGAAATGTCAGCTGTTCTTCAAAATTCCCCTTGGATAGTTAAGTATACCAAAAATTTTTGGATAGCTTTAGATTTCTGCTTGACATCAGCTGTTTCGTTAATCAGTTGTTTTTTCCTATGGGATTACAACAACACCAACAAATCCGGATACCTTTGGATACGAACCCGAACGCGACCAATGCCTTTGTTTCGTCTTGGCTCCAACGCTTTGGTCTATGTGTATAGTAAAAAAGTTTTTTTTATTTGAAATATTCAAAAAATTAACTACAATTCTCCAGTTTTGAATTATTTTATATATTATTCGCGAAAAAAATTATTCTAAAATTGACTGCATAGCGTCATCTTCATTTCAATAATTTGAAGTTCTACCACCAGCACAGTTGCCATTTTTTCTACTGTCTTCTTTTTTGCCAGCAATCAAATAGTTGTTGTTTCCGGAGAGAAATTTTGCTGCGCTATAGCTTCTGGATTGCCAATCGAAAAGAATATTAAAATCTTGATTTCGACCCGTCGTCGTGAGTATAAGTAAGTATGAGAAATTTAAAAAAAATAAAACTAAAAGATATTAAAAGAAATCATTTAAAAAAGCAACTTTCCAGAGTGTGATCGGGGACTAACGTAATAAATTAATGAATAATAATCTATTGTGAATAGACCATTTGAGTATTGTGAATTTCATATAGTTCATCGATATTTCTTATCAAATCAAAAACTGTACTTTATTTTTGTGCTGTGCTTTTAAAATTCAAATTAGAAATTTGTTTAAATTTTAAGAATTGAAAAATAGACCTGAAATCGCTCGAAAAGAAGGCAGTTCTAAATCTCTGGAACTGTAGGAAACATATTGCAATATGTATGAATTATATATTTTTGATTTATAAATTTAATTTGACATTTTTTTTTCTTTATGCGCCCCAGGTTCAACTTTTTGGTTACAAGTGCCTGTAGCAGTTGTAGGAGGAGGCTTATACTCACATATACCACTAAAGTAGAAGTTGATCCACGGTATTATGGCGGGCAACGCCAAAAAAGTGTTCGGTACAACTTGGGAATTTATATCGTGTCTTGGACGCTTGGACCTATACCTACAATCTAGACCCGATTTTCTCGGAAAATTGTTAGTCAGTCTTCCAGACATACAACATAATAAAAAAAGGATTTGTGGATACTAAAAGCTTGGTAGGTACAATAGCCGGTCGCCACAAGTTGGTTAACACAAACAAAAAATTCCATTGTATGGAAAAAATCCAAATATGTTGAATTTACATTCCATTTATAATATTCTTATACAATTAAGTTTCATTTAAAAATAATAGAAAGCAAACCATTTATAGAATAGATAAAATGTTTAAGTTTCCTTGTGAAACTTGAACCTTTAAATAATTGTCCTATTGTTGAATGTATGATTGAAGTCCTACTTTTTCTATTTGCAGGAGTGTTGAAGATAATTTTTTAAAACTAAAATTCATTAAAATATTAAGTTTACATAACCTCAATTCTCAAGACCTTAGGAATTCAAAACATCTCAAAAACAGTTTAAATTTAAATATACTACAAGATGATGGTAAGTTTTTTGTTCATATTTAAACATATCACTCACATCACTTTCCGGAAAAGGGAGGTTTAATTTTTTTATTTTGTGCATTTGTCCTTAATTACATACATTTTATTGCCTTACGACGGTTATAACAATTTATATATTTAAAATATATATATTGAAAATCAATAGAACTTTGTTGCTCAACGATAGGATACATGGAGGTTAAGACAACAAGGTTCTAACTGCCTGGTTGAACTTTGTTTTACTGACACACATTATGAGAAGAGTGGCTTTGGGGTATTATCTGTTTTCAGCGGCCTGATCGGAGATAAATTATAATTTACAGACAAATTTGTCTATTTGGCTATGAGTATTGTCAACCTCCTGAATGTCCTGGTAGGGTATTGAGTACTTCATTACAATGCTTTCAATGTCTGGGTGAAACTTTATAAAATGCTGCACAGTAAGGGCCATTATGAAGCTCTTGTTTTGAGAAACACACATGAATCGGACTAAGTAATAAGCTTAGTTATATCGTTTTCCTCAAACACTTTCAAAAATGTTCATTAAAGCAGCCACTTCTACCAGCAGTGTTCTCCGTCCATACAGCACAATAAATATTCTTTGTTGTCTACGGATGAGCAGTCAGATTATATATATGTTCAACTTTGAATTGTTAAACATTTGGCCGATTTCCGCGCTTGGACAGTATATAACATTTTGTAAATCAAATGTACGGAGAGGAATCCCTGACTCCTCATCCAGTACCTTTTACTCTGTAATCAATTTTTTCAGTTCGAGATGAACTTCGTGTTTCAGGTTAAGTTTTCAGTTAATCCTTTATCTTTTTCCGCAGCATAATAGGCCTTACAATTTCCACATTTATCCGATTTGGGTCAATCGCAATCCAAATTAAAGTTTGTATTGAAAACATACATGTAAATGCTTTCCTTTACTGGCCTTGAACATCATCCTTGTATATGTTGTACATCTTTGTTATGTTGAGGCTTGGTTCTAGATACAGCTTATTTGTTTTTGCTCGGCAATAATGTGACTCTATTGTCGGGAAGAAGTTATAACCTTTACTTCTGACAACTTCCCGTCATGAATTTGTTGTTTAAACTATTTTAAGTCCCTTTCATTCTTTGGAGCAATACCAGACACATTATTTTTGACTACATGGGCATTACAAACTGATTTTTAAGATATTGAAAATGTTCTGAGCCAAAACGATTTGATGCTTGGATTTTATTTCCGGATAATTCGAAAAAAATGCACGATGTTTGGATTTTATTTTCGGATAATTCGATAAAATACACGAATGTAAAGCTCAGACGAGAATATACTGAGTTGTTTACTTTTCTTTTCGTTTCACTTTTAGTTGTCGATTTGAGTTTCAAGTTCGCTTTTCCGTCTGTATCTAGGGAATAAAAAGATTCAAAGAGTTCATTGCGCTCTGATGTCATCACTTTTTGCTCACAGTGCAGTTTGCTGAAAGAGACAGTTCTTTGTTGTCTTTATATATTTTTTAGGTACCACTTTTCCTCAAGAACTAATATTATGCTTGCCTTGTTTAAAACTTTCTCCGCCTAACGTTTCTTTTCCATGTTTTTTCATTCAGTAACCGTTTACGTGTTAATTTTTTAACTTCTTTCTCAACTCTCAGATAATTTCCATCCAATTGATTTACCTCTAGTCCTACATCACATTTGTTTTGTTCAGAATTACTTTCTTGTTGCAAGGGATGATCTTCTGCATCCTGGTTTATTTCATCAACTTCAGGTCCTCAATAATTACCGATATATTATCAAAATTAATTATGTGTCCATCTTCAAAAGCAAGGATTTGTGAATTCATTATAGCTTTTTTCAAACAGACTAATACATTAACAAGAATAGTTTTATAAACATCAAATTTATAGGAACTAGTTTTACTTACATTTAGATATTAAACGTACAGAATAATTTTTATCACTTTTTACCAAATCTGACTTCGTGCAATGATTTCGTACACCAAATAATATACGATACCACTTTAAGTTAACGCATATGGAAAAAGGCTCCATCTGCAATTAACTACAACAAGGTTCTATCTAAAAAATTATTTTTTTTTCTAAGGACGCAAGGTTCTATATGGCTGTTAGAACTTTGTGACAATGCGGGAATCAAAAGAGAGTAGCCTTTTTAGTACGATGCAATATATAACTCAATTTTGGGAAAAATGTCAATTAGAACCTTGTTGTCCTAAGTTCGTAATATGTAAACTTTTAACTCACTCTCATACACAGTAAAGATTTTTAAGCATGTTCGTTTAAAAGGTAGTTTTTTCGAAATGTATTCTTTATGTTTGTATTATTTTTTTTCTTGTCTTCCATTCCTTTCATATGTATCTTCTTCCCTGGAAGAACATGTGTAACTATAATTCGAACAAATTATTTTTTGTTTAACAATTTTTATTTTTAAATATAATTCATTTTACTAAAAAAACATATTTATTAAACACTCAAAAAATAATTTAAAATATCATTTATTAAGGCTGTGTATCAACGGCCTTCAATTGTGGATTAAATTTGATTCCTAAATTATTTTTTTGAAGCTTCCAAGTTATGTTTTGTTCAAATATCGTCATATCTTGTGTCCAACATTAAACTAGGGATCAAATTTAACGCAATATTAAATGCAATTGGGACACAGCTCTAATAAATAAATATATAATACACATCTAAAAATGTTAATAGAAGTTGTCTTAAATTTGTATTCTATATGTTATAAATAAATTAATTAAGGATACAGTTTTTTGTGGGACAAAAAAAAATAAAAATCAAGTACTTTCTCTCGGTTGATCGAATCTATATATCTCCTAAAAAAACCGATTCAAACGCCATTGACAAATTCATAGAATCAGGAATTTGTATAGCATTTTGTATTTTGTGCGCTCATTTAATTGAATACCTTCACTTTAAATAGTTTTGAAATTACTTGGTGTAGGGTAGTTTGGAGGAATTTCATTATGAAAAAATGATTTCTTTGACTTTCATTTTCTGCACAATTCTCTCTCGGGTTAAAAATTTATTGAAATATGATAAACAACATTTATTCTAGTTTTTTTTATCTATTTGTGTGCTAGTTCTATGGCTTGAAAAGGTTTATAAACATCCTTTATTTAAAAAGTGCCTATAGTTATCTTATCACCGTAAAATAAATAAAAATAGAACATTCAATTATAAAATATACAAAAAATGTCTACAAAAGAGAGAGGCTATCTAAACTATTAAATAGAAAATCTCTTAAAGTGCAGGCTGGGGGATCATTTCGTTTTCAAAAGAAGACAGTATATCGAGTTATTCGTCTTTAAAAGATCACCTGAGTAATTTCAAAAACGAAATAACCTCTCCTCACCTCAAAAAATAGGGAACTTCTACATACCTTGATGTGCATTTCGGAAACTAAAGCATAATCCTACAAAAACAGGCACAACCGGTTCTAAAACAAAATAAAAAAATATAACAAAAAAACTAATTTATGAAGTTTCTTGGCCATTTTTGGGAGAAAGATAAAAAGGTACAAAAACTCTAGCTACTGTACATCTCGGCGAAGGGTGGGATCCGGAAAAGTTTGTAAATTTAGTCCACTAGATGTCGGAGGTATCGCATTACGGTTAAGACAACAAGACTTGTAAATAAACTAAAAATATCCAAACGAATGGATGCCGCATCACCGCAATATGTAAACTCAGGTTCCTGGAAAAGATAAAAAATTAAAAAAAAATCGTGAAAAGAACAAAAAAAAAAATCAACAAACACTTACATCAGGATGCTCAGTGAAACACTCAGCAATTCTTTGTCGCTCCAAGAAACTCATATTCAACTTGTAGCATGGGAATTCAAGATCATACTGAATTCGCCTCGGTTTTGTTGTGAGGGGTTTGTGTTCGGTAGGAAACATTACCTTGACCACAATCAAAACCAAATTAGACTTGGGTATTCGCTTCAAATGAAACGGTCTTGAATTGTTCACTTGTATATAGTTGTTAAAATCGATACTTGACTCTTGAAGGGTATACAATGTTGATCTCATGTCGCAATGATCATATTTTGGTTCGGGTGGTGGTTTTTTAAATTCTTTCTGTCCTTCTTCACCGTCGGGAGTTTTTGCTGTTTTACGAGGTCCAATGTATCCATTGTCGTAATCATCACTGTCGTCGTCATCGTAGACTGAAGTTTAAAATTAATTTCAAATCTAACTGGGTTTGGGTTTTTTTTTGTATCAAACTTACATGGCATTCCCTCGGCCCACATTTGAATTCGACTCCAGTGCCAAAATATTTCAGTAACAAGCCATTTAAAACCGATCGAAAGAAGTCGAATTGGCTATAGAAAGCTTTGAATTTAATGAAGCTACCCTAGTGAGTCATATGAATTATGAAACTTACATTAAGCAAGGACTGAGCATCACTAGAAGTTTCAACTACTTCCATACATAAAGCTTGGTAGTCGTATACATCAATGGCCTTAAAGATATCCATCTCCACCATGACATTCATAACGCCGCTTTCGACATCACCAAAAAATCGTCCTGTGTCATTGCTATTCTGCGAGATCAGGACATAAGCATTGTTGTCCAATACATAGCATTCATGGTCGTCGGCATTACAAGTCTTTACGCAGCCATTACACTAAAAGATAGGACGTATGTATAAACCAAATAAAACAAGAAAGATGGCCTTTTGGCGAAATTCGCTTTGGAGCAAAGTAAACCTTACAATTGTATGAAATACTTACGTTCTCTTCGGAAGTGATATTGGCGAATCGTTCCCACATCTTCACATGAGGAAACTGAAATCCCACTACACAAGCTGGTGCTTCCATTCCACCATCTCGTGGAAAAATTGCATGCGAAGCAGTGACCTTCAATTCAGGTCCTTCTAGTGGATCATTGGCATGTGGTACTGAATATACAAAACTATCCGGATCAATTCTATGCTGAAGAATGGCACTTTTATACCACGTTTCATCAATCGCCTTGGTATGGTAGTCGCCGAATTCAAAGTCTGTATCGACTTCAATCTCGCCGTAAATGAATTGCCATCTTGTAAGACCACTCATTGTGGCTACAAAACGAAGGGAAGCATTGTAACGCTCGATTAGTGTCTTTTCTTCTTCATCTTTGAATTTCCACTCGCCGTAGCTGGAATTGGTGACTTTGGCTTCAAATATCACCAACTGTACAAGTTCTTTGTTACAGTAATAGGCGTCGTCGTTTAAAGTGATGCGACCACAATTGGCTAGAAATGCAAAAAGGTTCAATTAAGGAACTCTTAATGGAATTTTTTAACTTACGTTTGTTATCTTTACTTTCGTCAGAGGCATCCTGTTCGTACTGTTCCGACCAAATCCAGTCCTTTTGTACCATTTTAGATAAAAAGTGACGGAATTCCTCTTCGGGTGATTTGAATTCATGACCCTCAAGATAATGATACTTGCAATAAACCCTAGAATTATTCAAGTATATAGATAATGACAACATACTTAAATGATATAAGAATTCCTACCAATCCGGATGTATCTTCCAATTATCTCCTACAAAAAAGTCGGATATATTTATCCCCATGTGGATATTCTTTTTAACCTCTTCGCCAACTTTTATCCAGCTTTTGCCATATGTACTAGGAACAACTAAGCCTAAACTGAAGGGGGTATTCAGCAGAGGTTCGTAGAAATAATCTTGATCTTCTTCAGAAACACGACGCATTTTGTCGTAGTGAAATTTGACAGTTATGCCAGTGGATTTTCCACTTTCAGCTCGAACCATACTTCCACGTAATTCTAGGATATTTTCACCTGGTCGACGAGGTTGATTGTCTTCGTAGAGATGTTCCACTTCAGTTAAATCGATGCTGTTGTAGTTTGGGTTTATGACACCATTTTGCTGTGAGGAAAAGTTTAAAATGTGCATACATTGAAAGTTTAATTTTGTCAGAATTAAAGATTTCTTACCGATGGTCGAAGATCCGGATGGAAGATAACATAACCATTGTTACTTATTACGAACGAGTATCCATTGACGCCAAGCTGTAAAATAAAGGTATATAAAATAATACACTAGCAAGTATGTATGTAGTCTAGATACCTTGTAAGGAAGCGTAAGTTTATCAATATCTTCTACCGGTACATCAGTGCCAGCCACTCCTAGAAGTCTAGCTCGTCTTGTTGAATTTGCATCCCTCCAAGACCGATCAAATGCTGGCACTCCCACAGCTATCATAAGCCGTTGCTCTCCACTTTTTTGTTGTTGATTCTGTTAAATGAAAACTGAATTGAATGAGAAGACCACAGTACATGCAATGAAAGTGGAAGTTGCCAAATTCAAAGTGAATTTATGATGACAGAAACCTTCCTTTTAGGAAGGTTCACATTATATGGATATCACATACCTCAGAAGCGGTTCTATCGGCAAAGGAGTGAGTCCATGTTGGTGGATGTTCCACGTTTTGCAGGACCAATGGGGTTGCTATTACATCGACATACTTCAACACCTCTTCATGTACTTCATCGAGTGTTTGGATGTGGGAGTAATATCCCCGATTCAGACAGGCCATCCATTGAATTTCTCGAACTTTTGTCACTTCTTTGCCCAGTAAATAGGTAAATATTCGAATTTTCATGCGGTCCGTTCCATTATCGCCCGTGCCCCAATTATATTTTTCAAAAATCTCAGTTGTATTTCCAGCAACACCATCGGTTACCAACATAATAGCCTGGTTACAAGTTAATGTTTCATTACAGCGTCTTTCAATGTAGTACTGAAAAAGAGCAATATACATAGTTAGAGTCTACATCGAAATTTTGAATTTGAAATTTGTTTACCTTTTTCAAAAGTTGAAAAGCCTTTTCATAGGCATTTGTTAAATTGGCATATCCTTCAGGTGTCATTTTTGAAATGGCTTTATTGAAAACATCAATATTTTCGGGTGTTGCCTGGACAAGAGCGTCCTTAAAACACGGTATGATATCATCGCATGTTTTTGAGTAGTTAAATATTGTAAAAAAATCATTATTCGAAAATGTATCCAACACACTACGTATTGTAAATTTGGCAATGTGATTTCGGAAACCAGTCATCGATCCGGAATTATCTAGCAAAATTACAATGTCCTTGGAGCAAGTTGCCGTTTCAATGTACCACGAGCGTTTTCGACAATCGTAAATGTCAGCATCGTTGGTCTTCTTATCTGGTTCCCATTGTAGTGCGGGATAATGTCGTAGAATACCAGTGTCGGAGCCAAAATATTGCCACGATAAAGCTGGATCGGATTTATAGTTGTTCAAAAAAACAGCATCAAGATTTTCGGACCACATAATTGCTTTTAGCACTTCCGGATCTTCAACATACAAAAGATGTCAATGGAGTTTATATTACAAAATGATGCAATAATACTTACATTTATCATAAATATTCGATGGCACATGGACGGAACTGTGTGATGTATTAACGAATATATTATAAAAATGCGTATCCTCATTGAGTGTCATATTCAAATACATTGGAGAATTCTTTTCAATAGATTCCATCAACTCCAAAGCTCGTCGGCCATTAACTTTGGAATACTTGCTCGAATAATATTGGAATTCGTTCATGGCAACAGTTTCGTTAAAAACGAATGTTTCAGCTTCTTCTTCAGCTTTTTGAAGAATACATTTGACTGCATCCATTTTACGCGACAACATACGACCGACGTTTTTAACAATCGACGTTATAAGAGCTGAACCGTTTTTGTGTTCAACACGAGCATTGTACTCTTTGTATTTCTGAAATTCAAAAATTTGATTTAATTTATGAGTTTTTTTTTTTATAGAAATAAAATGGATTTTTTATTGCTATGCTCACGGATTTTATTTCAGGTGATTTCGTCATCTTTTTGGCCAAATCCCATAGTTCTTCGCCAAATTTATCAGCCCATTTTCCGATTCTAAAAAAAATTAAATTTCAAATCTTATATTTCTTTTTTTGAATGATATTTTAAAATATTGGATGTTTCACAGACTTCACTTTACTCAAGGTAAGGTTAGGTTAGGGGTAATTATAAGAGTAGTCTCACTTGAATAAAAATGGGAGCAATGCGCTAGGAAAAATGGAACCATTGCTAGTAAGAAATGTAAGCAAACGGAATAAGTGGAAAATAAAGTAAGGGGTGCCTTATAAAACTAACTGGATTTTAGGGGACAGTCATTAAGCGTTTTTCTAATACAGGTTCCAATTGAGTTGTGACCTGTTAGGATTTCAATCAAGAGGTGCAGTTGAGGCTTGGTTAGCCTGAGTAAGGAGTCTGTTTTTTCAAGGTCAGGTCGTTAAATTTGAAACCCCATAAGAGCCAAATATTTGAAAGATCTCTTGAGTATTCTACTCTCTGATCAAGTGGAGACCAGATCATCTACTATTTTGTTTTCGATAATATCACGATATCCTTTTATGTTAGACCCATTGAATGCTGACTTGGTTTCTTGCAACGACTAACTACTATTTTCTATTTTCCATCATTTTGGCGGAAGGGTAGTTTTCCAGGTTCACATTCACTTAGAATGATGAAAGATTTCGCTTTGAATTCTGATTTCTTTTGATCACAAAGAAAAAGTATATGGCCAGTAAAGGTTCAGCAGAAAATGTTTAGGATGGTAAAGTATGTTTGAGATGGGAGAGGGTATCTATGGTTTACAAACAATTATTTTTTGAGATCTACAACTTCAAACTAATCAGTTTTATATGTATTAAAAGAGATACCATTGAGATACCATTGTGGACAGTGCTAGAGAGGGAATGCACCAATTGCGTGTTTTATATTTTAGACGTTTAGGAATAAACAAAAGTCTAAAATCAAATTTGCTACAAAGTTTCTATTGCTCTTTGAATCAAGTATTGGTTTCGTTAAAAAAAATAAACTAAACTTTTAATGAAACTTGACATCATATTATCAATCGAGATGCCCAACAAAGTGGCTTTCATCATAACGTCCGTCTGTCTGTACATTTGTATTTATGTCCGCTGTATATAATAGAGCTGGAGCCTAAATGACTGGATCGATTTACATACATACACTTTGGTAACGATTAATTCTTTTCGTAATTCATTCGTTTAATTATTGTTACAAATTTTCTCAGAACGCCCCAAAGATTTTATGTCAAATACCGTTATTTTGTTCTAAAAAAAAAGTGACGGGTAAAAATTTTAAAATGATATCTACAAAGTTTAAAAAATCGGCCGAGCAGTTAAGTCTGTGGCAGTTAGACACTTTTATATTTAGAATTTGAAAATTCGAAACGGACGCATCCATAAGGAATGAGATATTGCAAAATGCACATTTTTTGAACTTCCCCTTCAAGGTAAACTAAGATTTGATAGTTTTCAAATCATGGCAATTTAAAGTATGTAATTTATATTTCACTTTGAATCCTACTCCAAAGTCAAAAAGGGACATAAGTTCCCCTATAATAAAATATAAACTAATTTTTAAATGAATGATTAATAAAATAAAAGAATAGGTATAGTGTTTTAATTCGCAGTTCTATACATATCTTATTAATTTATTTAGATTTGGAAAAATAAAGACTACATATAATATTTACTATGCTCTCAGCTGTGTTCAAATCAAACAATAAACAACCACCTGTCCTCAATTCCAAAACGCACACGACTATGAAAAATGCAGACGACATTCGAAGACAAGAAATTTAACATGCGCAAAAATCCGTGGTGAAATTAAATTGTTTGTAAACAAACTTTCTGTCACAAAAACACGATCAAAACAAACATAAAAAAAAAAACGAAAAAAAAAAACTTTGTTTACAAACAAGTTCACCGGTAAAACCAAAACAAAATAAAAACCAATGAGTAATTCACCCTACATCTGTCTTTTCAAAAATTTTCACCATACCATATTCTCACCATCTGTATAGTTATTTTTAGAAAAATTATTAAATCTCACCCCGAAAGTTTTCGGATGAGCAATTCTGTCAAATGAAGGAAAATACAAAAAACAAACATGGAATTCTATGGAAAAAAAAATTAAAAATGTCTACAGAGAATTGATATTTTTTTATACCATTTAGGGAGCCATTAACCTTAAAAGAAGACTTTTCTGAAAACTTACGCATCATCCTCTAAAGTTGCTGTTACTGGTTGTGGTGGTATCCAAATAAGGTGCAGTAGAAAAATTGCGGCCACAATGAGGCAAACGCGTGACATCAACTTTTCGCAAAGTGGAAACATTTTTCTAGCATTTTCTAAAAGGATGACTTTTTGTAAGTCAATACCCCCGGGGTATTAAATAAATGAAAAGTGTTTGTATAAGTATTAGACAGACTTTTCACTTTTCACCTATAAAACCTAATTCGATACTATTTGATTTTTGTTTAAAGAAGATTTTCACATTGATTTTTCACTCTTGACACAATTTTTGAAAATGATTCTTCTTCTTCTTTATTTTTAAGTCAAATTTCCATCACGTTTTCCAATTCAAAATGCTTTTCTGATGTGTATCGGTGGGGCGCTGTCGGAAAACTGACAATGGAAAGGTAAAAATTGTGTATTTTCCCTGGTGTAAAAGACAAAAGAGTCCTATTTTTAGGTTGGTCTTAGTATTTGTTTTGACATTTGGGATCGTACATGCGCTGTCTTGAGAATTTGGGGGATTTTGACTTTTATGTCGAAGGTGGACGCCGCTATTTTTACCAGTATTGATTTTTCTCATGCAACCACATGTTGTTTGTTTTTGTTGAGAAAAGCTATTTTGAAAGGTGGAAACAAGGAGGAAAGTTTAAAAAATATTGAAACGACGATGCTGCCAAATGAAGGAAAACAAAAGTTATGACATTTACACCGCATTACAAATTCTTAAAGAAAATATGTAATTCGGTTTGAGTTAAAACTCGAAGAAAATGCCAGCTCTTCTTTATAAATTATAAATGTTTGATAAACGATTCGGAAATCACAAATTTTTAAATGATAAAGTGGCATGAGACAAGGTTGAAGTATCACACCGATACTTTTTCTATTTGAATTTATTTTATTAAAAATGTGTATCTGGCTCAACTTTCCTTTAAAGTTGCATGAAGCACAAATATCACAATTTTAAAGTGAGAAAACATTAATAACTGTTTTTAATTAATTTTTGACGTTTCTTAGTTGGCATACAAAATGTACACTAAACATGGCTGCATTCCAATAAATCAGCTTTTTCTTTTGTTTATTTTGAATTTCCTATCTGTGTAAGTATTATCGAACTTGGGCTATTTTTGGGACATTAATGGGAATTTTTGCTTTTTTGTTGATTTTGTGAGGGAAATATTTGTTTATTATAGGGAACTTTCTGAACCCACTGCAATGATAATTTCAAAAACTGTTAACATGTGCGACTGCCTGGCGACCTTACACACTGGCCACTTTTAGTTCTTGTAGTAAAAATCACTAAAAAAAAGTGAGGTTAAAACGAGAAAAGTAAACCATTTTTTATATGTTTTAGCGGAAATTTTGTCCCGTATATATATATAATTCCCAGATGACTTGGATCTTCTTTATAAGTATGTATGTTATAAAAGTGCAAAACAAAGAAAGTTTGCATCCTGGCGTCAAGTATTTCCTAGCCTTAACAGAAAAAAGTACATTTACTAAAATAAGTAAAAGAAATTTGTAAAAAGGAACAAAATTTTGGCAAATAATGACCAAGTTCTTATGTCAAGTCCTGAGGACTGAGGGCCATTTTATGAACAAGATATATTTTTTTTATAAAGTAGGAAAATCATATCTGGCGTTTGTCAAGATCACGACCCTTATTAACCGGTTTACATAAAAGCGGGATTTCAAAAAACACTACAAACAAATCGCAAGGGATCAAATCAGGAGAGCCGGCTGAATACTCCAAATCGCCCCTAATTGGGATGTCTTGCCCTTGGATGTGATGCCTTTGAATTAAGTCGGTGGTCCGTCCTGTTAAAACAAAATGTCCCCGAAGCCTAATTTATTAAGTTTCACATACCAAACAAAAATTAGTCTTTCAAAGATTATTAAATTCCGTATTTAAAGTTACTATATATTTTGGATGTGATGACGTTGAGTTTTTCTCGAGATATGTATTAACTAAAGGTTTTTTTTTTTAAATGGCGTGGCACTTAACCACAAAATTAAAAGCCAACCCACTTTATGTAATGCGACTCCACCCCATTATAAATAAAAGTGCCATTTAGATGGCTTATGGTATCGGTGTTGGGTTGGCATATTGTGTCATGACATAATATTGTTTGGCGTGGCGTGGAGTGGAGGTAGACGTATAGTGGACCTATATATACCGGATATAATGCCATTAGTAACGCAAATAATATTTTAGCCATTAATTACTATAACCTTGGAATTCCGATAAGACTGTTTTTTAAACTATTTTTTTTTGCAAACACGCTGTGTGAGGTTCTATTTTGTATAGGTTTAGAGAGACGGGCATATAAGAAGTGTGTGTGGTAGTATTGCCTAAAACTACTAGATTCTTCTCATACAATTTTGATAATTCTTTTAAATCACTAATTTATTGGAAAAGACTAAAACAACATCAAAGTGGGAGGTGCCGTTTAAATCGTTGAAAGACATAATATAGAACAAATACAAAAAAATTAACTAAGCTGTGTCTATGAAATTATAGCATTTTTTAAAAAAACCTTTAACATTAACATTTAACAAAAAAATCGAAAATCCGTTCCGTAAAAACTTTGAGTTTACACGAATTGACAAACTGCAATTACTTTCACAAAACTGTTTGAAGTTTGTCATAGTTTTTCAAAATGATGTTGATTGGAGCACTTTCCAATTCATTTTTATGACAAGAATCCCGGCAGATTTTACATCATTTACACGATGATGTATACAAAATTGTATACAACATGGAAGAAATAATGACAATGAGCCAAATGATTACCACACTTTACGGAAATAGCAAAAGATAATTTTGAAAAAGATTAATTAAAATTGTTGAAAAGCTTACCGATTGCTTAATAAACAAAAATGTAGAATAAATGAAAAGTGAACTGCAGCAATGGTAACTCTGTTTAAAGCTTCAAATTAAGCTTTTCGCTTATTTTTCTTCAACTTATTCCACTTCAAAAGCTTACATTGTTTAAGCTTAAGACCACACGCGCCCTTATTGTCGTCGTTTGGTGTGTTAAAAATCCTTGGCTAAGACGAATCCATCCATATCATTTGCGAATAGAATGAGGATTGATGTAGACGGCACGAAAATCCCTCGGGTGATTAGATATCCTGTCGGGCCCATTAACACACACACAAATATTCAATGACGATAACTTTACTACTACAAAGTGCGTGCAGCAGGTATTAAGATACCAACAAAAACAACAACATACTAGCAAGAAGTGGGCTTTTCTGCAGGAGATGAGGATTAAACTCATTTTTTTTTGTATTCGGGATGAGAATTGAGAAACCTTGAAGCTAAGTAGCATCATGGTAGTGTTAATGTGGTAGCGGGTTGCTAGGGCTTTTATGGTGATAGTGGAGTATGCAATAAAAGTTTGGAGCAGTAAAGCGTATTTTAATATTTTTTTTGAAATTCTCCAGTGCTGTTATATCGATTGGTTATTTAGTGAACAAAAATGAAAATAAAAACGAAATCAAAGAATAAAATGACGCGCACTTAAAGTATTTAATTATATCAAACAAGAAAGCTTAGTGAGGAGAGATTTCTAAAACGCCTAACAATTTTTTTTTGTGTTGAAAAAAAAAGTGATACTAATGTAATACTAAGTAAAAAAGACGATTTTGCTTGCATTAATTATAATAATATACATAATACTATCATTTTTATCTTTCAGTTATCAAACTTACTCCAAATGACATTTTGACATTTTACGAGCTGTCACTTTAGACAAATGGTGTGTTTTCTCAGTTCTTTTACGAGCTGTTCTATACAGTTTGATTAAAAAAATTGATTTTCTAGTAAAAATGTTTTTAAGATTGAAAAGGAGTTAGTAGTTAGTTAGTATCAAACTTACTCCAAAGATGACAGTTTGACATTTTACGAGCTGTCACGTTAGACAAATGGTGTGTTTTCTCAGTTCTTTTCGTTTTCGGTTGATTTTTCCCACTTATTATAACAACACTGGTGAAATATATTTCATAAAGAGAAATAAAACGTAGAAACACTTGTCGAAAATGAGAAATAATTTTGTTGGTAGTGGGAAGTGAGATGAGGTGTAAGACTTCCTGAATCGTGACGCATATTCAAATACATAAAGCTTGAAGAAAAAAAAACAACGCAAAAAGTGAATGAAGAAGATTATGTTGGTTGAAGTTGTTAGGACATTCTTAAGTTTTTCTTAGTATAGGATAGCACGTTTTGTACCTTCTGATTTGAACGTCATCATCTATTGTGTATTTTGATTTCTGTTTTTTTTTTATTGTTGCACAGTTCCGGAGTACTGATTGCTTGCTCAAAAAATAATTGGACTATATACTATGTATTCACATGTATGACTAGGTTTGTTCATATCAGGAAAAGCTATGAAATATCAATGAAATTCAGAGTGTGAGTGACTTATCTACCGAATTTTCAAATAATATATGTGTTTCAGAAGCCATTTTGAAAATTGGTTTTAAATAATATCTTGCCAAATAATATCTCTCCAAACATAAAATTGTATAAGGAAAGTTTGGCAAGAAAAAACCTCATTCGACTGGCATTAAAATGAGATTGCATATAGCTGGTGAAATAATGAAACATTTTTTTCAAAATTTCGTACTTTTTAAAAACTTAAAGCAGTTCGAAAAGTAATCGAAACTGGGTCGAAAATGTCTAGAAGAGGGATCGAAAACTGATCAAAACAAATGGAATAAAGAAATGGGTCGGATAAACAAAATAAGAGGTCTTGTAGAAAGTCCAAACCAAGCCACTAACGACATTTTTAAACTTTTCCTTTGTACTTCTTAGATGAAATGGAGGGAACTACAATTTTCTGCCGAATCCGATAGGTTGAGATGAGAAGCACTTTTCATGAAAACAGATAGGTACTCTTAGAGAATTTGTCACTCCCTGAAAAACATTTTTGCAGCGAGTGGGTTTCGAATCCAGACCTTCAGCTAGACATACCTAACACACTACACTAACCATTATGCCAAGGGGTACATCCTAGTAGGAAAACGGATCTAATACGCATTGAAGCAGGGTGGAAAACTTTCGGCTTATGGCTGGAATACAAGCTGTAAACAGATTCAAAACAAATCAGATACGCTATGGAATACGGATCGAAAAAGGATTATTTATTTTTGGACGACTTTTGTTTGTTTTTGGACTACAGTCTGGCGGAACAGTCCAACGCTAAGGTGCAGACTGAGCTAAGGCTATCATATTAGTCGTGAACCTCGTTTTTTGCTCTTATTAAGTTAAACATTTTCTAAACTTTTATTAGGGGAATTTTGTCTCTCTCCAAACTCTACATTTAATTTAATTAATGAATTTAAGTTCAAGAACAAAACGCCCAAACATGGGCATGAGCATTCTTTCATACCCTATTTCTAATTACCAGCATTCGTCTTTTATTTGGTTAAAATAAATTTGGCATTCTTCTCAAATGCAATCCAATGAGTGAAACCATACAGTGCAACCCCCTACCACACAGAAAAGCCAATGTTTTCTTGTCCCCATGATAAAGGGACTGCACCAAATGTTGGATTGGCTCTTTTGGCATTCTCACCATGTGAACCACCAGTAAGCTATCCAGCCAAGCCCACCCGCTAACCTTCGACGTAGGTGATACCTCCATGTCGTTCTCTGTTATAAGTCGGAAACAGATTAAAGGATACCTCAATTGTTTGGAATTACTTCGGGGAAAACATCCGTCTATAGCATATACAAAAAAAAAAAAAAACTAGACTTCAGGTCCAGTCCAACAAATAGAAGGTATCCCAGGAAACAAGTATGGAGGAGTACAGTTAAGCTCACCGCAGCATTGTGGTGCATGCTTGGCCTGGAAAAATTCCAGCAAAGGGCAGCCTCTCACAGCAACATACATGCATGGTTAACTTTGGCATTAACAAGGCTGAGCTCTGTTGTCATGTTCGTGGGGACCAGAATGACTTGCATAACAATATATGGTTAAGTATCCTGTTTGGCTTTTTGCATCTCTTACTAGCTATGGACAAAGGACAATTACAACAACGACCAACGAGAAAAAAAGGATCGTAGAGCTGTTCACATTCAATGTGTAAATTTTCTTAAAATTAATGAATGTTCAAGAAATAGCCGAGGACGTCATACTGAAATAATTGGAACTTAATAAGCTGCCTTGCAACTGAAATGTATAACAAACTCATCTGCGCTAATGGAAATCCTGCCCACGTAGTCGACAAAAATTTAAATTCCAATCGGGTGTTGGTATTTTAAAGAGCGGACGCTTACCGTACACAAAAAGGAAGCAATTTATTTCGGATAAAACAAAATAATACTTTCCCGACAAGTAGCCAACCTCACTTTTTAATTTCGCCATCAGCCTTAAGTCGATTAACCAGTGGGCTTTGGCTTAATGTGTATAAGTGTACAAAAGGAAAATCGTTGGTCGTGTGGATGTGGACACAAAACGCCCCCAGTAGACATTTTTTATATTTTTGCAATTAAATTGAAAAATCCCAAACGCGCGTGGGTAAATTTTAAGTGCTTCACAGAAGAATCTTTTTCGATTGTTTGCAATGTATGTGTATGTTGTTGTTGTTGTTTTATAGTGGAGATTGCGGAAATGATATTTACTTTGAGTTAGCATTTAAGCCATTCGAAAGTCCATTTGTTGTCTTCTTAAATCGTTGAGCATATAATTAAATACAAACAAAAAAAACTGCCTTAATCTTTCCGATTTTAAGGGTTAAAATAAATGTCATTCTCATAATTTGTGGACCGCTTAATGAGGAAACTTTAACCGTCTTCTTATCCTTAAAAAAGGGCTCAGCCATAAATCTTAAGGTTAAATAAAACACAAACGGTTGTTTAAAATTAATTAAAGCTGATATATGTTTTTCGATGTATGGTATTATTTTAAAAGGTGTTTATCTCTGCTAAACAGGTTTTTGTTTTGGATTAGCTTTAAAAATAAGGGTATACTGGTTTTTAGGTACTTGGATATAAAAATATGTGTAGATTTTCAAATAGGTTTAACTGTCATTTTTGACAGTTCTTTGATATCATTCTTCAGTTTTTTTTTTGATAAAAATCATTAGATCTGTTTATTAACTTTTTCTCTAGACACTCACAAAAACTGTCAAATTTGGAGACGTATGGAAGCTATTTTGTCAAATATGTTCACAAAAGTTCAATTTCATGATACATATTAGCCTAATCCGCTAACAAACACTTCTTGCGCAAAATTCCTTTTGCGAAAAACTATTAGTTTTCTTGAGGTTGTGATCTGAAATTTGTAAATATGTATGCACTCAAATTGAACAAATATACTTAAGATGACGCTACAGTCTGGAGTGAAACAAAGACTAAACAAACAAACTTCTCCAGTCACATGCGTCCCTAGCTTGCAGTCCACATTCTAGTGCCTAAAATTGGTTGACGTCCTCTTCCACTTGTGAATCGGGGGGGGGGGGGGGGTTCGTTATTGTCTCATTCTTTGCTATAGCCTTTGTATATTCCCCTCTACTCCCCTACGATGCAGACGGAACTAAAAATGAACCGCAGAATTTTCCGCCGCGCCGCTCAAAACAGCCTAAAGTGTTCAAATCCATCTTCATGCCTCTGCACCATATTTCAGAAACGGGATGATTAGTTTGAATATTCCCTGCTTCTATTGCCATTCGTCTAGGTTGTTCCCTTGGTCCTGGCAGGACCTTGAGAGATTATTTTTTTTTACCTTTTCATAAAACTTCCAAACTTCATTTCTCCCTTGCCATCCCTCTACTTCTTTGATCCCGCGTTTTTCGTGCTCCTTCTGTTTTCATCTTCTCTTCTAATAGTAGAGCTCACAAGTAACTCTGATCCTCGAACCTCGAGTGATCCTCAGTTTCGAATAACTGCCGGCACTCATCGCCAAGCGAGTATTTTTGCTGAAGTGGTCGTGTCAAGCCCAGCAGGTTGAAGCGGAATCTCTTAGCTATATTTGCATTGATGTTTATCGATCGTGGAAGCTTAAGATATTTGTAAAACTTATGAGAAATCCACGAATTTCCTCAGACATTTTTGTTTTTCAATTTGCTCGGGACCTGGAACTTTGGTTACTACGACATTGTAGTCCAAGTCAATATTGTACCCACGGAACTTTCGGAGATCGTTGGTTATGCAAGAGGACATTGCATTGATCGCAATTTTAACGCTCCCTTGTGTTCGTTGAGATGTGGGAACTGCGTACTAGCTTTCATATTGTTTTGCCCGACACCAAGGTCGATCAACCTCAGTTCGTTGGCTGTGTTTTCTAACTGTACCACTAAAAATATCTTCCCTTTCGGCGTTAAAATCACCTTACAAAATTTTAGGCGGATGCTCATATGTCTTGTCTAGGAGTCGTCACAATTTTATTATCCTTATATCATTTGCTTGGTTTGATTACAGTTTACTCGTTTCTACCGCCACAATTGAGTCCATCTGGGAAGTTCTCCCGCCGCGCGCCGTTTTGACAAAAGATGAAGTAGCTCCCATTGGAATCCTCCAAAAGCATATTTTGCTATGAAAAAGAGCATCCCATCGTAGCCGTTCGGATTCTGCAGAAAATAGTTAAATTGTTGTTTTCCTGCATTCATCCCGACTAACAACACAAACAGGCATAGGAATGGTTGAATGTTGTAAGTGACTAGGCCCTGATTCCTCACCAGCTGTCCGTCGCGTAATCAAATTTATTGCAACTTAATTTGGGAAGACGAACTTTAAAATTTTATTATTGTGCGAATAATAAAAATTAAATTTAAAAAAAAAATAATGACCAGTTTTTGAGATAACGAATTTAAAAAAAAAAGAATTGATTTTGTTTTTGCAGAAAATCGAAAAAATTTTGTTTTTTACGAGTACTTTCATTTTTATGGTTGTTTTTTTTATTTGTTTAAACATATTTGTTTTTTACGTTTTGAATTGGAATATTTTTCAAACTTTATATGTAAAAGCTTCTCTTTAAAAAAAATCATTAAAATCCGTTATGCCCATAATGAGAAATTTAAAATTCGATAAAATGGCTCTGTGGTAGACACAGCCAGTAATATCTTAATTTCAAAAATTTTTAATTGATTTTTTTTCTCATATATGGTAGATTGTATTAAGAAGCTTTTAACTGCCATGTTTTAAGAAATTCGAGCATGGAGTCTTTGAAATATTTAGTTTAAAAAAAAATAAAATATTCTTAAAAATCAAAAAAAAAAGTTTTGAAAATTTGAGTACACAAACTTTTGGGTAACTTTAGCATAAAAAATGATCAAAATCGGTTGTACATTATTAAAAACTTTTCATTTCCATTTTCCGAAAATATTATATTATTCACCCTTATTACGATAGGCGTTTTTCTAAAACGCCAACTGTCGTTTTAGGAGTCGTGTCGTTTTTGTTTCGGTATTCCGTAACTAAAACGCCAGCGTTTCTCTCGCTCTTACATTCCACAATACATTCCAAACATCTGACATATCAAATTGTTTGCAAATTGAATAATTTGGTTTTGAAAATTATATTTGTGTGAATTTGTTTCAAAAATAAGAAAAATGAACAGTGTAGAAAGTTATTTTTCTTGGCGCACCAGTGACGACGAAGAAGAAGAAGAAAAGAAAGATTTGATACATTCCATCTAAAGCAAATCCTTTTGATTTGGCTGCCACAAAGTATGTTATTAAATTAAAAAATATATATTCAGTAGGTAATTCTACCACTGGTTTTGATTTTTAATTTTATCGCATTTGTAACACATTCAAACTTGCTGATACCCTTCGATTTTTTGCAAAAGCGAGCTACAAAAAGGGGTTGGGAACGGCTTCAATTTGGGACTATCCCAGACAAGCCTAAACAACATTCTTAAGGAAATACCTGCTCACGTTTTATCTTTGCCAAGTTGTAATTTCTACGAATTCTTTTATTTTCCATTTTAATCGGATAGATACATACATATATAGAATAGATAGATCGCTTGATATAAATATTTGTATATACACATATGCATATGATGGAGGAGAAAGAAATACTTGGCCTTTGGGTATGTGATTGTGACTGATAACAGTTCAAATAAAAATACATTTTTGCAGGAGATGCTGGGTACCTACTCGAGCCTTTTCTTGTAACTTCTTATAGATTTGTTATTTTCACTCTTAACAAAGAATTCTAAATTATAAAAACTAAAATAAATTTAAAAAAATTATATTTTGACTCCTGTCGTCAACAAATTTCTAGACGACAGAGTTCGGCTTTTTTACAGACGTTTTTTGTATGGAAACGACTAACGGAATACCAAAAACAATATAGAGAACACGTTCCACAAGAGAGAATCGACAAATTGACGTTTATTTGGCGTCGAACGCCTTACGTAATACCAAATTCACACTGACGTTTTTATTTTGGCGTTCAACGCCTTACGGAATAAGGCTGATTATTAGAAAATTTTGAAAAAAAAAAATCGTACCGCAGGAATCGTTATTTTGGTCTTAAAAAAAAAGAAAAAAAAAATTGGGGGAAATTTGAAAATTCTATTTAACAAGTTTAAAGAGAATCGGCTATATTCGAACAGATAGACAGAATTGCGGTACCCACTTTTTAGTCTTCGTTCGATTTTTTTTACGAATGCATAACTTGCCATATTTAGATTGGGCCATCTAGTGGTTTCTTTTCAAATCATAGGTTATTTTGAGATTCAAAGCTTTTTCCAGCTCATAATCTTGACAAAAAGTCAGTATCATATTCCGTGGAACGAAATGAGTCGCTTTACGCTTGAACAACGTTGGGGAATATTGAAAACTTATTTCCAAAAGTGAATGCTGTGTAGCCCAAAACAGTGCAGTGAACAGAAGTTTTGGGCCGAAATGAAGCACCCACGCGCCTGCTGTACGCAAGTTTGTGCAAAAACTACGTGAGACAAAGATTTCCGATTATTCTCTTACGATGTTCAATTGGCTCCAGCCAACGCAGTTACTTTAACCACGTTGTGTTCCATAATTAATGGGAATCTTTGCTCTTACTAATAAAGCCATAAATAAATAAATAAATAAATAAATAAATAAATAAATAAATAAATAAATAAATAAATAAATAAATAAATAAATAAATAAATAAATAAATAAATAAATAAATAAATAAATAAATAAATAAATAAATAAATAAATAAATAAATAAATAAATAAATAAATAAATAAATAAATAAATAAATAAATAAATAAATAAATAAATAAATAAATAAATAAATAAATAAATAAATAAATAAATAAATAAATAAATAAATAAATAAATAAATAAATAAATAAATAAATAAAAAAATAAATAAATAAATAAATAAATAAATAAATAAATAATAAATAATAATAAAATTTAATTTTGTTCATTCTATTGCATTTTTAAAGAGAAACTTGTATTTGGCCCACCCTTTACATATTACCTATTCCTACATTATGTACTCGTATGTATATGTTGCAAGTAAAAAATAAGATTGTTCAGTGGCCAAAAATGAACCACTATCAATTGAAAATACAATAATTTATGATTGCCGGGCTCTGTAGTTCAGCGACAGTAAAAATAATCTTCCACACATAAAGCTTTTTTCACCGTTACATGTTTTTTATGTCATTAATATTAAACTTGTAAGTAAAGAACTTTCACACTGATTATTTATGAAAAGGACATTGTCCTTTGATGTAAATGCTACCCTCATATAATACAACCGTTTTTTTGTTCTTGCAAAACCTATGTATACTACTTGTAGGTACATAATATAATATCCTAAACAATTTCCACCCTCGATTGAACCATAATTTAGTCATCATCGACATGTTTATTGGCTGTAAATAGATCTGAAAGAGGATAAGACAGCACAAGGAATTGAGACTTTCCACATGAGTTCATTGTCCGAATATCCTTATATACATACATGGTAGATGTTTCTAGCTAAAGGAATCGACTTCCAAATTAATTCTTGTCTTAATAAATTGGAATTGAAGTTGTTTTTTTTTTTTATTTAATAAAAAACATTCATGACAAGTAAGGATATTTTTCTCTTAAGAAAAAGAAAGGAAGTTTTTTTGATATTGTTAATCAATGGTATTCAGGGATGATTTATTCTCTTTTGCTGTTTTCACACTGAACTTCTTTAAACAAGAGAAAGGAATTCACTACCCTTTGACCATTCTCTTGTATTTTTGACGATGGGGATGGTACGATTCCTTTAGGGCACGCAATTTAACTCAAACGTCAGTTCAGAATTCATGATGTTGATAAGTAACGTAGTCTGTTGTATAATTTAAAGTGTTATCATACGATTTAAAATAAAAAAGTGTGCAAAGAGATGAAATATTTTTTTCTAAAATAAGCATTTATTAATTTTACTGTTGAGAATTTTTTGTAATTTCAAATAAAATGGATCGATTCGATGCACTTATGCGTGTTTGAATTTGACTCTGTCCAGTGACTTCTAAAAAGAAAAAAAAAAAACAAAAATACTGATTGCAACAGAAAAACATCAAGAAGAAATCTTCTTGAATAAATTAAAATCAGAAATGTCAGAAAAACAATTTACAGCTGACTGAATTGTTTCTTTTCGCTATAAACGTCCATCAGGAAAAAGTATTCAATTTTATCTTATTTCAACTTTGGCTGGTTCTTTTTCCTGTTTGCAATAACTAACGCACGTGTCCGAGGGGTTCTTGTTTTTTTTTTTTATTTCCCTTTTATTAAGTGTGTATTTGTCAGTTTTGGCTGAAAAATATATTTATTGAAAATTTTTGCACGAAAAAGTCGCACAAACTTGCTCTTGAACTTGAAGTCTTTTAGTTCTATTTTGAAGATTAAATTTATAAATTAATTGATATTTGTTATGCATTATGCAACAGTGTTCAAAATAATAAAAAAACAGTGAATTTTATGATATATGTAAGTAAATTGAAAATAAAGGAAAGAATTAATTTTTAACAAATAAATCGGTTTGTGATTTTCAAATAAATATGCGACTTATACATATGTACTATAAGGCAAGTTATGCATTCGTAAAAAAAAATCGAACTCGAGATTTTGATCAAAGTTGACATTACGATAATAGCGAAGACCAAAAAAGTGGGTCTCGCAATTCTGTCTGTCTGTCTGTCGTTTTGACTACAGCCTAAACGGCTCGGCCGATTTTCTTCAAACTTGGTATATATGGGTTTTGATTATTTTCCCCAAACGTTCTTTTCTTTTTTTTTAAGACCAAAAATAACGGTACCTCTGCCATACGAATTATTTTCGAAATTTTATAAATATTTTTTTTTTCTCAAAAACTGTCCCACAGATTTTCTTAAAAAAAATTAAAAAAATTTCATTTAGTTAAAAAATGTTCCAAAAAATTTTTATTTTTGATAGCCCCCCTGGGTCCATTTTCTTGAAAATGGCACGGCCGATTCAAATCATTTTTTTATGCTAAAGCTCTTCCAAAGTTTGAATATTATTACATATTCAATTTTTTTATTTTTTGGATTTTTCAAAAAAAAAATCAAATTTTTTTTTTGGAAACTCAATACATATTTCGAAAACCCCAAAGATCGATTTTTTTCAAAATTGACAAATAAAAGTTTCTTAACATAATCTACAAGATTTGAGAAAAAAAAATGTTTGTTTTATCTAAAACTAACGGTAGATACCTTCCATACCTTTAAAAAATGGTTTTCGAAAATCGTATTTTTCTCGAAAACGGTTCCGAGAATTTTGCTAATTTTTTTTTCTCTTGATTAATTTTTACGATCGATAATTTAATAATAAAAATTTGAAATCTAGATATTACTGACTGTACCTACCATAGAACGATTTTTTCGAATTTTGAATTTCTCATTATCAACATAACGGATTTAAATGAAATTTTTTATAAAGAAGCTCTTAAAAAGTTTAAAAAACATTGCATTTCAAAACTTAAAAAAAAAAAATGTTTTTTCAATTTTTAGAAAAAAAAGTCTTTTTTTTTTGGAAAATTCGATATCTCAAGAACGGCTCAATATTTTTTTTGGAAATTAGACTCTTATTCGTACAATAATAAAAACTTAAGACTTATGTATAATTTTTGTTCTTGCATAAATTCATATTTGCATAGCATTCTGTTTTTATCTCTTACTACTTAAAGAATTTAAAAAATTCATTTTATCCTTATGAACAGTTTTCTTTTGTAACATCCGTTTTTAAAATTCCTAGTCTATTACATAGGAGCAAGTTCGTGCGACCCAGTCGTGCATTTTATTTTAATTTAAAATTAAAAGTCCATTTTATTTTTAAGGATTTAAGAAAAGAATATAAATCGAAAAAAAATTATTCATATTTAAATATATACATAAGTACATATAGATTTTATTCATTATGGAATTTATGGATTAAATAATGCTTTTATGAATAAATTAGTAAGGTCGACAATATTTGTGGATCTAAATGTTCACAGGAGTACATTTAATCACACCACATTACAATTGAATAAATACTAATAAATAATATTTACCACCAACATTATACAAAAACAACAACAAGAAAACTCTAAAAATCGAATTTGATTCTAATTAATTGCAAATAACTAATTTCAATTTAAATAGTCCAAAACAGAGAATCCAATCATAATAAAAGCATTTTAATTAGATAGAGTGTTTTAGATTAGATACGCTGGTCGTTCGCATAGGACACGCCGAGGAGTGTGAAATGTTATTATTATTATAAAATTGAGGTTGAAAACACACGTCTTTATAATTCAATTTTAGCTATTTATATTAAAAACAATATTACAGTTAACATCGTTTTTCAAATATTTAGTGTTGCCAGATATGACTTTTAAAATTTTATGATAATTAAACCTAAATTTGTTTCCCAGTTGTTTATTCCATATCCTACAATTGAGAGAGAAATCAAAAACAAAATATTTTCTTTCTTACTCCAGTGGCACCACAGGCACCGCGGATTCGGTTTTGTTTGAATCAATTGATCCGTTGCTGATCAATTCATCTCCCATTTTGTTTCTGTTTGTTGCGTCTCTTAGCATTGCAATGTTAAAGTCTTAAAGCACTTTCATTTCGTTAGTAGAGAAACTAGGGCTATTGAAAAGAATATTTCCAAACCTGGGGTTGGTGTAGTTTTCTCGTCATTAGTTTTTTTTTTTTTGTGAAATTCCTCTTACGGAAACTTTTAGCTGAATAAGAATAAAATCTCCCTATTCAGTGTGAATGGCCTCGCCAGCCAGAATGTTGTATCTCTTTTTGGGATGACAGAACTCAGAGGTTAGGTAAGGCGTTTTTCCTTTTTTAACTCTGAACAGAGCACTGAGCAGAGCTTGAGCATTTCTAGTACGCTCTGAGCAGAGTTTGATCAGAACTCTCCGATTTACTTATGGAACGAGCTGGAACACTGAAGTGTCAAAGGCGTGGGTTACTATTTTTGTTTGTTTCACACGAAGTTAGCCACGCTCAGCTTTTTACTCCATCTATTCGCTCATTTTATTCTGAGTTCAACAATTGGGCTCCGAGCTAGCTCTGATTGAAAAAAAGAAAAACAACCTGAGCGCTCTGATCTGTGTAAGCTAAAAAAAAAACACTGATTTTTTTGACAGTTCAGCTTTCTTAAAAAGAAAAACGCCTGTTAAACAGCTAGAAAAAATGAGAAACTTTAAAACATGTGTGGGCCTTCTCTTCCAATGTTTGTCCGTACAACGTTTTTCAACGAAAACTATAAATACATTTTATTTTTCCTGAAAACATCTTTAAAATAAATTTAAGAGTAAAACCATTCATCTGGTAATGCTGCTGATGCTATCCAGCTATGCAAAAAACCTTGTTGTCGCATCAACATCTCTTCCTCTTTGCAATCTATAAACCCCAGCTATATACCATCCATTTTGAATGGATCCATTATTTCACGAATGCAAGGATAACTTCATTTAAGCCCTAAACAAATAAAATATTTATTTCCAACGTTAAATTAATTTATTTTATATTTCGTTGAATTTCGGTGATAATTGTTACGTTCAGTTTGTACTGCTGATGGCTTGGACACTGAACAAGCTGTTTTTTCGTGGTGGCTGGTAGAGCAGCGCTAGTTGGTTGGTTGGTTGGGCCGCGTTGACATATTCGGTTTTAAATATAACTTTATTAGAGCTCATTTGTCCTTGGTCATGTTAAATTTCCAAAAAAAAAAAGGAGAATACAATACCGACTACAGCATCATGCTGATGCAAGGCCAACAAATTGTATGGCTTTTTGGAACAATGGCCACAAATAACAATCAACTTGGTGTTATGGTATGGTTTTTACCTGTGGGTTTCAATAATCGAATGGTTATTTATTTTATTTGTGTATTATGTGGAAAACAATACAATACAAAAAAAAAAATACAAACGTAAAGGTAAAGAAAATGCAGAAACAATTTTACTGCAAAAATAAAATTGAATCAAAACAATCTACAACATCTCTACACACAGCACAGGGTTTTTTTTTTAATTGGACAGGTTTTGAAATGAAAGCATTTCTATCAATCGTTTTAGGGGATGTAGGAGAAAATCGAATATTTTAAAAAAGTTTAAAAACAAAAAAATAATGCGAAACTAAAACAAATAACTATAGTTAGACAACAAAAACATTCCTAACAAAAATATGACATTTGGATTCGATGTGCATATTTAAAATAGCACCTGGTTGAAATATTAAAAAAAAAATTTTTGGACAATATTCAATCTTCAGCATTTTCGATTTGTATTTTCAGATTTATTTTTTGTTTTTAAGCGAATTTATTATTGTTTTCATTTGGGTAAGACAATAAAAAAAAAACGCATGACTACATCGCACGAATTTGCTCTTGTGGTTCAAGACTGTTACGCGGCTAAGCATTGGACTTATTGGTTTTTAATACGTTATTACATATTTAACGGAAGGGTTTGGAAAAGTCCAAATAAGGACTTCATATACCTAGGCGCCGCTATAAATTCAGAAAACAACACCAGCGCTGGAATCAAACGGAAATTAACTCTTGCCAATCGATGCTTCTTTGAACTAAGAAGGCAATTGAGTTGCAAAGTCCTCTCTCGAGCAACTTAAGTGTCCCTCTATAAAACCCTCCTCATACCGGTCCTTGTCTATGGTGCAGAGATATGGACTTTGTCGAAAGTGTATGAGAGCGCTTTAGGATGTTTCGAGAAGAAAATTCTTCGTGTGATCTTTGGTCCCGTCTGCATACACGGGGAGTGAAAGAGAAGATATAACCACGAACTGTACGGGCTGTACAGCAAAACTGACCTAGTCAAACGAATCAAAATCCAACGACTGAGATGGCTAGGTCATGTAGAGCGAATTTACCCGAATTATCCGGCCCGGAAAGTCTTCAAATCAAACCCCGAGTGCCGCTGCAATAGTGGAAGACCGTGATTCAGGTGGCGAACACAAGCGGGAGAGGACCTCAACCAACTTGACAGCTAGCTAGGGACCGATCTAGCTGGAGAAGCTTGTTAGTTGAGGCCCTGGTCCACCCCGGACTGTAGCGCCACCTTAACAAACAAATAAATAAACAAAATTAGATATGGGGTCATTCCACAAATATCACGCCATTTCTTAACTTTCAAAATGTATCTGCCATTGCTTTGACTTTTGATATCTAAAAAACAAGGAGTGTAAATGTTTTCGCTCCGGCAAACCGATTTGTGTCCACAGTACGGTTTTCACTTACTTAGAAATAAGGTGAAATCAATATTTTTTTGCGCAAAACCTTTCGAAATAATGTCCGAGAAATTGATGTTGATCAGAATTCAGGCACAGTTAAACGTGCAGATCAATTGGCAAAAATCAATTTATGTACATTGTCGGGTTTTAAAAGACCATTATTAACAGTGCTCTTTTAAAAACAGAAACACAAATTTAAAGTTTACTAACAATTAGCCTTTATGTTGTGCAAACCAGAAATTTGCCAAAATTATGTATATTTGCTCAAAAAAAATTATGAAATAGTGGGACACTAGGGCGTATGCGTACTATTTTGAATATCCTATATTCAAATCTGCAATTTTATTTTTTTTTTTCAAATAACCAATGGTGTACGGAAAGTTTGCTTTGATTGATAAAATTTTTCGACTCAATTGATTGTATTTAATCTTACGAACACCCAAATAATGATATTGGAAAAATTTGAGATCAAGTTTAAATAATTGTCAGTATATAATGAATTTACAATTGACATCAATAAAATGAACACAGAAGTGTTTCAGAGAAATTTAGAATTTACTACGGCTAAATTTTATCGATTGATCAATAGAGTTTTCAACTGATTAAAATTTTGTTATAAGGTTGCCAATTGATAAATTTTATTATTACTGTGAATGGTCACCCCGTTCATTGTAATTTGATGCGAAACATTCAGGCTGAGTACTAAAGCGCACTCTTTATATTTTAACTTGGCTTATCCGAAAAATATTTAAAAAAAATGATTAATGTGCTTCCGAAACTTCAACATTTTGATATTTCTGCTTGCTTTTCAAGAGTGAAGCTCTTCAAACTGTAGGAGTTTCAATCGTTTCGAAATAAGTACTTCTTTCTTAAATGCAAATATTGTGAATGACACTTGAATATCACACTAGAGAAAGTTTCCTACAGTTTCATAAAATTTCATCAGCAAAAAGTTTGAGAAGCACCCTTATGCTCCTTGCAATTTAAAAAACTCAAAGTTTGAGCATGTGTCCAAAAGAATTGCTGAAAGTTATTTAAATTATTTTTTTGATAATGGTTCTCTTAAAGTTAAAGAAAATTCTTACAAAATGTAACAACCTTTTCTCAGTAATGTCTGCTTTTTCAACACAAGCGAAGAAAGATTCCTATGGAGCCAGTGTTTTGATATAATAAACTGATAAATTGCCTAATGTGGGTTGAACTAAGATCTATTATTCGCCTGGTCAACATATTAAACCCTGAAATTATTTATCATGTACTCGTATACTTTAGGAAAAATGTGTAAAATTGTTTAACATGAAATTTTTTGAGTGTTTTTTTTCCAAGCATTCTCAAACTGTAATAGAAGACTCAAACTGGGGTAGAATCGCGTAAGATGATAGTTGATTATCAATTTTTTGATTGTCATTTTGGCTATAGCTGTCTCTTATCATATCAATGAAGAAGTATAGAGAGAGAGCGATTGTCAAAACGACAATCAACTAATTTAGTGATCACTTTACTCTTACGCGATACGGGCCCTGATTATCATACCGAGAATGTCAAATTGACGCAGACTCTCAAACTGTATATTATGCTCAAACTGTGATTAGCTCTATAACAGTGAAGGTTTTCAAACTTTAAAGGTGTCATCAAACTATAATCGTGTATTTAAAGGTAGGGCCTATTGTATTTTCTGTATCCCTACGGTTATTTCAAATTAAAATTATTTAATAAATAAAAACAGAAAATGACAGTTCGAACTAAATACTAATTAACCTACATATCTTGTGAATAGGATAAAATAAATAGACGATTTATGTGATGTTTGTTTGAGCTAAACCAATTCCCAGAATGATATTTATATTTATTTAAGGGTGGATTACCCGGGTAAACATATGATAGGATATTTCCAATATACTTATGTAATAGTTTCCACGTTTGAAACGACAATTCAATGAAATAAAATTCAATATTGAATTTAGTTAAAAATGTTCAAACAATTCTGATGACTTTTACCGTTCTCAACAGGGGGCAAGTGTAATTGTCTAAATTTTAACAAAATGAAATAAACTTACAGCCAAATGAACCTAAAAGAGTGCAACTATTTTAGAATGTAATTTTATAAATTTGATATTTTGAAAACGTATTTTTTTATAATTTTTGACAATTATTAGGGCTTAGGTGGATACCAAAAGTTGATTTTCATCAGATGTGACACTAACTTAAGCCCTATTTCTAAAAATAATTGAATTCAAATGAAAATTGTTGGGGCTCACAATATTCTGCCCAGTTCGAAAACATTGGCTGAGAAGCTTAATTTTCCAGATAAGAGTTTAAATTATTAAACAGCATAAAAATGCAAAATATTATCACTATCGGTCATGCCATCAACTCGATATACGAAAATAAACAGGATATCCCAACAAATTAGGCAATCTTCCCAAATAATAGCAAATCATTGTTTCTATTATTGTTAATTTTTTCGCACGGTATTATTTCAGTTTCGTTAAACAGTTCAATTAAAAGCCGTCTCGAGACAATTTGATCGTTATAGTTAAAATAAAGGTTCGATCTCCTCTTCTAGGGAATCTCATAAAAATATTTTGTATCAAATTTTAAACAAATCTATTTTGATTCTAGCTCAATATACACATGGACGTGCGGACGCTCGGATGCATAAACATATGGACGCACAGATACACAGCAAATGTTTGTAAGGTAAGCAATCAATATTGTTTAAGTATTTTTAACTTTTAAAAAATTCTCTTTTTAACAACTTCCTTTACAAAAAATCCTTTCATCTTAAATACCTAACGACTTAATAGTCTTGAACTGTGCATTTAATGAAGACAAATTGCTTTTGAATTTGTGCAGTAATTTTCAAAACATTACTTAGTTTTGCTCCCAATTATCCTCCGACCCCAAACCACAAAACTTATTAGATATAACCAATTACACTTGATATTGATGACCCCCGTTGTCTTTATATTATGCTGAGACTAATCACAGCTCATGCATAGTACGCAATAGTTTCCCACAATCATTTCAAATCGATATATCACTCATTTAGAATCATTTTCCCTGCAATCAAAAACCGATTTCGAATTGTATCATCGGAATACTGATGTAGTTCTGTCTAATGTCTCTTGCGCCCTCTGCTTCGGACACGACATCTCTTCAGCAGTCAATAAACTTCAAAATGTAGAAATGGGCCTGGCTCGTTTTTGTTTCCTAAGTTTATTAGTATAAATACGAGTTTAGTAGCACGTGCTGTTTTCTAAATTGAACTTAAACTGATTGTTTTTTGTTTTTGTGTTTTGTCAAGTGCCACTATCGGCAGATCGCGTGACACATCATTACCTACAATCAGATCAGACGACCGATGACTATGACCGTTTTTAATTGGCCAGAAAAATATCATAGGTATAAAATAAGTTATCGAATTTAAATTTAATTTTTACGTTTTCCCTGAGAGCGATGGTCATCATCTGGTGGTCATACGATTGACAATCATAAATCGTACGATTCTGGTTGAAATAATTGCTATTCAAATTAGCCTTCGAGGCTGTATTTCCCACAGTTTTATGATGGCCATTGTGTGTGACGTATGCGTATGTAGATGCTGAGGTAATGGACGAGTTAAATGTACCTATATGTTATGAAAATGAAGCAAATGAAATGAGAAAAAAAAAAGAATACCTTTTGAGTGTGTGTTCATTTTTAAAAAGTTCCAATTTATTTGCATAATTTTGCAAGCTGAATTTTTAAAAGAAATGTTTCTTTAACAGGGTTCTCTTTTGTTTTTATAGAAAATTCTTCTTGTCAAAGCTTTGGTTTTCTAAATCCTGTTTTCTAGTCCAAAATTAAAAAAAAAAAATATATCACTGGTTCGATACTTAAAAAACTGATATACTAAACAAAATTTAAGTTTTTAAAATTTGATTCAAAACAGCTTTTGAAAAAAGTTCTTAAAATTTTCTACTATGTATTTGCAGAGTTTTGCAAGCTGCATTTTCAAAAACATAGTTTTTATATGTTGTTTTTCCAAAAGGGGTTTTCTTTTTCAATGTTCTGCTGTTTTAAAATCATTTATTTTTCAAATTAAATTTTGAAAAACTTAAAAAAAAATTTATTATAATAAATCAAATTTGATTGTTTGGTCTAAAGTCACTTTAAGAAAACGTAATAGTTTTCCTCATTTCGGTTTTGTAAAGAGACGTAGGCCCAAGCATCAAAATTTGTCCTGATGTCACTTGACCGGTCATTCTTAAAACGCGCCTTAGTTGTCCCTCTGTTAAGACAGAGCTGGTAAGGGTTTAAATTGTTGTCACAATATATCAGGTTGAATTGACGGACGTTGGCATGGACAGTTCTAGTTTCGCTGAACTAATTAGAGAACATCTTATGTAGACCATAACGCCATTATAAGTAACGGTTTATTTGACTCACTGTCATTGGAGATACACTTGTGTCATACTAAAATACTGGTCCTTCAGATTGGAAATCGTGCCGGTGGAATGACTTCCCGCCAATTAACGGATAAATTTTTGTATGACGAATCAAACAAACGAATAAGCAGAAGGAGGGCCTAAACCGCTGTCAAGGGGCACCATCGCCATTCGTGAGATGTCCCGTGCAAAAGTAGGTTACAAAATTGCAATACACAGTTCGGCGATTGTTATTGTAAACAAAAGCAACGTCTATTTGGGGGTAGTTTTGTGTGACGTTTGAGGAAGACGAGTTTTAGAGTTCCAATTATGTGAACGAGCGCCTCGCCTCAAAGCTTAATAAGCGTTGTATGTATGTAGTTATGCTCTACGAAAAGAAAGATAGTGTCACCAGAGACATGTTCTGCATATAAGCTAGCTAGGAGACTTTAACGCCAGGCTTGAAATAAAAGACATATGTATTTAGTGGTGCAGTTTAAAAGTACATCAGATACGACACCACTTCTGATAACGGACTCAGGTTAATCGACTTTGCTGCGAGTCGTTTCAGGGGGCAACATTGTCTCGAAGCAATATTTCGTTGTAGTCAAGGTATCTCTACGAAAAAATAAAGAAAATTTGACGTCGAAAGGTTCAAATTTAAAGAGATTGCCGCGCCTATTGCACTCGAGTTTCTAATAACGTCTCAATGCCCATCTATGGGCATCAAGTACTGATAACCGGTAGAAATATTACTGCCTGACGTGCTCGGATTTTCGTGATCACCACTGCGAAACCTGTAGTTTGATGATGAATGCTTTATACATCTTGGGAACGATTTTAAGGCCTTTCAAAGATCAATTAATGAATTTGCCTTCAAGAAAAGATACCCAACACCAACGTCTAGTACAGAAAGTCGCCATAGACAGCTATTACTTTGAGCTACTTATAGACTTTCTTTACCTAGGTTCAAGCTGAAATTAAAATCACTAGACAAACCTCGAAAAGTCGCTAAGATTCACCAGAAAAAGATGATTGAATGAAGCTTAAAGAACATTTTCTCATTGAATATTTTTTTATTTTTGTCAAAAAGTAAAAAGCAGATTTGAAAAACTTAAGAATTAGTACTTTCGAAGATTCAGTGCTTGCTCTCTACTATCTGGTGGCTTTTCAGGTACCGAGTATGTCATTGATGGGTGAGTGCATCACATCTATCTAAAATGTGGTCCGGTGTTTCATAATGTGTTGCAGAACCTGAACTTGGCACAGCTAAACAAACTAAGAATATTGAGGGAATACAGTGGTCAGCCAGAAAACCTGTATTTATAAGAGGTCTTGGACTTAGCTCCCACGAAGCAGTTTTGCCCATCTCAGCTTTGGGAGTTCTCTGTTCATATTTTTGATCTTACAGCCTCCTCTTCTGTTTTGATTTTATGTTTAATAACATTCTCTCCTTTTTCACAATAGGGCTCTGGCCCCGTTACTCCTATTTCTTCTTTTCAAATAGCCTGCCTCTTCATTTCCCTGTATATCCCGGTACCGTCTGCAAAAGTATCTTGTAAAAGTCACCAGAAAAAATACTGCGACATCAAAATATTTTTTGTCCGCTAGAATTAGTGAGAATTTCGCAAGAACGACAACCTTACCAAGTCTGCGATATAAATTTAGACAACGCTGCTTTTTTAGGTTAAGAAAGCAATTGAGTAGCGATCTTCAGAGACATGGACCCTGTCAAAAAATGTAAGACTCGAAGAACGGTTAATGATTTTTAGAGTCACGGCTGACTGTGAAGATACAACACAGCTGTACCGGAAACCCTATGCAAAACTATCATTCTAGTCTATTATGCATAGAAGGATAATTTTTTTTGGATGGTTGGTTCACTGGGGCGTATGATGTTGAAGATCTGATTTTACAAAAAAAAAATTCACAAGTGGATCGAGACCTCAAGCAATTGGGTGATGTGTAATAAGAGGTAATCAACTTGCATGCGGGAAGCTCAAGTTCTCTATTAGTTCAAAATATTTCACAGCCTAGTTTTCTGGTCTTCACAATTGCGTTTTTTTTTTTTTAATTTGTTGAGTTGTGCCGATAATTTTATGTTAACCTAGGAGCAACAGGACGTCTTCAGTTCTGTGTCAACAAAACTTCTTTCATTGGTGTCATGCGATCTTTTGCCCAAAAGCCTGTGCTGTTCTATCATCTCAAATAAGAAAAAATTAATTTTGTTAAATAACTAACCCACTTTCAACATTAAACTTTAAATGATTTTGTCAAAACCTTGCAAAATAATGTACCTCCTTTTGTATTTGTATTTAAACTTTTTTAGGCCATCATGCATTGTGTAATTGCTAAAAAGTCAAACAAAAATACGTACATCTGGAGGAAAATTGCGTGGCTCTGGGTTCCACATAAGTATTTACTTTGAAATTTTCCAAATTAAATTGACCAACTTAAAATAAAAGTTTATAGCACAATCATGCAATAACTTCATCATTCCTCCGTTTATACATATGATTGTTTTTTTTTTTGTTTTTTTTTAATCGTCTTGTTAATTGTTTCAAAATTTAAACTTTCCTTTCACGTGATGGGTAAGAACAAACAAAAAAAAATTATTTAATTCGTCAACAAAAAAACCACATGTGGAATAATATCAAACGAAATCGGCCATGGCAATTATGGCTAAACTGCTTGAATGCACACTATAGCGTGACTTAAGGCTTCATTTCATTATTTCTGTATTATTAGTTTTTTTTTTTGGGAATATACCGAAATGAAATTCGTGTGAAATTTTATTGTTTTGCAGTTTTAGAAGTTTCCCCCTTTTCAAAGCCTTTATAACAAGAGTATGGATCCTGTGAAAGGGTAATATATGGCATCCACACGCACTTTTCGAATTTATCACATAACGACACTCGCTACTGGGGTTCACTTTCAATTGACCCAATATGGAGCATGCGAGTGTTCTTAAAATAAAATTATTAAAGCAATTAGAATTCCACCTTATTTAGCCACGCGCACGCCAACTTTCAGCGCAGCGCCTCCTCAATAAAACAACAACAGCAATAACAAAATCCCACATCCATATACGCTCCATGAAGATTCTATATGAATAAGAGCAATCAATCCGAATATGCTTTGGGTGAGACGAACCATCAGCAACTCAGTCAGTCACCAGATGTCCGAACTCTGGCTCTGGTTTTGGTTTATTTGCATTTCAAATCGCCCCAACAACGTCAATTTGTGTATATAATCACGCCACGCACTTCTAATTGATTGAAGATCGTTGTCAATCGATGTAGCTACTCGTATTTCGTATATCTGTCTCTCCATTCACTCATGTAGTCATTAGCGTCAGCTGCATGAATGCACATTCTATGATGATGGTGACAAATTGGCAGCACGTTTTGCAGGAGTGGATTGAGGGGTTTTTAATGGCCGTTCAGATTGTTAATCCAGAAGACAAAGAACTATTCGCATCTGGTTTCAATAAAACGGAATCAAATCCAGACACATTTTTCTCTTCTTTTCAGAGCAAGAACTGTCATTTTGATGTCAATCGAGAAGGTCATATGTTTTACGTCGGATGTTAATTTATTGTACACGATTGCAAAATTAAAAGCTTTTTGGATCCCTAGATTAAATCTACAAATTTGCATGTATGTAGGTGATCAAAGGCTAGCAGGTGCAATCGGGGTTTAATATTTCTTATATGCTAGATTTACACGAGTGACAAAATATTTGTACCATATTTGAATCATAAATGGGAATGACTCTTTATATAAATAAATAAATAAATTTGGTGGTGCAACAGCTCGGAGTGAACCAGGACCTAGTGACTTACAACTCTCAACCATTCCTGTATGCGTGTTACCAGGAACGGAGGGGACCTACAATTTTCTGCCGATTCCGAACGGCTAATGAGCAGCACTTTCCATGACAAGAGATACTCTTGGAGAATTTGTCAATTTCTCGCAAGAGGCAGTAGACCCCTGAAAAAAACTTTGCAGCGGTTGAGAATCGAACTCGAGACCTTCCGCATGACAGTCCAACGCACTAACCATTATGCCAAGGGGTACTACGGAATGACTCTTTGCCACGCCTTTAAAAGCAATAATGCATTTGAGAAAATCGGACATGCAATGGGAACTTCCAATAAAGTATTTCATGAAATCAATTTCAGTGTTTTTTTTTCTTACCAACACTGTGGCAATAAATGAAGAAATAATTTGACGTTAAATGTCTGTTCGACTTATATTTGTGCTGGTTATCACCTTTGAATGTAGATTGAGGGCTTGATTTCGAATTCAAGGGGGAATTTTGTCTGTCTCTATCCAACTTTCACTTTTGTAGATTTGTGTCGTTTCTTCGCCAGTCTGAGTGTCAATAAGATTTCATGCAATAATTTCTCTACTGAATGTAGATACAAAAATGTCTGCAATAATTGCTGAAATAGGAATGAAACAAAAGTTGCATATGAAATCTGGGTGTTATTTGTATTCAATGACAAATAATATGGGTACGAAATATCAGAAATAATACCAGTCGTAAAGGGTTTTCCAAAAGGAATTTCTAATCTTTAACTGGTGATTGCGGCCATATTGTTGAAATTGCATCTGTCAAATTGGCTGTCATTTATTAAGTCTTTCAAATCAACATGGAGAGTTATAGCGTTTAAAAACTAGTGCTCATGATTAAATTGTTTATGAAAGTGGGTCATAAAGGTCTCCATAATCGCCCTTTCGAGAGACTATTCACAACGTAGTGGAAAAATTCACGGTGTAGTAAATAATCCGCCAACACCTCTGTAGGTTCAGGAGAGAGTTCAGGAGACTCCGATGCAGTGCAGAACTTGGCGGGTTTTGCGTCGTTGTGACTTGGGTCTACACTCGTACAAACTACAACTGACACAGAGGCTCTGAGTTAACGAGCATAGAAATCCACCTTCGCTAACTGGGCTCTCAAGCAGTTGGAAATTGACTCTAATTTCGGTCGGAAAATCATATTCAGCGTAAAGACCCATTTCTTGATAAATAGGCACGTCAACAAGAAAAATAGTTGAATTTGGGACGTTAACAATCCACACGAGATTCACCAACGTGCATCCATATTTGGTGTGGATTTTGAGCTGGCGGAATCATCGGTCTATATTTCTTTGAGAATGACGTTGGCATGCAGCTTAAAATTAAGCCTTAAATAGTTTACGTGTTTATCATAACATATACTGATGACATTCATTTCCTCACAAGAAGTAATGCAGTGGCGTGAAATCACCCCATTTTGGTGGCAAATTCTTTGGCTCATTTAGCTTATAATAGCCGTGACATCGGGACGTAGCAACTTCTTTCCAAAAAGCACTGTACAATAGGGTGTGTCAAAGTGCTCAACTATGGTATTTTCAAATGTAATAGCTTTTAAATGTTGCATTGCTTATCAAAATTAAATCCTGCGTTTACAATTTTCATTTTAATTAATACTAGCCGACCCAGCTCTCGAAATTCGAGTGCCAATTTATTTATTTTTTATTATTTATATATTTGGCAGTGTTTTCAAGCAAATTTATTAAATTAAATTTTATTTTATGTAATATGCAGTGTTCGACAGTGCAAAAACAAAAATGACCCACAGTCTGTAAATGCGTGTCTCAAGTATATTCTGCACATCTCCGTAACTGTGGCTTTCCAACCATATAAAATTTATCGAAATCGGTTAAATACTTTTGGAGAAAAGTGCACCACAAAAAACATGTTTGCCGTTTTATTATATGATCTTTGGCTCGCTCAAAAATAGGATGAAATCCAAAAAAATTTGATTTTTCGAGATTTTTGAAATATGTGTTGTTTTAAATTGCACCGTGTGGATACAAAAAAAAATATAAAATATTTTTAGTTTTCCAAGTCAAAGATAATTGCAAGGAAACACTTTTAAGCTTATATTTGATTAAATTGAGCACTTGATAAAGAACCTATGAAATAATAAAAGAAGGAAGACAAATCATTTTTTTATGTGAAATCGTTTTTATTTTTTTACAAAAAAAAATTCTTAAAAATCAACGGAACCACCTACAATATCGTGGTATATCTTTTTGTAAAGACAAAAAATTCTTTCTTTATTTTGTTTAGTTTTTTTTTTTTTTAATAAACGTAAAAAAAAAAAAAAAATTTACCGTAAATTAAATTTTTTTTTCAACTTCAACCGATTTGAGCGAGCCAAAGACGAACGATATCTTATTTTTTTGTTACATGTTCTTAAACCTCAGACCCTAATACAACTTTTGGGCACTATTACATTTAAAAATTAGAGTACTTTTTTGCGGCCATACAAAAGTGACACACCCTACTGTACAAGCTATGGCATTTGTCAGCTGTATTAAGACTAGCATCAACCAACATCCAAAATGTCACTTTTGACTTATCTGAACAAATTATCGATAACATATAGATAATATTATTTTGGCATCACGGTTTTTATCGGTTCTTAGATTAAGTCTCGAAAATTATCTGGACTTATGTAGCTAAGTCTGTATAGACTTAAGTAGTTGTTGTATTTACATGTAAAGGTTTTAGTCTCGATGTCGTTTTTCTTCTACAATTCTTTATGGATTTGCAAAAAAACATGCCTAATATGTTGTCACATTTAGTCGAGTTATTCTTACTAAGTTAAGTTGCTAGTTAAGCTCAGTAAGGGTTTTCAAGTATGTATACTACAATTTTTTTTTTTTAATTATGTTTAAAGCAAACTTGGAAGCAGCACTGTATTCATAGTGACATCTGACATGAATTTTAGTCAGTATGTTTTGCTATTTCACAATGAATATGCCCACAGCTTGCAAAGTGCATTGTACATCTTATTCATAGTATTGTAATTCTAAAAAGGCATTTCAAACTCTCATTTTACCTACCATTTTCAAAAGTGTTTTTTCTTGAATGGCAACACTGTTTCTACATGATATGATAACTGACAGATGATTTTTGCTCATATCATATGTATTAAATCCTTTTCACCATGAATAGACCTGCCCCAAAACAACCGTTGTAATTGTCGATATACAGCTCCTGTTGCGCTATAAAGTTGTAGAAAATTAGACTTCCAGATTGTAATTTATTGGCTAGTGTCATTCACAGCACACACAATATGGTTCAAGTTGTACGGGGAAGCGATCTTAAAGCTATAAAGTCTGATCCAGTGTTTTGGTGAAATTTTTAGATGTGATAAAGTATAGTATTGTATCATGCCAGTAAATGTCCGTCCACTTTTTAAAAAGTTCATCTAATCGGCAAAGTCGATAAAAATAAAAGTTATAGATACGTTATGGAACAATTACTAACCAACAGAAGTTTTTTACCACGCCCACTTGTATATGGTTTGTTTTTTTTTTACAACTTTCCAACTAAAAAAGAAAAAAACAGTTTTTTTTTATTTAAACTGAATTGACAAAGGAGTTTTGTATGGATTAACGACGCATGGACCGCCGCCGATGGACAAACGAACCCGAACACCCTTATATTTCTCCTGGGCGACTTCTTATATTTGTATGTTTCCTATAATTTTTTTCCTAAAGAAGGACAGACTCTTTTATTTGGGGGTAATGGCAGATTTTTTGCTATAAAAAAAGGAAACATTTTGAATATTTTTTCCCGAGTTTTGGCACAGTATTTTTTCATATGTGCAGCCGGTGTCCAATGCTCAAATAATTGATTGGGGGTCTTGGACATACGAGTATTTTTTTAAGTTTTGCTATAAAAAAGTGTTAAATATTCTTTCTTGAGGGACAACAAACCTATAGGCAGTTAGTGGACGAAAGAACACAATCCACCCCAATCCCAAATATTTCATTTACGAGTACGACTTACTTTTTTCTAAGTTTCCTATAAAAAAGAAATCTTTTTTTCTTAAGGGTCAACCTATGACTTTTGTTTTATGGATACAAGTGGACAAACGAACGCACATATTTGGCTCCAAACCCGTTAAGATTTCATTTGAAAGTTCTGGAGTATTTATTGTTATGTTTGCTATAAAAAAGAAATGTTGAATTTTTTCTCAACTGAGATTTGACAAATGATGTAAATGACTTGAAAAACGCGGACAGACAAAATTCAAAAATGGTATGACTAATTCTTCAGATCATCCTAGATTCGGTCTTAACTTACGTTTTCTGTAGTTGAAACGAGGTCCTATTTACTTAAAGAGAAAATTCTTGAGCATGTTTAATTCAACATCCGCCCCAACTCCTTGGCTATTTATGTAAAATAAAGAGTATTTATCTCATTTTAAATCATATCTCTCTAAAACCCTAAACCAACCTTCCTACCGCTCATGTTTTAATTTAATTGTCATCTTCATTATCATGACAAAAATCATCACCAACATTGCCATGGCCAATAAAAATGCCAATCAACGATTTCTCCTTCACACTTCTCTATACTAAATACCTTCCAGCTTCGACAACTGATGCTTCCCCACCTCCATATGATGCTCCATCCATATTTTTCTATTTCAATTTTAAGCTCAACCTCAACCCCGTTTACTCGTGCACTTATTCTAGCTGATATTTTCTTCCCACTGTTCGTGTATATTTGGTGCCTTAACCACACGAGGGCTGATAGGTCACATTCTAAACGTAGGTATCTTTCTTCCTCAATCCATCACTTTTGGTAAAAGGTTAGCAAATGCAAATTTTAATTTACATCTGGCGTAGGTAACCCACATCATCATCATCATCATCATCGCGCACCAGTAAGTCTCGTTTGGCTTTTAATGGAAAAGACTGAAAGAAGCAACATCCCTTGCCAAGGCAGTGTGGGATGGCGTGCCGGGTGGCATGAGTATCGGCATCCCGTTTTAAACGGAGCACTCGTAGTTGTGTTTAAAAGATAAATTATAAATCTTAAATTGACAGAATCGCATGCGATAAACGATTCGAGAAGAACGGTCTCTCTGGACGAGACATGAAGAGGAATACACATCGAGGGATAGTGGGAAATTGATTGAAAACATCTTTGAAGGCGAACGTTTGACGATCGACGTTGTCGTCAGAATTGTCGGGGGCTGAAAAGCGTTTAATTAAATCAATCAATTAGTTGAACGACTTATTGACTTGAATTTTGTTTTTTTTTATGTTCCACATCTATGTCCACGTCCACGGGTGTCTGTTTCATTTTCAAGCAACGCTTATGAGTCTATAACAACCAACCGACCCACCGACACCGACCCCCAGGGCCCAGAGCACTCTGTGGAAATTCACTTAAATTAATTCGTTTGGAAATGTTATAATATTTTTTTTGTTTTTCTTTTTACCCCCGATGTTGAAAAATAAGGGAAGCAGATGGTTGGCAAAATTGCAGAGTATCGTGCTTAATGGAGACGGTTTTAGTTGTGTTGAGGGCAAAAATAAAAACAAGTGGTACTTAATTGAAGGTGTGAAATGTATACAAATATTATTGTCATTTTATCTGTTTTGTTGCAAATTGAAGGGTTTTAAAATAATTGCTATATATAGAAGACCACTGTTTTGCAATTGGAAACCCCTGGGGGAGGAAGAGCTATCATTGGATAAAATCATCATCAGATAAAATGTTTGTTTTAAATTTGAGGGATTAAGATGATAATTATAGGGTATGAAAATGGTGATTGTTACGAGTATCACAGGTCAACACACAGTTCTTTGGCCTCGAAATTAAACTTAACTTTTCTGAAGGTTTTTTGGTGCGCTGAACTCGAATTCGTTGAACCTTGAAATATCTTCACTGCGTAGGAGTTTTGAGATACTCAAATCTAAAAGCGAAAATAATGGTTTTAATTTTCTCAGAATTCAAGTTTAACTTTTCGGAAGGTGTGCCCTGAATTAATTTTTTTCCTTTAAAATGTATTTGGAATTTTCTGAAAAAGTTTTATTTCACTTGGAGCAATGTCTTTAGTAATAAGAACTTGGGCTTAACTGAAATTTACCCCAAAATCCATAGTATTAAACTATCAGTATCACTTTTTAACTAAATAAATACTTAAAAAAGGCTCAGTCGCATTTAAGTTCATGTTAAAATATCAAGTTTGATGGTGAGAGTAATAATACGTACTCTCACCATCAAACTTGACATTTTAACATGAACGAGCGATTTGGATTTAATTAATTAATATAGTAGAGGAAATTATTCTAAAATTATCTATTCTTCAATCATGAAATTTTGTGTTCTTTCGAGTTCACGAAGCATTCAACTCGACGAATGTTTTCAAGTGCGTTCATACTCTGCATAATAATCTGTCAAATTACTATTATCAGTGTTATGTTACAATAAAGAAATTATTATTCAATTGATTCACAATGATTGCGATGAATTCGGCTTTCGATAAATACGATTTGGAAATTTAAGTATGCCTACCAAAAATCGTGTTAAGTGATGTGACTTACGTTTAAACGGTTTTGGAGGCACTTCTAAAAAATTGACAAATTATTGAAAAGGAATCAATATTCAAAATATGTTTCAAAGAAGAATATTATTACAAGATGCTTTCAACTATTTCTTGGAGAATTATTTAATTTCCTCAGATAAAAAACTGCTAAAAAACTATTTTACATATGGTGTTAAAGCTTAACTGTAACACACAAAATTAAATTTGTCTTCAGTTTCGTTAAGTTATTTATTGTGATTAAACAAACAATAACGCCACGTATGAGCATAAATCTGCAACTAAAAATGTCAATTTGCGAAATATATTCAAATATAGCGAAAAACCTGCAATTGAAATTAATTTTGCAAAGCTTGCTTAACTGAATCGCAACAAAATTGATTTGTCTTAAATTTCGTCAAGTTATTTATTGTGATTTAACAAATAATAATGCCACGTATGCGTATTTAACGACAATGGAAAATTTTGGCTTTTCGTTCGCTGGTCAGGCTGATTTGTGAGTCATTTGAAATGTTCTATAAGATCCCGAATTTTTAGGCGTTCCCAAAAGTTTGCATGTAACGATAATCGAAGGCAAATAAACTCTATCCAATTATGTTCGTTCTTCGCCAGAATTCGGTTTCGCCTACGCCATAAAACGCCCAACGTCCAATAGATTAAGGCATTTCCAAATTTGAAATGTCTAAATCAACAGTTTAATTTTTTCTAAAATATAATTCATGATGACCAAAAAAAATTTAAGGACCAGAAGGCTTTAATAAATATTGGCACGATTAACGAAAGTAATGAAGGTTTTTTTCCGAAGAGGAACTTCGGTGGGGAAAGTTATTGAGGGTATTGAGGGCTTTCTCTACAAAGATTAAGAGCTGTCAATAACCAGGGGGTCTGTATCTTTTTAGGGTTTTCTTTAACATTACTTTTACGTTCAAAGTGGGGTTATACTTTTGCATGGTACTGTAATGCTATTTAAGTATGAAAATATCTGTGCACTCTACCGCAACCTAAAGATCAAACAGTTTACTACTTTTGTATGCAGAATCGTAAAATCGATGATGAGAAAAGAATGGAAATTTTGACCAAACTCCATTTGTGTCGAAGAGAGCTGCAAGGCTTCAACTTGACTTCAAAATCGCATCTCTGTGGACCAACCACAGCTCTCATACTCTGTCCTTTACATAAACCTAGGACTCAGACTTAAGAAGCTGATGATTGTGTTGTCGAGTTGACTTCCCTACCATGAAAAAAAAACAACTTTCAAAATTATAATTCTATTATGCGCACTTACATCCACGGATGAGGCTGAAGAACACATCAAAGAGGATCTTAAGAGCCTATTCGGAATATGATGTCAAAGTTGTGCTCGTGTACCTACTTGTACTTCAATGCTAAGAGCGGATTGAATTTAATTCAATAGAAAGTTTAAGCGACCTCAACTACAAAGTGCGTTTTGCCCACGCAAGACAGTGGGCTCATCATCATCATCAAGTAATAGACTTTGCAAGATCTGGGTTATACGGCTATAAGTAGCACTAGATTTTTTAGGTTTTACAGACCAGTTGAAACACCAATTAAATCGACCAGGTTCTAATAGAGGGAAGGCACGTAGCAGATATCTTAGACGAGCGTACATTTCGGGGAGCAAGGGTCAACTCTGATCATTTCTTAGTTGCGGCCAAATTCAGAACTCGATTATCCAACGAAGAGAAATTGCGAAGAAGAAATTCCATGTACCTTAGCATTCCTGAAGTTTCCAGAGTCTAAGGAATTTACATAAGTGCAAGCTCTCCGCTGTACATTCATCTACCAAAGACTCCAACAATCAGTGGTGCCAGTATCGGGTATCGGGATATAATCAAAGAGGCTGCCTAAACCTCCGAAGGCTATCCATAATCCCAGACAGAGAATCTGCGGTATGATGATTAATGCGGGCTAGAATATGCCAATACGAATATGAAAAGAAGAGTACCGAACTAAAAGAAGAAGATTCGGGGAGATTCTCAAGGAGATGGAAAAGTCTCACAATCCAAACAATAGCCGTTAGTTTTTTATAAAATTCAATCAACTGGCTGCTGGTCTTCAGACCGGAACGGCTCTTTGAAACATTGAAGTTAATTTTATTTCCAAAGAAAGCGGAAGTGTAGACTTAACTTACAAACTTAAGGAGCTGAATGTAAATCATGGATACGTAATGACAATATGGCAAGAAAATATCTCACTTCCAATCAATAAAGAACCAGTTCTACACCAAGTAAACAAAGGGTAGACTTGTCAAGTTCTTATAGCTGCTTACCAGCAAGGCTTTTCAATACATGCATTAAATCGTCAATCAAGTATAAAAGAGGAATATTTTGTCGAAACTATTTCAAAACTCCACAGAGTTTCGGCAAAGAGATGCGCTATCATGTGATTTCTTCAAAAATGTTTGGAGCACATATTGTGCACGGCAGGCATTAAAATGGAATAAAATTTCTTTAACAGATCTGTTTATCCAGTCTAATACAAAAAATTGAATACAGCAGTTCGTGGAGAACCAGGGACTAAGAACTTCCAGCCATTCTTGTCTGCTTATCAGCTGAAATGTAGGAAGCTCAAAATGTTCTGTCGGAAAATCTCAAATGGGAAGCACTTTTCCATGGCAAGGCAGAGTGGCATACCGACAAAATGCTGAGCGGCACACTTTCGTTGAGCGGCAAGCGTCGTTTCTGAAGGAATAACTGCCGATGAAACTTATTACTTTGTCGCTTTGCTGCCTACCGTTCTATGTGGGGCTTTGGCAATAGACTATTATATACCGAGGGCATCGTTCCTTAATAGAGTCTATCATGGAAATCTTGAAGTAATCGAGCATAAGACCGTGAACATGTTATCAAAAAATAAATCTATTAGCATCTATATCGACCAGCTAGGATGCAATGTCACCATTGATAGCAGAAACTTGGATGTAGGAAAGGATTTCTGCTACTTCGGAATACAAATTAACTCCACAAATATGATCCGACGAAGAATTGTCCTAGTAATCCACACTCCTTCGCTTTTGGCGATCAAATTCGTTCGTATTCTAGCTTAGCCTAGATTCGAGAGTAAATGGATCCTCGATCCTCCAGTTCGAAGCCGTTGCGGAAGCAAGAGCACTAATTCTAGATGCTGGAAGTCTTAGAAGATAAAAAGCTGCTATTTCCAAGGCGAGAACCCTTCATGGATCGTTAGCCCATTAAGTAAGTTACTCTATTGAGAAATTACAACCTGATAAATAGTTAATTTCCATTTAATTCATGATTTCCTAAATGAAAATGAAATTTCATGCGAGTAAGACTTTCATTTTATTTTCTTAAAAAAAAAAAAAAAAGATAAACAAACTCAGGACCCAAAAATGGAATTTTTTGATTCCGATTAGATTAAACATAAACCCTGAACTGCCTTTGAATATTTTTAAGCCCTGCAACTATTAGTTTTGCTTATGGAATTTAAGGTACTCGTATCTTCAAAATAGGTACCTTGAATGTGAATAAAATATCAACTTTCCTCCTTCTAAGAAATTCAATTTCCGGGTTTTTATTTTTTTACCTTCAATCGATTTCCTCAGAATTTATTTTTTTTTTAAATTATGAAACAGATACTTCTTCAAATTAAAATAAAATAAATATTTCAATGAAAGAAAAAAACATCCACATCCAGAATCCAAATATCATTCTATTACCATTAAGAATTGGGTATATTAGGTATATGACGAAAAGTAAATTGTTATTTTTTTTCCTTCACTTTCTCGTGGTAGCTATTTACCGGCATGAAAAAAGCTCCGATATATCCTTTTTTGTATATTCCTTGCACGTCCCTAACCTTGCTCATTATTCAATTATACCTCAACACAAAAAAGGCTATCCACTATCGACGTCATATTTCCAGACCATCGCAAGAAACATCTTCTTCTTCTTCAAAAAGAAAAGGACTACCTATTCTAAGATGACAGCCTCTCTCCGAGATATATGTATAAAGCAAGACATTACCTACCTACAGGCTACATCAGTAGCAGCAGAAAAAAGCGCAATATCCCTGTTCTCGACGCGTCTACACATAAACAAAATTTCATTCAATATAAAATATAATCAACGAGACAACGAGCTTTCAAAGAGAGCATCGACGTAAAATATAGTCACGAAAAGCTTGGAAGAAAGTGATACACGTAAAATACAAGAAAAAAAAAAAAACTTGGAACAATTGATTTCTCCGAGAAGAGGACTTTCTAAATTCTATAATTTCTCAACTACGAAGTGGTGATATAGCTGCTTACGGGATTCTAGATAATAAGCTTGAATTCTTGAAAGTTCAAACCTGCGCGCTCCATTATATTTCATTCCCAGAGGCAGAGAGAAGGAGAGTTTGGGAGAGAGAAAAAGAGAGACGAAAGTGCACCCTCCCAAATCACCACCATCAGGAACAAGAAGCTATTACAAAATCCAAACCAAATCGAAGCCCATCCTGTATGGGCTTTATTATATCACCTTCTTCTCGCTGGTGGCTCGCTGATGTTTGGTGATGGTACAAAACAACTAAATTCTCCACTTTAATTGTGTATATCAGTGCAACATCACTGCAACATAAAAATCTCATCTCGGAACGAATAAAATAACTATTCAAAGATTAAAAAAAAAATCTAACAGCCCAGCCCGACTTGAACACGAAATCGAAAAAAAAAACACAAACAAAAAAAAATATCTATCATCGTCCAGAAAAAAAAACTTCCATTTAGTATCTCGAGCGGACGCTGCCTGAACAGAACCTCAAAGATACTTCTCTCATACAGACACGTAAGGTGTGCTCCGGTGTTGTGTGGTGTTTAAAAAAATAATTTTGTTTTAAATTTTTGCTCTCCCTTGTCAATTTGCTTGTGTTAAGATACATATCCTTGAAACAAAAAAAAAGGATATTTTCGTGGTAAAATTTTGACAAAAAAAAGTTAACATCCCTTCTTTTGGTGTTCATTTTTTTTTAATTTTTAATTCTTCAATATTACATTCATCTCCTTCAGGGCCAGCTGTTTGGTCATCATCCCCATCATCATCATCATCCTCAACTAATGTATGGTTCGTTAAAAAAATTAAAGGAACTTCTCTCACTCTTAAGTTCTGCAAAAATAAATTCCCAATGAGTGTGTCAAGTAAAACACAAACCAACAACAAAACAAATTGAATAAAAAATAATCTCATTCTAAAGGTTAAAAATCCCCATCGAAGCAGTAAAGCCGGCAATAAGTACAAACGAAGAAGAAGAAGTAAAAAAGATACAAAAGTATCTTCCAAGTGAAACTTTTGCAGAATATTTTCTTTATTCTACCAATTTCTTTCATTTCGAATTATTTTTATTTCCTCATATTCATTCAATTTTTCTGACGAAATTAAAAAAAAAATCATCATCAATTCTTATTCTTACTATTTTTTTTTTTTACTCCGATAGATATTGTATCTTTACACTTTCACTCTGCCGTTGATTTTCATTTTCAACTATAAATTAATTAAATTAATCGAACGTGTGTGAGTGTTTGTGACAAATTATTACTTAACCGAATTAATACGCGACATCATCGCAAATTTTAAGAAAAAAAAAATATTAATAAAAAAAAGTTACAAAAGTATCTAACGTATATCTATAGCATATCCTTATAGATACTTAAAGTGATTTTAGAGCTAAATATTCTCAAGGGTATGGTCTCAAGAAAGGCTGCACTATTGATCATCTTCATCGCAATTGAAAGCAATCTCTGTGAGCTGTAATTACCTCTAGGAATACCAAAAAAAAAAAAAAAAAAACTGTTCACACAGTTTGTCCTAAAGAGAAAAGGTGAGTTTTTTTTGCAATTTTTCCTTTCAACCGTTTACCATTTCGTTCAAAGTTATCTTAAGATTCGACGGGAAAGTTTAGTTTTTTTTTTTTAGTTTATTCTCTAAAAAAAGTTTTCTCTTTTTTAATTTCTTAAAAAATGATGCACACCCACTTGAGTTTTTTTTCTTTTTTTTGAAAGTCCTTCAAGGTAAATTCTTCTTTGCCGCGTTGTCCTTGAAGTTTCAAACTGAAAAAAAAAAACAATAAAACGCACACATTTTTAAGTTAAGTGTCTGTGCCTGTCTGTCTATGTTGAAAAAAGGATATTTTGTTTTATAAATTAAAATTTTATTAAAAAAAAAAAAAAAAAAAACTTGAACATTCCGCTGCTCCTTTTGTTCGCAATTACCCAATATTGGGAACATTCTGATTGTTTTTTTTTTTTTTTGAAAGCAGACTCATTCCCATCGTAACAAATCCTTGCTATTAATTCTTTTTTGTTTGTGTAGCTTCTTCTTTTTTTTATTTTATGAGATTATAAATAATTTATTTGGGTAATTTAATTTAAATGCTCATGGTTACAGGGATGGGCTGTGTGTGTGTGGTGTGTTATAGAAGGAAACAACGGACAAAAAAATTTCTCCCTTAAGTACATGAAAAGAAAGGGATTTCTTAATGTTGCCAATTGAGAAAATGCTGATGAGGGTTTTTCCAAATAAGTTTTCTACAAACTTCTGCTAATAATGATGTCCTTTGTAGTTAACCGTTAAGCTATAGATAGATTGAAATTTTTTCCCATTTGTTTTTGAGAGCATTTTAGGGGAAGTTTTTATAGACGTGCGTCGTGAGGTTAATTTTCGTTTGTATTGCTTTCGATCAAATGAATTATTTACTAACCGAACGACTAAGGATTAATTTTTAATTCTAAGGACATCGTATGATATTGCGAATTTTTGTCCCCCCCATTTCAATCGTTCAAATCCCTTTTATCGTGATGTTTTCATTCATCCTTAAAGAGCTGTTATGTATATATTTTTGTCACGTGGCATGTCCTTGTTTTCCATTTACTTTGTTCCCTTTAATTTATATGCGTCCTGAGGCTTATCACACGAAAGCATACATATATGCATAAAATATAATTGGTTGTTGCAATTTTTTTTTATTTTTACTTTACAATACATGATGGCAAAAAAAGTACACACTTTCTATCTACATAACTTACTGTAGGTAAATTGCAGCTGTCATCTGCCAGGTGCTGATAAATAAATTAACAATGCAGATTTGACCCTATAGAACCTATTCCCTTTTTTTTTTTTTTTTTTCTCTTGTTTTCGTTTTTGCTTCTGTTTATTTATTTATTTTATAAGGACATTTTGGTGTCGTTTGCATATATAATGAATATATCTGTATTTATAAGCATCAAGTTCAGGATATATGAACCTATTAACATCAGGATACTGTGTATGATGACCAAAATGGAAACGTTGGTACACACTATCATTACCTATTATAACCTACCTACTCGTACCTACTGTGTTTGGTTGGTATAGGGATGGATTTTTATTAGGGAGAGTTGGATTAAATGGTCTTTGCCATCAGGATATATCCCTGATAAAACAAAAATATTGTATCTTGGCGTTCGAGAATCGAGAATGGCAAATAACAAAAAAAAAGAAGAAAATTGCTGTGGTGGTGGTGGGCGTGTTGGTTTTGGTGACGAACGTTTCTACTCCTATATTATCTATATCAGAACAGGAATGAGATCCCTGAGGGTCGTGTGTGTCTGAACAGATGGGTTTGGTTTGATTTTCTCTGCTGACGTCATGATTAAGCCAGCGTCACTCATGCGAATATAATTGAGATCCATTACAACATTTTTTGCCTTTGGGTGTAGGTATACAAAAGGTACGTTTGCTACTTGATCTGTTGAGTAGACATATTTGATGTTTGTCAAATGACATTTACGTCATAAATATTTTGTAAAGAGCTTGTTCTGTTGAATTATCTATAAGATGAATATTGTTTTTTTCGTTTGTAAAGATATCTAAAATCATGATAATCTATGTGGGTTTAGTCTTGGAATTCTAATGGTACTTATCGAAAATTGAGTGTTCGTACATTTAAACATATGAACATTGATTCAATTTGGTTCTATTTCCGATTAGTACACACAATGGCTGGCGGTCAGCCATCAGACGAATAGGGGGAACAACATGTAGCATACGAAAACATGCACGTGCCGTAACTATTCGGGACTGGTGGAAGTGTGATCATAGCCTCTCCGCGGCGGCCGCTAGAAACAAGCCTTTTAAAAAAGGTTTGGCTAATATGATCAGGCTGGTTCCTCAGGTTGGCGACAGGTTAATTCCCTGTCCCGTAAAACTAAAAGAATTACGAGACCGACAACAAGCCTCGGAAACGGACTGATTTCACGACGACAACCCACGCAAAGAAAAAGGAAAAACGATTTACGAATTTTCTTATGGAACGTACGATCGCTCTATAGAGCTCGAGCTGCTCAGCAGCTAGCCGATGCCCTGTCAAAGTATAAAGCTGACATAACAGCTCTTCAAGAAATCAGATGGACAGGGAATGGTGTTCTACAGAAGAAGGAATATGACATATACTATAGCTGTCATACAAAACACCATGTGCTCGGGGTAGGCTTCCTAGTCAGCGAAAAAATGAAGTCTACCATCATCGGCTTTAACGCTATAAGCGAAAGGCTATGCACCCTTCGCGTGCGAGGCAAATTTACGAACATCAGCCTCATTAACGTTCACGGACCTACGGAGGAGTCCTCAGACGAAGAAAAAGAGACTTACTACGAACAAGTCGAGAGGGCCCTCAATGCCTGTCCAAGGTATGATGTTAAAATCATCCTTGGGGATTTGAACGCAAAAATAGGTCGGGAGCCGGTATTCAGGCATTACGCAGGCACCCATAGTTTGCATGAGAACACTAATGACAATGGACTTCGAGTCTTAGAATTGGCAGCATCGAAAAACATGGTCGTTGCGAGTACCAGGTTCCCGCGTAAAGATATCTACAAAGCCACCTGGGTATCACCTGATGGAGTCACTCGTAACCAAATAGACCACGTGTTGATAGACAGTCGCCACTACTCGAACTTGATGACGGTACGAACGTACCGAGGTGCCAATATCGACTCGGATCACTATCTTGTTGGTATGGTTTTCCGAGGGCGGATTGCCTTACGAAGACGCATTGCATCCGCCGATCAGGTTCGAATCAACACGGCTGCCCTGCGCAATGAAAACACCAGTAACACCTTTGGTAATGCGTTAGGACTCGCCCTAGAAACACCTGACTTAGGGAGAGTAAGTCCTGGAGCCAGTATGCTGGGCGTAAATGAAAAGTGGACACGTCTTAAAAATACTGTCATTAGTACTGCCAACTCCATCTTAGGCAGCAGTCGTAAAAATCGGAACGACTGGTTTGATGATGAATGCAAGCTAGCGACTGAACGTAAGAATGTTGCGTACCGAGCAATGCAACAATCTCATAGAACGCGGGCACGCGAAGAGGAATATAAAGAGCTCAGAAGAACAGAAAAACGGCTTCACAGACAAAAGAAATCAGCCTGGGAGAAGAACCTAATCTGTGAAATAGAAAACAGCCGAGAGCGAGGTCCGCACCAGGCGCGGAAGTTCTACCAATCCGTCCGAAACATGACGCAGTACACACCACGCTGCACATACTGCAAGGACGGAGAGGGAAATCTGATCACCGATCCTGAAAGCATACTGGAGCGATGGGAAGTGTACTTTAATGAATTGCTAAATGGTCAGCTCACTGCAGAAGTGGAGGCTCCACTACTTCAAGAAGAATACTCTATGTTGCCGCCACCAAGCATAGAAGAGGTTGAGAAGGCTATAGGCCGGCTTAAACAGAACAAAGCCCCGGGAGCCGATGGCATACCAGCCGAATTATTCCATCACGGCGGGCCAGCCTTACGTCAAGCAATTCATGATATTATAGTACACGTATGGGAGCAGGAAGAAATGCCAGAAGACTGGCGAAAAGGTTTAATATGCCCCATACATAAGAAGGGAGATGTCACAACGTGCAGCAATTATAGAGGTATCACGTTGTTGAGTACCGCCTATAAGATACTCTCCTCTATCCTACAAGACCGGATAACCCCATACGCTAAAACCGTCATCGGACAATATCAGTGTGGTTTCATTCCAGGCAAATCAACAACTGATCAGATCTTTACCCTTAGGCAGGCGATGGAAAAATGTCTAGAATTTAACATCCCAACATACCATCTGTTTATAGACTTTAAGGCCGCCTATGATAGCATAGCCAGGGTAGAACTTTACAAAGCCATGAGAGAATTCGGCATCCCAAATAAATTGATACGACTATGTAGGTTGACCATGACTAACGTAACAAGCCAAGTAAAAATAGCCGGATTGCTATCCAGACCAATCAAAATCTTTAATGGACTCCGACAAGGGGACGGTTTGGCCTGCCTCCTCTTCAACCTGGCGTTGGAGAAAGCAATCCGTGACTCTGGCACGGCAACAAGAGGGACCATCGTCAACAGGTCCAGCCAGTTACTAGCTTACGCAGACGACATTGACATCATCGGAAGAACCGAACAAGCTGTACACGATTCCTTCATCCAGATCGAGCAGGCGGCACAAAATCTGGGGCTGCACATTAGTGAAGGTAAAACAAAGTACATGGTGGCGTCGAATGCGAGAGGAACAGTTGGTCAAACAATCAAGGTAGCGGAGCACGAATTTGAAGTGGTGCAATCCTTTAAATACCTTGGGTCAATAGTAGCAGCCGATAACAATATAGAAGAAGAAATACGCGGGCGGCTTCTCAAATCCAACAGAGCCTACTATAGTCTGTCAAAGCTTTTCAAATCCAGAAATCTCACCATAACTTCAAAACTGCTGCTGTACAGGACCATGGTCCTGCCAGTACTCACATATGGATCTAAAACTTGGGTGCTTAGCAAAAGGCACTCCGACCTCTTAGCTGCGTTCGAGAGAAAAGTCTTAAGGAGAATTGTTGGCCCCATATGTGAGGAAGGACGATTCCGGAGACGGTACAATCATGAATTGTACGCAATCTACCTAGAAGCAGATATCGTGACAAAAATTAAGCTCGGTAGACTCCGGTGGGCAGGGCACCTAGCTCGCATGAGCGAAGAGGAACCTGCTCGGAAAGTTCTTTGTGGTACATTCTATGGTAGACGACAGCGTGGTAGACCATGCTTGCGCTGGAGAGATGGCGTAGACCAGGACGCCCGAAGCCTTGGGGTGCGCAACTGGATGGCGTCGGCTAGAGACCGGGATAGGTGGAGAGACTTGTTGAAAGAGGCCAGGACCGGAACCCGGTTGTCGAGCCGATGATGATGATGACACACAATGGCTGGTACTGTGAATTTAATACTGAATTTCAAATTATAAAACGCCCAATTTGGGAGAACTTTTCTACGGGCATTAACAAAAACTGCACTTCTAAAACTAAGTGTATAAGCACTTAAAGAATCTGTTTGAATAAATCTATTAAACTAATGGCTAAACTAATGTGGAGACAAATTGTATAAAAATTAATGATGTTCTCTGTCAAAAATTGCACTTTAAAGCCTCAAATAATCCAATTAAAAAAAAAATCAGTTTGGAGACCAATTCTGTTTTTTGTACGTTACTTGTCAAAGTATTCCCATTTCCATACTTTCTTAAGTCTGATTTAGCTTTATGCATCTTGGCGAAATAACATACCCCCAAATTTAAGCCATAATAACTTAATTAATTCTTTTAAAAACAATCCTATTATATGAATGGCGCCCAATGTGGAGCCCTTATGTGTTAATACATTTTATGAACCTTCTTCTCAAAGATTGTACGTTTAAAGCTCAAAATAAAGCATAAAATTATCTGTTTAAAACAATTAATTTCATAATTGTCACCATTTTGGAGAGTTTTTGTGTGTTCTGTAGTTGTTGAAGTCTGCATTTCCAAACCACACTTTTTGTTACATGAATTAATGAACCTTGTTAAAGGAAACAATCTCAAATTTAAGCCTAAAAGGATATGCTTAAAAACGTCTATCTAATGGTGGCCAATTTGGAGACATTTTTATGTTATGTTTTCTTGTGTGTACTTATCTTTCCAAAATCTTTACATTTCTTTTAGTGTGATATACTCGTAGTTTCTTGTACGAAACCGAGAAAGCTATGTTTTCAAAAACTGGTCTATTCGGTAAATGGCGCCCAATATGAAGACATTTTGGTTCCCTATGGTCTTATGCAACTTGAAGAAGGCTACATTTTCAAACTACGTTTTGTGTGATAAGATTAAACATCTAATGTTAAATTGAACAAACCCCTAATTGAAGCTTGAACGAATCTGTTTAAAAAAGACTTCAACATAAATGGAGTGCAAATTGAAGATATTTTGATTGTTAAAGTTTTATTTATTCTATAGTTTGTGATTATGTTTAATGTTCTTTGCAATAAGTTTTATTTTCTAACCTGAATTTAAAGTCTGTTTAAAAAAATGTGCTACATTAAGAGCGACTAATTTGGAGACTTTTTGTTTGTTATGATTTAATTTAATTTTTCGAAGTCTATATATTTTCAAACCTCTTTTCCTGTGATAAAATATGATGTCAAAGTCAACAAACCTTAGTGAATATATGTACATACGTAAAATGAATTACATAAATGAGTAGAAATCTATGGTGGAATAGGTAGTTCTTTAGTAGGCCGATTACATTCCTGCCGGATAAGTATAGGAATAGTTGAGAGTTGGTGCAAGTAAGACCCCAGTTTGTTTGGATTTTTGGTGCAATTTTATTGCGTTCCGAAGCAAGACTGGGAAGAGGACTTCTTTTATTATTGCTCCCAGTTTGCTGAGACTAAAAAAGCATCTTTTAGAATTTGGGACTTCTACATATCATTTTCTTTTTCAATTATACTGAAACCAGCGCGCTCTGCTCAAAATATTTTTTTTCCTTCAAGGGAATAAAGATATGGTATCAGTTTTTCTACTAAAAGAAATTTATTAAGGCCTAAAAATTTAAATAAAAATATTAAACAAATTGTTTCAGAGTCCTTTTGTTTGTTTTAATGTTTTAATAAAAAGTTAAGGTCTGAGAACATACTAATTCTGTCCTGGAACTATGATTTTTTTTCCAGTTCCAAACAAACCTTGAAAACTGTTCGAAAAAACTATTTTTTTTTATTTATTTAAAATTATATTTATTTTTTCGATTTGACTATTCAATTTATTTAAAAAAAAAAAATATTATTTTATTAAAATAAAAATAAACAAATAGAGCTTTTTAAAGCATTGCACATTCGTGTAGTACGACTAAAGATAAAATCTCTTTTCTTGAAAGTACATTCGAAACTGGGCTGAGTAATGTGGATTCCTAGAAGTTTTTTTTTTCGAAAATTACTTACGCCATATTGAAAACATGTATGTACATTTATAAAAAATTCTTTTTTGTTTCCAACAATGTAAAATTTGCCGCCATCAGTTATCATCCTGATTTATTGAGAATTATTTCCCAAACGATTTCTTTCTCGTTTTCGAGTATTTAAACGTTAATTTTACAATTCAAAGATTATTTATCCAATGTTTGTTATTATTTTTAGATACAGATAATAGAAACAAAAATATTATATTATTATATATGAAACCCAATTAAATATTAAATTCCTGTACAAATCATGCAAAATTATAATAAAATATGATAAGAGCTCAAAACCAAAACAATACAACTTTCTTCATATAAATTAAAGGTTATAAAGAATGTCATATAACGCTTAAATTTTCAGACAAAGCAAAATATCTGGGTCTTATTTTGGACAAGAAATTAAGCTGGAAGCCCAATATCCAAGAGAGAATCAACAAAGCCAACATAGCTCTATTCTCTTGCAAAAAAGCCGTAGGTAACAAATGGGGTCTATGTACAAATTCATTTTACACACTGGCTATACATCTCAGTCATTAGACTGATACTTACATATGGAGTAACAGTATGGTGGACTGCGCTGGAAACAGCAACAAACCGCGATAAGCTCGGCAAAGTCCAACGAACAGCCTGCTTAATCATGGGTGGAGCTGTCCGCTCAAATCCTTCCGCTGCACTTGATGTTCTGTACTCTTAGTCTATCTTTTCGTCTTCCCAATCACTGTAGCGTGTTCCAGGCAGAGCTTCTAGCAATAAAAGAAGTTCTCTTTTGGCTCAAAGAAAACGTTATATTGACTACTGATATACGTATTTTCTCAGACAGCCAAGCTGCCATAAAGTCACTGGACTCTGTCTCCATTAACTCACTAACAGCCCAAAACTGTCGATTATCTCTGATGATAATGTCAAAACAGTTTAACACTCACCTTATATGGGTGACCGGGCATAGAGACATTCCAGGAAATTGCAAAGCCGACGAACTTGCAAAAAAAGGAACAATTTTACCTTTGTTGGATAGCAAATCCAACATCGGTATACCCCTAGCTACTTGTAAACTTATGCTAAAGCATGATACCATAAAGAAAGCTAACCAAAGATGGACCAGCACCCCAAACAGCTGTCATACAACAATGTATTATGTAGAGATTACACTGGAAATATGTTGAAATCTTGTATGATTCTGTTTCTCAGAAATGTATCATACAAATCATCATACAGTTGATTTACCTCAAATGTATCATACATATATTTCACAAAGGACATCAATGTGCTGTTTTGTTTCACAATATTGTTCTCCCCTTTATTCTTTATACTTTTTACTATATGACAAGTAATGTATTCGTAACAAAAATCGAACTCGAGATTTTGATCAGATTTGACATTACGATGATGATAGAACCATTATTTCGTTTTCGATTTTCTCAAAAACCATAAAATTGATTCTGCCCAATTTTTGTGTATGCTTAAGCTCTTTAAAATTCTGTGTAAACATTTTCAAACAGTTTTTCTTTTTGGATTTAAAAGAAAAAAAATATATTTTTGTATGGGGTTTTCCATATTTCAAAAACCATAAGCTAGATTTTTTTTTTGAAACTTGACAACAGTATTTTTTTTGATTATATCAACAAGAAAAAAAGTGATCCTTTATCGAAAAATTTAAGGTGCCCACTTTGCAAATATTAAAAAAAGCTTTTCGAAAGTCTTGAGTCAAAACGGCACATAGAACTTTGATACATTTTGTTGTTTTACTTAGTTAAAAAAAAATAGAAATGGATACAACTGACAGTATCTACCATTTGATTTTTGACTTTCTCTACATTGGATAATCGGACCAAAGTCTTCTTAAATAATTAAAAAACATTTTTGAAAAATAATTTAAAGAATTTTGCTCAGTTTTAGGATAGCCTTCTTTTCATGCTAACTATTTAAAAAATTCAAAGAACTCGAGGCATAAGGGCAAGTACGTGGGATCCAGTCTCAAATTGTATGACAGTGAATTATCAAAATCATACGAGTACATATCTTAAATAATGAGCACTAGCTCGTAGCGAACCAGGACCAGTGAATTACGACACTCAACCATTCCTATTTGCGTGTTACCAGCAAGAATGTAGGGACGTACAATTTTCTGCCGAGTCTAAAAGGCTAAGATGAGCAGCTCTTTTTTTGGCAAGAGATACTCTTGAAAAATATAAAAACTAAAACATTGGCATCATGTCAGACAGCCAGGCTGCACTAAAAACACTAAGCTCCTACGCCATTAGTTCCAAACTTGCTTGGGAGTGTGTGATTAAGCTTAATGAATTGCGCAAGAAAAACACTGTCACACTTCATTGGGTACCAGGTCACGTTGGTGCCCAGGGTAACGAAGAGGCAGACTCCTTAGCAAAAATAGGTGCATCGACACCCCTTATAGGGCCAGAAACCTACAGCGGAATAGGAGAGAACGTGATTAAAAATAAAATCAAAAACAGAAGAGGAGGCGAAAAGATCAAAAATCTGGAAGGAACTCGCCAAGCTGAGACAGGCGAAACTTCTACACGGGGACTATAACCGAGAGCGTTTTCTAACCTGCATCAGCTTAAGTAGGAACAACCTCAGAAAAATCACAAGGCTTCTCACAGGCCACTATGAGTTGAGAAGACACTTCAACATCCTTGGCCTAGTGAACAACGCGTCTTGCAGATTCTGCAACATTCACAAGGAGACGCCTGACCACATACAGGGGGGATGTAATGCGCTCGTGCATCAAAGGCATATATATCTGGGCAAACACCACATACAAGAGAGTGAATTATCCTCCCTTAAAATACTGCAAATGCCTCGATTCCTCAAAGGAACAAATTTGGTGGAAGAACTGTAATGATGAGCCAACCTCATCCAGTTCTAGATGGGGGGCACAATAGATCTTTAGGTCACAGTGTTTTTATACCCCAATCTAACGCACAAACCATGGTGGTTTTATGGCAAGTCTTGTATTTTAAATAATATATGGCGCAATTCAAATTAACTCATATTGAAAAATCAAGAAAATTAAATTTGCATGTGGTGCCGATTCGCATAAAACAGGGGCCGAATTACCGCTTCAGTGACGAGTGAGCGAGTCCCATCAGTGATCGAATGAAAATGTCAAATTGGAGTACTTTATTGCTCGATAACGTAAGCGGTAATGCCAAATTCACATAATTCAGTCACGTATTACTCGATAACTGATGCGGTGATTTGGCCCCAGTTTTGCTGCATCAAACTCATTAAAAACGCCTTTAAAACAGTGACGACAACCAGATATGGATCAATCCAAATAAAAGCAGTTTTCCATTTCATTTGATTGGACCTCACAGAAGAATCGACATTTTTTCTCTTTGATCAAATCAAATCAAATTGAATTGAGTGATGGAGGCATTCACATCAAGGATCAGATTCACATTGAATTGCATTGAATTAAATTGATTAAAATTAATTTACTGTCAATTTGACTTTTAGATCATGACATGATGTTAATTTGCGAATCAATGTGAAAAAATTTTCAATTTAAATCATTTCCGTTATAAGATTCTGCAACAACCGACACACTGTTGTTATTTTTTCGATGCCCAGATTGATTGAAGATACTTCGTATTCAACAATGATTCAAATAAAACGTGTCAACTACTTCAAATATTTCAAGTTAGATGTCACTTACACTCAAAGAGGAGCGATTATCTTCAATTGCTTTGTTGCATCTCATTGGTTCTATTTGTTCAAATCTTATTTGAACCGACAATTTGTCTCACCCACCATTATCTTCAACCCAACATCCATCAGATTGATGGTTCGTCCTTGTGTATGCGAATTCTTTGGGTTCCCTTTATTCTTTTGTGCAATACAGAATTCTCGGAGAAAAATTAAAATTCACTCACACATAAAGTTTACATATCCATTAGCATCTGTGCCAATATTTGCATTCTCACTTTGCTGCTCTGTTATTCAAAATTGTGTTCGTGCGATTGTCAGTGCTTAATGCTCTCACAGTCACAGAGTCTGAGTTCTGAGCTTAAAATCCAATCTATTATCCTTTCAATTTAATTTTAGGTAGATATGGTTTGCATATCACACATCCTGCTCCAGAATAATTGTTCTCCCCATTTACTCGTCATCCTTGGCCGAAATTTGTGTGTATAGTTGTGTAATTCTTATGGAAAAATAGTAACTCTTGTTCTTTTATTGCCGATAAGGGTGTGCTATAAGGGCGAGAGATGTCATTTCAAGGATGTTTTATTTTCATTAATTTTAATACAAAAATCTGTGTTTTGAGAATAAGGGAATTTTAGTTAGTTAAACCGAGTGTCACACAGGGATTCACAAGGATGAGTTCTTAAAGTTCGAACCATCGTAGATGTGAAGATTTAAGTTATTTCCTTTAATTCCATTCTTAAAAAAATCCATTGTGTTCAATTTAAATGAATTTCTCAAATCTCATTCCCTAGGTAACCATTAAGGTTAAAAGCAGTAACGTGCAACCCAGTCGTGCATTTAATTTTGTTTGTATCGGCATTTTGTATCTGTGTGTGTACATTAATTCAGAGTCATTGAATGTGGGCGGGTAATAAGAAGGAGCGGCGATGAGGGTAGAATTTGGGGGTGGTTTGTGCTATTATATGTATCTTTTTGTAAATCTACCTACAGCTACACATCTGCCATTATCTCACGCACAATAAAATACAAAGATTAACCACACTTAAGTGATTACAATTGGTTACTTGGATGAATGAATCAGAAAATCTGATGGTGGACACAAGAAATATAGAAATGTAGATTTCCCAACAATAGATTGATTTGGATCTTTTATCTGCTTGGCTTTGATGAGGGTTTTGCAGTTCTATATGTAAATACATTTCAGTGAAATTTATGGTTGGTATACCCAACATAGAAACCAAACAAATCAATCTCTATGGTAGTCCTATACAGTCACATATACAAATAATTTTTTTAAATCGACCAGTACATAATATATGGAAGATTAGAATTTGGTAAATTTCTGTTACCATTTTCAGCATTTACCCATATTTTTATTATTTTTATCAGTTGATTTCTGATTGGTATAAAATTCTTAGCCATTGAATCTAGTTAATTGATTATTTTCAAATTTATAACAGTATTGTGATAACTAAACGTGAACGTCTAACTGATTTTTTTTTACATTTATTGGTTTATTGGTATAAACTGTAAGAATATGATTGTATTCCTTATTACTTAAGCTTCTTCATATAAATGATTTAATCTATTTTAAAAGTAGTGAAAAAGTCAAGTGGTTGTAAGGTTGGCATTCCATATACATATTTTTCTTATTTACGTGATGACTGGTCTAACAATACTTAAACTCTTGATCAATTGAGTTAATTAGTATAATTTGATTATTTTTCCATGTCAAGATACTTGATATCATGAAAAATAGAAGGAACATACTACGTTTATTTTTGTTGTACTAATATCGACTAATTGGTATAAACTAGCCTAAGAAAATTGAAATTTGGAACCTTTTAAGTATGTTCATGTATTATTTTCAAATAAAATATAATTTTTTATTTATGAGATAGTTGGTATAAATTGTTCTAACAAAACTAATTCTCTTAATCATTTGAGCTTGGTATTATAAAATCAATATTTTCACATGTCAAAAATGAAAGATATTCATGTTTGTTATTTATCGACTAAATGGTATAAACTTGTATAACAATTGGAGCTTATGCTGCTATATCGTTAAAAGTAAACGAAAACGTTATAAACATGATGACGATAAGTATGTACGTATATATATCATTCATTGGTCTAAAAAAAACTAAAACTCTAAATCGGTAGATTTTGTTACTATACAATCCTTATTTTAACATGTCAGCCGTCCCGTATTTCCTAAAAAAATTAAAGAAAACGCTACTAATTTTTTTTCTTTATTATCAACTTATTGGTATAAACTTGTGTGTCTAACAATTGGAGCTCACGTTGCTTTATAGTGAAATGTAAACTTAAATGCTAATATATTTTAGTTGATTATCGGCTTATTAGTATAAATTTCTTTTACAACATTTATTTGCTTAACCTTTTAAAGCTTTGAGTGCTATTGTATTGTTTTCGATTGTCTTACCGGACTAAATTGAAAAAAGTAGACAGAAACGTCAAACATATTGTCATTGTTCGTCTGATTGGTATAAACATTTATAGTAAGATTTATATTCCTTGTAATATTTGCTCGCTGGTAATATTGATTATTGGTTTTAGTTGTTGTTTCGGGGCACTAGTTTATGAGTAGTAAGCATTGCAAATATTTTGTTTTATGGGGTTATTAGTTCAGACTGGTCTAACAAATTTAAAACTCTTAATCAGCAGAGGTACTAGTATAATTTGTTAATTTTCACATATCAAATGCCTCAATCAAAACAATTATCCATATTTTATTAATTAATTGGTATAAACTAGTTTAAAAATATTTAAATTGTTAATTTTTGAAAGTTGCCTTAAATTTTACGTACAAGTAACACTATCTTTTGAACAAAAAAATCTAAATCATACTTACTTATGTTTTGAATGGTTTGTAACTTTTTGTCTTTTTGATTGGTATAAACTGATCTAACCAAAATAAAAACCATTTAATAACTTTTGAATCTTATCTTAAAATACCATGTCCCACTTTCTAAACGGAAACATCCTGCATATTTTTGTCATTAATTATCTTTTTGAACTTTTTATAAACTGGTCTAAAAAGATCACATCCCTAAATCCATGAACTATCTCAATCATACCGACTTGAATTTAAAGGATAGTCTTAAATCCAATTTGAAATTTACGAATTATACTGTTTGTGGGTTGATTAGTGTATATTTGATTGCAGAAGTTAATTCCGTCTGTGTGCTTGTGGTTCGATCGCTTCGGCTACTATTTTAACCACTGAGTCGATATTCTTTAAACTTTAGCATTTTTGTTAGAGATAAATAGGTGTTTTTATATAACTTTTTTGTTTCCCCTAAAGAAATACATATTTTAATTTTCTCCAAAATGGTTCTTTGATAGAAATATTAACTCAAATAAGCAAATGCTTATACAAAATAAGGTTCTTAACGATACCAACCTCCCATAAGACCGTTCTTTTATTTTCTTCTTTTTCAACAAAAATTTACCTGATTCGAATAACAATTTTTGTATACAAGCTTCTAAAATGTCTAAAAAGTGTTGTTTTAAATTAAAAAAAAAATCGAATTTATATTTTAAAACTCCCTTCATATTTTGAAAGTGACTTGATCGATTTTTTTTTAATTTGAGAACTTGCCGTTTTCAACCATCTAGACGATTTTCACAATACAAATTTTGTTACGCCAAAAATTACGGCATTTGCTACACAAATATTATAAGACCGCTAAAGAAAAATCCAAAATTTTGAAAACATTTGGAGTGTGTTCAACACATGAAAAAAAAAACCTGCTTAACCAATTTTAACAGTAAACTCTCTTACAAGTGGACACTGAATACCGATCAATTTAAGAGCTCCAATTAATCGGTATTCAGTATCCGCTTATGAGAGAGTTTATTGTTAACATGCAGGAAAATCATAAAATTGGTTAAGCAGGTTTCGGCTTATGAGGTTTCGAGTTGACTATACTGTAAAATTATTTTTTTGCGATAAATTTTAATTCTCTCGAGCTCAGAATCAGTGCGTTCCGGTCAGGTTTGGATGGATTTATTTATCAAAGAAGAAGATTGGAACTTTCAGAAGTCTGTTCAAAAAATTGCTGATCAAAAAAAAAAATACCACGAAAACAACCAGAAAAAGCTTTTCCTAACATGTGGTCTTGTAAATATTTAGACTTAAGCTATTGGTTTACATCCAGTGATATGAATATTATGTACCTAGTCTTACCCGGGTCCGACCTTACTATTATTATATAATTAATTTAATTGTTTAAATTTTAAGCTCGAAAGTGGGCACCAATGATGCTGCTTTCAAAATTTTTAAAATTTACTCAACTTCAACTTTTCCACCCAAAAAGTACATTTTATCGATCAAACTTTAATTTCTTCTGTATTTCATTGTACATTTGCATACCCTATCATGCAATATAAGGACCTTTTTTCTTACACCCTCCCTACGTAGCGCTGCTAAAAATTTGGTTGGTTACTTCTTTTTTTTTGTTGGGTCTGAAAATAATGAATATTAAATGTTGTAACGGTACATCTATAGTATAAAAAGCTTTCGTGTTCTTTTGCTGATTTTAGAACTTTGCTTCATCATGCTTCATTCGTCGTCCGTTTTGCCTTTTCAGTTCTCTGGATTTTTGTCCAGAAATAATATATGCATTCATAAATTTTAAAACTCCAAGAATTATGTTTTTTTTTCTTCCACCAGAAATCATAAAAAAAAATGTGAGAAAGTTAAGAGGATTCTGACAGGTTTTTTTTTGTGTTTAAGAATGGATGAGTAAAGAAAAACTATCCGAAATAAAATATACTTAAATAGGAATATATAGAATACAAATACAGTCTGTGTTACTTGATTGTGTACACTTATTAAAATGATTTTTTTAAAGTTTTTTTTTTTTCCAAATTATATTGCACCTTTCAAACCTCAATGTTTAATCAAACAAGAGCAGATAGTTTGGAGGAATAAGCAAAGTATGAGTATGAGCGTTTATAAGTGCATGCGTCATGATATCGGATACAAAAGTCTGGCAGGTTTTTTTTTGTCGCCATTTAGTGTGGGTGAGAGGTTCAAAACATGAGTTTCTATTCAATTTTTAATATTGCAAATTTGTGCTGTTTTCTCGACACCCTGATACAAATAAGATTTCTTGCAATAATTTTCACAATGATCGCAGAAATAAAAATGCCTGCAAATACTACAGAAATAAAGATAGAAATACAAATAACTTGGGAAGGCTTAACCCTAAGCCTGAACGGCCGACGATGTTGATATAGAATGCACGTCCTAGTTGCACATGTGTTTTGAAGATCATGGCCTCTATATTTGCGCCTGTCCTACGCACTCTTTGTTCCAGGAGATGATAGTTCATCTCCTGACTGAAATTCTGTGCATGTTTGGAATAGTTGGATGGAGCGATTTTTTAAGATGCTCATTGCACCAAGTATTTTCAAAAGTTAAGTGAAAAAGCTAGAACACTTCCTGGAATTCCGAGTTTGGCCTTCACCACATAGAGCACTTGAAGATGCTGTCTTGGATTCGATGAAAATATGAGAATTCGGATCTTGAATGTCATTTGTGTTAGGACCTAGTATGCGTCGTTCAGCACTTATTGACGAACATGTGATCGGTTTTCTTGTTGATGGGGCCTATGAAACCAATAATCCAGTTCTCTGGCATGCTTCGTTCGAACCATAATTGCTTGATAATATTTTGCGGGCTTGTTGTTACTCTTCTTGTAGCTAAACCTATCTCTTCTACTCTGGGTGGATTGTAATTGCCTATTTATCAGCCGTTGAAAATGCAGCTTCAACATATCTACTATGGGCTGTGTTTCGGTAACTCTCGCTATACCGTGACTACTGATTGTAAGCTTGTATGGTAGGTAAACGCAAGATCTTCTAGCATTCTACACTCTGCTACTAGCTGCTAGTTATGCTAACGCAAGCAACATTCAATTTCTGGGTGGTAGTAAATTTGTTTTCATTCGATCTTCGTGCTCTGAATTTCGTTAAATCTATAGGAAATATACTGACTCGGCATTTGCTACTCAAAATGTACGCATTTCTAAGAGTCAGCTAGGTGCTTTACGTGCGTCGATTAACACATGGTCGATTTGGTTGGTCATTCGGTTCTCTTGTTGGTTTTTGTTGATCTTTAGTCTTGGGAATTCATTTCTACTTATCACTCTTTTACCAACTAATTCGCCAAAAGTGTCCTTCTCTCCGACTTTTACATTTAAGTTCTAGAGCACATCTTTGAAATCGTATTTCGTAAAAGTTCCGTACTCTACGTCAAGGAGTTCATAAAATCCTTCATTGATAGATTCGTTAGCTTCATCGGTAGGAGCAATTGGGCATATTAGCACTCGTATTATATTTTAATTTGATGCAGTTCCCAGGCAGGCGTTCACTTTTCGACTTAAAGTCAACCAGCCCTATCAGAAATTCCATTACCATGAATTCTGTAATATACTTTTTTTCGAGCTTCGTAACACGTTTCCGATTACGATGGAATTTGTGAAAGGGCTGAATAATATTCCTTCTTAGCCAATTTCGCACAACGAATTTGCAAGTACAAACTCCTGCCTTGGACTGTCATTCGGAAAGTCTCGAGCTGCAAAAAAGTTTTTCAGGGGTGTACTGCCTCTTGCGAGGAATTAACAAATCCTCTAAGAGTATATCTCTTGTCACGGAAAGTGCTGCCCATTAGCCGTTCGGAATCGGCAGAAAATTGTAGGTCCCCTCCGTTCCTAGTAACACGCACACGAGAGTTGTAAGTCACTAGGTCTTGGTTCACTTCGAGTTGTTGCACCACAAAATTATGAGCAGGTATGTTAGCCCGACAATAATATACGGAAGACAGTGTCCTTGCTTTACCTTTAGGACAGCAAGCCAGATAATCCGAAGCCAGTAACATACTAGGGAGAAATTACAACTATCTATGGCTCATTTATGGTTCTTCCGCAAAGAACTGCTTTTTGGCATTCTGTACTTATCGGCCCATCACCCTACATCTCCATGTTGACGCCAAACTACGACCACCTCCTTCCTGCAACACCCAACCAAGGTAAATAGCCATTCCATTCCAGGAAGCATTTTGCCAGATACTCATTAGCTGTGCTGAATCTATTAATGCTCAAAGAATTTGACAGTATTATGGAGCAAACTGTATGCTACCACAGAAGACGCCTATGTCAACAGTTTTTTTTTTTAGAAAACATTACCCAAGATGACCCATTTCGCGGGTTTCAAGGATTTTAACTCCTTCTTTGGGTTCACTGTACCGGTCATCAAGCTGGAACCTATATATAAGTAAATTTCTTTCACAGTCTAAAGTAAATTCCTAATCTAAGTTGCAATCAATTCCACTTTAAAAAGTCAAACAGATTCTCACTTACAGTTTAATAAATTTCCATGTGAAGCGGAATCCCGTGAAATTACATATTTTCCTGCACACTATGCCGATTTAATTAATATGTTTCGAAAAATATCCAATAGAGTGTAAAAGTTGTTAATTTCAAACTCCCAATTTCGTCCTGAAATCTTTCACTTAAGTGTTTTCATCTGAACTCACTCAAACGATGCGGAGTGTTTGTTGCTTCGAGGTTTTTTCTTGCTTTAAATTAGATACACCTATTTAAATATTCAAGGAAATATTATATTATACATGTATTAATATTTATCCACTGGAATGGAATTATAATTTACTGTGCATTTTGGTGGAAAATTTTTAATTTTTCAAAGTTGAAAGGGAGCGAGCAACAAATACGAGTATATAAACAAGTCGTCTTTTGCCTGCCGCACTGGGCACAAGTTGTGGGTGTTGCTTTTACACATAAATTTCGTAGCTTTTTTTATGTTGTGTTCATATTAGTGTCTTTTTAAAACAAAAAATAAATTACGCGGAAAACATGACAAGTAAAGCTGATTTTGCGATGAAATGTTGTGGGTGTATTGTATGTGATTATTTTTGTGATAAAAAATCTGTGTAAGGATTATAATATGCTTCACTTCGCTCATAGAATATTATATTCTTTCACCATGTTTCGCCTCCTCCCACTTAATGAAAGGACCTAATTAGATGTGTTTCTGAGTCATAGTCGTCCTAATAGTTTTAATAGTCAAACAATCTAAACTACTTTCATTAAATTTTCCAAGTGAAATTCTCACGAAATCCTGACTACAGTAGTAGGTACACCCACTCGAAAAAAGAGAAGTCCACGTGACGTTGAGTGTTATGCTTGTTATTCCTTAAGCAGTTTCATTAAATACTTGAAAAGTGTTCCTTAGTTTCTTACATGATGTTAAGGACAAACTCTTTAAACTGAAATTCACTTTAATTTGATTTTACCAGGAAAATTTATTACACTTTACTTTTTAAATAAAAGTTATACTGCAACAGGTATTTTGGAGTATGCTTGGTTAATACCTTACTATAAACTTTAAAGTGGTTTTGAAGATGAACGACTTAAAATTTTTTCTTTCGTATTTTAAGAAGGATATATGTATCTTCTTAAATAATTGGTTGCTCGGATTTTTTTTTCCAAGAAAGTTATTGTGGATTACTCCTATCAAAGTTAATGGTTGACTTAGGGTTCAAATTCATGGGGAATGCCGGACTCTCAATCAGCTTCAAATGATTATTTTTTTTTAGTTTTAAGATTGAATACATGTGTTTTAATTGCTATACTTAGGTATTAAATAAAAACATGGCACATTATAAATATCATACTCGAGATCTGGTCAAAGTTGGCATTACGCCTGTAGAGATGATATTAAAGTGGGTCTCTCTGTTCTGTGCCCGTCCTTCCTTTCGACTTATAGGTACTATAAGGCAAGTTATGCATTCGTAAAAAAAATCGAACTCGAGATTTTGATCAAAGTTGACATTACGATGATAACGAAGACTAAAAAAGTGGGTCTTGCAATTCTGTCTGTTCGACTACAGCTTAAACGGCTCATTTTTAATTTTTTTCCCCCACAAGTTTTTTTTTTTTTTAAGACCAAAAATAACGATACCTGCCATACGATTTTTTTCGAAATTTTATAAATATTTTTTTTTTCTCAAAAACTGTTCAACAGAATTAAAAAATAAAAATAAAAAAATGTCTTAGTTAAAGCTAGATAATGGTTGAATTTTGATAAAAATTTTTTTTTTCAATTAATTTTTACGATATCATAATTTAATAAAAAAAAATTGAAATTAAGATATTGCAGCTTGTATATAACATAACATAACATTTTTTCAAATTTTGAATTACTCATCATCGACATAACGGATTTGAATCAAATTTTTTTATAGAGATGCTTCTAGAAAGTTTAAACAACATTGCATTTCAAAACTTAAAAAAAAAAAATATTTTTGGAATTTTTGAAAAATAAAAAAAATTCACCTACCTACCTGGTCTTTCCGCGTGGAATCCTGCCCCGCCTCCCCTTTGACTATCGTCCAATTATACTGACGTCTTGTTTTTCATTCCACGATTTTGAGAATAGAATAAGATGTTAAGAATTATCTTAAGTCCGGTAGGTGCTCGGATTCAACATTTAAGCGAAACAGTTGCAGCTTCGTATTCAAGCTTATAGTGACGTTTCACCATTTTCATTTCAGCATTTGCTTGTCTAAGCAAATTTTAAGTATTAAATAAATTTATATTTGTGAAGAATATTTAAAAAAATATTTTTTTTGGGAAAAATCAAATCAAATCAAATCAAAATTTAAAGAGTGGAAAATAAAAAAAAACTTTTATGGCAGGTATTTGATCAAAATATAGATTTTATTACATTTTTTTTAAATTAAAATCGTTTTCGAGATGAATAAACTTTTTTTTAAAGGTTGTATGCAGAGCTGTAAAAAATGCAATCATTTTTGTATTGCAGTTAAATGATTGAAAAGACTTACATTTTGAATAATTTGACTTCATGTCAGTACTTAACTTCGAAAAAAAAATCACAGTTAATTTTGAAGTCTTTTGTAAAAAAATCATTTAGAGCAGTTAAAAGACTTAAAGTCAAAAGAATGCATTACTTTTTACTGCTCGCATTCTTGTAAGTCTTTTAAAAGTCTTTTACATTCTTTGCATTCATTAAGTCTTTTGATTGCATTCAATGTAATGCAGTCATTTGAATGCTTTGAAGTCTTTTTACTGCTTGAAATCTTTTTATTGCTTGAAGTCTTTTGAGTGCTTTAAGTCTATCTATATAGTTTATCATCAGGTTCCTTACGACTAGCATTTACTTTGCTCTTTTGATTATTAAATTCATATTGTACTCGTAGTTAGCCTCACATGTACTTAAATACAGCCCTGGCTGTTGTGGCTTAAGCATAGATGTGTACAAATAACGGTGCAGTTCGTAGTTCTCATTAATTAATAATTTTCAACGTTGTCAAAAAACCATGTGTTGAACACTGATAACCAGAAATTTAACATCAATAATATTATTCAACGATTTGCCCACCGATTGTGATGCACGAATTCCCGGTTCATGATAGCAACTACATTTTTACTTGCGATATAGGTACTATAGGGCAAGTTCTGCATTTGGAAAAAAAAATCGAACTCGAGATTTTGATCAAAGTTGACATTACGATGATAGCGAAGACGAAAAAAGTGGGTCCGGCAATTCCGTCTGTCTGTCTGTCTGTCTGTCTGTCTGTCTGTCTGTCTGTATGTCTGTACCTCGATCTAGAGCCTAAGCCACTGGACCTATTTTCTTCAAACTCGGTAGTTATGGGTCTTCGGTGATTCCCTAGAGGGGAAATTGAAATTTTTTTTTAGCTCTAAAACTAACGGTACCCCCCATACACCCGTAGTGCAAAATCGTATTTATCTCGAAAACGGCTCTAACGATTTTGATAAAAAAAATTAGGTGTGATATTATGGACATGGACTACGTTTTGGTAAAAAAAAAATTGGGGCAAAATGTTATTAACGGTACCTGTCATAGAACCGTTTTTTTGATTTTCGACTTTCTCATTAACGGCTCTAACGATTTTAACCAAAAATTTTCGGCAGGAGTCCCCCTAAGTTTAAAATAATATTGTATATAAAAATATTCGAAAAATTATTTGTTGGGTTTTTTTGAAAAAAATTTTTTTTTGAAAAATCAATATCTTCAAAACCTATGAACGATTATTTTTTGAAATTATTTCCTAAAATCAATATTATTAAATACTTAAAATTCGCATCCCACATTTTTTTCTTGAAAAATTTTAAAGAAATTTCTTATATAAAAAATTTATTTATTTAATAATAAAATGGTTTTTTAAAGTTTGTTTGCATAAATTCATACTTTTATAGAAATCAGACGGCAATTTCATTTTAAATTCATGTTTTATATTTATAAAATGTATCTTAAATTCCAAAGTACTTTTACATAAGAGCAAGTTCGTGCGATCCAGTCGTGCATTTTATTTTATTTGATGAGCGCATTTATTTTTGTTTTCAATTAGAAATTTGATATATTGCTGTTGATAAATGCTTAAATAAATATATGTAGGTATTATTTTGTGTTATAAAGCACATACATTTACTTATGAGTTTCTTTTATTTAAATTATTGTTTAATTAAAATCCGCGTACTGGCTCTGAAAATGAATAAACGCATTCCATAAAGTAACCATTGAAATTATTTCAAATGATTTTAATTCTTTTCTTTAAAAAGTATTTTGTATGATCGACGCGGTCTAATTTTTTTACGCTATTCCTTCCAAAACAAACCCATGATATATAGAGAAATTGAAAAAAAAAATAAGGTCTTTTGTACACCAAAAGCAATTTGTTTTATCTTAATACTAATTCTATTTATTGAACCATTTAATAAAATGAACCATTTAATAAAATACTAAGTACCTACATAATTTCAAAAAAAAAAAATTTCGTTTCATGAAATCATTTTCCCCAAGTTAAGACCATTTCAGGAAAAAAAAAACATCAGTACTATATTTGTTTTATGCATGCTTACTGTTAATTAAATTCTGTTTTCTTGCGCTTTCCTCTATGTATTGCATACAAAGTTCAATGGAAATCATTTCTATCCCTTATGACCTTATGATTTTTTTCTCAAAAACCAAAGAAGTTAGCATTAATTGATTGGGCTGCTACGAGTATATTATGATAGCTACCGTTAGGAAAATTTAAATAAAAACCTATCAAATTAAGTTTGAACGAACTCAGCCATTTTAATTCAATTTACACAAACATGTACTTCTCATTATTTGAATAAAAACGTTAAAACCACATTTCCGCAATTTTTCTATACCATAAGAAAAAATAAGAGTTTTCATTCAATCAACTTAATTCAAAAAGAAGTGAAAGCATACAATTCAGAAATTTAAAAAAAATATACAACAAAGGAAGGCTAATGTTGCACGTTGTTTTTAATAATAATTTAGTTTATATTTGAGTTAGTTTTTTTTTGAAAAAGTGTTTCTCCTGCCCGAACTAAGAACACCTACACAAACGTCTTTTTTTAGAAGCCACCTTATATGTTTTAGCCTATGATCACACCTTCTGCACAATACATTCATAAAAAGTAGTCTTTAGACTTCAAGCAGTAGAAAGACTTCAAGCAGTAAAAAGACTTCAAAGCATTCAAATGACTGCACTACATTGAATGCAATCAAAAGACTTAATGAATGCAAAGAATGGAAAAGACTTTTAAAAGACTTACAAGAATGCAAGCAGTAAAAAGTAATGCATTCTTTTGACTTTAAGTCTTTTAACTGCTCTAAATGATTTTTTTACAAAAGACTTCAAAATTAACTGGGAATTTGTTTTCGAAGTTAAAGTATTGCATTAAGCAATGTTAATGCATTCCCAAAATTCAGTTAAATAAATGGGACTTTTCGCGATGAAATACCAAATGATTGCATTCTTTTACAGCTCTGGTTGTATGGCAGTTACAATCATTTTTGGTACTAAATCTCAGCAGTTAAGGCTGTTAAGTTGGATTGTGGACATACATACAGAATTTTGGGAACCACTTTTTCGTGTCAACTATCATTGTAATGTCTAATTTGATTAAAATCTCGAGTTGGATTTTTTCCCCAATGCTAAACTTGCTTTATATCATCTACATTTATCGGCAATAAAAACTCTATGGTGTGATTGATCATTATGTTCGAATATTTCCGTCAATTATACGAACTTATTTACTAAACAATTTTTTTTAATTATAACTTTGTATTTGGTGTTATCAATTTTTAAGAATAAATAATAGTAATAATAAAGAAAAAGTTATTATTTTAATCATTTAACATCACATCTCAACATGAATTCTCTAAACTTAATTAGTGTTTTAATAAAAATTAAAAACACTAATTTAAATTTATTTATTATATTACACCTTCTTAACATGGCTCCAATTTTCCCTATCAATTAATGAATCGGTGTAAACTATTAAAAAATCCAATTATCTGCGTGACTTCTATTCCATTTTCACTGAAGTAATTAAAAATAAAAATAAAAAACATCACGAGTGCTTAAACTTGAGTCATGATCTTACGACTGCATTCAAAATATTTTCTAGGAAATATTTAAAACGAAAGTTTATAGCTATACTTAACTTACAATTTTGTATTTATATGGTCTGGTTTTTTATTTCCAAAAGTCAAACAAATACGATTATGTTCTTGGTGGTAAATAACTTAGAACTTTTTAGTCTTAATCCGCTTAGAGAGTGGACCTAACCTCTGACAGTTTCCATTAAAATATTTAAAACAAGTCGTACTTGATAGATACATTGTTGCACTGTTGTTGAAAAGTTTTACTTTTATAAAATAACTCGAAATTTCTTTGAAATGCAAATTTAATAAAATGCACGACTGGGTCGCACGAACTTGCTCCTATTATGTAAAAGACTAATAATTTCAAAAATGAATGTTATTAGAGAAAAACTGTTCATAAGCATACAATTAATTTTTTAAATGACTAAAACAACTTCTTTAGTAGTTGGAGGTAAAAATAGTATGCCATGTGATTCAAGCAAATATAGGTTTATGCAAGAACAAAAATTATAGGTCTTTGTAGTGGTTTCTTAAAAAAATAAGCTTTTATATAAAAAAAATTTAAAACATTTAAAAAAAAAAATTGTGGTACACCAATTTAAAGTTTTTATTATTGTTCGAATAAAAATTAAATATACAAAAAAAATATTGAGCCGTTTTCGAGATATTGAATTTTCCAAAAAAAAAAAAAAAACTTTTTTCAAAATTAAAAAAAAATATTTTTCTTAAAGTTTTGAAATGCAATGTTTTTGAAATTTTTATAAGCTTCTCTCTAAAAAAAATTCATTAAAATCCGTTATGCCGATAATGAGAAATTCGAAATTTAAAATTCGAAAATCATTTTTTAACATTTGTATGGAGGTTATTTTTAATTAGATAATATTTACCGGTCAGCCTAGCCCTGTTGCCCAATGATGAAATGCGCCGTTTTGATACAACAAGTTAAAGTAGAAGAATCTTTTAGTAACTCGAAAGTTATTAATTTATGTGTACCTCACGGTTCTCTCATGAGGCCTGTATTGTTTCTAATTTTTTTTTCAAATCTTTCTTTAATCAACAATTTAAAGGCAAGGCTGCAACATTTCCAGATGATCTTAGGACTGCATATCTTCCGGATAGCACTTTAAATCGAGGTGCTGAAATCATACAGAATAGTAATTGTATTGTCTGAATGTGAAGTTTTTTTTTTGACGCCAACAACTCTGTAAGAAACAACTTGTCGAATATGTGTGTACACTTTTAAAGCACCTGATACATTGTTTAAAGAACTTGTAACTTGTGACTTGTATTTAATGATTTTGAAGTCTTAAAAATATTTTTCCTTAGAGGTGCTTAAATGCAGAGTCCGATTTCTGACACTTTGTATCTGCATGGTGATTTAAAACAAAACGTCTTCTTTTCGCATTTATTCATGTTCAGACTTTCAGGTTTTCAAACCTATCTTTTCAATTTTAGAGATTTCCTGCTTTTTTAAAATGCTCTTCTATTTCCTTTGTAAAAATAGCAGCATTGGTTTCCTTGATGTATGTTTATTTTTTAGCTTCTGGTTAAGTTTTGTGTTTTTTGTTATTGTTTATTTTTCATCCTATTTAAGTTAAATTCCTTTGTCTCTAGCTAGACGAAGCTAGACAAAAACTAAACCTCTAAAGGCAATTAAATATTTTCTTATCCGTTTGAAGCGATTTTCCTTCTTATATTATTCGGGAAATGGTTTCTTGTGAAAGAGTTGTTTGTTGGTGTTGCCTTCTTCATTTGCGGTTTGAAAAACCCATTTATGTACCTACCCTTAGGAGTAGAGTGTTTTTTTTCTTAACATTTTCACAGCCAAACTAGCGCCAGCAGAATAAAGTAAACTTCCAATCAATAAAACAATTTTAAAATTTTTTAGTTTTTGTTTCTAGTGTATCTCTCTCCCTCTTGCGGCCGCCGAAGCCAAGTAAGCAATTTATTTTTCACAGACACCAGTCTATGTGTATAAAAGATATAATATCCATCTATTCATTAAAAACTTTCATAGAGAACGAATTAGAAAAAAAAAGTCCCCAAAGGAAAATGTATGAATCTGTGCAAAATAGGAATTCTGTCCAGCCAATATTTACTCATGCCACTCTGTTAAGGATGTCCTTCCATTCCATGCCATCTCTAGATCGGAGACGACAACCCTCGTTTCGAATTCTGTGACCTATACGTGTACGTAAAAAGTGTTTATCTATGAGGAGCAAAAAAAAAAACAACAACATTGAAATGTATACCTATATCAAGCTACCCGGAGAACGAAAATTCACTTGTCTAAGTCAAAGAGTGTCCTTTCGCATTGAATTGTGTCGCCCAACAACAGCACACACAAAATCAAAATAAATAAAAAAAAAATCCTTCACAATTTATATAAAAAAAAATTGTATAAATAAAAGAAATAAAAAGCGCTTTTTCAAGCCAACAACAACAAACTTAACCGATGAGAGAAAAATATCAAAGACAAAACTTATATCCACTTTTACGTATCCTCAGTGTATTGTCCTGCTCCTGCTGTACCTGCTACTGCTGCCTGCACAACATGGAACACGGTGTGGTATATAGCTTTGACGAAGTGATGATGTTGTGCGCCAGGACAAGCGAGGACCGCTTTAATACTCAGGAAATTGTGTGTGCATTTTAGGAGTAGGTTAACCTTGAAATTTGTTCTTCTATGTGGATTTCTGCTGGCGCTCTCATTTGGAGGAGTTCTTGTTTGGCTTTGGCTTTGGCTTCTCTCGCTCTCATTTTGTTGTTTTCTTTGGCTCGGGACTCTCTGAGATCGTACCTGCCTATACAATAATACCTACCAACTCCATTATATAGATTTGGGTGGTGCTGGCTGAATCGAGATGCGATGCCTGAGAAATTTTATTAAACATGTGTTAGTGGGGGGCTGTTTCAATATTATTGTTTTTAGCCTTTTTGCGTCGTCGTCGGTCGTTGATAGTGTTGTTTCATAATTGCCTATCTGTGTTGGGATGTGAACTTGAGAAAGTGTTGCCATTGGTTACAGTTGGTATGGAATTTAATTTTGCATTTTAGAAATTCGGAAGGACCTTCACTTCCTGACATATAAGTGTTCAAGTTTTACCGAATAACAAACCTTTTCCGAGGTCTAGGAAATTGAATCCGCTTCCAGGAAAAAAAAAAAAACATAACCCCTTCAACCTTGACATATTTTAAAGTTTAATGATGCATTTAACTAAAAGAAATTGGATATAATCTAGGCCTTTAGAAATTGTATGTTAGGTAGTCGCAAATCTAGCTTGCTGTCCCAATTGGAAATGGATCTTGAAGCTTGTTTGACGATGTGACCTCAGTGTACCCAGTATAGAAATGTGCATAGGTAGTCAGTGATTGGCTTCAACAAACAACAACAACATGGTGATGCCCAGGGATGCAATCACCAGCTAGACATTTATTGTGTTTTTTAACATCTATGTTGTAACCACGAGGAACTTCTCTATTCCATCCGAACGTGATTTGAGAATTTTTTGTAGCGCTTTGGTAAAGTATTTGGATAAGCTCATCAGAAAGATGATGAGTTTACTACAAAACAGAGACCATACTTGAGCTACACTGACGAAAGTAGCTCTGAGGTTTTTAAGAATTTTCAGTACAATTGCTATTGCTGAAAAAGAGCAGGTGACGGTTGTACCCTTTATGGGCAAACAACAACGCTCATATCCCTATAGTGGGTTTTACTTCTCATATCAAATCATTCCGCCTGGTGCCTTGAGGTAAACGAAGACCCCATGTTACCTGGGTCTGGGGACTGTGTCATTGGGTTAAATTACCTACCACTTAGAAAGATGTCGGTAATCAGAGAGATGATGATCATCTTTACCATATCTGGCTACCATCTATTAGACATAAACTTGAGTAACACTCTCATATCTAGGGGGGTTCACCCATTATGTACTTATTTGCACCGGGTTGATAAAATCCAGAGTAGAGTCCTAAAACTTATAGAAAATTCGTACACCATCACGGAAACTTTTGTTTCTCTTGTCTCCTCCTGTCTTTCATTTTCTATCAGCGGTTCTCCACTGTCAAAGCCATTTCTCGCCTCAAACAATTAGGTTAGAGGATCTTTCTTAAGCCGCACTACTCCAATGTGGAACACTTTGCTTTTTCGATATTTCACTCTCATTTTTTCGATATTTCACTCTCATTGTGATGAACAAGCTTAGAAGACCAATGTGCATGATATTTCCTATTCAATCGTATTCACTTTACTAAAATATTAAAAGGGTTAGAATTCTTTGAGGGTATGCAAATTATAAAAAACAAACAAATCCTTTCCAGCAAACCATCTGGCAGAGCTCAATGTAATGCATGGTATCTATTCGAAATTTTTGGCCTCGAGATACAATTTGGTCAGCAGACAGACCTTGTATTGACAAGCCTTACGGCCAGGTCTGTTCGTAGCTAGCTGCTTGCAGTTAAGCACAATAAGTTGGTCGAACTCGTTCTCTGCCTTGAATTTTCAGTCTTTGACTATTTTTGGATGTTGCCCTATAGCCCATAAAGCTCGTCTTTGAAATTTCTCCTTAATTACACACTGGAGCACCTGGGTGTCAAAGCACCCATGTAAATTTCATCTGATCTTTTCAATATCTATGCTTCTGCTTAATAGATCAAGACTGATATGATTGGTTCTTTGAAAGAGGGCTTCACTACTTAAAAATCTTCTAAGCCTGAAGAAACACCCGTTGGTGTTGGCTTGGCTTGGATTGGGTTGGGTTTCTGCGTTTGATCTCTGTACATATGCGATGTAAAAGTGGAGCCTAGGTAGACGAAGTCCTTGACTAAATCAAAGAATATTTATATCTATCCATGGTGACCTTTTGTCCCAGTAAACGATGTTGGAAATCATTTCTTGACGGGAGCATATATCTCGTTTAGTCCTCAATAACAGCAAATCCGATTGTTGTCGCCTTTGATTCATAAGAAGTTATGCAGAGGTCTAAGGATTTGTAACAAGTTTCTCATTACGATAGAATTCGTATGATAGGGCTGATTATTTACCGAACACGAAGAAGAGATAAGGTGTAAAACTTAAACTTATCTAAGAATATCTAAAGGGTTTTCGAGTATCTATAGAGATTTTCGAAATTTGACAGGTGATTGTGGCCACAATGTTAAAGGCATGTACATTGTATGTCAAATTATGGAAGTGGGTCTTCCGTTCGAGCAACATTTCGCTCGCTCGATCTATTTAAAGGTTGCCATAATCGTCTATCCGAAAGGACTATTCACAACGTGGTGCCTAAATTCGAGTAGACCGGTTCAGTGAACGATCTGTCAATGAAACGCCAAAAATATCGCCGATATCCATGAGAGTGTCTAGGAGAATCCGATGAAGTCAATTTCTCGCCGTGCAATTGACGAAATTTGCCTCATGACTTGTGCTTACACCCCTAAAAACTTCAAGTGCCGCAGAATCCCAGAGTTAATGACCATTGACAACGACGTGTGTCCGCTAACTGGGCTCCCGAGTCCCGAACACTTTGAAGTTGATTCCAATTTCTGTCGAAAAACCATATTCAGCGACGAGGCCTATTTCTTGATGAACGGTTTCGTCAACAAGCTAAATTGTCGAATTTGGGACGATCACAATCCACATGAGATCCATCTAATTGCAGTGGATTTTGGGCTGGCGGCATTATCGGTTCATACATCTTTAAAAACGACGTTTTTTTTTTTTATATATTATACGCGCACTCAAGGGGTTATGAATACCCTTATAATGTTAAAAACAGTGCGAGCAATTAGGAAAGTAGGATAGGATGAGAAAGGAGATACCGATGCACATTGATTTTGAATGTCTGCACATTGCAATGAATGGGAAACATTGAGCCGGGTAAAGCATTCCACATTCGTGTAGTGCGGCTAAAAAAAGAATCTCTGTACTTGAGAGTACGTCCGAAATTGGGCTCAAGGGTAAACTCATGAGCATTCTTAGAAGTACGAGTATTACGGTTGAATTGTTTGAGGGGAGGAATGCAACTGGCTATTTTACTAGAGCACTGTTTATGAAAATACCGATAAAATAATGATAGGCATGAAACATTGCCGCGGTGCTCGAGAGATTCAAATGTTGAGTTAGACAAGTGTCACCTATCATTTTTATAGCTCTTTTTTGAATTTTGTCCAAGAGAATTAAGTAGGTTTTTGGAGCACCTGCCCAGATATGGGAATTGTACTCAAGCTTTGGACGAATTTAGGCCTTATAGATTACAGCCAGATCAGAAGGGGTAAAAAACTTCTTCCATCGGTGGAGAAAACCTAAACACTTAGCAGCGTTTTTGGCGACATCATATATGCGATCGTTCCACAAAAGGTGGTCTGTTATATACATACCGGGTACTGAAAGCTGCTCAGTTTCCTCGATGCAAGTGCCATCCATGGATAGTGGCATTGAGGGAGGGTTATGCTTAAGCGACAGTAAACAGCATTGAGTTTTCGAGGCATTAAATTCTACACGGTTTTTGATTCCCCATTGGACAATGCTGTCAAGATCAGAATTTAATGCCGTTGGAAGTCCACATCCGAAGGACAAGGATGTGAATCTAAAAACGAATATGAAAAGCTGAGGATACTGTCGTCAGCGAAACAATTAAGTGGATTAGAAGTTTCAGACAAAAGATCATTTATGAATATAAGGAAGAGTGTCGGAGACAAAACGGAGCCCTGTGGCACACCAGCGTTTATTTTGTGGGTATCAGATTTGAAACCGTCCAATACTACTTGAAGAGAACGGTCCGAAAGGTAATTTCTAATCCAACGAAGAAGAGATTCGTCGATACCAAATGGCCAGGCTATCACTGCACCGTCAACGGCTGGCACTATCGGTAGATGATTACCAATTTCTTCTGACCCAAATTCGATGATATGGACACAGATCATGTGGTTTTAACATGTGGACAGTGCTATGTGCCACACATCCCGTGTCACAATGAACATTTTGTGAGAGCGATTTTGGAACATGATAATCATGACATGACCTCGTTAGACATCTTCTTGTTGGATTTTCTTAACTCACAGGTCCTTGCGCCAATGAACCTCAAACTACCACTGCCCTGAAGCCAACATAATCAACTCCATTTGTGAAATTCAACCTGATTTAAGCGCCAGAGTTATGAATGTTCCGGATGCTCGCCACCAAGGGAACCCGGGGCGGACATTCGAATGACGTTATATTCCATACATAATGGCACATATGGACCTTCTAAATAAATCGAAAATTTAATAACAACTCACACACATTTTATTTGATTCAAATGGATATGGAACATTTAATGGAAAATCCTTTATTTGATTTTCATACATACACAAACTTGAAACAAACAAAAAAAAAACAATTTTTTATAACTTTTCACAATATTTTCAACCTTGATGGTTCATTTAGCGCCACCAAATCACATCAGGACTTCACCCATCCCTTCATAGGGATATATGTATGCATATCGCTTAAAAGCTTCTACAGTCGATACCGGATATAAATTCGTATCCATGTGTGTGAGAGAACGCATCTTCCTCTCTCTGATACGTACACATTATAAGGACCAGTCATCCGTGTGAGAATGAAGGGTAAATCAATTCGAGTAGCTTTACAGAGTAAGTTGTCCTGGCCCTGTAAATTGCATCCTTTACCCATACTATAGCTCCGCCAAACCAATTCTACCCCTGTGCCCTGTGAACATGTTCATCTTTATTCTTATCAATCAATTCGCTTTAAATTGAAATCAAATTTAACAGTCCCCTAAACCTCTCCCTGATGCATCGCTATCCATTTGTGGTTTTTGTTGTTGTTTGGTTGGTTGCCGTTGCTATGATGATTTTACATCCTTCATTGAATCAATTTACCTGAAGGGAACAGCTTTTTCCTGCTCCACACGTACGTTCAACCAAAAAACTCAAACCAGGAAATTTTGATCGATTTTCAAAATAAAATTAAAAAAAAAAAATGTAAATCAATTTCTGACAGACACAAAATTTTATTTGCTGATGTGGCAAGAACCAAAAAGACTAATGGGCAACTTTAAAAGGACACGCATTTTATCTATGAATTTATGTCACAGAAAATACAATCTCTGATGAAGATGATAATGCTCCTGCTGTTGGTGCTGTGACAGGATATTCCATAGAAAAAATAGATGACAAGATTCTTCTTCTTGCACCAAGAAGAAGAAGAAGATGAGATGGAGAAAAAATGTAGAACGATAGAACCTCCTCTTTGTGTCTGTTATCAATGTTCCTTGCAAAATGCGGTATAAGGTCAAGATTGAAACAAGACCAACTTGTTCTTGTGTTATCCAAAGGAGGCGTATTTCCACGCTGCATTGAAGAAAAAGTTTTTCAAAAAAAAGGACGACGAGTCTTCCTTCTAAATGCCATCCTATCCATCCTTCTTCTTGCTTGCTCTTGATCCTGTTTGATTATTTTGATTTTATTTTCTGTGCTTCCTTTGCTGTTTGCAATTTTGAAAGGATAACAATTTTGTTTTTTTTTCTTGCTTTCATTTTTCGTAGCCATTTTCAAAATATTTATCTGAGTTTATTTTTTTATGTCAAGTGTCATGTGGAAAATGGATACAGACATGTGAGTGAAATGAAGGACTTTAAAAAAAAGAAACCTATATGAATTGAAGGAGCCGCTTAAGTTCTTGAGGCACACAACCTAGAAATAAAAGATAAATTATAAAAAAAAGAAATCTGAGAAATATTCGCAACACACAGCAGATTCAGCACCACCAGCAGCAAGTAGTACGAAACACAAGGATATATACTTTCAACTTTCAAGGATCTTTATAATTTTTGTGTGTGTGTGTTTTTTTTTTTATTTAATTTTATTTTTTTCTCTTCTTCGTACTTCTGTTTTTTTTTTCTTTTTATTATTTTGCAATAAATGAAACTGTATAGAAATATTGCAAAAAATCAATTTCAATGGAAATAACAGTACAAGAGCCTGGATTCCTCTCTCCCTCTTGTGGCTGATGCTGTAGCTGAAGGAGTTGGTTAAAATGTCTGTTGGTATTTATTTGAGGATTTGCTCCATTAAATTTCATTCAGTGTTGATATTTGTTAAAGGATAAATAATATTTACTTGTTTCATTTTTTTTTTTTTTTTTTTTTATATTTTGGAAAATTATGGCGCCGTGGTTGTTGGTTTGTGGAATTTTGCTTCAATGATTTTTTGATGGGTTTGGGTTATTTGTTGTATATTTCATTTCCAACGCCAAAGGGTGGTTGAAAGTTTATTATTTTCTTTGGGAATTTTGTAAAGGACCAACTCTTCATATTGAAAGTTTAAAAAGTTTAAATTAGGTTAGATAACAAGAGCACTGATGTACTTAGGGGGTTTTGTGGTAGATACGGTTGTAACTGTAGGGACGATAATGTCTTATCATATAGAATATATGGTGCCTTTACTGACGAAAATTCACTTCTTAATGTTCTTCATATTTTTCAGAATATTGGTAAACATAGTTTGAGGGATGATGGTGCTGAGTCTTATGAGGTCTTCGTATGAAACAAGAGAATGGCAGTCGCTTTAAAAATTATTCAAAATCTTTTTTAATAGTAGTTTTATACCTTAACCATGTTTTTCAGAAGTTTTTAAAAATCAAACAATCCGGAATCCAGGTATAGCAACACTCTAGAATTGATTCTTACCTCTGACCCTGATAAATATACTATTAGTTTATTACTGCCTTTAGGCGGCACATCAGACCATTGTGTCATATCTGCAAATTTCTCGTGTTAACAAAACCCAGTTAGAGATAACATTCCTAAGAGAACCGTTTGGCAATACGAGAAAACCAACTGGAACGGTCTTATTGATTCCTTTACTGGTTACTATGTTTCTTAAAATAGGAAAAAATCTATAAAACCGAGCTGTAAAGATGTTATTAGGGTTAGAAATGTAAGTTACCGATGTTATAAAGCGAATCCTACTGAGAAAAACCGAAATAAGTCCAAACAATCTGGAAATACCTGTAATAATCATATTCGAAGAACCAAAATACTACACTGTCCCAAAGGGTTGTAAACATTTTTGGTCATTTGTAAAACATGTACGAAATACTACTTCGTCTTCGGTTCCAACGCTCGTCTTCAATGACACTCCTTAATGACAGCTCACTGGAAAAAGCGAATTTGCTTGCAGAACAGTTGGCTGTTGATTCGAGCCTGCCAGAAATTGTCATGAATTCTCCTGTTTTTGAGAGCATAAACCATTTTATCGGCACTCTTACAGTTGTTAGAGTACTGAAAGATCTGGGATATACACAAATCCGCTGGCCCGGATAGGATCCCTCCAATTTTTCTGAGTGGATGAAAAACAGTCCCTAAAAAATGCGTCAGTCCTGCTTTCTAAAGTCATGGAAACACTAATAAATTATCAGTTCAAGATATATCTTGAAGAAAGAAAGCTTTTCAATGACCGGCAGTATTGCTTTCTTAGCAATAGGTGCACTGGTAATTTGATGGTATATCTCATCGAACAGTGGCATAAATCCTTACATCGCTTTGAAAAAACTAAGATTATTGCACTTGATATTTCAAGTTAATAGAGTTGAGCTCTCTTATCGAAAGTACGTATTTTTGTCATTGATCAATCTTTTCTTTTACCTATGAAATTCATAAAATAGATGCTGGTGTGCCACAGGGCTCCGTTTTGTCTCCAATTTTCTTTCTCATAGAAATCAATGATCTTTCGTCTGAAGTCTCTAATCCATTAAATAGTTTTGCTGATAACAGTATCTCAGCTTCTCATATTCGTTTCCAGATGCATGTCTGATATTTTTATTGGTCGCCAAAAGTCAAATTAGATTTACTTTAAAACGAAACAAAGAACACATTCAAAAAAAGATCTCGAAACAAATCTTCCACATCTAGAGGCTTTTATTTGCGATCAATATAGGTACTATGAGGCAAGTTATGCATTCGTAAAAAAACGAAAGGGAAAAAGTGGGTCTTCCAATTCTTTCTGTCTGTCCTCGATCTGCAGCCTTAACCGCTCAAGCGATTTTCTCCAAACTTGATACTTAAGGGTCTTTGGCGATTCCTTAGAGGATAAATTGAATTTTGTTTAGCTCTAAACCTAACGATACCTGCCATACAGTCTTTATAAATAATTTCATTTATCTCAAAAACGACTCTGAAGATTTTGACGAAATCTCTAGTATTACAGGCTGGTCTGAATGTAAAAAAAAAAAAAAAAAAAATTGTAACTTGCATAGAAGATTTTTTTTATTTTCGATTCTCATGAACTTCTCTATCGATTTCGAGCGTTTTCAAATCTTAAATAATATTCATACATACAAATTTTCGAAAAAAATATTAAAAATTTGTTTTCCTAAATCATTATCTTAAGAACGAGTGAATGATTAGATAGGTTTTAAAATTATTTCTTAAAATTTATGGCGTAAAATTTTAGTTAAATTAGTACGATGTTAACGCCGTTTTAGTATGAAACAACGATTTTGAAAATTTTAATCGAATATAGCATCATACTTTCTCTACCCTTTTATTAAAGTTGAAACCATCAAATACCTATTTTATTTTTTTAGTATCGTGATAGTTAGAAACGCCACAAAAGGTCTGTTTACTTAGTTTTTTGCACAAACTGTCATTGTTTTAGGTGTATTCAGAAGCAATTTATTAAGAAAATTGCTATAGTACGATACTAGTCATGTTTGAAATTGAGAATGAATTAGTAAAATTCTTTAAAGTTAGCAAATTGTTAAGTAGTATCATACTAATACGAGTACCTTAATAATAGGCTGTTTAAAATTTTGCGCTTATATTATTAAATACTAAAAATTTGCATTTAGAAAAATTTCTTACATACAAAATTAATACATTGGTGCAAAATTTTAGACAGCTTAGTATTAAGGTAATAGTATGATACCACTTAACAATTTGCTAACTTTAAATTTTAACCATTTTCTAACTAGTATCGTACTAAAGCAATTTTCTTAATAAATTGCTTGTGAACACACCTAAAACAATGACAGTTTGTGCAAAAAACTAAGTAAAGAGACGTTTTGTGGCGTTTGAAAATAGCACGATACTAAAAAAATAAAATAGGTATTTGATGATTTTAACTTTAATAAAAGAAAGTATGATGCTATATTCGATTAAAATTTGCAAAATCGTTGTTTTAACCTAGTTTGACACTAAAACAGCTTTAACATCGTACTAATTCAACTAAAATTTTGCGCCATTAATTTTATGCATTTGAGTATTTTTTATATTTTATTATAATAAGCAATTTTTAAATTCCCATTACTTTTTTACATAAGAGCTAGTTCGTGCGATGCAGTCGTGCAGTTTATTTTTTCTTTTTTATAAATGGCTTTTAGTGCGATATTTATTGAATTCCACTTTAATTCATATCTCAAATTTATGTGAAATTATTTATTGAAAAATATACATAATTTTTAGCACCAATTCGAATTATTATTAATGTCGATTACAGAATTCGCAGAATTTTACTCCCGGTGAGTTGACTTGATTCGCATCCGCTGTAAAACTCAATTATGAAATTCGTCGGATGAACTACATTGTCGATTTCTAAAATTACCTTATCATTTTTATGAACTTTCGTATCGACACTGTCAGCAACAAACATTTATTCAACTGGCCTAGGCTGTGATAATAGTATCGTTTTCGATCAACGAAATCAAGCATCGTTGAGATTGGTTAGTACGAAGATGGAGGACGGTTCAAAACCAACCGTGTGCTCTTTTTTTTTTTTTTTTAGATTTCTTGCTCTCTGGTTGCGTTGCTATTTGTGCGTTTTTTATTAAAATTTGTTAAACAAACACTTTAGCATTCAGTATGATAAGCTTTTGACTTAAATTTTTGTACTCTCCATTGTTTATTTTCGTTTAATCAAAAATTCACTTCAGATTCGTCTCGAAATTGGTGCGAATGTAAAATGATAGAAATTGTATGGAGTGCGAATGGATTGCGAAATCTGTAATACCATATAAGTTGAACAAAATGTCAGTGGTGCAGGGATTGTTACCGACATTCGTTAAACTTTCATTCGTCGGATTCAGTAATAGCAAAAATTTGGAAATGAATTGAAATTGTCACTTTAGCTCATTCGCCGAATTCTGTAATAGGGGTGATTATTTATTCAATTTTATCATTCTTCGTAGAAGTTCTTAAACAAAAATTATTAATTGAAACATAAAAACAGACAAATGGAAACGATTAACAAAAAAATGCTTTCTATTTTTACATTATTCATAATTTTGTTGGTTATTTATTTCATGATTTCATTACAATATTAAAGATTTAAATTTATTTATTTTTTGCAGATTTTTCAAGCAGCTAAAAAGGGTAAGTAAGAATAATTTTTAAAAAATGTTGATTTATTATTTTGAAATAATTTTTGAAATAACATACAATTTTTTTATTTAAATTATCTGACTTATTTGTGGGGCATGGGTCTTATTTTATACTAAACCATTCGAGGAAAGTACTGAGCGTGTTTTGAGTATGTCCTTCTAAAATTATATTGGTCTTACGAGCGTTTTTATTAGCTTTAGTTTTTTTGTGTGTTTTTTTTTTGTTTTCCTTCTGAGCAAGCAGTTGTCATCTTCTCTTCGGTCATTCGGTCATCGTAGAGCTTGAGGGAAGCTCTTTTTTTCCTCTGGATGCACAATTTTAAGGCTTCTGTTTTGTTTTTTTTTTGTCTGATCATACTCAGAGTACAACCAAAGGTTTCTCGAAGGTGATTGTGAGAAACCAAGTTCTTCTAATGGAGTCGACAATCCTATCATTGATGGGTCTTCCAGATTCATATCAAGTGTCGTATAATTTCTCCTCGCAAGCTCAGGAGATATATGGTTGGCACAGGTAATGGCGGTCTTTTCTTGTAGAGCTTTTTTTGAATATTCGTACTCGAAATTTGGCATCAACTTGATAGTGATCAGAGTCGATGTTGTTTTAGGGAAAAAAGAAGAAAAAGAATTGAGTCGTAGAAATTCTTTCAAGAAAAAATAGAAGCACAAATTCTTTATACTAAAGTTAGAAGCAATTCCCAGTCCAGGGAAATCGTTCCATTGTTTGTCAAGAAACCGAAGCAAAATTAATCGAACCTACCAAAAATTCATATAGTCCACCAAAGTTGTAACACTTATAACGCTGCGCCATACTTGCTTTAAAATATGACGAGGTTTTAGCACATTAAAAGAGATTAGAATATCTCGAAAACTTGTCCATTTCGAATTCAGAGAATTACAAATGGACGGTTGTACGACCAAGCCGGTGCGAATCACAGTCACAATATTTTCTTCTGATACAGCATTTATGTCTGAATAGGTGGTGGCATTAAGTTGCACTTAAATTATTTCCAGTTCTCCCAATTCCTTGAAGCTTTTTACTAAGATGTGGCGACACCCTAAATTTCGCAACGAAATTACTCGTATATAGGTATGTGTTTGTCATTAATGTACTAAAAATAGTTTTCCAGATTTTTAAATTACTTTTGTTTCCTTTTTCTAAATGAGATCAAAATGTTATAAATAGAGTTGGTTTAACCAAAAATTCTTCTTGCCATGCTCCGATATCGATATCCTTTTTTGTAATCGATAACATTTTCCATAACGGTAACAATTTCGATGATTTGTTTTTTTTTTTCTAACTTTTTTATTATCGATAATATTTTTTGATCGATAGCTTTTTTACTTTCGATAACGAAACCATTTCTGTTTTCGATATTATTTTTGAAAACGATAGCTTTTTTGCCATCGATAACTTCTTTGCCCTTTGCGTACTGTTATGAACGAATTTAATGTCGCATTTTGCCTATGTATTTGTATTTAAATTTATTCCAAAATTCGCAGTAGTAACATATATTACTTATAAACTAAAAAAATGGTTAGTCGTATGTGTAGAAAGGCTATTAAATGTAAACGAAGGGTAAAAGTTTTCGAAAACTTGAAAAGCATTCACACTGAACATTTTCGTTTGACATTTCAATGTTTTGACTTCAACTGTAAAAATTTACAATAATTCAAAGTTTAAAGATTTAGTCTTGCTCATATTTATTTTTGGAAATAAAAATTCTTTTCCTTGAATTTGGAATTCCTGTTGACAGCACCTTGTCTGCTGTTTTTTAAATTTCTTTATTTCTTTTTTTTGACGTTTGAGTAGGCTAGGCGATGAATATTTCATTCAAAAGGTGTGTTTGTTTATCTTATTTCTGAATCTCAACAAGTTTTCAATTCCGATTTTTTTTTTCACGAAAACCACATTTGGTGTGACAAGGCTATAACTTGAATTTCAAGATGAGTGACAATTTCTGTTCCACTTCTTATAATATTTTTAATTATTTTGTCTTTAACCATGGCGTATTGTTTCACTTTGAGTTTTCGATTGGAACAACTAGCTAACGTCTAACTTTACCTATTTCAACTCGACTAAGATATACAAAGGAGTGAAAGCGCAGTTCAAACACGCTGCATAATTAACGAGATATCTGTCAAAGCTATCGGTGTTAGATCACAATAACCGAATAATGGAATTGAATAACGATTACTGCGGAGTGATTTTATTGATTTCTATTACTCTATTGGTTCAATGTATTTAATAGTGGAAAATTCCAACTTGTAGCATACCCTGTTAATATTTTTTTAAAGGCTTTCATTCCTTGTTGAAAGCCTTTTGATGATTATAACTTTACTCGGTGCTCGAAATATTTAAAGTAATAGGCCCTGAGTAATAGATCCGAATCTAGCCTAAGTTCGATTTTAACCAAACATTCGTAGAAATAAAACAAATTTCAAGTATAAATACTTAAAAGCGGCTTTCCTGTAACTAAGTTAAATTTAAAATGATAGAATCACAATAGAACTTTACGAATCTGGTTAATAGAAATCTGTTTGTGTATCAGTTCACAATAACGAAATTATGAAAATGAGTCACAATTATTGGTATAAATAAGACTTTTGTAAATTTGATCTGTTACTACGAAATTTTAAAAGCAACTTTTCTACATCTAACAAAAAGTGACTTTAAAACCGATTCTATGAATGTCTATTACTAAGGGCCATAGATTTTATCTTTTTTTTTAATTTTTCTGGTTGCTGTATTTGCATTTGAATCTGACGCCAGAATAAGATTTCTGACAGTTGACGCCAATTGTAAAGCAACCGATAAATTACCAATATTTACTAAATAGTTGCAAACGTTTCTTCTATAGTTGTATCGATGGTTCTCATCATTTACAAAACTTAAAGCGGCTGAGTGGATTTAATATTAATTTTTGAGTTTCTGATTGCCCCAATGCCTTCTTCTTCTTGAGTCCTAATTTCAACAACCGCACTTCTAGTTCTTTTATTTTTAATTGAGATAAACAGACATTCGTGACCACCATCCATGAGCTTATTTCATAAGTCCTCCGAGAACTCGTAAGTTCATGAATAATTATGATAACCAACTCGGTCAAAAACATAAATCCCTCCTGTTTATAAATTAATTTTGAAAATTTCACAAATGCAAGTTTTATGAATGGATTTCTTTGACTGGGGTCTTAACTTTCTGTTTTTGACTTCTTCAATCATCAAGCCACCAACGCAACGTTCTAACCGCATATCTAACTTTTTTTCTTCTGCTTGCAAAATATTCACACTCAAGACTTTCTCCTTGGAATCTAATTCGCATTTGTATTTGCAAGTGCATAGAAGATAACTTTTGAACTCGTCTGACACTAACTACCACTCCATGAATTTAACTCTGGCAAAGAACTTAAAAGATGTGAAGTGTGCACGAGTACTTACGCTCTCTTTCCACTTCTATTTAACCCTATCAAGTATAACCCATGCCCCTATATCCATTTAGTAGTACCGCAGGCAGCAGTTTTGAAATGCTTTTGCTGGTAGTTGTATATGTATAGATGTTTGAAAAGTTGGAACATCGGGTCTTGATGTGTGGCTTGTCTCTTTGGATATATGCAAGTGTACAGGACGAAAGTTGCAAGCAACATACTCAAGCAACCATCAGACCTCAACTCACATCAGACTGTGTTGGGCTTTTTAATTAAATTTTATTTCTGTGATCCTGATCTGGGATACCTTTAGTTAAGCTGCAGGTGATGGCATATCTCTTACATGCCACTGCACACTCACTCATTCACCCAATCATGGCGGGCCTTGAAGTATGGATACACACTTGCAGCATACACAACAGCCCCCTTATCTATGGGGAGACATGATTTTTTTTTGTCTGTTCATCTTGCTTTATTTCCAGGGTAAGTTGGGTCAGAAAAGTAGAGAAAAAAGACTCCATAAGCATACTGCAGCTATAAAATGCATGCATCCGTGAGATAAAGAGATTCCGCTTTTGGAAAATTCACCATGAGAATAACGGGCGGACAGGACAGCAAACGGGCTCAAGAACGATGGCGGCATTGGTGCAATGGTGCTTGTGGGGAAGATGTCAGTCCATTTGGTGTTCCAGGCGATGGATATGGCGATGGATGTAGCATCTATCAGCCTTTGCCAGAATGGTTTTTATAAATTTTCGTTTGTGTTTTTGTTTTGTTTAGCATGGTGTCCTTAATTGTAAGAACGGAAGTAGGTGTTGTGGTTTCAATAATTTTTTTTGTGGTGTTGATTTAAATTTTCAAAAGTTTTTTTGTACTTTTTTTTTTTTTTTGCAACTTCCTCTTTGATAGGCCAGGCATGAGCAGGTATGGCAATGATGGACATTATTAGCTTAGATGTTTTGGCATAAACGAGTATATGTCAGTTGCAAACGAAAAACCGATGTGGAATTTATCAAACGAAAAACAAAGAGCCACAACCGAAATTCGGGCTATGGTGGTTTTTTTTTTCGCCAAAAGCGGTTTTTGGTGTTTAGGTCTGTTGCATCACATGAAAATAAATTTCATTCAAGCCTAGAAGGTTATCAATGGTTTCATAAATCTTTTCTCCTCCAAACAAAAATTGAATAAACTTAAAATTGTCTTCCAGCTTTTTCTTAGGCAACAATATAATTTCTTGCATCTTATATCTGTAAGGACATCACAGTCTTTCATTTATAGAAATTTGTGTTTAAAACCTTCCAATTAAAGTCATAATCAGGTCCATTAAATGTATCAAATTTTTATGCATTAAATACTCCTCGAAAAACGACTTCAAAAAAGGAATGTCTGCAAGCTAATAGGAAGAACGTGTTTCAGAACGTGTTTCAGGCAACTTGTTTTTTAACCCAAGCTCCCGTTCAAATGCCTAGTGTCAGATGCAGCTGTGGCAAGAAAAAACTTTGAGTTTATCGATCAGTGACTAGTCTTCCAATACCTCCTACACTGCAGTCGATAAATCTACACAAGTTCCCAGGTGAAAGCTCGGGTGTTGCAAGGAGTTGCTGTTGTAATAATTTGAAGTTTGTCAACTTCAGCTTAACCAGTGATATTGGGAAGAAGTTCGGATACAATTTATTTTACACAACAGTAGAAAAAACATTTACCTTAAGTTCAATGTGGCAGGTCCTAACGTGTTAGTAAAAAAAATGTTCTAAGATGTCAAGAAACAAACAAATTGGGTGCTAAAAAAAGCCAACTTTTGAAAACACCATAATGTACGTAGATAAGATAGAAAAGGAAAAATGGCGGCACCAAAAAGTTAAACACGTTAGGAATACCCAATTAGCTATTGGTTTGTCCGACAATAATTTCTAATTTTGTCCTTCTCAAAAACCATAGCCTTCTTTCTTGTAAACATAGGAATTGCGGAGTGTTCCTACTTATTAAGAGACTACTGGTTAGGAGACTTATTTCAATTTCAAAAGTTTATTTGGTGGCCGAAATAGCGGTGAGCGATAAATGAACAATTTTTCCCATTACCTGCTTGTTTCTATAGCTTCGACAATGAGTACTGTGAGGATTGGCCAACTTTGCCATACTTACTACTTACTTACTTAGGTCCTCTGACCTGTTACGTCCGTGTGGTACCCCTTGCGGGGCATAGGGCCTCCACTACTCCTACGCGCCATCGTGTACGGTTTCTGGAGATGTACCTCAGCTCTCTCCAACTCTTCCCCAGTTGTGCTGATTCCTCTTTGACCGTTCTTCGCCAAGAACTTCTGGGTCGGCCCACTTCTCTGCCTCTCTGCGCGAAACGGTTCCATTGCATCGCTTGACTCGCAATGCACTCGTGGCTTTTTCGAAGCGTATGTCCAATCCATTGCCACTTACGTTTTCGTATTATAGAGTCGATGGGTTCCTGACCTGTCCTCACATAAAGTTCATCATTCGAGATACGGTCAGGCCAGAAAATCCGCAGACATCTATCACGAACGTTTGCAGCTTTCTTGTGACAGTGGGTGTTACTTTCCAAGTGCTGCATCCATAAAGAAGCACGGATTCTACATTGGAGCGGAACAGTCGTAGATTGGTCTTTAGGCTTATAGAGTTGTTTCTCCATATTTTGGACAGCATTCCGGACGCAGCCTTTGCTTTCCTGATTCGACTGATTATATCTAGTTCGGTACCGCCGTCACTCTCTCCGTCTCTACCGTCTCTACCGTCTCTACTGGTTGTCCAGAAATATCTATTTGAGTAGATGAGGAAGTTCCAAGGCTGATCCTTTTAGTTTTTGCCATATTGATCTTAAGCCCGACGGTTTCGGCTTCTCTTTCCACACTTGTTGTCCCATTTACGACAAAATAACTGATACACTTATGCGCCGATAATAGTAGAGCATAAGTCTCCGAACGGATTTTGAGACTAGCAGCCACAGGCCCTATCGACATCCACACTCGATGACTTCTGTTTCTGCTCCGAGGGTTTTTTGAATCTTTTTGGTTTTATCGATTTGTCAGATGCGGCCCGATAGAGTGTTGGGAAGATCCGCCGTATCATACCATAAAATCATCACAATTATTAAAATCCCCATTTTATACGTTGAAGGCTATGCCAGCCTTCTTAATCCGCTCGAGTATTTGTTCAGGAAACCGAACCGAATCTATACTAATTAACATATATGTGCATTCCATTTTGAATACTTAATTTGTTCCGAATTGAAAAACCTTTTAGGCCGCGGACTTTTAATTTAAATTTTAATTTTTCAAAAAATAAATCGAGTGGAAAATCACTCAGCGATAAATATTTTTAATAATTATATTGTATACTAGGTTACTGATAAAACAAAGCTTGTTTTTAATGACATTTCAGGTGTTTGTCGAGCTATTAAATATTTATGATTACCTCAAGTCCCATAGGTCCCAGCCATTGGCAAAAAGACCAATTCAATGGAGACCTCATGCACCGATTATGTTTATTTTATTAAATTTTATTTATCGAATGTGAGGGAGTTGTGTAAACTTGAAAATAAAAATAATTTAAATTTTGAAACAATAAATAGGAACCACAACAATGCCGTGTGCAGGGTGGTTTTATTTTTTGTGGGCTTTAGTTATCTCAGTAAATGTGGTTCATGGCTTTTTATGTGGTATTCAGATTAGTGTTTTTTAGTGATTGAAGAGATATAATATTATGGTCGATAGAGGAAGGATTTCGAAACGGGTTAGGGAAAGAGGCATAAATCCATCCTATGCCTTATCCCGTTCCTGCCTCAGAGGGTTGGAATAAGTTGAAAGAGTTATGTCTAAATTGATATCAGAGAAAAATAAAGTAATGAGATTCTGTTTGTGCTTTGATGGGGTGGATGTTCACGTTTTTCCTTTGAGGGCAATCGTAAGATTAGATTTTATGAAGTTTGTAAGCTTCTTATTAGTGATAAATCATCGTCAAATTTGAGGGTTGAAAATGATAAAATATAATTTTTCCTTAATTAATTCATTAATTATTAAAGAGAAGGAAATTATTCAATCCAATATAAGGGGTGTTTTTTTTTGGAGGCGGATAACTTTGATTTGAAATAAAATACAGGCATTTTTGTTAAAATTCATGAAATGTTTGAATACGATTTCGGGCATTTGACCGTTGTGTTTTTGCAATACTTATATAAAGTAGACCATCCTAGTGCTCCGTTTAGTATTTCATTAAGTAGACTTGGAGAAAGGTAACTCTCATCAAAATATAATCGGCGGATTAGCTGCAGTATAGGACAAATGGCTTATATCTTCACTTTCTCGTCTGTTGCAAAGATTATAGATTTGGGGTAGGTCAGCTCGATGAGGCATAAAGTTTAAGCTAAAAACTTCAACTCGTGCTCTTAAAATTTAGCTAAAATAGCTTCGACATGAAATTCGTTGCTGAAATAGTTCGTTTCTGAAGACAACTGGTGACTAAGGTACCTGTATGTATTCCTGGACGATGTAGAAGTTGCTCTTGATAGATGCTGGGTGTAAATCTGCTCATTTATTTTTGCAGTCACATCTGCAAACATACCCAAAGCCAGTTTGGCTTCATTGCTTTTTTGTCTAGCGTGTTTCGAAAAATTGAGATTATGCGTAATTAACACTCAGGTACTTAAATTCTTGCACAACTTCAATATCCACATTATTGAGGGACCAATTTTCTTTGGGTTGCCTTCTCCTTTGGCGCGCTTCGAAATCATCACCTTAGTCTTGCTTGTATTAACGACTAACCACCATTTCTCGGAAAAGGTATTCAGACTGTTGATTTGCAACTGTAGGGTGAAAGGGTTGTCAGCCAGTAATACTAAGTCGTCAGCGTAGAGCAGGACTTTCACTTGTATATCGGAAGAAGGTATTCCTCCTGGAAGTACATCACAAATATCATCAATAAATAAAGCAAAAAGTAATGGACTTAAAATGCAGCCTTGAGGAACACCTGTCGTTGTTTCAAACCATTCTGAGAAATCTGTCCCATCCCATACTGAGGCACTCGAAGAAACAAGAAAGTTAAAGTACATCCTCAAGAATTTCCGGGGGATTCCTAGCGTTGAAAATTTGTACACCAAAGTCTGTCTATTTACATTGTCGAATGCTGCTTTAAAGTCTACCAAGCAAGCGTAAGTATAATTTTTTCTTTCTTTTTTTTTTTTTTTTTTTCAATTATTGACTTTCTAGCAATACTTGGCAATGCAAAGATATGGTCCATCGTTGAGAAACCCGACCGAAAACCGCTTAGAAACATGCTTAGAAGGTTTCTGTCATCGATCCATTTGGTAAGCCTCTCGTAGAAAATTGAAGTAAAAATCTTCCTCAAAGTGCTTAGAATAGAAATTCCTCTGTAGTTTTCTGGTAGGTTCCAGAAAACCTTAAATTCAAAAATCACATAACCCCAAAATTTAAAAATTTCGAAAGTTCAAACTCGAATGGCTTGTTTCACTTTTTCGGAAAACTTTTGAGCTTCATTCTTGCTATGGATATCTCTTTGTTGAATCGGTAGCTTGGTTTTCAAGATTTTTCCTTTCCCTTCTGCGAAGCAACACAAGCTACTTTCCTATGCAGCTCTCGGAGATCAAGAGTAGCTTCGGTCCTTTTGTGAAGGGTTGCTTTGAATGCCTTTTGTATTAGCCGGAATTCATCGTCAAATCAGGGGTTTGATTGTAATGGGAATGTGAAGCCGAATACGTCAGAGGTGGCATCTCAGATGAGTTCTTGGCAGTATTTCAGTATTTCCGCTTGTTCTCAATACTTGATGGTACTAGCTTAGGAATTCTTAAGAGACTGGATCGAAAAAGGAGCAGGTGATCTCTTTCGATTGTGGTATCCCACAGTAGAGTATTTCGATGTTTTAGGTTTTGGTCGTGGCAGCAACTTGGTTACAACGAGTGAATGCTTCGATTTGGCCGGGGGCTCTTTTTACTGGAAGAGTGCCTTAGGTCGATCGCAATTGTGGACAATCTGATTGATCGTCGATTGATCAGGAGCTTTTCATGTCCCCTAGTCAGTATAGAGATGTAGGTCTCGAGTAATATCCACCATTTCGCCACCAGTAACGTCGATCAACCTGAGTCTTTTATCGGAGATGATGTCGTGCATGTTAGACTTTCTGACTATGTCAGCAAAAATTTTTGTCTTTCTACCTTGGTGTTATAAACTGAGACAATTTTAAAGCCATCGCCCTGTTGCTACTGCTCAAAGAATAGGTCTTTGGTGTCATCGTCTTTATCCTTCGTATGTTGTAGAAAATTAACCCGATGACAAGTTAACACCCAAATGAATGCTGATTTTATTCGCGGTACCGGTGGCCGTAGTATGTATCGAAGTTTTTACAGTTTCTTCTGTCCGGTCCCATTCCAAAGAATTTCAGCAGACTATAGGGTCTGCTATTTACTTAGGCTTACGGGGCCCAATAAGACACTTTTCGTTCAACGTACAGATCCGAAGTTCGTTTTGATGGTTTCGTCAAATGTTAGACCGAGTCTCGTTGTTGATCCGCAACTAAATAGCTTAAGGTGGGCTGAAAGTTACCTCGACAGCACGATCCCCAAAATGAAGGACCAAATTATTAGTATAAGTCCACGGACGGGGAGGTGAAAAAGCCACTCTTTATAGGCCTGACTTCGTATATGTCGTAAGAGAACATATAAGGTATTCACCAAGTAAGTAGTTCAGCCAATCTGGAACTTTAAACATCTGGGAACATCTTCCCTTTCCATTACCAACCTTCCACAGGGTTTAAAGTACCAACTTTAGTTACGATGGAAGTAGCATTTGATAGACATTAAAAAAAAAAGGTATGACAAGGGTGCCCTCTTGTATTCACAAATCTACCCTTTTATACATTTAAAAGCTTGGTTGGGATTATAAAAGGTGCTGACCTTCACAATAAGTAAAAGAAAATTGATGTTCATAATATTGTTTTGTTAATTTACCATAGACCTTCACACTCTTTATCACGTATAATTTTTGAGAGCTCATTTCAATTTATTTAAAACTAATTTGCCTAACTATTCAAATGAAAATTATTGCGTCTATAGGGTCCTTTAAAATACCCCCCAGAGCCTCTTGGGTATGGTGCAATCATAACCATGATCCTTTTCACTTAAACGTCGACATTTTGTTTCGTATTCATTTTCAAGTCAAACACACAATTTTTTTTTTGGTTTCCATAATTTCGAAAACAAATTGGCGCCAGAAATGCAACACTTTCACCTTCACCCTCGCTAGAAAGGGGCTTACCATAACAATATACTCACATACACACACCCACCGTATACATATTTGTATAACCACTCCTATCGCATTTTGCAAATTCACATTCTTAATCTCCCAATGGCACAAAAGTGGCTTTCTAAACAGGAATACGACTTTCATAATCTCCCAAAATATTATCGTAATCATAAAATGAAAATCACTGGGGTATAAGTACAAAAATATATTTAAATACAAATGAACTCCCAAACACACACCCACACAAAAAGCCGACTTGGTTTGGCGCGGCGCGGCGTTGGATGAACATTTTGGAGCCAGTTGAACCGGAAGGGATTTTCGAAAATTCAAGAGAATTTCGTGTGTCTTTTTCTATTGTTTAAAATTGAAACAATTTTCATCATGCATTGAATATTTAGGGGTAGTGAGGGTAAATAGTTTTATAGGTGCCTGGATTTATAGTCTGCGAAAAATTGTTGGAAATGTAATAGCACACATTTATACCGCTTATGATTCTCGTTACGAGGCACGTCGTTGTCATGTAATATGTAATTCACTATCAAACACACTGTTAGTAGAAAATGGCGGCCATTTTGGATTTCAGTTTTTAGAAATATCTCAGCCCATGTAAGACTGATTAAAAAAATTTGTATGTTATAGTCGATAGGAAATTATATTGCGCATTTTTATTGTGTTAACATATTTTTTGATATTTTCAGTAAAACAAAAGTTAAGAGTGCACTTAAAAATTGGATCACTTTTTTAAATTTTTGTTTTAAAAAATCATGTTCCTACCAATATATTGGAGAAAGTTTGTGAAAGTAAGGTGAAATAAAGTCTGCTAATCTATAAGCAGAAAACCAAAAATTGGAGCGTTAACCAAGTGACTTAGAAGTCTCAAACATTCATGCGTGTTAGTAGATACAGGGCGGAACAGCAACTGATTCCGAACAGCTGATGGGGAACACTTTTCATCACAAAAGATACAAATTACAATTTTCTATTTGAATCCTTTTGAAATATTCTCGGACTATAAGATCGCCCCAGTTTTGTCCCCTTCTTCAAGTTCCACATATTCTATTGAGACACATTTCCGTACCTTTTATAGAGGAAGGCATTGAATTTGAATGTAGAACGATACGGTGAAGGACTCATTCATGTTTGCTGGTGCTGCCCTCTGCATGTAAAACAGCACAGCCGCGCACACATCCCTCGCATTTGCATAGTTTTCAAATTGAAACCATTCAGCTGTGATGACTGACGTTGCGCTTGAATAAACTTACGTTTATAGAAATATTGTGTTTTTGCACCCGTTGTACGTGTAAAACGGGGTGGTAAATTGTATATTAAACCTACACCTGCATCTGCCTGCACCTGTACGACAACGACACGGCATCTTACGTGTTTGGCAATATATTTTTTAGAAAAAAAAAAGGAACAAAAAGGAAAGGATATAAGGTGTGATGCAGTAAACAGAATTCTTGGGAGTAAGTTAGCAAACAGTAGCGTCCCCTGGTGGTAGGTAATAAATTGAGATTAGTTTCTATTGAGATTGATGTCAATCGATTTGTTTAGAAAATTCCGGTTTGTATGTGAATTGTAATTGGTTTTATAAACAGAAAAAGGAAACTATATTTTATAAACAATTTAAAGAAGATTCAAATCAAACTAGAGTCTTGATGAAGATATTTAGGGCCAGTGCCCTATTTCGAAACATTAGGCTTAGTCTCACAGGCTGATTAAGTGGCATAGGGCAAACTAAGGTGTCAATTATCCTTGTAAGTTTGAACTGCGTATTTGGCCTTACTTTCTCAAATACATAAGTTCCACTATAAATCTATAAAACTGGGTCTTAGTATTGAGAAAAAGTTTTTGTTTCTTAAGTAGGCTGAATGCCATAGAGGAGAGAGAACGTCTACGTAACTCAGTAAAAAAATGCAACGACCCCAACATTAAGTTGGCCCAAGACATGGAACAATCGAAAACGTTGAGGTTTGCCACAGGCCGCTTTCTGAGGCTAAACCGGTGAACTCCACACCCGAATCACTAGTTTAATCAGACAAGTGGGAGTAGGAGAGTTATGATCCCTTCCAGACCGAGATCAACATTCGTTAATAAAAATAAAAATAATAATACACGAAATTATTTTAAACTTTAAAGAAGCTTCTGCATAAAAATATAAATATTGATCAAAGTCATTTGTACCGTTTTTGAGCTACTTGAAAAAAAGTTCCTTTGTTGTTCCATTTATAACCATTTGTTATACAATTCTGTGTACCAATTTTTGAAAAAGTAAAAGATCCATCTATTTAAGTTGTAGCTGAACAGACAGCCAGACTGAATTGCGAGGCCAACGTTTTTCGTCTTCTATATCATCGTAATGTTTTATAACAATATTTTATTTTTTAAGAATGTATAACTTGCCAAATTTGATGATGATGACTTTTTTTCAATATTTTCGAATAAGGTTAACAATTGCCCAACATTAGCCAAACGAGCCGAGGGTGAGGTCTAGTTAAGTTCGAAAATATCAACATCATCTCAGTATAGTTCTTGGTCAAAATCTCACTATCGATTTATATTTGTAAAAAGTCCGATTTTTGGCATTAGCAATGCCATTTTTTGCATTCCATTCTAGAAAAAAAAATATTTATTTTTCGTTTTACAATCAATTTTCCGTTGATTTACTTCCCTCTTTACTGTAAATAGCTCAACATATGCCGTTTTCGAAAATGTCAATTGCGTCAAAAATGCAATTCCAGATGTTCTTAAACTCAAGCTGCAAAAGTCAACTGTGCGAAAACCCAAAACATTTTTTTTTATTTAAAAACATTATTTTCCATAACTCAGTTTGGTTAAGTCAGTTGTTCGATAACATCAGTTTCGGCGTAATTCTACAGTAAAAAAACCCTTTTAACGACAAAAATGTTGATAAGCCAGAGTGCATACTCGTAAAAGTTTAATGCGTTTGAAAAAAATTGTCAGATCAAACGGATTTTGTACAAGCGGTAAGATCATTTTATCGATCAAATTGACATTGATTTGACGTTTTCGAAAACGGCAAATTGTAGTCCCAAAAATACGGTTTTTAAATACTACAGAGTTACTTTGAAGGAAGTATAAAAAACCAAATTAGAGACTCTGTGACTGTGATAATTTTTTTTGTCTTATAAAGGGTAGTCCAACGAAAACGAACGTATATTAATTGTAAAAAAAAGTAAAAAGTTTTCAGAGATTTATCTTCATATTGTTTATTATGATAGAAGGATATACATATGTATACATATGACAATTATGTGTGAAACAAAATATCTGCCAAATCCGATTGTCCATATTTTCAAAGATTCTGAGCGATAATTGAGGTTCAAATGTCGTTAATGCGCCGAATTATCTCATCCTTTAGCTCTTGAATTGTTCTTGGATTATTGACGTACACTTTTTCTTTTAAATATCCATAAAATCAGAAGTCCAACGATGTCAAATCACATGATCGTGGCGGTCAATTGACATCGCCACGACGTGAGCCATTGTTTAGTTGGCTCTGTGGCAAGTGGGACCATCCTGTTTGAAGCACATATCGTCCAGGTCCATATCCTCAATTTCCCGACACAAAAAGTCCGTTTTCATCTCGCGATAGCGAACACCATTCAAGGTAACTGCTTGGCCGACCATTTTCATTTTCGAAGAAGTACGGCCCGATGACGCCGCCAGCCCATAAACCGCACCAAACAGTCACTCTTTGTGGATGCATCAGCTTTTCAACAATCACTCGTGGATTCTCATTTGCCCAAATGCGGCAATTTTGCTTGTGAACGAATCCACTGAGGTGAAAGTTTGCCTCGTTGCTGAAGATGATTTTCTTTGTAAAGTCACCATTCAATTCTGTCTGTTCAATCAATCATTCTGCGTATTGACGACGCTTGAAATGGTCAGTAGGTTTCAGCTTTTGAGTCAATTGAACCTTGTAAGCGTGTAAATTCAAATCTTTATTCAAAATTCGCATCAGTGATGTTCGTGAGATGTTCAATTGTTAGGCACGATGACGAGTCGAGGTTGACGGCTCTTCTGCCACACTATCGCCAACAACAACAATGTTTTCCGCAGAACGAACTGGGCGACCATGCATAAGTGTTTTCACATTTCCTACAGACCCGGTTTGCTGAAATTTTCACACAATTTTACCGGTTGCGGACACATTTGGTCGATTATGCTGACCGAAAAAATCAGGAAGTGCACGAAATGCATTTTGATTTGAACGCCCATTTTTGTAAAAGGCTTCAACAATCTTAACGCGCTGCTCAATTGTGTACCTCGCCATGTTTGAATTTGTCAAACACTGAAACAAAGAAATGTCAAGTTAAGTTGGGCAAAAAACTTGACGTTAAGGTCTGACTCGCAATTAACATCGTGCATTATGGTTGGACCACCCTTTATATTGTAGGCAACCTACTTGCCGGAATTCCATACTTCACATCAACTTTATTTTCCTGAACTACTCGTACTTTCAACAAACATTTTTTAAACGACCGTTGATCATTTTTTTTTTTTTTTCAAAAGGGAATACCCTAGAAAAACTCGAATGTCAAATACTCGTACATACGTGTTTTTCATTTCTTCTCAAAAATGAAGATTTCACCAAAAAATTCGACTCACACAATGAATTTAGAATTTCGTATTTTCTAATATTATAAGGCAATTCGACATAAGTTCGAGATTTTAAAGTAAAATAGTATGAAATTTCAGATTTTAATTCGAGTGTAATTTCAATTCGAGTTATTCAAAATTGGACTTATCAAAGTTTGAGATATTGCAGTTCGACTGTACTTTAGTTTTTGAGTGATTAGGGATGCCATTTTGCTACAATTGATTAATCTATTGCACTTTTCGCAAAAAGATACATCTACTGCCACAATTTATTTTTCTTTTTTGAAAACCATATTAATTAAGTTATGAAATCAGCGGTAAGAGAGAGTTGCTTTAAAATTTATTTCGTGATCGCAGTCACTGAACACACCCACAACAAATAAAACTGGCTGAATTATTCAATTCAGAAAATATTAAAAATGAACTTTGTTTTTGAAAGTAAGAGTGATATCCAGGCTGTTGCAAAATCCCAAGGGATTTTTTTTTTGATGGGTCTCTGTTTTTTTTTTGATTTGAAATAATATTTATACATTTAATTGCAGAAATAATATCGAATAATATTCAAGTGAAGACGAAGTTTTGAAACCACAACTTAAAGTTTTACATTATACTTTTTTCCTAATGCGAACAATTATTTTTATAAAAAAATGTCCACTGTAAAAATTTTGTTTGAGTGCGCAACACGATTTTTTCTACGTGTATTGATAACAAACACAACGAAACAAAATTATTTGGTAAGTCTGTGATGTGGTTTTTGTTTCATTGGCCAATTATGTGATTGAATGCCGTCTGACAGTAAATAGGAACCTCTGCTCAAAAATTCCCATATGACTGACAATTTTTGTTGGACGTAGTTAAACGTCTAATATTCATTTAAAGTGCTCATCATGATGCTCTTAACAAGAACGTGTTCAAAAATTTCCTAATCGCATATAAGCATATTGTTTTTTTTCCCAAAAAGTAAACTCAAGAAATATATCATGCAGAATTAATCAGAAATTAACCAATTATCAGGTTAATATTTTTCTACTCTTTCGATCTGTCAAATATTTAACTTTCTTGAGGTTTGGAAATGAGGAAAATTGGCTGACACGTCAGTTCGTGGAAAACCAAAGACCAGTGACTTATATCTTTGATTCATTCCTGAAATTTTCTGTCGGCTATGAACGGGTAAGAGCACTTTTTCATCACAAAGAATATTATTTGTTTTTAGTTGGTATCAGCTAAAAATCGATCCTAGACTTTTGACTAAATAGTCCAACGCCCTTAACATTACACTATATTGGGAACTGCCGAACAAAAATAGTGTAAAATCAGAATAATTGTTGGAATGAACAGACACATTGTTAAGTTTAATCAAAACCAGGTTGAATTAAACAGGTAAACAATTCTTAATATATCTACATGCCTATATAAAATGTTAAGTCAATAGGTCACGTATTAGAATTAAAACTGAGAGACTACTATAGCCCAAACTTTGTAAAAATTATCCCTGTGGTCATGTAAAAATGTTCGCCATTTTTTTCTTTGGAAGAATTTTATAGTGAAATAGCGCGTACATTTCTAAAATCAACTAGATATCATGTCTCATCAAAAATAGTGCCATGTTAATTTAACCATGGACATAATGTTATTTCTCAATTTTCTGCAACTTTTTTACGGGAAAGTTCACTTTGTAAATTCTACATTAAGCAGCTTTTATTTAAATACAAACAAATATCGAAACAATCTTTCACAACATACTGTAACTACGTTGTACCATATTTCCAAGTCGTAAAAAGAAAACATTAATAAAACAAAACTAAGTGAAAAAGCACTATTAGAGAGCACACATTAAAATCGAATTTTTTTGTGTGTGCTTTTAGCTCCCTTGAACATTTTTTGGCAAAATGTCAGAATTTTGTGTGCTCGTAAATTAGTGCAGAATTCGAGTGAGTGTGGGCAGAGGTGAATGTGAATACCTGAACGGTCTGTATCTACCTACTTGTTATATAAAGGTATGTGCTTTAGCATTATAGTTCCCGACTTAACAACACACAGGTTATAAGTGTTATGATTCATACAATGGCAGCAATGTCACCTATAATAATAATAAAAATAATAAAAGGACGAAAAAAGAAAAGGAAAGGAAAGCAATTTTCGTCATCTCTGTTGTGCCATTGATTTCATTATAAAAATAAAAAAAAATAAGAAAAGAACACCCTGTATGAATGAGTATGTTCATAATAACAGTCATGGCTCTACATTGTTAATCACAGCAAAGCAGTCATTTCCAACTCCTCCGGCCACCGCCGCGCCGAGCCGAGCGCAGTTCCCTCAAACCGCTCACACCGCTTCGCCGGAAGCCAGAAAACGGATTCATCTTGTGTGTTCTGGGTCCTGTTAGGTGGCTGAAGACAGAGAGCGATGGTAATGCACATTCTGTCATAATATTAGTCCGCTGTCCCAGCTCAGGTGGATGAGTGATTCTGCAGAGCGGAGGAGAGTGTGCAGGAAAAAGGTCCTTGTGACTTTTATATGTGGTTTAACACGAGTAGGTGCATGAGGATTTTACATAAATATAGTGGTCCATGTTTAAATGTTGCCAGCGCTATGGTGATGTGCGGTTTCCTTCCTCTGATGATCGTCAAATCAGCGAGCTCTGGTTCTGAAAGGTTTCTCTTATGCTGTTGTGGTGTTGGAGTGTGTCAGCTGTCATGAAATTTGTTCTCTGTGGGAAATTAATTGTAAAGCGTCGCCGTCGTCCGTAGTTGACAGTTGGAGTGCCTAAGTGAGTGCCAGCGAATATTTTTCGGTGATAAATGCAGCAATTTTATTTAATTTTCATTTTACAATCATATATGTATGTAGCTGGACATAGCACTGATGGGGTGGTGTAAAATGGAGCAAAGGAAGCTGTATCAAGGTCGATATGTCCCTGCGAAACCTTGATGTTATAATACAAAGTATTTATACACAGACTTTAATATTTATTTACAAGAGCTCTGGTGGAATTGGAGCTGAAGAGTTTCGGTTGTTTTTTTTTTTTAGTAATTTTTATTTTTAATGAAAATGTATGCATCACATAAAATGACAAAACAGTGATGCGAGAGAAAATATCAGACAGAGAATTATTAAAAAAAAAAAAAATGAGGAGATCCATTGTGATGATTAGCGTCGCCGCCACCACCTTCAGTCAGGAAGAGTCATTTCTCTGATTATAAAAATATAAATTAAGGACTTTTGAAACTACTGATCCGGAGTTATTGGACTTGAAAGTTATGTTATTAATTATTATACTCTTCGAGGGTTAATTAAGAACTAAAAGGTCTCCCGAACTATTTGCTTCGATGAATGTTGGAAGAAATTTTGCATTGCCACATTAGTTTTTTAGGAAAGCAATTGACCTAGATTTTTTATAGGTATTATTAAATTTTTTTTTTAATGAAAATTGAGTAGAGAGGATTTTTTTCAAGTAAACAGACTTAAGTCGGCCTAGGCGTATTACTGAATTCAATTTAGAATATCAAGAGAAAAATGTTTCACATGATCTGTTCCACTGCACTGTTTCCACTTACTCTGACGACTGACTCTGATTTCATGAGTGGGCTTTCCACATCGTTTTTTATTACATATTACGTTCACTGTAATGTTCAAGTTGTACGAAGCCATAACCAAAACCTGGGGATTTGGACTCCAAGGCCCTCCAGGGTGTATCATTGTTATCCAATCCCCGATTTGGTCGAACCAGTGCCAATCGATGTCTTGATTTTAAGTACTATCTCCACATCTTGATAAAATCTCATGGAAATCAGGTTGTATCTTCACCTGCAGGGTCAACGCACAGAAGACCAACGATTAGTGATTTTTTTTTTTTTTTTGGAAAGAGTCCAGTATCAGTTCTTCAGCGGCGTAAAAAGAACTGTCAGTTGAAAGGATTGTAGAGTGTTCACTTCGTCTTGTGCTTGATAAACTTTGAAAGCATTTGTTTCATCAGAACGAAGTAGTACCCGTTTCCTAGGGTAATTCTTTGACGGATCTTCAGTAGGGTGTCTTTATTTGATCCGAGGTAGATTAACTCATTAACTACTTAACACATTTGCAATCCATAGTGACATTTTGAGCTAGTGGTTCTATGTTAGTTAGTTCTAATAGTTGGATCTTTTCCAGAATTTGTCTCAATATGAATAATTATCCAATGGTCGATCGGTCCTGTCGAAAGCCACACCTAAAGTACTTGCAGTTTAAGTGTTGTAGAACCGTGCGGATCATTCAATATTTTGGATATGATCTTATATGTCATATTTATCGGGATATGCTTTAATAGTTCTTGCAGAACATGGTATCACCTTTTTTCTAGATGTCAAATGGAATTAATTGATCATTTGATGAATGCATACTCTCAAAACATCACTTCTGCGATGGTAAGTCATGACTTGCTATAAGCTTACCACTTCTTTACTAGGAGCCAGAATTGCTTCTTCATTGATTGGAAGTGGGTTATCTTCGTGAACTGTTAAACTTTCTAGCATCTATTGGAAACGGTACTTGGTAACAAGTTTTATTCCCTGTAATTCGATGACGATATTCCTTTAATTTTTTGTCGAAGTACCTGCGTTCGGGTGTTAAAGCCAGCACTTAGTTGGTTAGATCTTTTTTTGAACTTCCTGGTTTTGTTTCTATAAGTCGAGACTCTCGATCTTCTTAATCTTGGACTTTTTGCGATCTTTCTAATCAGGATCTACTTCTTTCTTACTCCTTGCTTGATACTCTTCCTTCGCTGCTCTTGTCTGTTATTTTCTTTAGAAAGTTAAATAAAAAATTGATCGATATTTTTTTCCAACATAATTTCCATCAGCCAATTCTTATTTGCCTCAGTTTCCATTATATTTTATAGCTTTTTTTCCAATGAAATTTGGCAGTATTTTCCGATATTTTAGCTTAATTTCCTTTTCAGGCTCCCAAAAATTGGTGAATTTTTTCAAAATAAAAACAACTTCTTCGCGTAACAAAGACTATAGTATTTCATGGTGTTCGAATTTATTTTGTAGACGAGACTTTGTTACTTTGGTATATACAGTGGCGACAAAATAAATAGCACACTTCTGTTAAGAATTCTTTATTGGCCTTAAAACATAAGTGCATTTTGAAATCCGGTACTGTAAGACCATTTTTGTTGTAGATTTTGAATGTTGAGTATCTGGATTTTGAATATAAAATAACGGGATAAGACTTCTCCAGAAATTATTTTATAAAAAAGTCAAATGTAAGTCAAATGGTACGCAAGTTGCACTGAGGTGAGGACAATTTAAAAAGCACATATTGTTTCCGTTGCAAATTTAATACATTTTTAACAAATATTTTTAACTTTTAAAAGCTTAGTGAAAAAGTTGTGAGTTTTGGTAAGGTTCTTAGTTAAGTTGCTTCAATTTTAATTGCTGAAATGTAGTATGAGAAGTGGAAAACAATCGGCACAGACGTTTAGGCTAGGGGTTTTTGAAAAAAGGTCACACGAAATCTGAACTAGAGCGGAAATAAAAATTTTCAAGGAAGAATAAGAATGTTATAAATGCTCTTCACCATTGCGAAGAAGAAGGAAGTGCTCAAAACAAAATTCGTATGAGTAAGACTAGAAAAATCACCCCTTGAACTGATTTTGACATCGCCTGCCTGACCTAAGTCCCAAAAATTGAACATGCAAATGAACAAGATCTTGGTGTTAATATGTCTGTAAGTACGATTAGAAACTGTCTGAGTGGAAAAAAGCTGTTTGGACGATTTGACAGACGTCTTTAAGAGCAATCTCTCACGTCGGATGCAGTTTGCAAGGGAGCATATTTCAAAAGTTCAAAATTGGTGGGGAAATATCTTACGGGGCGATGAGTATAAATTTAATCCTTTGGGTCAGATGGTAAAAACTACTTTCGACGAGGAATCCACCAGGAATATGACCAGAATATACACAATAAAGTCTGTTAAGCATGGTAGGGGTAGCATTCTTGTTTAGGAATGTTTTTATTGGCATGGTATGGGACCACTTCATCAGATAGAGGGTATTAAGGACCATTTATAATACAAGGAAATCCTACGGGATACAATTCTACCCTATTCTGAGGAAGAAATGCCCTTGACGTGTAAATTTCAACAGGATAGCGATCCTAACCATAATGCTAAGTCTGTTAAGCAATGGCTATTCATCCAAAAAACCGCTGTTAAGAAATAAGCCAGCTTAGTCTCTAGATCGTAATTCTATTGAGTACTTGTGGAATGTTGTGGACGAAGCCATAAATTGAACTGATACTTGAAATTTCGACAAACTTTGGCGGAAAGTCCAGCAAGCCTGGTTCTCAGTATCTGTTGAACGATTCCGGAGCCTTCCTTCGTCTATAAAACGCTGGTATTCCGCTGTGATTAAAAATAAGGGTTACTCGACCAAATATCGGATATTTTCTTCAAATAATTTAAAATTTTGTTATTTAATATGTTTTTTATTTGTTATTTACGAAATGTGCTATTTATTTTGTCCTAGTATACTTAAATTGTTTAAATCATTTTCGTGTAGTTTTTCTTATGAGTTCAATATACCTCATTTTATTTTTAAATCAGAGATATGCTTATTTGGTCTATTTCCTCATGAGTCAAACAGCTCTTTAAAGTTTAAGAAAGGCGGAAAAACTTGCATCACACGAATTTAAGACTACATGTGCTATTTATTTTATCGCCACTGTAGATGCACATGGTCATAGAAATCTTCTAACTTAATGTTTTGCCATTGCAACCTCGTCAGATACAAAAACCAATACCAGGCACAAGCTCGCAAAGATCTTCACTAGCTTCTGTTTAGACTTTTGCACAGTTTTTAAACGAAATTTGGAACGGAAATCCTCCTTAAGCTAGCTTACCTTAACCGACGATGTTGGCTAATTAGTTTCGTTTGGATTCCTTTTGCTTCGTCCTCCAGACCTGTCACAAATCAAATACATCTCCAAAAAATTGACCAAACTTACCTAATCATTGCCCAGTAGACAACATTTAAAGGTATCGCTAGGTGAATTCAAGTAGCATTGCTGAACTTTTGACCGCTCTGATCAGATTCTAAACTTACCCTCTGTACCGGGGCAACGTTTCAGATAGTGAAACGATAGTGCACGATGTTGGTTTTCACCCGTGCCACAGGCCATTGAAACAATGGCTCTATTGCATTATAAAATGTGAATTCTCCACTTATTCCAAGCTAATCCAATACTTACTCACTTAATGTCCTGATATTATCCGAGGTAGACCTGGTTCTCCACCAACAATCTTAAGTTTTGCAAACTTATTTGGTAACAAAATGAAAAGCCAAGATTATTGCAAGAGTAATACCACCAAATTGGGTCAATTTCATCCCCACTTCGAAACAAAACAAACCCACAATAAAATACATCTGCCCAAGCAAAAGACTAAACCACTTACCATTTGCAATTCAATTCTTGTCTAGGAAAGTGAATAATTAGGTAAGCCTTGCAAAAATATTCCACACCCTTTTAATAGAGGTTCCTACAACTAATCTACATACATTATATAGTTTATCCATCTAACAATTTATGTTATGGTTCCATTGCAATTTCCCACACCGAACTTTCAACGACAAACCACGCCGCCGCCGACGACGACGATGGACGAAGACACACATCCTGTTCCGTAGCCTCCATAAAACACCCACATTAAGACATGAATTTGTGAAAAGTGTTGCCCCGCTAAGGGTTATGGCGCATATATCTCTTGATTTCCACTCTTCCAACTTTTGGCCTAGCTTGGGCTATCGCTGGTTTCCATTTTCTGGTTGTACTTCTACTTTTGGTTCTGGTTTTGGCTCTGGTTGTGGTGCGACCAACCGTTGTGATCTGTTAAACGCCCACTTAAGTGCTTATAACGAAGCCCTCGTTATCGGTATCAATATCCATTTTACACTATATTACCATATATAGGCGGCTATTATGGCTATGGGTACCTACATTTCGTTACATTTAAATCGTATTTTCTTGGGAAAGAGGAAAAGTATCTGTAAATGTTGGATGTAGTACCAGCAACATCGACCGATGATATACCGATTCGATGACGACAAGGAAGACATTTTGTTTTTCTCGCTATTATTTGAAGAAGCGTCGTTATCGTTGTCGTTTTCATCCTCATTGGAATGTGTCCTTGCGACAATCGAGTTCCTAATGGCGGACCAGGAATTTGTCTGCAAAGCTGTGTATGTAGTGTAGGTGTGCGACACATATAAATGTCTTCCTTGAGTTAAAATATGTGCAAATTAATTCAAAAAGTTAACCTAAGTATATAAATAAGTCGGAAAGAGATCTGGAGGTATCTGCGGAATGGAAAAATCCTTCTTACAGTCTTGACTGCAAGTTTTTGGAGTATTTTTGTTTTGATAGAATAATTTACAAAAAAATTGTTTATTTTTTTTCTATAATAATTTGACCTTAATGGACATGGACCGGCCACAAGTAACATAATAAAAAGAAGGTTAAAATTTCATACATAACAAATGTACGAATTCGAACGGCTAAGATGAGGATCAATTAATCATGTCATTGCCACAAGAGCTCAAGAGCGTTGTAAAGCAACTATGCTTAATCTTGGTTGTTAGTCGGCAAATGCAACAAAAACATTCAAGTCAACCTTCTAGACATTCGATAATTCTTCCGAGTTTAACCACACGAGCTACTGTCTACTGTCTTATCTTATCTCAGCGGTCCCAATCGGATACAGTCCTACTGAACCGAAGGCGTTCTGCTTCGTTTTGAGAGGAGTAGCCGATACATAGTCCTACGGCCGACTTGGTAGATTAGTGAAACGACCTTCTATCTTAAGCCAACCATCGATTGTCTAAATCGATGATTGCAGCATGAATTGTTTTATGTTTCGTCTTGAAATCGAAATGAGTACCTAGTATGATATTGTTGTCCTAATCCCACGTGAACAGAAGCTTTTTCGATTACTTCGAAGAAGGCTTATAGATTGGAGATTCGCACAACTTTCCTTTTTCTGGTAAAGATGACTTCCACTTTCCTGTACGAAGTCCTGCCATAAGATCTGTCATCTGTCTGTTTTAAAAACTTGTCTTATTCAAATAATAAATCGACAATCAAAAATCATTTAACGATATTTTGAAATTATTCAAAATGTCCAGCCCTAGCCTTTACACACTTCTTCAAACGATCCGGCAACTTGTCTATCGTCACAAGCCCGAATTCCCGTAATACCGAAGTTGCTGTCTTCGTTAAATCAGCTTTTAGAAACTCAATATTCTGGTGAGGCTTAAAACAAGCCTTCTCCTGTAAACATTCTTCTAAAAATGGGCTTCCTGAGAGCCAATCATCAGCGGCGATAAACTCGGGTAAATTGTCCGGTAAAAAGCCAAAGTTGAATGGTCTATGCATTTTCATAGAGGAGATCTCATTGTAGGTTTTATAGCACGATAGAAGAATTTCTTCGATATTTTAGTAGTTTGAACAGCTGCTCAAAAATCTCTGTTGGCAGGAGTACGTATAATACGTATTATTTAGACCGTTCTTAAATTGCGCGGTTTAGATGTCCAACGCTTCGCAAGTTAGGTGCCGTTGTATAACGTTGGGTATATCATCGACTCTTGATGATTTTTTTTCTCTAGTGAGTCGAAGGAAACTTGGTCCATTTTGCTCAGGGGTGACTGCGTATGACAAATTGCCAAATGTCTATTTTTATTGAACCCTTTATTGAAACCACAGTTCTCCGATCGCCATTGCGTCATTTCATTTCGAAGGTTGATAGGTGAATCTTTGTCATGTTTTTCAGATCATGATGTGAACTAATGTAACCTTGTACATTTCCTGGAAAGCAGGGACCACAACCTCCACCTTCTCATCGAGGGATGTTCGATAAAAAAGAGGTCATCATCCTGACACCGACAAACGGACATACACATCAACCACTACTGATCTTCTGAACGTTGCAAGGAGCTACAGGATCCTACAGGCCTGGTGAAGGGATGATTTCTCAAGTGGGGGTAAAGGACAGGATCACGCTTTTAAAAGGCGTCTACCTCTCCACAATCAATTACTTATGTGCATACAGACATTTCTTCAATGACTTAGAATTCAGGCTATTGCTTGCAGAAACTCATCAACACCCTTAACAGGCTTTAGTGACATAGGATTATCATAGGTTTCAATACATGGTGTTAACAATCCTTAGGGTTTAAAATTGGTCTTCATAAAATAAATTGTGGTGTTCCTCAAGGCTGCGTTTTGTCTCCGACTATTTTCCTCATTTTTATTAACGATCTTTTGTCTAAAACTTTTTATCCACTTATTGTTTTGCTGACGACCTTACCTTTAGCTTCCTTCAACTCCTTCGGAAATGGAATGGCAACAACTCATTAAAGACCTATATTTTCAGAAATGGTCACGAACTCAATGCTCTCTACTGTCGTTGAAGCAAAATGTACCTCTTATGCCATTGTCCTTCAACGACACTTGCATTGAAGAAGTCGAAGAGCTACGAGTACCAAAACTCGGTATTTGTGGTCGTTGGAATGACCACATTCTGGAGACCGCCAAAAATGTGGCTAAAAGCTTAAGATTTCTATATCGGTGTAAGGAATTTTTCACATATTCTGATCTGGCTACAATTTATGAGGCGTTTATACGTCCAAAACTCGAGTATAACTCACATCTTTGGGCAGATGCAGTGCAAACTCCTAATCCTTTATTGGATAGAATCCAGAACAGAGCTTTAAAACTGATAGAAAACAGCTATCATGGATTGATTCCCATCTCTTGAACAACGTCGGAATGGTTCATGTATTCCCTTGTTAAATCGCTTCTTCCATAAGCAATGCTCACTCGACGTTGCCAGTTGCATTGCTTCCCTCAATTAGTTCACCCGGCACGGTTTTTCCTTGATATTCCAATTTGCAAACATTCAAGACCTATGTTCGTCGACACCACCTTTCTACCCCCCCTAATTTTCCCATCGTTCGTGCTACGAGTTTGTTTAAAATTGTAAGGGTATCTCAATGTACCCTTGAGAACGTGTGAATTATAAAAAAAAGATAAGAAATAGGAGGCAGAATTGGTAGGAGATAACGATGAACAATTCCCTTAAATTTCTGGATATGATGAAATGGAAAAGAAAAACAGAGTTGGGTAAAAAAAAACGAATCTCTATACTTAACGGTCCATCATAAGTTAGTCCCAATGAAGTGGCTGATGGACATTCCTGACGGAGTGGGTATTACTCTGAACGTATCTGGCTATTTTACTAGAGCAATATTTCAAGAAGTAGCAAGAGACATTTCTACAATGTTCCAATGAAACGAATGTTTCCGAAAATGATATTTCACCTTTCCGCTTTAATGGTTAGTCTTAGTGCGTTGCACTGTAATGGCTAAAAACAAATAAAAAATGTTATTCCAAGGGTGCTGCTTCTTTCGAGGAAGTTAAAAATCTGCAAAAAGACATTCTTGTCATGAAAAGTCCTTCTCATCTTAGCCGTTCGGATTCGATAGGAAATTGTTGGTCCTGACACTAATTATTTCTGCCGACTGTAAGTATAACACTCGATTGTTTCAGAGTTGTAGGCTGCTAGGTTAAAATTCTTTTCGAGTCCTTATTTATAAAGATCATATTCAGTGAAGTCATTAGCTTTACAAAGTGTTTTTGATTTAAAACTTAAGGTTCAGTTTCTCAATATGAGCAAGTGACACCTGAGAGATTTGAGTGCCACTTATTTAGTTAAGTGTGTGCAACTGGGCCTAAGTCCTTAGAAAAATGATATTCTTCAAAGGGCTTCTCTAGTTCAGTTTCTCCAATAAGTCTTAATGCCATTTCTGGAATTTCCTAATGGGCCTATTTTCTTCTTTTTAAATGTCACGTCTTTTGTTTTCGATTTTGTATTCTTTGTTTTTTTATTGTTTCATTCTATTTCCAAGAAATCTAATTTTCTTCCACCCCACACTGTAAGAAATCGTCCCTTACACAAAATCCTCCATTTGCCTGGAGCTAAGGTATATAGTCTGTAATAAAACACACTACCAATAACCTTCAACGACAGAAGTTGGTAGTTTAAAGCATTGCCTCTTGTGCAGTAGTCTTGTGTGGTTAAGAAGAAGTAGGCTTAAGATTTCTCTCTTTCTCTCATATATATTTTAGGCTTGAATTGGCAATATTTAGCAAGAGATTTTCTTCCATTTTATATTCTCGGTTTTTATTCTTATACTTCCTTGATACCATTGAATGCATATATGTACCTAGCTGATGGTAAGTTGGCCCGGTATAGAAAGAACGAAGGTCTGGCTGGCATAATGTACTTAATGCATCAGAGGTGCAATTAGATTAGTTGTTATGGTAATTAGGAAAGCTCCATAAATTATGACATTCCAGGCCACCTACTGTGTGGTAATGAGGACTCCCTTATATAGATATTCTGTAGCAATTTTGCATTCAATGCCAACAATGCTGTAATACGAAACATAAGCACAAAGGCCATTCCCGAGCAAAAATCACCATAAGAGGGAAAGGGGCAAGTGTAATGGCATTCTCCTGAAGGGAGTGAGACAGGGTGTTGTCATCGTAATAAACACATTTATAAAGTTAAAGTTAAAATGTTCTTCGGGTTTTATATATCTTTATAACCTAGTCTACGCTGGAGGAGCCATTTTTAATGCACCTATACATCTTTGTCGCCCCGACCCGACCCGACCCGGCCCCGCACCCAATTCACGTGTAGCCCGTATAATGTCAAGGACATCGAACAGGGATGAACATTTATAACAAACCGAAGGAGCACATCAATAGCAGGGTCACATCTGAAGAAAGTAACGGCATGCACTTTGCATGTCGCTCTCGGAATCCAAAGTGTGGGTTACTGATTGTGTATCTTTGAAGAAACCGCACATATATTCACATCCTTTTGGATCTTCCTTATTATTTTTTGTTTGTGCTTTTGACGTGGTAGGTCCTTATAGTTGGTTGGGTCTTTCAAAAGTAGGTAGGTATATTTAACGATGCCAATACGGTAACGATGGGAATGGCGGCGACAACAAATCGGTTTGAAGGACGAAATATTGGATTGGGGGGTTGCTGGTGCAAGTGGTTTTCCTCTATCGAAGGATTATTATTTATTATTATGATTGGGTGCAGTGAGCCGAACATGAATAATATAGAATAACATATGCAAATAAATTGCCATCTGCGGCTGCAGAGGACGATGCATGTATACAAATCATTTCATTTCGATAGAAATGTAGATTAAGGAGGATGCCGTCTCTTGTGGAACTGACGGACCGGAATCCTTTAAGAGCCAGTGCCAGATAGACTTAGAGACATTGAGTTTTATTGGGTGAGAGGAAAATATGAATTGTGAAAGCTTTTAGACAACTTTTAGAAGACGGCTCCTCACATCGCCGAAGACATACACCAACGTCTCCGTCATTGTTATACCTACTCGAACCTCTATCTCTGCTTGGGTTTAAAGGATGCCAAACAATGGATTATTCATGCTGCATTCAGCAGAGAGATGAATGCATGGACCAAATTGAATCTCTAATGTTTGTTTGTTTGCCCAACTTCGGCCGACTAGCCTCCGGCCGAGGAGCCTTTTCTTCAATTAGAAAACCATGAAGAATAATTAGATTCTTTTTGCTCACGCAAAGATGTGAAGTACCATTTTTCACTCTCTCTCTATCTATGCTCGTGTCTACCCTTAAGTGCAGATTGGGAAGCCGTTTTCCATTTGAAAAAATAACCAAGAAGCATTAAATATAAAAAAGGAGAATATTTTCTTCAGAGATTGATTTTCAAATAAAAAAATTCTGATATTTACAAAAGCCCAAGGTCATATCTAATTAATGTGAAGATTTTATTTTAAAGTGCGTAGGTTGGTAAGAATTCAATAATCCAAGTACGAGAAGGTATGACGTCTTTTGATGACTGAAAAGTAGAAGATGTTTTAACATTTTTTCTGAGGAAAAACTTATGCTTTGCTGGTTAACGTTTTGTAAAACCCATTTCAACTAGAGTGCTTGGAAATAAGTTACCAGGAAATAAGTATAAGTAGAAATACTTTTGGTTTGCTTAACAATATTGGATTGTGTTCCAAGGGGTTTGAAGATGAATATTGTAGGAGTACATGGGTAAACCAAATGTTCCTTGGTCGTCTTGTCACTGAAAACTTTAAATTTGTAAGGAATTGAGATGACGTTTGAAATTATTAGGAAAGCTGTACCCTTTTTGATAAAATAGAAATTAAAAAAATGGTTGTATGGGAGTTACCATACATTACCGTTTTTTAATACAAAAAATTTCAAAATTTCATTTGATAACATTTTTGGAATTTGTTCTTAAATCTGTGGAACGATTTTTGAGAAAAAATTTATTTTAAAATGTTGAAAAATGTAATGGCAAGTTTCGAGGAAGAATTTTGTGAAATTTTGTATACGAAGTTTAAAAAAAATTGGTCGAGCCCAACAAGCAAACTCTTGTTTCTCGCATTCCCCATTAAGGCTGATCATATCTCGAACTCATTTTCGTTTTCCTCCCACGCGAATAATTGTTGGTTTTTGGCCAGTGCTTAGGTTCAAAGTAAGTTTTTTTTTTATTTACGGGTGATTAAGTTGCTTCCAAAAAGTGAGTGTACTTGAGCATCAGCCTGAACGAACAATACTTGTATTTTTCTTTCTAAGTTCCTGTTCGACATCCCGTATAAACTTTTGTGCAGGTGATCGTTCAGTCTGATGTTGAACTTCGTAGCGAAGTCTTAGAAGAAGTGTGTTTTCGTTCTTACAGCTTCTTGAGATCGTGACTTTGGATCACGATCTTTTCCTGAGGCACTCGTATGATATGACGACTTCCACGACTTCTTCACCATATTTCCATTTTTCGATAAGGGCAAAATGACCGGTTCCGGTCCCTTTCTAGAGATTAAAAATTCAAGTTGCAATAGATTTCTAGCTTATTTAATCAGTAGATAACAAGATCGGCCGCAAAAAGCAATTTCATAGTTCTGACTCCTTTTGCTTCGATTAAAGCAGGTTCCCGTAGTATTATCTAGAAAGAAAGACTTAGCAGACGTTCTTGTCTTAATCCAATTTCTATATTTATTGATTCGATAGTTCGTTTTAATTCCAAATCCCGATTGATTGACTTCTTTAAAACTTCGAGAAACCCGATTGGAGAAAATTTATAAAAAAGACAATTTCTGTTTACTGCATCGAAGGCTGTTCTAAAGTCGCCTACAATTTCAAATAATTCGAAACCCGGTCGTCTCTTTAGCTTTATTTGGTTTTTCTTCAATAAGTGCATCCATCAAAGAAGGGTATCCAAACTGTCATCCTCAAGAAGAGGCTTTAAATAATAGAACGCAATTTGAGATTCCTATTTAAATTAGGCATTGAATGAAAATGATTTTTAAGGACATTCACTCCAATAAATTAGGCATAGTGTTGGTTCCTTTTAGATTCTTCGCAATCGCCCAGAACGCTGAACTCGGAACTCTTAATTATTCAAAATATCTGCGTTTTCATTGGACATTCCAATAAAATAGAGTTTTTTCTGTTCACATGGAGGTTTCTCTGCCACGAAGTGTCAGCATTCATCTGTCAAAAGAGGTTGATCGAGTTTTCAGTATTTAGCTTTCTAAAGAGGTTTATCGATCCCAGCAAACTTTCTTCCCTCTTGCCTTGTATGCGTCGAACCAAGGTTGCTTCTTTACTTATCTCTTTCTTTTTGTTTCGGTTCTGCTTAAAAAAGTTATAATGATCTTCAAACTCGGTCTAAGTTAATTGACACAATCATCTAGTTGTCGTTGTTACTCGTTAGCCTCACTATCTATCCAAATAAGTTTTGGGAAAGAAGCCCTAGATCCAGAAACCTTGTTCAGTAACACATATACCAAGAATCGAAGGCTTTTCAGTTTCCTGGATGCAACAAAGGTGGTATATTCCGTTTTAAAGAGCGAAGACAGCTTTGAGTTTTGTGAAGCATTGAATCCCTCATATAACAATACTGTTCAAATCTGAGTTTAATGATCTCAACATATTCTGCCGTTGCAACTTGGCATTCGAAGAAGAGGTAGGTAAGTCAGGAAAGGAGTATGAAAAACTAAGGGTGCAGTTTCAGAAAAGAGATCATTTATAAAAAAAAAATAGTTTTGGAGACACTACGGAGCCTTGTGGCACACCAGCATAAGTATATTTTGTGAATTTCAGAATTTTATTGTGCCTGATCATTCGATTGTCTGATGGGAGCTATATAGCTTTGTGGAAAATTAGTGCTACCTATCACCTTATTACGAGCTGCTGCAAATTCTTTTAATCGAAAGTTTCTAATTGTAAAAAACAAATTAAAAGATCAGAAAGCCTAATTAACGTACGAAAGTTTCTAGTTTCTTAGAGGTTCGGCTTACAAACTTATTCACCGAAGGTGTCTTCCTTTCTTATTTAACGATTGAATTTCCCGAGCACAAGGTAGATCGATGTCTACCGCAGACTCCGCGACTGTGGAAGTACCTATTGGTTGTGGAGGAACGGTGTTACCCTCATCTTTTTTGTAGATCTTCGCAGATCGAAGAGAAACCGAACCCAATCACAACTTTGGTTGCCAGTAGAGGAGCCAAGCACTCTTTATTCACTACAATGATTGCAGATCTTGAAGCGCCCTTTGGTTCATCCATTTTCGCAACTTTTCAGGCAGGTCTGGTTTACTACTTTGAATTATTTTAAGGATTACATCCGGACGAGAGGGTTCCTCTGGAATCCAGGCACGAGCCATAGGCCTTGTAGGGATTTGCTCTCTAGCAACAACCTCGAGCTTCGCGCCTGCCCAGATTTCTCCTTAGCTTATATAAATTGCAAGATATCTGATCTGCACAAGAGATAAGCTTTACTTGGCCTTGGTGCCAGGCGTTATCTCTAATAACTGGGGGTAGTCCTGGATTGGCTTTCACGATGTCCAGGTAGCGTACCGAGAGCTCTCGATATCGCTTCTGTCGATGACTGCAACAATTATATTGAATTTTAGCGCTTCGCTAAAAGAAAGACCATCCCTTCTTAACGCATCTGATGCCGTGCTGGTTTTCTGCATTTTGGGGCGCTTGGGTTCCGAAATGGTTCCCTCAATAGACCTTTGTCTCAGCATCTTGCTGTTTAGCAATGACGCTTTTGGCCCATGCTAAAGATGCTTCCTGCTTTGAGTCACCATTAGTTTCTGGTTTATCATCTAGTCTTTTGATGATTCTCCTAGCATTCCGCAATTCGCGAGCGGGTTTCGATTTATTGGAAAATAAAGGATGTCTCGTAGTGGTTGCAGCAAACCCTTTTTTCAAGGGCGCCTTACCACTGAAGTGGGGTTTATTGGTAGGCGCGTATCTTATCAGTCTTGCTACAGTCCGCGGACCCTGTCTTAACAGTTGTTCCGCAAACTGTGCCAGGCTTAATAGCCGTTTCGCCTCGTAAGGCTATTCAAGTCGCTGGCGACTTATCGTTAGAGGCCAAGCCTGTGCCGGCAGTCGCCACTCCTGCCGACATTTGAACGTACATATATCCCCGTTCGAATTTTCTCTTTTTTCGTAGCATTTTCCGTTCTTTTTAGAGGGTTTTGAATTTTGTTTGTTGTCTCTGTTCTTGTCTCTTGTTCTGCTGGTGTAGAAAACAGGACGTAAGCCTTCCCACCGCGTCAAGGTCAAATTCGAGGGAAGGGAAGGAATGTCGGCTTTAAGTGAATAACTTTACTTCCTAACCGGTTTCCCACGAACATTTACAATGTTTTTTTGTAGCTGTAATAAATGCTGTAATTTTTTCCTGATCTTTTACATCCCTAGATTGCTGTAATATCAGGGTCGGACAGACTCAAGCTTTTGAGTAACACAACACCAAAGGTTAAAGGTGTTCTCAAGTTCCAAGTAAATATTTTCAAGACTTTGTTCTTTGACGTTCCGTGGATTGTTTCCATTTAAAAATAAATAAGAAGCCAACAGGTTGTAGCAAGCGGTTAAGATGATGACAAATACTTTTCAGGATAGATATATTCTTGAAGGATTTTTCACTTTTTTTTTTGCAGTGGCTGAGACTCGAACCCTAACCTAATTCATGACAGTCCAACGCACTTACCATTATGCCAAGGGGTACTTCGTACTTGTTCCTAGTCTCTTTCTTCCAGATTGTTGGCAACACTGTTCTCCCTAATATTGAATTCATCCGCTGGTGCGTCATTCATTTTTCTCATGGACTCGTCCAAGACTCTACTTTTCATCTTTTTAGCCAGTCATTTTCGACAGAATATTACAGTGTTGCTGGTTTGCCATGTGTTAAAGACTTGGGCCTATAAGTTTCACAACTGAATCTTAACATATTTGTACAAAAATTGGAGACTTGAGTTAGCTGACATTTTATGAAACTATTTTTAAGGCCCTTCACTCGTTTCAACTATTTTATCGATCATTTCATTCACTATTTTGTGTACACAGAGCAAAAAAAAAAAGATTTTTAACCCCCTCTGTTTTGCCAATAAAATATAACATGAACAAAACTCTCCATTATATGTCCTACAACCTTTTTTATATTCCAGGTCTTTATTGTTCTACACTATATACTTTTTTATTTCAACTTTTGTTGCATTTTTTCTCTCATGTGTTTGACAAAAAAAAATAGTAAAATTTATTGCAGTCTAAACTACCGTCTCTAAGCCCAATGTTTTTGACCATTTTTAAAGCTCTTTTCCTTCTCTGGTTTACTTCCTATCATTTCATAGGATTGGCAAACAGCAAAATTGGACAAAAAAAAAAAACCTCCCAAAGCCCCAACTTATGTATAACCTCGATACATCCGCACTAAAAATGTGTATACGCGTATACATTGGACAAATACGGACTTTTAACAGGGCTATATTTGAAGATTTAAGGGCCTTGTTAAATAGGGCCTATTTGGAAAAAAATTTAATGGTCAATATACATAATTAGTTCCTATACAAGGTGGCGCAAAAAAATTAATTCCTATCAGAAGACGCCATAATTTTTGCAAATGGCGCCATATGTCAATTCTATTTTGACGTTTGGTGAACAAAATATACGTCAACAAGACATGAATCGCTATACTCCTAAAGAATTCGGAATATTCTTAATTGATTCGATTCTTTTTATGAATAATTCGTGAGTGGATCAGCACAAGGATATCGGGGGACAACTTTTGCGCCACCCTGTATTTTAAAATGGTATTTTTTTTTTTTTTTTGATAAAATTTGCTTTAAAATTGTTTAGGCCGGTTTGCTGACCAAGTCCTTATTCCCAAATATTTGAATCGATGTCCTTTTTAAACCTTGTGTACAACTATGAGAATTAGTGAAGCAAATTGTGAGTTGTATACCTTTGAGCTTTTACATTTATCCATAGCAAATTCGACCCTGATTCTGTTCCATAAAAACAGTCACAAGTTAGAAAATCGCGGGAGAGCTAATTAAAAGGACAAAAAGGGTCATCATTGGAGTTGGCTGCATGTACCTATTAGAGGTGTGGGATGTATGTAGGTTTATATCACAGGACCTGTCTCCTAATAGATTATTGCCACCTTTAATGTCCCGAGAGAATGTAAATTTACCATTTTGCGCCCCATTAACGGGGCTTTTCAAATGAATTTAATGCGAAAAACTAGTTTTCGTTGAAAATGAAAAGCTACAATACCAAAGGACTTGGCAATTGCACGATGCTCTATTTTGGCACTTTCTGTCTGCGATAATGAATAGAGGTAGTACTCGTATTATAGTTTACACACACACATGCATTTCGAAAAGGCCAAAAAGTCTAAAATGCCTCGTTTTCCAACTCTACATACAAACATGGCATTGAAGCCCTTTAGGGTTTGGAAGAGTGTAAATATATACGAGAGTATAATATTAGTTAGCGACCACCACACATTTGTAACAAGGAAGCGTAAATATTGTTAGCAAACATGGCATGCAGTTGAAGTAGCAGTAAGCAGCGCATTTGGAATGGCGGCAGGATTTAAAAGGGTCTTTCATTTTGTGTACATATTTGCGCTAGCTATACTCGTACTCGAATAAAAAGGGATATTATGCGCTGCGGCACCAAAGTGACAAGATTTATAATGGTACTTAATTTATGGTGACAATTTGATGGCCGTGGAGGACATTTTCGTTTGGCAGACTAATGAAGTGTTAAGTGATTTTATTTCGAAGAAATTAAACAGAGGTGGCGAGATAGATAGAGCTGTACTTGTATTTGTTATCATCAATATTTTTGACTGGTGTATAAGAGCGATGCAGGTAGGAGAGGGAGGTAATGGATGGATGGACGGTGGTGGAGATATAAAACAGATTTATGAAGCTTTTAAAATTCAATGAAATTTCATTAAGGTTACGAGATGTCATGAGAATGATAAGTTATTCGTGGAAAAAAAAAAAAAACAAATATTAAACAAGACACTTTAAAATGTGCCTACCTTTCCTATTATACGAACAGACAAATATACTATACAATTTTAAATGAAGAGGGAGACTCTGTTGATGGTCGTTGGGTATTTAATTTGATAAAATAAGACTTCTTAAGTAGTGACAATTTAATTAAATTTGATTATTTAGTCAACGGGAACGGAAATTAAGATGTCCATTAAAGCAAACTTTGGGTTGTCCATTAAAGCAAACCATTTTACCCAGTTTTTCACTACAAACATTGAAGAACATTATTTGGAACATACTTTATAGGTTGTTAAGATCTAGCTGTTGCTTTCTCAGTTTCTGAAAAGTCAAGGTGTATTCTACTGTAAATCCAGTTTTCAACAGCTCATTTAAGACAAGTGCTAAATGCTTTGATAGCCATGCTCTGCTTTGATTTATGGCCGAGGACTTACACTTGCACCTGCTTTTTTTCACTCTCGGGTTTTATTTTTTAAACTATATCTTAAATCTACATAATACCTTTCGGCCTAAAAAACTATTTTCAATTCAAACTATATCTATTTTTTGTTTTGTTTTGTCGAGAAAATTAAAAAAACTCGGATTCTGTAACTTTTTTTTTTGAAGTGGTTCCCCTGTCCCTCCGGTCCCAATCGGACACAGTCCTACTGAACCTAAGGCGCTCTGCTCCATCTTGTGCGAGGACGTCTCGACCATAAAGGAGTCGCCTGCCAACAGTCTTACGGCTTACGTGGTAGATTAGCGGAATCGCATTCTTCATCATCTTCGACCAGCCCTCGGCTGTCTAAGTAGAAAAATGCATCGGGCGGGTTGAAGCCCCTAAGACGTACACTCTCATAGTAATCATCGTTTGGGTGATAAGCCCCAAAAATTAGGTTGTTGGACGAGGACATCGCTCTTGCAATGTGACTCCGAATCAGCTTTATGAAAAAATTATCAATTCTGTTAATGTTGCCCCCCTTGTATAGAACCTCGTTGGAATAATAATGTTTGCACTCCGACTCTGGTGTTCTGTGTAATCCAAGACAACGTCTAAGACACTGCCTCTCAAACACCCGAATCATTTCCATTTGAGATGGGGCAACGTGGAACCACACCGGGCACCCATAGGCAATCATCGGCCGGATGAGGGCCATGTAGCAAATCACCTTCACCCTGCTATCAAGCCGGCTGCTGTAAAACAATCGTTTCGTCAGAGCAAAGGTTCCCCTAGTCCTGTTCAGAGCAGCATTTATACGTCTGTCGAAATACAAATACTGATCCATCCAGATGTCAAGGTATTTTACTACATTTTTATTCGCCAGTGGCTGCCGGTGTGGCCCTACGATCACCAGCTTGCGCCAGTTCTTTCTAGTTTCCCTGGGAGCTTCAGCCAACGGAGTCTTAAACAGAATAGTTTCACATTTCTGAGCGTTAATTTTCAACTTCCAGCCATCACATTATCGATGAATCTTGCCGAAGTCACGCTGTAAAAGAATTCTGGTGACCTCAACTTTTGGAGCTGTTCTGTACGCTATTAGATCATCGGCATACGCAATTGCCTGAGTTAGACTACCTATCAGATCGCTGATGTAAATGTTGAATAGAATCGGCGAGTTCACCGCTCCCTTCTGAAGACCATTCTTAATATCGAAGATTGCGGTAGAAGTTACATTGCCACTTTTGACAACAAACTTTCTACTATTGAGCATGTCATAAAGTATATATAATAGTGGTCTACTTATGCCCAATCTAGTCAGTTTTAGATAGAGACCCTCTAACCATACGGTGTCGAAAGCCTTCTCCAAATCAACCAGACAAGCACCAGTACACTGCCTTTTAGTTTTGTTCCATTGGATATCAGAAACTACTCGTAGTTTAGACGCGGCATGAATGGTGTCATGAACCGCCTTAAAACCGAACTGATTATCCGGTGTGATATTATTGTCCTCCGCCCACTTGGACAGAGCTGTATTAATGACTTTCTCGAATACCTTGCTGATACTCGGTAAAGATTTATCGACCGGAGATTCGCCGGATTGGAGTTGTCCTTTCCCTTTTTTCGGGAGAGGATGAACCACAGCTGTCTTTCACTGCCCTGGATAATATGCATTAAACAGTGTGGCATAAATGTCAACTGCTTCCTGAGGTAAATGTCGTAGTACAATATTGGATATACGAGTACCATCGACTGCTGACTTTTTCTTCTTTAATGAATCAAGGATAAGCTGGAGCTCCATCCTCGTAACTAACATTAATGGATGTCATCATTACGATGTCACTTATAATTTCATCACTTGCGAATATAACCTTCGATCGTAGTTCATCCTCCTCATCGAACTCAATGATATGAGACATCAAAGACTTTCTGTCCTTCGAAATAGCCTTGTATCATGCAGCAGTAGGAGGCATATGGGATGTTCTTAATCGAGGGTCCTTGCCTTCCGACTAAATATGCCAAAAGTTCTTTTTGGCACTTCAGTTAGGCTTAGTTGATGACATTTTGGTCCATCGGTTTCTGGCAATCACATGGTAATAATTTCCCTATCTTTGGAGGACAAGTTCCACTAATGCTATCCAATAGGACTAAAACTTTTTCAGAAGATTTTTCGATTTCAGAAACCTTTTTTTTTAAGGCATAAGCTTAAAAAAAAGTAATATCGTTCACATTGTCAGTTTGATTTGGTGACAAGTCTATAGATCTTTAATTGTATTTTCCAAACTTAATCCAAAATGGTTTCATTAGGTTTTAGCTTGTTCGGCAGTTTATCTCTGCAAATTTTAAGCATTCCGATTTAGTTCGATTTTTCGAAAATTGAAAATTGGCCATTCCTGGTATTAAAAACTGGTTTTTCTTGCCTTGATACAATTTGACTGTGTAGCCTTCGAGGGAGACTTCCATGTTCGGGAATTGCCCTCGTAAAATGTCTATTGTGACACGGAAAGTGAAACACTTAGCGCCATCCTGTTGAAACCACATATCATCGACCGATAGCGTTCCTAGAAAACCGCAGTTTTGAATCTCATCAAAACTTTGCTCTCACTTTCACGAATTCAGAAAATTGTTGGATTTTTCAAAATTTTGCGAATTTTATTGCCTCATGTCAGAGTCCTAAATTTCTCGAGAAAATTAATAGAAATCAAATAAGGAAAATGTCCTTGCTAGTTTTTCGAAGTGCGAAGCAACCGTTGCAAAATTAGATTAAGATCTTGTAACCTTGAGTCTTTAAGCAGTTATACATCATTTTGATATTAAATGATTAATGATGTTTTTTCTGATCTGTGTTTCAATTACTCAGAAATACATTTACAGTCAATTGAGAATTTTAATAGAATGCTCTAAAAATGTAATCAATTTTCTTATAAATATATATTTCGATGAATAGCTTTTAACAACATTGCAAATAAAGCAAATTTGTCAATCCTTTAATTACCTACTCACCATTGCATAAGATTATGATTAAAGAAGACTTATAGAAGAATTAAATTTTCTCCATGAAATATTTCATTTAAATCTTCTCACGACAAATTTTCCTGTGAAAACTCACCACTTACAATTTCCGTTTCATTTCATTTAATAATTTGCTATCAACGCACAACACCTACTTTTTGCGTATTTGATAAAAGCACAGTTAATTCTACCATATTTTCCATATTTTCAACTTCAATGAACCTTAGGTATATAAACATATTTCTGTCCCAAGAAGCTCCTAAAAAAAATGGCTGAAAAAAAAATAGAAAATAAGATTTATTCCTTGAGCTTAATTTTGCTCGTTGTAACACATTTTTACACAAAACACCCACCTAATGGATACGAAGAAAAAAAATATATTTCATCTCTAAGGACATTAAAATCCCTGGCAATAATATGTATATTCTAACACACGTTTTCCTTGAAAAAAAAAAAAAAATAAAAAAATCTTTATGGATACCAAACATACCAAAAAAAAAACCGACAAAACAAAAACAACAACAACAAAAGTGTTGAGTTCTCTTCCAAAACTGATACAGTCCTTAGGAAAAAAGGTAAATTTTGTTAGCATATCCTTGAAATTACAAATATCCTTATCAGGAAACAGGAATAATTTTTATTTCCTTTCATTCTTGAGCTTTCAGGCAAAAAATGGTATTGATCCTTGGGAGAGGGCATGTGTGTGTGTTTTCACTGAAAATTATACCCTCTCATGTTTTCTTTACAACGAGGGAGAATGAAAGCAGGAGAAACTTGAAGGTAGAAAAAATAGAAACTTATAAGGAAATCGCATCAAATTGATTGAGTTTCAGGATAAACGATAAACATAACATAAAATAGAATATTCAAAAAAAAATATGTTTCATGCATTTTTCCTCAAAAGAGTATATCCTTGAAATACCAACCTACAACCTACTTCTTTACCTTTTTCCAATGAGAAAAAAAAAGCTAAGAAATTCATTGATGGGAGTGTTGCATTGTTGTAGGGAAAATATTTCTGTGAAAGTCACATTTGACATCATAAGCAACACAGACAAACAAACAGACAAAATTCCATCTTATTTAACTTTTTTTTTTTGTGATTTTTTGTATTCTGCTTCTTTGAAAGGATATGATTTAATGCTTTTGTTGTCATTCTTTGCTGAAGGAAAGAAATTGAATTTTCAAGGGAAGTAACTTTCAGAATAAGAGAATTCATAATTTCCCAAGAAGATTTGCATTCAAACATCCATCAGTTGCGATAAGTGCAGTTTGGAGACTTTTTTTTTAAGAAATGCCGTACAATGCTCTTGACCTTATCAGATGCAATAATGGCTTTTCTTGTTCAACTGGCACAAAAATGATGACAAATTTGATAACTTCCTTTGAATCAAGTATAGGGCAAGTTTTTGAAACTTTAAATTTTTTTTTGGTCGTAAAACAGATATTTTGTGGAAACTTAATTCCCTTTTCAATATTTTCAAGGTATTGACACCAAGCAAAATCGATGTATACTATCGTGCGAGAAAAATATCATCCAAGATAACCTTAGAGGTTCTCAAACTATGGAGGTGCTCAAACTTTGGCATTCTCAAACTGTAGATATTCTCAAACATAGCTCTTTGGGGACTCCGTATCAAATATTTTATATGGAGCATATTTTCCTAAATAGGCGGTAGCTTTAGACTTAAGCGTTTTTTTGCACGCTTGCATCAGTACTTAACATTGGTACATAATGTTTTTTAAAACTTGATAAAAAAAAACAATATGATTTTAAAATTCTCAAAAATTAACACTTGTTTTATTTTATTTTGCGCAAATTTCTTAAATAAATCCTCTCCTCTATTGCTCAACACGTTTCTAGTTTTTCTAGTTGTTTTTAGTTCGATAACCGTTCTTGTTCTGAGATAGTGTTTTGATTAGTTTAAGCTTAGAAAAAATTCTTCAGGTTTACTGCTTGTTATAATCGGTAGCCCCAAAATTAGGAAGCATCCAGTTTTAACTCACGAAAAACTAGAAGCAATATTGATTGCAAAAAAATTATAATCATTTGGTAAATTAAAAATTTTGGTGAAAAATTATAGCTAAATTCATACGGGATGGAGCGAAATGAATCACCCTATCGGAAGATGTTATAATTTTTGCAAATTGCTTCGTAAAGTCATATTTGACATACTTGACAGCTGCAGTTAAGGAAGAGACAAGCAATGAGGCGCTATACTCCGCAAGAGCGTGGAATAATTGTGTCGATTTTTTTTTTGATAAATAATCGGTCGGTGGTTGAATAAGTGGACACTGACACTTTTTGTTATATTTTTTTTTGATGATTCTTTATTTCGTTTGTAAATATTATAATTTCTTTTAGTTTTGGTTTTACTTCGTACTTTAGTTGATAAGTTTATATTGTACTTTACTTTATATAAATTATTATTAAATTACACGAATGAATTAGATAACTTTTCGGTTGGATGGCTAGACGACGAATGTAAAATGATGAACACACACGACACGATGCAAGGCGGGACGAACATGAAAAAACCGGTGTACCAACATGAGAATAACCAAGTACGACGTGAAAAAACCGGTGTACCAACGTGAGAATAATTAAAACATAGAATTGTAAGGGTTGGTGTTAAGTTAGTGCAAGTCGACCTAAGTGTTTACACGGGCAATATTTGTGATCTTAACATTCCGCCCGCCTTGCATCCTCGCATGCAAAAGAAAGATTAGATTAGAAGATTATGTATAAAATCAATGTAAGTGTATACAATTTTAGTTACAAGAAATATATTTTAATTTAAATTCAAAAATTATTTTTAGAAAACAAAGATAGATAAATGATAAAGTATAAGTAAGTGACATTCTGTTTTCAATTTAAGAAATATAATAATTCAAGATCCAGAAGAAAATTTTATAACTTAAAATTCCTTATATGATAGATTTTAGTGCAAACATTTTTTTTTTTTTTTTTTGATGATGATTAATCATTAATCCGAAGGCAAAATACATAGTTTGACGACAGAACGAGTTACTACTCCTTTTTGAGTTTTAACATCGACGACACGGACTCTAGTGTCAGGACCACGATGAACCTTAAGGACCCTACCTAGTCGCCACTCATTAGGTGGAAGCTGTTCATCTCGTAAAACAACAAGATCTCCAACCTCCATATCCCTTTGGGGATACTTCCATTTATATCGTTTGTTTAGCTCCTTTAAATACTCTTCTTTCCAACGCAGACTAAACTGATGATGTATAACTTTAAGAGCGTTCCATCGCCGCATGAAACTAATGCTCTTGGGTGATTCGCTTGGTTCTGGAGGACTGAGTAAAGGACCACCTCTCAAGAAGTGTCCCGGAGTCAAAGGGAGGAGATCGTCAGGATTGTTTGACATTCGGGTTAACGGACGAGAGTTCAGACAGGATTCGATTCGAGCTAATAGTGTTGTAAATTCTTCAAACGTATATTTTGAATTACCACTAATCTTTTTGAAATGAATTTTAAAACTTTTCACTCCTGCTTCCCACAACCCACCCATGTGAGGGGAGCCAGGAGGAATAAATTTCCAAGTTATTTGAGAGAAATTAGGAGATGAATCACTAGTGTAACTTTGGATCGCCTTTTGAAAGTCGGAGCACAGCAACTTGGAGGCACCGACGAAGTTTGTTCCGTTATCGGTATATACTTTGTCAGGAATTCCTCTCCGAGAAACAAAACGAGTAAAGGCTGCTAAAAAGGCAGGAGTAGACAGATCACTTACCGCCTCTAAGTGTATTGCCTTGGTTGCAAAACATACAAAAAGGCACACATAACCTTTTTCTAGACGACAGTGTCTACCATAATAATTCTGAATTGTAAAGGGGCCAGCAAAGTCTATGCCGGTATTCGTGAAGGGTAAACCTAAAGTTGTTCTTTCAACAGGCAAAGAATCCATTAATTGAGATTGAACGGATTTTTTGTACAAGGTACAAGGTTTACATTTACGAATATGAGCTTTAACTAAATTTTTTAGTTTGGGTACCCAATATTCGCAACGAATTAAGCGAATAATTAGTTGGGTTTCTCCATGTAGAGATATTTGATGAACATACGCTATTAAGAGCTTAGACAAATAGGAATTATATGGAAGGAGGATTGGAATTCTTTCATTATAAGACAACGTGGAGGACGCAAGTCTACCATGGGAACGCATAATTTGATTTGAGTCTAAGACAGGGGTCAGGGAAAGAAGATTACTTTTTGACTTTAACTTTGCTCCTTGACGGAGCGCTTCATATTCTTCGGAGAAGTGTTGTTTTTGCGTTAAGCGGATAATTTTTATTTTGGTAGATTTGATTTCTTCATGAAGAAGAAGTTTTGACTTATATTCAACTCTAATTGAATTTTTCCGAGCGGAGTTGCAAAAGCGGAATACATAACTCATAACTCGAAGAGCCTTGGGCCATGATGAAAACCGACACAAGAATTCGCTTTCGAAATCGTCAAATTTGGACACAACGTTTGTGTGGCTTTGAACATGTTTACATTCAAGGGTAGATTCATCCGGAGGCTCAATGAGTTCAGTGGAAGGCCAATTTGACTCTAAGTCCTTCAACCAGAGTGGTCCATTCCACCATAGATGACTTGATTTTAGTTCTTGCGGAGAGATACCGCGTGTGGCTAAATCGGCAGGATTTTCCGAAGAAGAAATATGATTCCATTTTACGTCAGGAACATTTGAAAGAATTTCTGAGGTCCGGTTGGCTACATAAGTTTTCCAATCGCTTGGCGGCTTGTTAAGCCAAGCTAAGACAATAGTCGAGTCTGTCCACAATTTAATGGGAACTTCAGTAAGGAAATCAAATTGATTGAGTAACAATTTGATCATTCGTGATAAAAGAACTGCGCCTTGGAGTTCCAGGCGAGGGAGAGAAATAGTGTTGACAGGTGCAACCTTTGATTTTGCCCATAATAAGTGTGAAGACGTTTTTGAGGAATTATGATGTACTCGGATGTAAATTGCGGCTGCATAAGCCTTTTCCGATGCATCAGAAACCCCATGTAGTTGCAGTGAACTCCAAGGAGAAAATTCAATCCAACGAGGAATTGTTATTTTTTGTATATCAATGAAATCTTTCAAAAAAGATTTCCAATTTTGTTCAGATGAAGGCGTAAGACGTTCATCCCATCCAGTTTTATCTTTCCATATTTGCTGCATTAATATTTTTGCTGTTATAATTATAGGGGCAAGCCAACCTGCAGGATCATATAACTTAGCGATAGTTGATAAAACTGATCGTTTTGTAACTGAAAGCATTAACAGACTTTCAGGATGAATTGAAAAGGAAAAGGTGTCGGAGGAAGCATTCCATTGAATGCCAAGCATTTTCGTGGAGCTATCATCTTCGATTTTCAAAAAATCTTTATTCAGGAGATGATCTTTTTGAATATGATTAAGAAGATCAGGATGATTAGCTGTCCATTTTCTGAGATTGAATCCCGCGGATTCAAGAGCAGTTATAAGTTCAGTCTGGCTTCTACGTGCCGAAAGGATATCGTGCGCACCAGAAAGAACATCGTCAACATAAATTTCATTCTTCAAGATTTTTGAAGCAAGAGGATAAATTGTTTTAATATCTGAAGACAATTGATGTAAAGTGCGTATAGCTAAATAGGGAGCGCAATTTACTCCAAACGTTACAGTGTTGAGTTTGTAATCAAATATTTTTTGATTTGGGCTAGGGCGGAACAAAATGCGTTGGAATTGAGCGTGATCGGGATGGATGTTAATCTGACGATACATCTTCTCGATGTCGCCATTAAACACGTATTTGTAAAAACGCCAATTAAGGATGAGAAAAATTATGTCATTTTGGAGAGTTGGACCTGAGTATAATAGATCATTCAGACTTTTACCATTGGAGGATAACTTAGAACCGTTAAAAACTACTCGTAGTTTAGTGGTAGTACTTTGAGGTTTTAGTACCGCATGATGAGGAAGATAATATGATTGAACATTGTTCTCATCATACAATTCATATGGAGGAGTAGGCGACATATGACCCAACGTTAAATATTCTGAAAGCACCCTTTGATATTCTTCTTTGACAGCAGGTTTAGAAAGTAAAGACTTTTCATTGCGAAGAAATTGTTGCATTGCAGTGAAGCGTGAATTACCCAGTTTGGATTCTGCAAGAGAATTTTTGAAAGGAAACTTTACGACATATCGGCCTGTTGATGGATCTCGATAAGTCGTGTCACGGTATAAGTTTTCACAATATTGTTCAGATGGCGTACGCAAAGGAGATTGGGGTAATTCTTCAAGCTTCCAAAACTTTTCGATAGCTTTATCGATGGATAACTCATTACTATATGTCACGAAAGTAGAAAAGGTTGAAACGACGGGAACATTGTCGTAAGGTCCTAATAGAACCCAACCAAAAACTGTATTTTGAGCCATAATAGTATTTAAAACGTTTGTCTTTATACCATCTAAAATTATATGTGGATATAAATCAGCTCCGATAAGCATGTCTATACGCGAACTTTTATAAAATAGTGGATCGGCCAAAGGAAGATCACAATTGAATTGAAATTGATCAATATCCATGGAAACCGCTGGCAAATTGCACGTAATTTTTTTTAGAACTAAAGCTTCAGCATGTATTTGAAATTCATGCACATTGTTTGAACAAAGGGTGAAGGAACAGAGTTTGGATGATGAAGCCGTTTCGGTGGAACCCATGCCACAGATCCGGGCTTGAGTGTTTTGAGTTGGTAAACCAATAAGTTTCTGGAATTCCTCAGCTATAAAGGAAACTTCAGAACCTTGATCAATTAACGCTCGGAGAGCAAATTCACTTCCTTGGTGACGAATCTTCACTATCGCAGTGGCTAATAATACCTGACGGTAACTTTTGTTTAGAAAAACATTGTGATTTGTTGTTGTAGTGGACTGTATATTATGATGATCACGTTGAGATGAAAATGATGCTAAGGGTGATGATGAACCATGAGGTGAAGAAGAAGAGGAAACTTGAGATGAAGATGGGTTGGCATTAGATGAGATAGTTGAAGGCTTATGATTAGTGCCATTATAAGGCACAGTTAGTTTGCGCTCAAAATGCAACAAAGTATGGTGCTTGCCCTTGCAACGAAGGCAAGTATTTGCACTTTGGCATTGACTCAGATGGTGAGTCACTGCAAGACAATTGAAACAAAATTTGTGTTTGCGTACAGTCTTATGTCTTTCATCGACAGACATTTTTAAAAAGGTAGGACAAACTCTCAAGGGATGTTGTTCACTACATACCTGACAGGCTGGAATAATTTTCGTATGGAAGTTTCTAACTGGTTTGGGTTTCGATGATTGTATAGAAAACGATTTAGTAGCATTAAGTTTATTTGTGGAACTTTGTTTCATTTCTGAAACATTTTCAAGGATACGATAACGATTTGTTAGGAACTGATTCATTTTTTCCCAAGATGGGATCTCAGTTGGTTCTTCCAGTGATCCTTCCCACAAACTTAGTGTGTGATCTGGAAGTCGAGAAGCGCAAAGATAAGTAATGATTGCGTTCCACGCTACTATATCGATATCGTATGAGGTGAGAGCAATCAAAGCATCATTAATACTACTTTGTAAATTTTTAAGATCTTTAGCAGATTCTGAAAGAACGGGTTTAGCATTCAATAAGATTTGAATTTGATTGTTGACCAGAATCCGCTTATTTTCATAATGTTCCTTTAAAGCGTTCCATGCTAGTTTAAAATTGCTATCAGTTAAGCTAAATTTGCTGACAATATTGAACGCTTGATCTTTCGTTTTAGATCGCAGATGAAAAAGTTTTTTGTACGTCACTCAGCTTTGAATGGTTAATATATACTGCAGTGAACATATCCCGAAAGGATGGCCACTGTAAATAATTGCCATAAAAATCCTGAGTGTCGCACGGTGGAACCTTAATGTTATGTGAATTTTCATTAACTGGAGGAGTAATTGACATGAGTTCATTTAATTTAGGTTCCGTTTTGGAAGTAAGAGCTTTTAAGAAATCAGATATAGCACTTGTGCATTGGAAATATGTAGAAGATGAACTTTGAAACTTTGCCTTTACTTCATTCAGAGAACCTTGAACTTCTTCACTATTGTCTTTCATGCAACTAGTATAAGCAATTTTTACATCTTGCCATAAATTCAAAAGTTCAGCTTGATAAGCTTCTAGCAAGGAAACCGTATGAGTGGCGGCTGGTTTGGCCTTGAAGGCTGCATGATATTCGACCAATTGGTCGGAAGCAAAAATTAAATCCTCTAGACTACTCATTATGTTATCAATACTGAATATCTGACCAACGGATTAAACTTAAGATTTGTTTAAATATGAATATAGAAACACAAATATATACATATATGTTTATAAACCCAAAACGGATTGAAATGATATGTAATATAATAAGTGAAGTCTAATATAATATAATTGAAAATCTGATAAAGCACTAAAATATATCCATATAAAGTACCTTGTACAATTGCAAATTAAAGATGAATTTGTGATGATCTTATTGATGAATAAAAGATGATTTTGTTGATGACTTCGGATGGTAGTTTCGATGATACTGTTGCTGATGATTTGATGTAGTGAAAAGTGTAGATGATTCGGGTGCCGTTACAATGATACAACGGATGCAACACAAGATGAAAGTAATGATGATTTTGGTGCCGTTACTAGCACACTAGCACGATGAGACACAAGATGAAGTTGCCTTGCAGTGGCACGATGAAAAGTGTAGATGATTTTGCTGCCGTTACAATGGTACAACGGATTCAGCACAACGATGAAAATGTAGATGATTTTGATGCACTAGCACAGGGAATGCAGCACAAAAGATGAAGGTGCCTATGCAGTGGCACGATGAAAAGTGTAGATGATGACTTTGGTGCCGTTACACTGACACAACGGTGAAACACAAGATGAAGGTGCCTATGCAGTGGCACGATGAAAAGTGTAGATGATGACTTTGGTGCCGTTACACTGACACAACGGTGAAACACAAGATGAAGGTGATGATGATTTTGGTGCCGTTAAACTGCAACACCGATGAAACACAAGATGAAGTTGAAGGTGCCTATGCAGCAGCACAACGATGAAAAGTGTGATGATGATTTTGGTGCCGTTGCACTGGCACAGTTTATGTAGCACAAAAGATGAAGGTGCCTATGCAGTGGCACGATAAAAATTGTAGATGATTTTTGTGCCGTTGTACTGGCACAGCTTATGTAGCACAAAAGATGATGGTGTCTATGCAGTTGCACGATGAAAAGTGTAGATGATGACTTTGGTGCCGTTACACTGACACAACGGTGAAACACAAGATGAAGGTGATGATGATTTTGGTGCCGTTAAACTGCAACACCGATGAAACACAAGATGAAGTTGAAGGTGCCTATGCAGCAGCACAACGATGAAAAGTGTGATGATGATTTTGGTGCCGTTGCACTGGCACAGCTTATGTAGCACAAAAGATGAAAGGTGCCTATGCAGTGGCACGATAAATTTGTAGATGATTTTTGTACCGTTGCACTGGCACAGCGTGGCACACCACGAAGAACAGCCGATGATGGGTTTTGTGCTTATGTACTAGTCTGGCACATAAGACACAGCACAAAAAATACGGAATTTCTTAAAAATCCTCGTTGAAACGGTTGTAAAATTAATGATTCTTTAACCGAATGATTAACAAAATCAATGTTGTACGATGATGCTTCTGATTTTTGCCGATTATAATGGCCACGTGAATGCCTGATTATCTGGCTCGAAATAGGACCATGAATAAGTGGACACTGACACTTTTTGTTATATTTTTTTTTTGATGATTCTTTATTTCGTTTGTAAATATTATAATTTCTTTTAGTTTTGGTTTTACTTCGTACTTTAGTTGATAAGTTTATATTGTACTTTACTTTATATAAATTATTATTAAATTACACGAATGAATTAGATAACTTTTCGGTTGGATGGCTAGACGACGAATGTAAAATGATGAACACACACGACACGATGCAAGGCGGGACGAACATGAAAAAACCGGTGTACCAACATGAGAATAACCAAGTACGACGTGAAAAAACCGGTGTACCAACGTGAGAATAATTAAAACATAGAATTGTAAGGGTTGGTGTTAAGTTAGTGCAAGTCGACCTAAGTGTTTACACGGGCAATATTTGTGATCTTAACATTCCGCCCGCCTTGCATCCTCGCATGCAAAAGAAAGATTAGATTAGAAGATTATGTATAAAATCAATGTAAGTGTATACAATTTTAGTTACAAGAAATATATTTTAATTTAAATTCAAAAATTATTTTTAGAAAACAAAGATAGATAAATGATAAAGTATAAGTAAGTGACATTCTGTTTTCAATTTAAGAAATATAATAATTCAAGATCCAGAAGAAAATTTTATAACTTAAAATTCCTTATATGATAGATTTTAGTGCAAACATTTTTTTTTTTTTTTTTTGATGATGATTAATCATTAATCCGAAGGCAAAATACATAGTTTGACGACAGAACGAGTTACTACTCCTTTTTGAGTTTTAACATCGACGACACGGACTCTAGTGTCAGGACCACGATGAACCTTAAGGACCCTACCTAGTCGCCACTCATTAGGTGGAAGCTGTTCATCTCGTAAAACAACAAGATCTCCAACCTCCATATCCCTTTGGGGATACTTCCATTTATATCGTTTGTTTAGCTCCTTTAAATACTCTTCTTTCCAACGCAGACTAAACTGATGATGTATAACTTTAAGAGCGTTCCATCGCCGCATGAAACTAATGCTCTTGGGTGATTCGCTTGGTTCTGGAGGACTGAGTAAAGGACCACCTCTCAAGAAGTGTCCCGGAGTCAAAGGGAGGAGATCGTCAGGATTGTTTGACATTCGGGTTAACGGACGAGAGTTCAGACAGGATTCGATTCGAGCTAATAGTGTTGTAAATTCTTCAAACGTATATTTTGAATTACCACTAATCTTTTTGAAATGAATTTTAAAACTTTTCACTCCTGCTTCCCACAACCCACCCATGTGAGGGGAGCCAGGAGGAATAAATTTCCAAGTTATTTGAGAGAAATTAGGAGATGAATCACTAGTGTAACTTTGGATCGCCTTTTGAAAGTCGGAGCACAGCAACTTGGAGGCACCGACGAAGTTTGTTCCGTTATCGGTATATACTTTGTCAGGAATTCCTCTCCGAGAAACAAAACGAGTAAAGGCTGCTAAAAAGGCAGGAGTAGACAGATCACTTACCGCCTCTAAGTGTATTGCCTTGGTTGCAAAACATACAAAAAGGCACACATAACCTTTTTCTAGACGACAGTGTCTACCATAATAATTCTGAATTGTAAAGGGGCCAGCAAAGTCTATGCCGGTATTCGTGAAGGGTAAACCTAAAGTTGTTCTTTCAACAGGCAAAGAATCCATTAATTGAGATTGAACGGATTTTTTGTACAAGGTACAAGGTTTACATTTACGAATATGAGCTTTAACTAAATTTTTTAGTTTGGGTACCCAATATTCGCAACGAATTAAGCGAATAATTAGTTGGGTTTCTCCATGTAGAGATATTTGATGAACATACGCTATTAAGAGCTTAGACAAATAGGAATTATATGGAAGGAGGATTGGAATTCTTTCATTATAAGACAACGTGGAGGACGCAAGTCTACCATGGGAACGCATAATTTGATTTGAGTCTAAGACAGGGGTCAGGGAAAGAAGATTACTTTTTGACTTTAACTTTGCTCCTTGACGGAGCGCTTCATATTCTTCGGAGAAGTGTTGTTTTTGCGTTAAGCGGATAATTTTTATTTTGGTAGATTTGATTTCTTCATGAAGAAGAAGTTTTGACTTATATTCAACTCTAATTGAATTTTTCCGAGCGGAGTTGCAAAAGCGGAATACATAACTCATAACTCGAAGAGCCTTGGGCCATGATGAAAACCGACACAAGAATTCGCTTTCGAAATCGTCAAATTTGGACACAACGTTTGTGTGGCTTTGAACATGTTTACATTCAAGGGTAGATTCATCCGGAGGCTCAATGAGTTCAGTGGAAGGCCAATTTGACTCTAAGTCCTTCAACCAGAGTGGTCCATTCCACCATAGATGACTTGATTTTAGTTCTTGCGGAGAGATACCGCGTGTGGCTAAATCGGCAGGATTTTCCGAAGAAGAAATATGATTCCATTTTACGTCAGGAACATTTGAAAGAATTTCTGAGGTCCGGTTGGCTACATAAGTTTTCCAATCGCTTGGCGGCTTGTTAAGCCAAGCTAAGACAATAGTCGAGTCTGTCCACAATTTAATGGGAACTTCAGTAAGGAAATCAAATTGATTGAGTAACAATTTGATCATTCGTGATAAAAGAACTGCGCCTTGGAGTTCCAGGCGAGGGAGAGAAATAGTGTTGACAGGTGCAACCTTTGATTTTGCCCATAATAAGTGTGAAGACGTTTTTGAAGAATTATGATGTACTCGGATGTAAATTGCGGCTGCATAAGCCTTTTCCGATGCATCAGAAACCCCATGTAGTTGCAGTGAACTCCAAGGAGAAAATTCAATCCAACGAGGAATTGTTATTTTTTGTATATCAATGAAATCTTTCAAAAAAGATTTCCAATTTTGTTCAGATGAAGGCGTAAGACGTTCATCCCATCCAGTTTTATCTTTCCATATTTGCTGCATTAATATTTTTGCTGTTATAATTATAGGGGCAAGCCAACCTGCAGGATCATATAACTTAGCGATAGTTGATAAAACTGATCGTTTTGTAACTGAAAGCATTAACAGACTTTCAGGATGAATTGAAAAGGAAAAGGTGTCGGAGGAAGCATTCCATTGAATGCCAAGCATTTTCGTGGAGCTATCATCTTCGATTTTCAAAAAATCTTTATTCAGGAGATGATCTTTTTGAATATGATTAAGAAGATCAGGATGATTAGCTGTCCATTTTCTGAGATTGAATCCCGCGGATTCAAGAGCAGTTATAAGTTCAGTCTGGCTTCTACGTGCCGAAAGGATATCGTGCGCACCAGAAAGAACATCGTCAACATAAATTTCATTCTTCAAGATTTTTGAAGCAAGAGGATAAATTGTTTTAATATCTGAAGACAATTGATGTAAAGTGCGTATAGCTAAATAGGGAGCGCAATTTACTCCAAACGTTACAGTGTTGAGTTTGTAATCAAATATTTTTTGATTTGGGCTAGGGCGGAACAAAATGCGTTGGAATTGAGCGTGATCGGGATGGATGTTAATCTGACGATACATCTTCTCGATGTCGCCATTAAACACGTATTTGTAAAAACGCCAATTAAGGATGAGAAAAATTATGTCATTTTGGAGAGTTGGACCTGAGTATAATAGATCATTCAGACTTTTACCATTGGAGGATAACTTAGAACCGTTAAAAACTACTCGTAGTTTAGTGGTAGTACTTTGAGGTTTTAGTACCGCATGATGAGGAAGATAATATGATTGAACATTGTTCTCATCATACAATTCATATGGAGGAGTAGGCGACATATGACCCAACGTTAAATATTCTGAAAGCACCCTTTGATATTCTTCTTTGACAGCAGGTTTAGAAAGTAAAGACTTTTCATTGCGAAGAAATTGTTGCATTGCAGTGAAGCGTGAATTACCCAGTTTGGATTCTGCAAGAGAATTTTTGAAAGGAAACTTTACGACATATCGGCCTGTTGATGGATCTCGATAAGTCGTGTCACGGTATAAGTTTTCACAATATTGTTCAGATGGCGTACGCAAAGGAGATTGGGGTAATTCTTCAAGCTTCCAAAACTTTTCGATAGCTTTATCGATGGATAACTCATTACTATATGTCACGAAAGTAGAAAAGGTTGAAACGACGGGAACATTGTCGTAAGGTCCTAATAGAACCCAACCAAAAACTGTATTTTGAGCCATAATAGTATTTAAAACGTTTGTCTTTATACCATCTAAAATTATATGTGGATATAAATCAGCTCCGATAAGCATGTCTATACGCGAACTTTTATAAAATAGTGGATCGGCCAAAGGAAGATCACAATTGAATTGAAATTGATCAATATCCATGGAAACCGCTGGCAAATTGCACGTAATTTTTTTTAGAACTAAAGCTTCAGCATGTATTTGAAATTCATGCACATTGTTTGAACAAAGGGTGAAGGAACAGAGTTTGGATGATGAAGCCGTTTCGGTGGAACCCATGCCACAGATCCGGGCTTGAGTGTTTTGAGTTGGTAAACCAATAAGTTTCTGGAATTCCTCAGCTATAAAGGAAACTTCAGAACCTTGATCAATTAACGCTCGGAGAGCAAATTCACTTCCTTGGTGACGAATCTTCACTATCGCAGTGGCTAATAATACCTGACGGTAACTTTTGTTTAGAAAAACATTGTGATTTGTTGTTGTAGTGGACTGTATATTATGATGATCACGTTGAGATGAAAATGATGCTAAGGGTGATGATGAACCATGAGGTGAAGAAGAAGAGGAAACTTGAGATGAAGATGGGTTGGCATTAGATGAGATAGTTGAAGGCTTATGATTAGTGCCATTATAAGGCACAGTTAGTTTGCGCTCAAAATGCAACAAAGTATGGTGCTTGCCCTTGCAACGAAGGCAAGTATTTGCACTTTGGCATTGACTCAGATGGTGAGTCACTGCAAGACAATTGAAACAAAATTTGTGTTTGCGTACAGTCTTATGTCTTTCATCGACAGACATTTTTAAAAAGGTAGGACAAACTCTCAAGGGATGTTGTTCACTACATACCTGACAGGCTGGAATAATTTTCGTATGGAAGTTTCTAACTGGTTTGGGTTTCGATGATTGTATAGAAAACGATTTAGTAGCATTAAGTTTATTTGTGGAACTTTGTTTCATTTCTGAAACATTTTCAAGGATACGATAACGATTTGTTAGGAACTGATTCATTTTTTCCCAAGATGGGATCTCAGTTGGTTCTTCCAGTGATCCTTCCCACAAACTTAGTGTGTGATCTGGAAGTCGAGAAGCGCAAAGATAAGTAATGATTGCGTTCCACGCTACTATATCGATATCGTATGAGGTGAGAGCAATCAAAGCATCATTAATACTACTTTGTAAATTTTTAAGATCTTTAGCAGATTCTGAAAGAACGGGTTTAGCATTCAATAAGATTTGAATTTGATTGTTGACCAGAATCCGCTTATTTTCATAATGTTCCTTTAAAGCGTTCCATGCTAGTTTAAAATTGCTATCAGTTAAGCTAAATTTGCTGACAATATTGAACGCTTGATCTTTCGTTTTAGATCGCAGATGAAAAAGTTTTTTGTACGTCACTCAGCTTTGAATGGTTAATATATACTGCAGTGAACATATCCCGAAAGGATGGCCACTGTAAATAATTGCCATAAAAATCCTGAGTGTCGCACGGTGGAACCTTAATGTTATGTGAATTTTCATTAACTGGAGGAGTAATTGACATGAGTTCATTTAATTTAGGTTCCGTTTTGGAAGTAAGAGCTTTTAAGAAATCAGATATAGCACTTGTGCATTGGAAATATGTAGAAGATGAACTTTGAAACTTTGCCTTTACTTCATTCAGAGAACCTTGAACTTCTTCACTATTGTCTTTCATGCAACTAGTATAAGCAATTTTTACATCTTGCCATAAATTCAAAAGTTCAGCTTGATAAGCTTCTAGCAAGGAAACCGTATGAGTGGCGGCTGGTTTGGCCTTGAAGGCTGCATGATATTCGACCAATTGGTCGGAAGCAAAAATTAAATCCTCTAGACTACTCATTATGTTATCAATACTGAATATCTGACCAACGGATTAAACTTAAGATTTGTTTAAATATGAATATAGAAACACAAATATATACATATATGTTTATAAGCCCAAAACGGATTGAAATGATATGTAATATAATAAGTGAAGTCTAATATAATATAATTGAAAATCTGATAAAGCACTAAAATATATCCATATAAAGTACCTTGTACAATTGCAAATTAAAGATGAATTTGTGATGATCTTATTGATGAATAAAAGATGATTTTGTTGATGACTTCGGATGGTAGTTTCGATGATACTGTTGCTGATGATTTGATGTAGTGAAAAGTGTAGATGATTCGGGTGCCGTTACAATGATACAACGGATGCAACACAAGATGAAAGTAATGATGATTTTGGTGCCGTTACTAGCACACTAGCACGATGAGACACAAGATGAAGTTGCCTTGCAGTGGCACGATGAAAAGTGTAGATGATTTTGCTGCCGTTACAATGGTACAACGGATTCAGCACAACGATGAAAATGTAGATGATTTTGATGCACTAGCACAGGGAATGCAGCACAAAAGATGAAGGTGCCTATGCAGTGGCACGATGAAAAGTGTAGATGATGACTTTGGTGCCGTTACACTGACACAACGGTGAAACACAAGATGAAGGTGATGATGATTTTGGTGCCGTTAAACTGCAACACCGATGAAACACAAGATGAAGTTGAAGGTGCCTATGCAGCAGCACAACGATGAAAAGTGTGATGATGATTTTGGTGCCGTTGCACTGGCACAGCTTATGTAGCACAAAAGATGAAAGGTGCCTATGCAGTGGCACGATAAATTTGTAGATGATTTTTGTACCGTTGCACTGGCACAGCGTGGCACACCACGAAGAACAGCCGATGATGGGTTTTGTGCTTATGTACTAGTCTGGCACATAAGACACAGCACAAAAAATACGGAATTTCTTAAAAATCCTCGTTGAAACGGTTGTAAAATTAATGATTCTTTAACCGAATGATTAACAAAATCAATGTTGTACGATGATGCTTCTGATTTTTGCCGATTATAATGGCCACGTGAATGCCTGATTATCTGGCTCGAAATAGGACCATGAATAAGTGGACACTGACACTTTTTGTTATATTTTTTTTTTGATGATTCTTTATTTCGTTTGTAAATATTATAATTTCTTTTAGTTTTGGTTTTACTTCGTACTTTAGTTGATAAGTTTATATTGTACTTTACTTTATATAAATTATTATTAAATTACACGAATGAATTAGATAACTTTTCGGTTGGATGGCTAGACGACGAATGTAAAATGATGAACACACACGACACGATGCAAGGCGGGACGAACATGAAAAAACCGGTGTACCAACATGAGAATAACCAAGTACGACGTGAAAAAACCGGTGTACCAACGTGAGAATAATTAAAACATAGAATTGTAAGGGTTGGTGTTAAGTTAGTGCAAGTCGACCTAAGTGTTTACACGGGCAATATTTGTGATCTTAACAGTGGTATTAGCACACCGTCAATTTCGATGTCGATTTCCTAATCGTGTCGCGCACACTGGGCAAAGATTCCGGCGCTTAGCTATTCTACTCGAACATACTGGAACCACAGCAGCCCATGAATTGCGTGGCCGCCACCGGGCTGTCAAGCCATCTTCAACACCGAAGAGGACGATTTTGTGTAAAAAATCATCATGAGCGACGAGGAGCGTTATCACTTAAGCGTTTACGTCAATAAGTAAAATCTTAGTTTCTGGGGCACTGAAAATCCACGTGTGATGCACGACGAGGCATTACATCCACTCAAAGCCACTGTGTGGTGCGGAGGAGTTATTGAGCCGTATTTTTTTGAGGACGCCATCGGCAATATGGTCACTGTTGCTGGCGAACGCACAACAAGACTATGCAATCGCACTCACTTCACGAGCCACAATGGTATTTCGAAGGAAACGTTTCCTATTCGCGTAATATCCCGTTTTGGTGATTTCGCATGGCCAGCAAGATCGTCCGTTATCATCATCACAGACTTCTTTCTTTGGAGCTACTTGAAATCGCGGGCTTATGCCAACAAGCTTCGGACAATCGCTGCCATTAAGCAGAATATTCGTAAGGAATGCGAACTGTTATAATCGGAAATCTGGCGGAAAGTCAAGGAAAGCTCTATAAAAAGGGCACAAATGCTTATCAACTTTTTCGGCAGCCACTTGACGGATATCATCTTTCCCACTTAACAGAAAAAGTTGTAAATATTTCCATCAATCAAAATATTTTTTTTTTTCTTAGTGAAAAAGTTATTAACAAACAAAATGGTTCGTGTATGTACTTAAGTTAAGTCTTAAGTTCCTGGTCATTGTTCCAATAAAAAACAAATCAATTGCAGGTTGTATTTGCGGTAGCCTTCGTTAATGGGATAGATAGATACATAGAACCTGCCTTTACGTCTATATCTCACCATCAGTCTATAAGTTCCTTGAGTTTGGCGAAAACGGTCAAACACCGTTCCCAGTTAGATATTCGAGTTTCCTGAGGTAGCCATCCCTCCAGGAAATGGACTTTATTAAACTATAGTTCATTCATTTCAATTTTGGGTGTGACCAAAGTGACTATTATTTTGTCATCCCATCAAACGGTTATGTACCATTTAGTAACAATAGTCTAGCTTCTGTGCCAATTTATATTTAATGCAAGAAACAAATCTTTGGTATAGATCTTTTTTATTTTACTGTTGAAGAATCACTCAATCTGATCAATCTGAAAGGTTCTGAATAAAACCTTTGGTTCTATATTCCTCGTGGTCACAATCCATGAGTAAAGCTTAACAGGATCTATAATTATTTGTCACTTCACATCACTTGCATTCGATGTCAGGAACAACGCGATCCTATTATTTTATCACTAAAAGTTCTAGCACCCCAGAGAATGTGAGTAGAGATAACCCACTGCCTTGCCTGTTAGTCTTCTGCTTTAGGAGAATGTGTCAGGAATACTCCGTCCTTCTTCTCTAGTGCAACTTATCCAATAGGTGTCGTATGGATTCCAGCAAGGCATAGTAATTACAATATTTCCGAGTCATTCAAGATGACAAGCATAGTGCCCTAGGCTAGCTTTTAGTTTATCCTATAGGAGAACGATACTGTATACAATATCTAGCAGATAGATACATAGAAAGGAAAACTACGAGTATCGAAAAGATTCATATGTATATAAAACTTGGTAATAAGCACATTTTAAATAATCACAACTTATACATTTGGTTAATGGTTAAATAAACTGTCTACTTCATTTCTTGTTTTTGTCTGATTTTTGGCACTCAATCTTTATATTTAGATTTTGTAGGCTCAAATCATCTTTCGAATTTATTTCGTTGTCTGTTTCTTGAAATTTTAAAATTTCTAGTTTTCAAAATGTTGATGATTTAATTTTGTTCCAAGTTTTGATGAAAAATTACCAAATTGTCCTTTTTCCTTTGAGTCAGTGAAGTCAGTGAGTCACACCAAACAAAATTGAAGAAAAAGAAGAAATACCTACAACTTTATAAATCCATCTTTTTCATTAATAAAAAAAAAAAACAAAAATTTCTTCATTCAAAATCATGTGTAAGCATTTTTATTTTATAACAATACGAGTAAAGCCAAAATAAACAGCTAACAAAGTCCAGCTCGATATAATGTCCAATAGCTCAGCCTGCCGTTGTCGTCGTAATGTCTTCAGTTTTGTGGAGCGTATTGTGGCTGTGGGCCTGGAAGGTACTGTGGAATCTGTTGGGAGTATGCTCCAGCGTATCCACCGGGAGCACATGGAACTGGGGCCAAGTTTGGTTGACAACTGAACAAGTAGTTCTTGGGGCATGGTGGAGCAGAGTATGATGCACCGCCACCGTATGATGGAGCAGCACCACCGCCATAGCTGGAGGATACCAAACCTTCCTTCTTGTCCATCTTATCGGCCGATACGACGACGCAGGCAACAGCGGCGAAAGCGATCAAAGCAGCGAAGAATTTCATGGTGAAATGTGTGTTTTTTTTTGGAGTAGTTAGTGTACAAAGCACGAAGAACTTGTGGTAACTGATGGTTAAGCTAGGCAATGCGTATTCATTTTATACTTTCGTTTGTTCTTCTGCGTAAATGTCTTTCTTAACACCCGGTGGCGAAGGGCCAATTTGTGTGATAAGCAGTTTTTATTTTTTAACTGCATTCATTTTTGTGCTTAAAGGTGGATTTTGTGTCGCAATTATGCGTTTGGTTTGTTTGTGTTTATACAAGCTGTTTTGGTATAACATCTGTTAACTTTGTGACAAATTATCTTACAGCTTTGACAAGCTACATGTTCTGGGATCTTCTCTTTTTTTCTTTTTTTTAAACATTTTAACCTTCAAGACTGTTCTTCTTTGATTTCCGCTTAGTATTTTGCATAAAACAAATACAGTAATAAAATATAGATGAATGAAAGAAATGTCAATTCAGAGATTTAATCAACGATTGGGCTGTATGAACTTATGACTAACGTTTAGAATTTGCTTATGATGAATTAACTAAAATGTAATGTATGCATATACTCGTACATAGGAGTGGATTGTGGGCAAAAATAAACTAAATAAGAGTATAGGTATTATAGTTACGAAAAACTGGTGTAACAAAATATTCGTCTCGCTGTCACAGAAAGAAAGTTCTCGAACATATATGAATATGAACATGAAAATAGTGTTGTCAATTTAAAGCTTTTCGCCTCAAAAAAGAATTACCTAATGTTTATCCTTAAGTGGGCTTTAGGTCAATTTTTGTTAATATTTTGTTTTGTTTTTTTATGTTGTGACGTTTCGTTTCTTCATCCGAAACGTCGCAACATAAAAAAACAAAACAAAAATTGACCTAAAGCCCACTTAAGGATAAACATTATTTAATTAAATAAAAGGTCACGAAGAAAAAAAAAAAAAAAAAGAATTACAGATAGAATACGAGTATCTCTAAGAAACTGTGAAATTGACCCTTACCGCGTCAGTCCAGTCCAGTTCATGTTCATGTTTATCGCCAATACAATGTCTCTCGAAGAAGATACAACGATGAGTTACAAGCAGCGTTAGCACTTCCGGAAAAGACTTGGAAGTAGATTTGAAGAAAAAGTCAAGTAACTTGAAAAAAAAAATCGAAGTAGATTTCAAAATGACTTTTTACTTGCATTTAGAAAAAATTGAACTCGAGAGTTTTATCAGTTGACATAACAACTCGAAAAAGTAGTGATTCAGTCTGTCTGTAGGTCTGTAACTCAACCTGATTTTCATACATGAATTATGGTCTACATTGAAATTTTTTTGATTTTAAAATTTCTCATTTCCGACTCTATCGATTTCGATCAAAATTTGTATACAGGAGCTTCTTTGATTTTGAAATAATATTGTAATGTTATTGTATACAAACATTTGTTTCCTTAAATGTATTTTATTAAATACTTAAAATTGTCATTCCATCCATGTTTATATACATAAAATAAGCGTAACTAGTTTTATTTTATAAAAAATAACATTAAAATTAGGTACTATAATTCAATATATATTAATTTAATTTTTTAAAAATAAACACACACCCGAGCGATATTTGCATAAGATTCGTATGCACATGTAAAATTACTCATTTGTGTATTTGTATTTTGTTGACGTTCATAATATCAAAAAAATTGATCTTTTATTCAAAAATAAATTTATTCGTTTTAAAAATGTTATATTGACGGCTCCAAGAATTCTGATAAAGAATTTTCTGTATTCCTTAATTTTACTATGTATCAGTTAATATAAAACAATTTTAAACATTGTCAGCAGTGCCTACTATAAAACCTTTTTTTAATTTTAGACTTTCTCATTGTCGACATAATTTTATATTTCATATACAAAATCTTCTTAAAAGTTTATGGCGCAAAGTCGACATTATTTTTGGATACAAATTAAATATCACGTTTTTTTTTTTTTTTTTTAAATTCGTTATTTAAAAAACGGGTCGATGAATATTTTCAAATTTAATGTTTATTTGAAAAGTAATAAAAACTAAAAATTTAAGGAATTGAGGTAGAAAAATTTGTCCTCAATGTTTTAGAAATTTTATATTAAAAGTTATATTTTTTAAAATCCTCTACGATTTAAAACTTTCCAATTTTGTTTATAGAACGTTTGAAAGATTTTAAGTCTTTTTAAACATAAGAACGATTTAGTTCAATTTAGTTTTATTGATATCGCAAAAACTTATTTTTTTTTAAAGAACAATAAACTTGTTCTTAATAGTTAAATGGCAGGTACCGCTAAAATAAAAATTTTAATTTTCCCTCTAGGGAAGTACTTAAAAACTTTTATAATTAGGTAATCTTTAAAGAAAATTACTCCTGCCTGAGTGGCTGTAGGTTCAGATACTGAGATACGGATGGAATTACGGGAACATCTTTTATCCGTCAAATTTTACTATTTTGTTTTATTTACGATTTTAAAACTTTCAATAAAAAAGGAGTGGGGAATGAGAGAACATCTAGAAAACCCAGACGAAGTCCCAGATCAAATTCAATACATCAATAAGCCTTGGAAAAGTTTAATAAATGGTATCTTCCATTTTCGTAAAAATCCTCAGCTGGCTCGTTTTTAAATATTGTTTTCTTTCTTGATATTGTTTTTTTTTAACTTAAGGACTTACCATATATAATTAGTCAGATGATTAAATTTATCCAGAAGTTAAAATTTAAGGCCATGTTCACCCTAATGTACCAGTGAATAGGTAGGCACTCAATATGATAAAGTATTCTGGAACAAAAACAAATTAAAGGAATGAGAACGTACCCGGTGTCAATGGTGTGAATATACTCATAACTGTCTGTCTAAGAATATTTCGTCGTCGTTCTATGAAAACTCCCTAAGTCCATTTAAAAAAAAAATGTGATTCAATTCTTATTTAATTCATTTTAAACCATTTGCAAAAAATTTTATTGCACAATGGCTACGCCAAACCCATTCTTCAATTGAAGCCTGAGATCGTGCTATTCTGATAATTTTTGGATTTTTTTATATTAATTTCCTAGTTTAAATGCAAATATCTCAAAACACAAAAAATGGACTTGGGGAGTTTTCATAGAACGACGACGATTTTATCTTAACCAGGCTCCATCGGTACTGGCACTATCGTGTGAATCTGCCCTAAAGTGTGCTAACACTATGACCACATTTGAATATAGAAACCCATGTTTAATGTTTTTGGGTTGACACCAACTAAACAAAAATACATATACGAGTACCACATCAAATAAGGGTAGGTCCATCTATGGTGGAATGTTGTTCTGTATCTAAGTTTAAAGACTCCATTGTTAGAAGCTAAAAATCATCGGGGGAGTGGGAGTTCTCCGGTACACGAAAAGTAGTGGCGGCACGCTTGTGGTCGAACTAGCCAAGCTCGTAGTATGATGTGGTTTTTAGCCTCTTCTCAGTGCAAATTCTTATGCTTGTCTTTACAAACATATTCATGGCAAATGGTACCTTCAATATAGGCAGAAATTGGACGGCAAGAACATAGCATCATTTTGTAATAGAGTGGAATTTGGAGTGTTATTGTTCCTCAAGTCTAGAGCAGGAATAAAACATTGTCGTTATCCCTCTTTCCTTGACTTTGCGCCTTTTATTTTTCCAATCGACTTATTTAAATTCAAATTGGTCGGACGAAAAGAGATTGCTTATATGCTATCAAATTATGAACAATTGATGTGATAGCTCCGACTCTCTTTAAAAAGATAGAAAGTGCTAAAAAGTTTCTTAAAACCACTCAGATAAAAACACGAGAAAATTGAGTTTCAGAAACTATGCTGCTAGCTATCTTTCAAGAGACTAACTATAAAGATTCGCCCTATGATAATTATTCAAAAGGTCTTGATCCTCTAAAAGTTTGATTGAAAAGTGATGTTACAACCTTTAATAAGAAAAGTCTTGAGCACCAAAGAAAAAGTGAAAACAGTTTTTTTTTCTATTCAAAATCATTAAGCATTTTTATTTTAAAACAATAATAAAGCCAAACCAATCAGATAACAAAATCCAGGATCACGTCACGGGGTCTTCAGTTTTGTGGAGCGTATTGTGGGTATGGGTATGGAAGGTATTGGGGAACCTTTTGAGAGTAGGAACCAGAGTATCCACCAGGAGAGCATGGAACTGGAGCGATGCTTGGTTGACAGCTGAACAGGTAGTTCTTGGGGCATGGTGGAGCAGAGTATGATGCACCACCACCGTATGATGGAGCAGCACCACCGCCATAGCTGGATGATACCATACCTTCCTTCTTGTCCATCTTATCGGCTAATACAACGCAGGCAACAGCGGCGAAAGCGATCAAAGCAGCGAAGAATTTCATGGTGAAATGTGTGTTGTTTTTGTTTGAGTAGTTAGTGTACAAAGCACGAAGAACTTGTGGTAACTGATGGTTAGGCTTCGCACTGCATACACATTTTATAGTAATTTGTTCTTTTGTTCGAATTTCTGGGCTTGCACCTTATGGAGCGTCATCATAAACCATTTAAATTAACTGTTCTCATTTTTGTGCTTAAGAATCAAATTTGTTTTGCAATTGTTTTTGGTTTTGTTTTGCTTGTAAATAGCCCTTTGTTATTGCTTAAACATTTACACACAAAATTGGTTCACATAGAAATTACTTATGGTTACTTTTTTTTTAGTTTTGAGACTTATTTTTTTTTAATCATTTAAGCTTTGCAATAGGAATTACCTAAGAATGTGTAAAAATATCAGATTTTTGAGCCATTTTTCGATTCTTGCCTTGCGAAAGAGTTATTTTGGTATTTTGCTCTTTGTCAAATAAATCTGTTTCCTTGTTTGTTTCAACGAGTCTTTTCAACTCAGAATTATTTATTGCAAAATCTGACTGATTTTGTATTCAGTTTTCAGCTTAAATTGCTTAATAGGCTTGTGATAAATAATTCTATAAAATCATTCAATATTTGTTTGTGTCTGATTGATTGTTAGCATCTTGATTTTCATATTGGTATGTACTGGATGGAAAATGTACATATGCATCATAACATAACATGATATGTATTTCTAGCATAGATTTCTGGGCACATTACATATCTACTTATATTATGCTAAGATTTGCTCTGTCTACAAACATTTATTAGCAGTGATGTAGTCCATACAGAATTCTAAGTAAGTAACTGAAGTAAAGTGGCAATTTTCAGTGATCGTATATCCCTCAAAAATTAAAAAATAAAAACAGTAAAACTGTAAAACGATTACAAAAATAGTATTTTCTGAAGCATACATTTAATCGTATTTATATTCATTTTATTCACTGGAAAAAAAAAAAAAAACAATTAAGAACCGAGGACTCATTTTCATTATCAGAATTGTCTTCGTTCCTCATTTCAATATCTGATTTGGTTTTTATTTCGTATAAGTATACAAATTTATTTTATTTTAAAAATACTCATTTTAAATTGAATTTAAACTCGGATATTGTTAGACGCGGTGGTCTCTGGCAAATGTGTTAATCTCTTATCTAGGTGACTGCCGAATTTTAAAATTGCTAGTCAATCATTCCATGTTTCACTTTAGCTGGTCCAAAGTTATGTTTTGAGTGCATATAGTTCAGTACACGTCACATTATACATTTTCTAAAGACTCGATGTTGCGTTGAATTCAGTACATACATTGAAATCTGTAAAGTACAAGTGAACTGCACTCTATGAATGAATGAATTGTAGTGATGTGTACCTCATACATGAGGCAATACAAAATGTCCCATACACCAATCTGAAATGTCCCATCACCTCAAAACGAAAAAATGTATTACCTCACACCTCACCACAAAAGCAACGAAAAATATTTCTCTTTACTCTTTCATGGAAAAAAACACTATTCGTATCGAGCATCTCACTCATCGGCCTGATACTAAGACTGAGACTGATGCAGAATGAAGTTGTATTGTAGTTAATTGTATGAAAAGAGGAATAGCCCTCAAACTCTCTACCCACCAAAGATCAAACCAATGGAAATAGAATGAGGTTTGTGGAAGATGAGGATTTTAAATGAAATGAATGAACGTGTTGTGAGTTGAGTTGTTGTCTTGTTGAGTACTTTTTACTCAAACGTCCCATTCAAACAAAATTCGTGACATTGTCGCAGGCTGGGTTTTTGTATCAGACTGGAACTTTGTACCAGGATGGGACTTTGTACCAGGCTAGGACTTTGTACCAGACAAGGACATTTGTCATTTAGGATTGAGGAATTGAGTTCTTTTGCATCTGTTTGAGGAGACAAAATGAGAAGAGGTAATGAGTGGGACTTATGAATGAATGAATGTTGCACTGACTACAATGTAACAAACAATGAAGATAGGTATGAAGCATTATCGAAAATTATACAATCAAAGGGTTAAAAAAGGAAGGAGATTTTTTTTACAGTTTGGAGTAGGAGGTTTTGTTAATTTTTGAAGGAGTAGGAATTTTCGTTTTTGATATGCAAATGCAAGTGCATTCCTTTTATTTGTATTTGTTTTGTTTTTAGTGTTAGAAAAAAGAGGCTTGGGTTTAGAGATCAAGATCAAATATGAGAATTGAAAAAAAAAAAAATCAATCAATCAATTGTGCTGAGTTTGCGTACGTGAAGAGTCATTAGTGTTGTATTTAATCCAGTGTCCTGTAATCAAATTTGTTCGAAAAAAAAAGTGATCAGAACAGGTCTTAACAGAAGAAAAATGTTGAGTGGGAAGAAAGTAGGACAAATATTGTTTTTAAATGCAAAAATGTAAAGATGTATTTTTTTAAACTTATTAGATTCAATTTATTTTGAATGTGATAACATATTTATTTTTTTGTTAAAAAAATATCTTTTTGTGTTTATCTTTTTATTAAATCCTTTTGTTTTCTTTAAATAACTTAAATAAAATTTAAAAACACTTTTTCTTTTAAACTTTTTTTTAGGTTAATTTTTTTATTATATCTTTTTATATTTACTTATTTTAAACTTTATTTCTGTTAAAAACTGACACTTTTTTAATTTTGTTTTTAAATGTTTTATTTTAAAATAAAGTGTTTTGTATCAAGGATATTTAATTAAATATATTATATTTATTGATATTTAATTTTTGTAACCTTTTTATTTAATGCAATTTTATTTTAAAAACTGTTTTTGGAAAAAATATATACTATTAAAAAAATACGCATTGTTTAATTTCGAATTTCAAAATATCCATTTAAATAGGTATGTACTATGGGACATTTGAGGTGGGACAAAGTACCACCTCATTTCAAAAAATGAGTACCTCATACAAACTCATTTCAAATTCGTGTCCTACCCATCACTAAAATTGTATTGGGGGTTATTACACTGCGACCTGTATATCTATTGTGCCCCCTTTTAAAAATGATGAGCTGGCTCATCCTACAGTTCCTCCTCCAAACCTATTGCTTTTAGGAATTTTAGTATTTGGAGCACTTGAGGATAGGTTGCTCCCTTCCACCTGGTACCGCCCCAGATGGGTTTTCCTTTGGTGCATGATTGGATAACACTTACCCAGTATGTGTTCCGGTGTTTCCTCATGCATGTTGCAGAATCTGCAAGTGGCACTGCTTACCACACCAAGTAGGTTAAGGTGTCTTCTAAGTTTGCAGTGTCCTGTTAGAATACATGTTATTATTCTTAGGTTATTCCTACTTAGGTTGATATAGTTTTCGAAACGTTGCCTCAGCTGTCTCAGCTTAGGGAGTTCATTCCAGTTTTTGAATCTGTTTGCCTCCTCTTCTTCCGCAATAGGGTTCAGGCCCTGTTAGGAGAGTTGTAGCGCCTATTTTTGCTAGGGAATCTACCTTTTCATTTCCAAGAACACCAACATGACCAGGTACCCAGTAAAGTGTGACCCTGTTCTGTTTACCTAGTTCATTTAGTCTGCTTATGCACTCCCACACTAGCTTAGAGCTGATGGTGTATGAGTTTAGTGCCTTGAGTGCTGCTTGACTATCTGACATAATGGCAATGTTCTTGTTACGATAATTCTTTTCGAGATTGCGACCCACGCATTTCCCTATGGTGTTTACCTCCGCTTGGAAGATACTGGTGGACTGTGCACTCTATATGTCGTTTATGTAAAATGTGCAAATTTATGTACAAATGTTTATTAGGAATTGTCTCCTTAGCTGAGCTCGGTGCACTCTATATACCGAGCTAAGGAGACATTCCCTAATAAACATTTGTACATAAATTTGCACATTTTACATAAACGACTCTGTGCTGAACACATCTTCATTTTCCCCAAAAATGGCAGCAAAATATTAATTATTAACAAATCAAAAACTAGAAAAAAATGGTTAACGTAAATGGCCAGTGTTGACTCTCTGACGTCAATTTTTGTTGTCAAAGTCGAGTCGTGTGAATGCCAACACTAACAATTTAAGTTACTATTTATCTCTTTGTATGGAAACGTCAAAATATTTATTTAATTTAAAGATGACAGATTGACTTTTACCTGAGACATTTAAATACTATATGGCAAGTTATGCATTCGTAAAAAAATTGAACTAGAGGTTTTGATCAGACTGCCATTTTATAAAATATTTTTTTCTCAAAAACTTTTCTGCAGAAGAAAAATCGTAAAATGTCAATAAATTAAGGCCTTGTAATGCTTGAAAAAAAAAACTACCGAAAAATAAACCATTAGTGCAACCGAGTTTTCTTATGCTAAAGCTCCCTAAAAGTTAGATAATATTGGGAATTCAAATTTTTCTTTAAAACTCGAAATATCAATATTTTTTTAAAAATTGAAATTTAAATTTTATTTTTTTTTAAATTGGCACTTAAAAGTTTTTCAAACAATCTACAAGATTTGAGAAAAAACTTTACTTCATCTGAGAATAATGGTACCCGCCATACAAATGTTAAAAAATTATTTTCGAAAATCATATTTTCTCAAAAGCGACACCTAGAATTTTCATATTACTGACTGTACCCACGGTTGCCAGTTTGGTCATTTATGACCAAATCTGGTCATTATTTTTTCAGTTGGTCACATGGTCATTTTTTATTCCATTTGGTCATTTTTTCAACGAATTGAAAAGAAAATTTTTTTTTTAATTTTTATGTTTATTTAAAAATGTTCTTAAAAATAAAAAGTATACCAAATGCAGTTTTATTAGCGTATTATGTAAATGTAAACAGTGCATTAATGTGTTTAATTGAACAACAATACCCCATTAATTAATTGGTAACTGACAAGGCTAGTGTTATGGCTGGTGAGGTTAATGACCATCAAATCAAATTGAAAAGCAATGTTATTTTTTTTTAATGCACTTGCCATTCGCCGCATCTTCGTTTTGCATATTGCAAAAAGTTCCTAGTGAAGTTGAAAAAAAGTGTCGCAACATAAAACATACATTTTTTGCTTATAGTGCCAACCGCATCAACCAATTTAAATAACTTCAAAAAATATTGCGCAGTCGCACCGCACAAAATATTGGCTATATTTTGCGAGCAAAAATTTTTCGAAAATAGTTTAATAAAAACTAAATTAAGAATTGGACTCAATTTTAAAACCATTAATAATATAATTCTAGCCAAAGAGCCTGAAGATCAAAAAATTAGTAATTTTTTTTTTTTTATAATCGGCGCACACTTAAGGGGTTTGTATACCCTTAATATGCCAGAGACACAGTGTGGTGTTTGGTCTGCATTTTTTTTTGTAAATAGCATTTGTGAAAACATATATATATATTTATATCTATAGTTATTAAGTGGCAATAATTGATCTTCATTCATAAACATATCGCGCAAAATTTTAAACAGCTTAGTAATAACATATTATGATGATACTACTTAACAATTTGCTAACTTTTAAGTAGATTACTAACTCTTAATTTTAAACATTTTCTAACCAGTATAGTGCTAAGGCTATTTTTTTTAATAAATTACTACTTAACACTAAAGAAATGGAAGTTTATACAAAAAAATAAACAAACAGACCTGTTTTGATGAAGTTAGCACGATACTAAAAAAAATAAAATAGGTATTTAATAAAAGGGTAGAGAAAGTATGATGCTAAATTCGATCGAAATTTGCAAAATCGTTGGTTTTACTCGGATTCATACTAAAACACCCTTAACATCGCACTAATTCAACTAAAATTTTGCGCAATTGTGATATTATTTCAAATAGCTGTGAGAAATTAATATTCATGTTTTGTATATAAGGTGCTTTGTGAATTTTTGTACCTAATTTTTTAAGTTTTTGTTTTTTAATAATTTCAAAATAACGTGTAAGCTGTATAATATATGTACATAAAGATATAATGCTCCAACAAATGTGATAAATTAATTGTTCTGTGTTCTGTTTGTTTGTCTTTCTTTTTTTTTATTTTGGTCATTTTTAACTACATTTGGTCATTTTTATTTTCAACTTTGGACACATTTATTTTTTTTAAGTGGCAACCGTGACTGTACCTACCATAGAACCATTTTTCGAATTTTCAATTTCTCATTATCGGCATAACGGATCTTAATGAAATTTTTTATAGATAAGCTTCTAACAATTTGAAAAACATTGTTTTTCCAAAACAGATCAATATTTTTTTTAATTAAATTTTGTTTTTCACAAAAATAGAAAAACAGCTCCAACTACACTTTTTATACGCTTAAAAAGTGAATTCTATGGCTATGGACATTTTTAGTCTTTTACCAAAGAGCAAGTTCGTGCGATTCAGTCGTGCATTTTATCTATTTATAAATAGCCTTAAATAAATTTTGTGGTACCATTTTCTCCAAAATTATTTAACCGATTTCGATAAATTTTATATGGTTGGAAAACCACAGTTGCGGAGATGTACATTTTTTGTTTTTGCACTGTCGAACACTGTGCACATTTCAAAAAATAAAATTACACAAAAAACATACTTACTTTAAATTTCAAATAATTCAGATTTTTAAGCTACATGGGTTTCTTATGCTAGCTACACACGAGACAATCGTTGCAGCAACGTGTTTCGTTTGTTCACTGCACACGTGGCAACTGTTGCCGCAACCTCAGTACTGTTGGAGCAACCGACCGAAAATATCAGAACTTTTTTATATTTCTGGCAACGGTTGCAGCAACACAAAATCAATTGGCAACATAGCTACACACGAAGCAACGGTTGCTTCAACATGGCTGTGTTGCTGCAACGGTTGCCTCGTGTGTAGCTAGCATTAGATTTAATTTTCTGCCGAATTTCGACACAAGGCGAAAGGCTAGTTTTAATAAAACGACAAGGAATAACTGGAATTTAAATAGAATTAAGGCTTCAGCATTCTCTCCATTCTAAAGCGTTCCTATCAATATAATAATAGGCGTCATAGTTGGGTTACTGAAACATCAATAAATTGGGCTTTTCCATCAACCAACAAAACGAAAATTTGGCTGGACGGGTTTGAGTTGTTATTCGGAAACACTAAAAAGTACTGATAACCAGGGTTGTCAGGTTTCAAAAATCGGAATCGGAATCGCCAAAAGTAAAATATAAATGGCCAAAAAATCGCCAAATTTCAAAATTTCTCAGCATACTCCCATTATTGCATCTAATGCTTTAGTTTCCATTTTTGACCTAGTTTTTTGTTTTAATAGCATTCATGTATGAAAAGGCTCTTTCGATCACTGCGTTGCTTGCTGGCAGAGAAAGTGCACTCAAGGCAAATTCTGTAAGCTCCAGGAACTCCGGTTGTCCTAAGGCATTCGTCATTTTGAAAACTTTATTCTAAAATTTCACAGGGTCATCTTCGGGTACATTTTCTGGATAAAATTTGTTTAATCAATTGACAGAAATAAATTTTGCCCGTTGAGACTCAGCAATTTGTAAATTTTTGGGTGGTATCAAGCTAACAGACAGACTTTCAAAACGGGGTCGCAATTGGCTCAAATGAACGCCTGGTGAAAAATGTTCAATCAAAACAAAAAATTTATTGCACTGAGTCAATCTTTTTCGCATTTCTTCTAGTAAAGCAAGAATGAAATCGTTAATTTGCTTCTTAACTTCATTCAGATGCTCTGTGTTAATACAATTTTCTCCCGCGTTTCTTTCAAATTCCGACCCTAAATTAATATCTATCTATTCAAGCTTTCAAGTTTTCTGGCTTCGTTACTAATTTTAATATTTAATCACAGTCAGAATTTAATGGCGGAACAGTTGATAAAACCTTATTTGCAAAGCAGCGTGCAACAATTTTAATTTCCTTTTTTGTACTTTTAAAAAGTTGATATTTGTACCTTGAAAATAGGTGTTGAGTTTATTTATTTCCTTTATTATGGGCAAAATCCTTGAAAGAATTTTGCTAAACGTCATTGTTGTAGGAAGGGAAAAGAAAACGAAATTCAGCTTTGGGGTGCGTTCCGTTTTAGTATTTCGATGGTTCCATTCAGTAAATGGCAATGAAAAAGAGTGAAAGTTTAAACCAATTACAAAAAAATATTAGATTTTCGATTAAAAGAAGAAAAATCGCCAAACTAAAAAATATCGCCATTTTCGGAGTACATCGCCAAACTGATTTTCTTGTCGCCAAATGAAATTTAAAATCGCCTGTTTGGCGACAAATCGCCACATCTGACAACCCTGCTGATAACAATTAAGTGAATTTAGGTCCATTTCCTTACGACAAATTTATGTGCATTTGTATGATTATCAATTATTAGACGTTCCCTACTCAAAAATTAATTCATTTTTCAAAAAAAGAGATCACAAAACTTTGTCTATCTAGATATTTTCGATGCAACAAATTTGTCTAGAAAATTCACAGCTCAACAAAATGGCAGTATGAGAGTGATAGAACGTGTCGTTTGTGTCACGCAAGAGGGTACTAAAAATGCTAATACTGTGAATTTGGTCTCCCGATCTTTATCCGCAGTATCAATATTTTTGGGCAAAAAGTTGAGTATCAAATCTTATGATTTCTATAAAAAAGAAAAAAGAAACTAAAGTTTCAGAAAAAATCGCTTAAAAGTTGTTGAAAGTATTTTCCTTGACGATGTTTGTAGTACCTAATCCTCTTTCGTGTAAAACTAAAATGTACTGTAATAACTGACATCAGTCATAAAATTAAAAATTACCTCTTTTTGAATGTTTGTTTTGACCTTGCTCAAACAGTGTTGAGGTTTTAAACAGCTGACCTTGAAATTAGCTAGCAGCCAAAACAGTTGTTACTTCTACAACAAAGACAGAACTTTTAACGATGTACTACATTTAACAGGACTAACCAGTGTTATTAAGCTTTACCTCAATAATCCTCCTGTGAAACTTTAGGTACGTGGTGTGCTCATTAGTTCTACCATTACATGTACATAATGTTCCTAAAGATATTGGTTTATGCTAGAAATTTTAGCACGAATGGTTTCTTTCAAGTCCCGAAGGGTCAATAGATGGTATTCCGAAGAAATTTCGCAAATTCTAAGTGCTCATTGGTTAATAAATTAAGCTTCGAAGTTATGAAAAAGGTCATATTTGCATCAATAGAAAGTTTTAGAAGATCCAGAGAATAATTTCTCAATCACACAAGTTGGCAAAACAAAATCCGCTATATTCAGAGAAAAATCTTGAAAACCCCAAAACAAAGTTCAAGCAAAAAAAAAAACACAAATTTTTTTTTTCTAGTCAAAATCATTAAGCGTTTTTATTTTAAAACAATAAAACCATAACAAACAGCTAACAAAGTCCAGCTCGTAATAGTGTCCAAAAGTCCAGATTGACATCCTGTCATCTTCAATATTGTTGACCGTATTGCAGTTGGTAAGCGTTTGGTGGGAGAAGGTATTGTGGAACCTGTTCGGAGTATGCTCCAGCATATCCACCCGATGAGCATGGAACTGGGGCCAAGTTTGGTTGACAGCTGAACAGGTAGTTCTTGGGACATGGTGGAGCAGAGTATGATGCACCGCCACCGTATGATGGAGCAGCACCACCGCCATAGCTGGATGATACCATACCTTCCTTCTTGTCCATCTTATCGGCCAATACAACGCAGGCAACAGCGGCGAAGGCAATCAAAGCGGCGAAGAATTTCATGGTGAAATGTGTGTTTGCTTGGAGTAGTTAGTGTACGAAGCACGAAGAACTTGTGGTAACTGATGGCTTAGCTTCGCATTGGATACACATTTTATACTGATTTGTTTTTCAAGCTTTGATTGCCTATTTTGATTGAAGTGAGCGAAACCAACTGCCAATGTGTCTCATAAGCAATTTCTGGGAGTGACACTTAATTTTGTTTCGATATATTTTTTTTTGCTTTAATAATGAGGCTGTCTTTCTGCAATTTATGGATTATGCGGTTGTAAGGGTTTGTTTTTTTTTGACATACTTTAATTTGGGTTTAAATAATTTGACATACTTCTTGTGGATTGAAAAATGAGATGGTAAACAATTTATTTAAGAATTTCGTAAATTTTAGAAATATTTTCTATATTTTTGTGAAAATGATGGAATATGTTGCCTAATTTTGTTCCGATTTAATTTCTTTTAAACTGATTGCACATTAAAAATGTTCAAATACAAATAATATGTTTACACAGTTGTTCGATGTTAAACTATCTTACAGCTAAAGCTATAGATAACTTGATGGACTTGAATGTGCGTGCGAGGAATTACTCATGGTGCAGAGTTGGAAAATCACTCTAATCCCAAAGCTATGGTGCTATATTTTTTCTCTGCGATATCTTTAAGGGTTGATCTCTGCATATTCATTAAAATATCTTGGAGTGGGATTGTTTTACGCGGTAACATACTTAGTGATAAATTGTAGAGAAATCTTAAAGAAATCATCGTAATTTAAAATTAGACACTTTACGAGTAACAATTTTCTATAAAAACATCTTTCCTTAGGCACAAAGGTCTATAGTCAGAAATTCCAATTTTCCGTAAAATGGAGTTAAAAATTGTTTATTAATTTGTAAATCAGGATAAAATTTGTGTGAATAAGTAACAATGGAATATATGTGAGACCTTTTTGTCTAACGTGAAAGAAATTATGAAATAAATGCATTTTTGGTTAGGAGAATTTTGAAAATATTCATTAATTTATTTTTTGTAAGTCTTGCACTTTTATCTTGTGAAGGTAAAGAAAGGCTTTACTATAAATACTCTTTTTTGTTATACAATTTAGTCTCCCCACTGATACAATTGAGGAGGAATCTTCATATTACATTTGCTTAATGGAGGAATGAGCTACTAAGGCTTGAGAGTACACAAGTATTTATCTGGATTTTCGAAACAAAATAAGTAAACTAAAAAATTTTTGCAGTTTGTTTGCATACCTTCTATGCAAGTTCTACATTTTCTATAATATATTTATATAGTTAGTATCTCGCAATGCGTCGAGCCAGCCAGAATCCAACTGCTGATTTGTCAACCCATGTGGTCACAGTATAATATCACAATTTTAGTGCATGAAATTCTAAATTTCGGGAGTTTTATTTATTTATTCTACGAATTGCTTCGGCTACTTGGTCTTTACAGTTGGTATACCCCGCAAATAAAAAAATAAAAAAAAAAATTTAAATGTATTGTCTAAAATATAAATTAATTTAAACATTTTATTTAAAGAAATTCCTTCTAGAACTGTGTAAATCATTCATTTCAAATGATCGAATCGTTCAACAATCGATTACGAAAATGATCCGATCATTTCAACCAATCGATCATTCGATCATTTTCATTTCACTGAAATGATTCAATAGATACTGTTCCTATTCGATTTTAATTTCGATTTCGATGACTTTGATAGTTCTCACAAAAAACTCTATTATTGTACGCCATAAATTGCCAAATAACATCGAATGATGGCTACTTTTTTACATGGATTAAAAAGCGTCAAAAAATTCAAGAAAAAAAGATTTTATTTGTTGCTCCGGAAAAGATCAATTTTAGAGCTTTCGGCTAACATTTTGTACGTCATAACTGAATTCGTCCTTTATTCGTGAAGTCATAAACTGTCGAATTCCATCAAAGGATGGCTACGATGTCGATGGATTAAGAAACGTCCAAAATCCACGTTAAACATACCGGATCCTGATACATCAAATAACATCAGTTCAACCCAACAATCAATCATGTTCTTAAATGCCGAGTTCAACCCAGAAATTCCAGTCCACTGTCCGCTTGGCATTCATAATCTACATTGATTAAATCAGAACAAATGAAATCGATTAAATCATGGTTAATCGAGTCAACTGATATCGAAAATCGATACTCATTGAAATGATTGAGATTGAAATAGAAAATCGAGAATCCAGAATCGAGAATCATCTAAATGATTGAGATTGAGATCGTTTAAAATCGAATCCGATTTTATAATACTTTTCGATGATCGGATCAAAAAAATCGAATCGATCCTGATTGACAGCTCTAATTCCTTCATATTTAATCCAATAGTTTGAAATAAGTATCTATCTTTTGCAATCTTTTTTAATCTCGTTTTGAAGAATATGAAAGTTATTACGAGACAGGCGGTCCATTTTCCCGTTTGTGAAAGTGAAACGAAACAAATACTTGAAAAAAATAACAGAGTTCTCTCGAAAAACTTATAATTTTGGATTTATCGATGTTAAAAAACAACACAGTTACGAAAACACCAGTCGAATTACGGCCATGCTGCAAGTCTTCACAATCGAGAGCATTTAAAATGTTGAGAAAGTAAGCATGGATAAATGAGAAAATTTAAATATTTCAACGCAGAATATAAGTCATTGGTAAATAAAATAAAAAGCACGAGTCCTATATGGCAATCATATGGTTTTCCAGAATTATCTTTAAATTCATTCGAGATGCAACCGTTGGAGAGTAATCTGCATCCTCTATTGCATGAATAAAGATGAAGTCTCCTTAATGTAATTAAACAAATTCGTTTTACTGTAGCTTGAAAAGACTCAATATAAGTGCCTTAAATTTTTAAATGAGACAACTCAATTTTGAGCTGATTCCATTGTACCTAAATGTTAACGTGCATTAGAGTTTTGTTAGACCATGTTGATTTTGTACTGTAAATAATTTAACACAATAATTATAAACATTCACAAATCATAGCCCGAAAGTTTTAAGAATAAACAATAATCTAGCAATAGGCTTATAATTTTGAATTTTTCTTCTTTTTAAATTTTTTTTGCGTTGGATTATTTATTTATTATTTGTCAAATGCAGCAGAGATATAAATTTCACTTTCAAAAATAACGATATTTGAAACTGAGTATCTGTCTCGTAATGTAAATGTTAAATCATTATTCAGCAGTTAAGTTAATAAGTTAAATCTTATTGTGCAGGTATTTGGCTTCAACTTATCTAACTGCAATTAGTTTTAAACTGGTTTTAGTGTTTTATGGAGTTGAAAGCCTTTCATCAAATGTTTTGATACAAACAATAACCAAACGAACTATTACTCGTACTTTTGTAATTATTTGACCTTCCGAACGGCTGAGATGGGATTCCATTTTTTTTTTTTTTTTTTTTTTGTTTCCGATGAACAGCCCCAGCAGGTCTATAAAATGGTTTAAAATTGAATTTCCAGATTATAAAAAGTTCGACTCTTCCGCATTGCCAATACTCCCACCTTAGGAAAAAAAATTTTCTTTTCAATAATCCAATTTTAGAAAACAGTTCTGCGTAACCAAGAACATAGGATTAATGAACATTTTTTTTACTAAGCAAAGGGTTTTCTGAAAAGGATTCTCGAACTTTAGGTAGGTAATTGGGGCCATATTGTGAAGCTTCATCTATAAAATTGGCTGTCATTTATTAAGTTTGCTTGTCAAATCAATATGGAGAGCTATCGGTAGATGATAACCAATATATTTTAGCCGGAAGTAGATGATATGGATACCGCCGTTACGTACCGTTAGGCTTGTTCTTGTGGGGATTTCTTAAATCACAGGTCTATTGGAATAAACCACTGCCCTGAAATCCAACATAATCATTGCCATCAGTAAAATTGCCTCTGATTTATGCGCCAGAGTTATGGAAAATTGGACGTTTGTGTAGCGCGCCGACCAGGAGTGTCGCTGTGCCGCAGTGGATATTTGAATAATGTTATATTCAATACATAATGGCATACCTGGACCTTCCAAATAGAGTTTTGAAGAAAGCAAGATTATTGCATTAGAAATTTCAAAAGTATTTGATAGAGTTTAGCATCAAGCTCTTTTATCGAAAATGTGTGCTTTTGGTATTAAAAAAATCTCTTCTTCGTTGTATTAGAAATAACCTTTCAGGCCGCTCAATACAAGTCTTATTGCATAGTCTCAAGTCTAAAATTCATTAAATAATTGCTGGTGTACCCCAGGGCTCCGTTTTTCCACCGACTCTTTTCCTCATGTTTATCAACGATCTTCTATCTTAAACTTCTAATCCATTAGATTGTTTCGCTCATGATAGTACCCTCAGGTTTTCATATTCGTTTCAAGATTCATTTCTTTGTTGAATTCTGATCTTCACAGCATTGTCCATTTAAGAATAAAAAACCCTGTAGAATTTAATGCTTCAAAAACCCAATGTTGTCTTCTATCGTTAATCCTCCTTATGCCACTATCCATGAGTGACACTTGAGAAAATCGAACATCTTTCGGTTTTTGGTATGTGCATCACAGACCACCTTGTGTGGTTTTTCGAAGTCACTAAAAATGGTGCTAAGTGCTTCGGTTTTCTCCAACGATCGATGCAAGAAATTTGTCTCTCGAGCTTTTAGGGGTGCTTATCAGTTTACCCTTGAGTTAAACTTCAGACATACTGTAAAATACAGAGATTATTTTTTTCATCCAAACTACACAAATGTGGTATACTCTACCTACGAGTAGCACTATTTTTTCTTCCCATTATAATATTCAAAAATTTTGAACTAATGTGGATCGGTGTCTCCTTTGAAACCCTTCGTTGTTTTCCTAGCGCTCGTACTGTGATAATCATTTCAATGGTAGTAATAACTCCTGCGCGCTTATTATACAAAAACAGATACAAAATTTCAATTTCCCACACAGTTTGTTTTATTCAAATTTGGAAAACCCCTTGGATATGTATTTAAAAAAAAAAAAAAAAAAAAAAAACGAAAATCTCGAAACAACATTTCTTGTGAAATTCACAATATTTGCTTCTGCTCTAGCAGCACATTTGAGAGAAGAATATAAATTCATAGTAATTATGCATTTTGTGTTTGGAAAGCCCTTCGTCCCGCTTGTTTGTCTCTTTGATCGCGCCTTTATCTTTGATGTTTTTAACATACTTAAACGGAAGTCGTTTTACAAAATGGTGGCAGAATTCTACCGGAATTCATGTGCTTCCGGCCATTGTTGAACATTTATATATTTTTTTTGTTGAATTTTAAATACTTGGCAAGATGGCAACACAATGCAAATTTGTTGCATGACAGAATTTTGCACTGAGCTCTGCACTGCACTGCACAGCATAGAATTCCACTGTCTTCATGAAGAATGTATTTCTTTTTGTATTCTTCATAATTTCGAGATAGGCGTCTTTTTTTTTGTTGTATTGTAATCTTTTTTTTTGAGCGCACATTTAATGCCTGCTTTTTATTGTGCCTTCCTACCAGAAGAACTTTTACATAGGAAGGATCTAGGTTCTGTCACAAAAGGGATGACATTCATTATTACTTTTTTGTGAATATTTTGATGTTTTTTTTTTGTGTAGTTGTAGTGATGATCCCTTGCAACAGTTTTTTTTTTTTTTGTATTTTATTCCTGGTGAACAAAATTGAAAATGAGAAACAACCAGGTTAAGGTTGAGAGGATGTAATTAAAACGAGTTATAAACTAGCTTTGCTGCGTCTTTTTTTGCATGTATTTTACATAACTACCTAGTCTAGCCATAAATACTGAAACACCCTGTATAACATATTTGCGAGAGCAAATACCGTTCTGTTTTTTACAGCTAAGTGTGGAGCACGTCTTTCACTTGTAAGAATTATTCAGTTTAAGCTTTAATTTCAAGCTGTCAACATGGAATGGGGAGATAAGCAAAACAGAGTTGCAGTAATTGCGTTCCACAAATGTGGATTAGATGCGAAGTCAATTTTGAAAACCTTGTTGGCGCTACAAATAAGCCGTGTTTTTGTGTATCGTACCATCAAAAGATTTGAAGAAACTGGAGGAATAAATGATCGCCAGAGATCGGGGCGCCCGCGTTCAGTTCGAACAAAAAATGCCATCAAAGCGGTGAGTGCTCGAATTCGTCGGAATCCACTTCGGAAGCAGAAAGTGTTGTCTCGTGAGATGAATATTGCTTCCAGAACAATCTCAAGGATCATAAAAGATGACCTTGGATGTGGTGCGTACCGCAGAACAACAGGACATCTGCTTACAGTCATTAAAAAAAATAGAGAACGGAAGTCAAAAAAACTACTATCACGGTACGCAGGAAAAAAATATCGAAAGATTTTGTTTACCGACGAGAAAAATTTTACGGTTGAAGAAAAATTCAATAAGCAAAACGACAAAATTTATGCACGTAACTCTAAAGAAGCTTCGCAACTGGTTTCCAGAGTGCAGAGAGGTCACCATCCAGCGTACGTAATGGTTTGGTGGGGTGTTTCATATCAAGGGGTTACTGAACTGCATTTTTGCGAAAAACGCATCAAAACATCGGCAAAAGTATATCAAAATACCGTTTTAGAGACTATGGTGAAACCACAGAGCAATTCTCTTCTTAAAAACAAGCCGTGGTTATTCCAACAGCACTCTGCTCCTGGCCACAAAGCCAAGACCACTCAAAAATGGTTGGAGGAGAACGTAGAGAATTTTATAAAGGCTTAAGACTGGCCATCGTCTAAACCTGATTTGAATCCTCTGGATTACGAGTTGTGGTTAGTTTTGGAGGGTATGGCCTGCTTTAAGAAACACCACACAATTGAGTCGCTTAGAGCATCCCTTGTGAGAGCAGTGCAAAATTTTCCCATAGAAAGGGTTCGTGCCGCCATTGATCTTTGGCCGGACCGATTGAGGGCCTGTGTTAATTCCAAAGGCGATCATTTTGAATAAAAATGTACACGTCCTATTTCTTATATAATGTACAAAATATAACAAAAAGAATTTTCTTTAAATTGTAGTTTGGCTTCTTTTTATTGCAATTTTAAGTCGTTTCAGTATTTATGGCTAGCCTAGGTATATGTCTTTGGACGATTATTACGAGAATGAAAATTTGTTGACCCAAAAGAATAAGGCATGTACTGTTGTACACACAAACTAAAGTATCGTTAAAACGATAGGAAAGTGGAAATTTGAGTCTCCACGATACTAATTACAAAACGATGTAGAAGCTTGCAATTAATTATACAAGAGTTGAAAGTAAATGGAAGATGTTTTTTCTTTGCAGAACTAGACTGGGAGAAACCATTTTCATGACTAAATTTCCTTTTGTTTGAAACAATTTCTATTGTAAATGAAATTTTAGTAAAACTGAAGATATTGAATCTTGTTCCACTTCACTTTTCATTTGATAACAAGCAGAGTCTTGCGAGCGTTGTATTTGCTTCAAATTGTAGTTGTTGGCAAAACTGCTGGTTCTTGTTGAAATATCACAGAACCCTTTTCGGGCGAATATTGAAGATTAAGATCATTCAGGTTGGAGGTTTCGTCTATGGCGATATACTGGGACTCTATGCCTAGATGACCTAATATAACGCCATGAGCCCACATAAGTTTTGTAAACTAATTGGGGTTACCCAGAAAAAACTCCGTTCTTAAGTAGTATAGGTTTTAATAGACGTAATACTCGCACTCCCCGTAATGTTACATGGATCGCTTTACCTTTATTTCTTCACTTCAGACGTAACGATAAGTAGAGCTACTGTTTTTTAAGCGACACTACGCGCATGTGTTTTGGTCTTTTCGTTTCGTTTCAATTGTTCAGTCGCATTTCAATATCCAGATATTAAATTCCAACGTTGTCCAACAAGAGAGTATTTGAAGACTTGTCCAATATGTAGCTGTGGATGCCTCAACTCCATCAGAATAAGGCTTCGGCCACGCACTGAGCGACGCAAAAAATTTAAAACACATTAAATTGTATGGAGGTGGCCACATAAACCCTGAGCTACTTGTGATCGTTTTAAGCGACAGAACGAAACGTCGCTCAATCGCTCAATCACTCAGTCGCTCGTCGCTCAGTGCGTGGCCGAAGCCTTAGTAGGTTATTGAGTAATTCTTTGAAAAATTGTACCACTGGTTGTTAGCTTGCGAATGTTCTTGCCACTCATCATTGTTTCGAGAACTATGTTAAATAGGTAGCATGATAGCCCTACCTATGTGTTTTTTGTTGATTCTGTTGGTCACTTAGAGTATTAGCGAATTTTTCTAATAGTCATCCTGGGGTTGGCAGAAGTATTGAGATATGGTATGATCTTGGTTTTTTTTTTTTCAAAACCTGAGTTGACCAACCTGACTTAAAATAAGATTTATTTAAATATTTAATATTTAAAGACCAACATTTCTAATCAAAATTGCGAAAAAAAAATATTTTTTGAAAACTGTAACTTACACATTGTAACACATTGGAGAATGGAAACAAACTTTGAAATTGCTTTAATTTATAAAGAATAATTGCAACGATAAATTTTCACTCATATTCACTTTTGAGAATAATGGAAAGCGAAACTGCTCGAAATTAACGAATCGCCTTCTGTTCAGTGGAACCAAATCTAGGGTGATTCGGCTACTCAAATTTTTAGTATTTTTCAAGCTGAATTGCTGCCTATCAGGGAAGCAAGGTACTCAAACAAGATCCAAATCAGAACCGGAACACGGCTATTATCACAGACAGTCAGGCGGCTGTTAAAGCCATTAATTCTAGCACATCATCCTCCAAATTGGTTCAGCAACGCTGGAATAAACTTGCTAGCATCAATATTAACCACAATATCACTTTTATCTTGGTTCCGGGTCATTGTGGCATTGATAGAAATGAATGGACAAACGAGCTAGCCAGGCAGGAATCAGTCGACATGAAGAAACATTTTTTGACGATATTGTCGAACAGAACCTATGTTTGGTTTAACGTGGGCACCTGTCTTTACGACTTTATCCCACGAAGGGCCTACCCTCATCGGAGTCAGATTGAGCAATGGCAATTAGCCCCGAGTCAGCCGAAGCCAACTCAGTAGCAAAGCTGTGACATGTTGCAGCATGTGCACACCTCTCGCCTGAAAACCATATGTTTCCACATTTGTAATAAACCACAACCACCACAATACTCCCACTAGGGGGCCTACCTCATAGATAGTCTGAGAAAGAGAGGTTGCACTACGCAACCCATCTCTAACTCCTAGGCACTATCTCCCGTAGCGCCAAAATATAGCCTCCGGTGGAGCTTCGCAACCGAGGTCAACCAAGGTCACTTACATATGAGTTACTGCAAAACTCAGGGGCTGTCAACCCCAGGATACACACCAGCAATCGGTCGAAGTAGTAACCAACCACTAGGTGTGTGCACCCTTTTATTAGTCTTTATTTTAGGAACGATTGTCCTAAGCAATCTTCTTGATCTCAACGACTGTGTATTTTTAACATCATATTTCCAAGATTGCTAAAAACCAAAACATCGAGCAAAAGAGAACATTATCTCAATCGCTTTACTTTATGCTTTGGCCGTGACTGCTCTGTCGCTATTGAGTTTTCTTAGTTGTCTAAATCTCCAGCTGGGTTATCCGGAGAAACAGACGTGAGCCTCCCCACCACGACAAGGTAAAACTCATCTGGGGGATATTGTCGAACAGTCAAAAATGAAGATCAGAGACTTGATCTCTTTTCTCAACGCGACGAAATGGCTATAGAACGAACTTCGGTTACTTTTGTGCCGTGCCCTCCGTTTGACTCCTTGGATCCCGAGCTAGCAGACTCAGGGCTTTAACGGTAATTTACGGTTCATGAGGCTGGATGATCACTCAATCGAATTAGCTATTGTTTCAGCTCCTTAGCTTGGCACAGTGTCAATAGTGTCGGATGAGTGTGGTGGCCCGGTTGAGTTAGTGATCCGAATTTCAGATAATTGTGCAAAAGCAAACATACAATAAGCCACATAAAAACCTAAAACATCCTTTCTTTTTGAATTCAATGTAAACTGGATGACTCCGTGAGAATGTCCAGAATTCCCCATATCAATTCCATCCCCAGGTTCATACGAGTTATGCTATCGAAATGGCGCCCTTCAGCGCTAATTGGGCCACAAGGCTAGATTGCCAGTGGTTGTCATTTCTACCTACCTACCTACCTATGTACCTACGTTTGGACGAAATTAAAGCTCTGAAAAAAAAAAAAAAAATAAATAAACAAATTTAATATCATACAAAGGAAGAGCTGTTTTTTTTTTTTAGTTTTGCTTGTTCAACCTAGAAAGTACAGTCCCGGTAAAATGTATACTGATTAAGAAGGAGTTACAAAAAAAGAACCTAAAGACCAAAATCATTCCCTCGAGTCCGTCATAACACCGACTGCAACAATTCCTCATAAGTTGTTCCATACTTATGTAAATAAACAGAAGCTATGGAGGATGATAAAATAGTTGTAGAACTTTACCCAGGCGACATCCTTCCGCAACCTTCCCAATGCGCCATTGAAGCGCAGTTTTATTTGTTTGCGTTTGTAGATGTTGTTGTTGTTGTTGTGCTGTCGCCCACTGTGTCTCATCATCAGCATCACCATCAGACAAACTCTGATGATTGCACGTCACTTATAATATGGATGAGAGTCTGATTTCAGGGACTAAAAGGCGAGGCGGCCTGTATTCGTATTCCTATATACTGATGTTTCTATGCTAATGGTGCTTGCTGAATCTCAGATGACGAACGAGAGGCAGGATCTTTCCACTTCTCTGCCAGTTCTTCTTTTTTTGTTTGTGCAAAACAAAATATTGACAAACTGAATAATTAACAGGAAACGCAATGAAAATGCATACCGACCGAGTAAACGGTGTGTCTGTCTGTGTGTTTTTGAATGCCTCAGAAGTAGATGGAGAGAGCGGGAGGGCTCAACTGAGCACGTGAAGAGTATTCACACCGGAAGGGATGTCGGAAATGGTTGTATTCGACGTTGGCTCTTTTGAGTGGCTTACACAGAATTTTTACATTGCAAATGTATGTGTTGATGTATGATTCATAAAGTGGGTTGGGTATATTGACTGATATCTCCACTTTAGTGCAAGTAGGGATTTAACTTGTACATGCACCTACCCACCTCTATGACGGTGTGGGTTTTTAATGTTCAATGGCTCCTCCAGCAATTTAGAATTTTTTCTTCTTGGTAATGTTTTTGTTGTTGAAAGATGTCCTTAGCAGGTACCGAACAAGGAACAACATCATTACAATACTTGGAAAACCCTCATATCAAAGAGCTATGTACATACGTTCTTCTCCATGCACAACATTCTAAGGATTATTTTCGAAAACTTGGCTAACATCTGATATAGGAAAGAAAACACATTCAATGGGTTTCTAAGAATTTTTGAAAAAGGCAAATAATTGCTTTGGTTTGCAAAATAAATTTTCGGGAAAGATAACATTTTGAATTTAACATTCAGCAACTGAGAACGGCTTCTTTATTTATTAAGCTGCATGCAATGGAACTACACACAGTCCACAGGTCTGTTAGTCAGAATTTTCAGTTTGCCATAGGGATTTTTCTAATTTATTTATATTATTTGTATATACAAAATCTGACTGGAAATTTCGATCTTACTTTATATTACGATGAGAAGTTAGTAAGCTGGATCGGACCACGAGTAAGCTGGATCGGATTCAATCATTTGACGTGAATATATTACCATAACTTGTGAAGAGATTTGTGGAAGTACCCCCGGACAGCCCTTTTCTACTCTCTCTGAGAGACATCACGTTTTCAGTAGAAGTATGCTCATGCGATCAGACAACTTCTTTGGAATCAGAAGCGGAAACATATTATATTTTTTGTGATTACCCGCTCACTAAGGGCTTGGATGTGCGTTTCCTCGTACTCATTGCTCATTAACGCAGTCAATGTACATAACATACCAAAGTACGTTGTATCGTGATGAGAATAAATTCTTTGATTTTCGTAGTACGGCGAGTTAGTCAAGATTGTCAAAAAGTGACTTACCAAAGATTATTCCCTCATTATGGCTAGATCTATACATTAACAGATGATAAAAGCCGCTCTTCCCTTTCTTGCTAGTCCCCAGAACTACGAAAATGATACGATAAGGAATGATTAACTTCGTCGCATGCCTTCGTCTGCATATCAGTTTAGTTAATCGGGATTTATTATTAATTTTGGCTAAATATTTCTAGATAAAACAGACTTAGTCAAAATGTTCCAACAACGATTAGATTCTGTGTAAGAAAAAAATGAGGTAACTCCAAAGAGATCTTTGCCTGACTAGTTTGTCTGCCCGTTTATTTCTCTCAATTTCACTGTGACCCTGAATCCAGATGAAACCGAACTTGTGACTACTATTCAAGCGTGTGGGCTCACCTTAATAATAGCTGGCTGACGATCTATCAGAACAGAGGATAGTGTATTTTCCGTACATCTCTGAAAAAAGTGTTGTCCAGTGCCTTACCTTCCTCAATGGCATATTCATAGTTTTGCTTATCAGTAAAAGTAAACTTTTCTGAAAAATCACCACCCTGCTGTGTTTTAGCAGACCGTTTTGTTTTTTCTGTTTATTACCTTAAGTAGCTGTAATCCTTCTACCGCTAAGCATTAATACGATCCATTCCCTGATATAGTCCTCTAAACCAAAGTCAATAATTTATTCCAAATGGCTTGCTTAGGTTATAGTATGTCGTTAAGGGCCCTTTCTATGTCTCAGAAGATTGTAAGATTGTGTTCTTTGAATTAAATAGTTTCCTCAATTGTACTAGTATCTCCTAAATGGGTGTTTTCCGGTGACTATTCGTACCGGTTTCGGGATAAAAATATCTCTAACATGTCTCCATGACTTATCAGTACTTGATTGGACACCCTTTGAAGATCATCTCCAGCCAAGGAACTGCCACGTCTTGCAGTTCTTACAGCATTATTGGTGTTATATATTTCGTACGGGCCTAGCCACCAACATGTAACGAAATCTAAGCGCTCCGGGATTGCTGTTTTCACATCCCACTAAGTGCGTCGTCAACATTAATTCAAGGAACTTAGCTGGAGAAATCATCCAAGATCAATCAGACTTTTTCAAGAAACATTCATGTTAAGAATACCATTTCCCAAAAAATTGAACACGACCGACTTAGTTGGTATTGCCATGTTCAAAGGAGAGATCCTGAGAACCCCGTCAAAAAGGCAATATCATACAACGTTCCAATTCGGAATAAAAAGAAAGGTAGGCCTAAACACTCCTGGTACAAACAAATGCAAAAACACCAGCATTCAGTTGGCCTCAGAAATGGAACAATACAAAACCGGGAGGCTTGCCGCCGATTTCTGAGGTCAACCCGGCGAACCCCACAGGCGGATCACTAGTGTGAAGCAGATACGTGGGAGAGTTATGATCCCCTCGACATCGAGATCATAACAGCGCCGAAGCAAAGGAAGAAGAAGAAGATTGTTTCTTCGAGGAACTTTCCTAAGCCTTGCAGAATCCTTCATGTTTGCAATTGATTGACAGTATTATGTTCAGCTTTGTCACTTGGCTGTTGCGATAGCTTGTTTATAGACTCTATAGTCCTTGTAGGGTTGGTAAAATGTGTGTTGCAGATATTAAAGTTTTTCCGAGTAATTTTTTCTGAGGTCGGACAGGTCTTTATTCCACCATGCTGGAAGGATCTTACGGTGCGTTATAGCCTTAGCCCTTCGATCGGGAATTATTATTTAATTGATGACATCGCCTGCACTTTCCGTTGAAGATCATTTTAATATTTTATCGCATTACGGCTATGATGCGCCTTTACATGGGCTTTGAGCATGTGGCGAGTTCAGAGCCGATCTGAACGACCAACGGTTTTTTGATATTTATATTTTGAATGACTTGGGTTTTCAAAAACGTTCTGATTTTTTTTTTTGATTTTAATAAAGAAAAAATAGCTACAAACTTCTTAAAATTTTGAATGGTACCTCCCATGGACTCATTTTTTGTTTGTTTCCAATTTTCTCAAAACCTGTGGCACCAAATATGATTTTTTTTCTAAAGCTCCTTAAAAGTTTCTATGGTACGGTCTTAACAAATTTTCAAAAAAAAAAATGTTTGGTTTTATATTTAAGGAAATTCAAAATTACATGCTAGTTTTCTTAGACTTGTTACCTAACATGAATAGTAACAGTAGATATTTACCAAAAAAAATAAACTAATATTTTATATCCAAAGGGTTTAAAAATTGCAAAAAATGGGTTTTTGAAAACCTTATTTTTTCTCGAAAATGACTTAGAATTTTAATATTTTTGTTTCTGTATATTGTTTAATTTAGTCAATTTTTAATTTAATAAAAGACCATAGAACCATTTTTTGACTTTCACATTAAATTTTGTTTAAAAAAGTTTAAAATATATTGCCTTTCAAAACTTCCAAAAAATAAAAAAAAATATTTTTTTTTTTGAAAATTTCTTTATCTTTGAAAAATGATTTTTTTTAAATTAAGTTTTTATTTACCAACGTTTTTTGATTTTCAGAAATGATTGATTAAAATTATTAAAAATAAAATGAGATTATTTAATGTTAGTTTGTTTTAAATTGAAAGTTTTTACTTAATCCAATAAAAATTTGTATTCAATCTGAGCAAATAACTTAAAGAACCTTTAAGAACACAAAATAGAGATGAAAGTTTTAAATCTCTAAAACAAGAGACAGTGTTAATAATTTATTTAAATAGATTAAAATCAAAAACCATCTAAAAACATAGAGAGTTCAATTTACGTCTACCTTCCGGGCATTTTATTATTATTTTTTTTTATATGCAAACAATATCTGTCCTTAAGATACACAAAGTAACGCACTAAACAAAAATAACCACCTGCAAATTCAGGCTAAGCAAAACGAATATGGGTTTTTATGTTTTGTTCAATTCGAACTCAAATTGCAAGATAAGTGTGGAGTCTTTCTGGCACATTAATGTTTTGAGTTGAGGTCGGCATTTATGCGACTATCGTATCATATTACCACAGATTTTTTTTTATATTTTCATTCAGTTTTACTCGTACTACGTATCCGAAGATTTTTTTGATTTTTGAAAATAAACTCAGCAATCAAAGACGTTTTTATTTTTATTGATTTATGAAATCAAGCAAATTATTCATATTTAAAATTTCCGTGATCTGTATTGTTATTCTTTATAATTTTTTTATTTATTTATTTGCAACACCAATAACTGCATAGTTTTAGCTTAATTTTCAGGAGCGCAGTTTTGCACTGAAGTTTAATCAATAGTTATCAATCGATGCAAATCGTGCATTAAGAAAATATTTAAGATATTACTGCACATTCTTTTGCAATCTCGAGTAGTTTTAGTCTGCCGGCTTTCAGCGAAGTTGCCATTTACATGGAGAGTCGTAGAACTCTTTAAACCCGTTAAATACAAGAATTTTTCGAAATATGTTTATTTTCATTCAGATCAAAAGACAAATTCTGATCAAGATTGTAAATTTAAATGGTTAACATAAACTAGACAAAAAAAATAGTATCTTTGTACTTAAGAATGTAAGACCATATGTACCAAATTTCACCTAAAAGTGCTATTTGAAGGTTAGGTTTTTGGATTTTGAGGGCACGGTCATCCTCGCTTCGTATATTAGTTAAGGTAGATTTCTCAGATTTTGTTTTGAAACAATGAATTAAATGACTCAAAGCATCCATGTAGCCATAAATGAGTTATTTAATGAAACAAAATATACGAGACTTACTTTACTTTAGTTGGCGCTACAGCGCGAGGTGCGCCTGGGCCTCAAATAATAGACCCCGCCAGCAGTCTGGATCTCTAGCTTGCTGCCTCCAGTTTCGAGTCCCAAGTTGCCTTAAATCTCCCTCAACTTGATCACGCCACCGGAGATGAGGTCTGCCTCTGTTTCTCGTACTCTGGCATAGCGTTGAATACCTTACGGGATGGAGCGTCGATGTCCATTCGCTCTACATGCCCTAGCCATCTTAACCACTGAATACGTATTTTCTTGACTAGGGACACGTCGCTGTACATCTCGTACAATTCATGATTGTATCGTCTTCGCCAGAAGTTGTTTAGCCTATCGACACAAACCGAACCATAAATCGTGCGTAGAACCTTTCTCTCAAAAACACCAAGGGAGCTTTCATCCGTCTGGGAAAGGTTCCATGCTTCTGCACCATATAGCAAGACTGGGATGATCAGGGTTTTGTACAGCGCGCGTCTCCTTGGTATTTCTCGATAGGGCTTTATTCCTCAATTGCTTACTTAGCGCAAAGAAACAGCGATTAGCAAGAGTTAATCTACGTTTGATTTCAGCAATGATGTCATTTGCAGAGTTCACAGCGGTACTCAGGTAGATAAATTCTCTGACCATCTCGAAGTTATATCTATCAATAGTCACGTTCTGACCAAGTCTGCGGTGGGAAACGGCTTTATTTGATGACAGCATATACTTCGTCTTTTCCTCATTGATCACAAGAACCATTTTGTACGCTTCTGACTCCATACTAGAAAAGGTACCCGTAATTGCTCGCTTGGATCTTCCCATTATGTCGAAGTCATTTGCGTATCCAAGATATTGAGTGGACTTTTGAAAGATAGTGCCATTGGTGTTGGCCCGAGTATTCCGCACTACTCTCTCAAGGACAATATTAAAACAGCTACATGAAAGCGCGTCACCTTGTCGAAGTCCTCTGGTGGTTTCGAAGGTTTTGGTTGAATCTCTCCCAATTTTGACGGAGCAACAGGCATTTTCCAACGTCATCCTGATAAGGCGTATCAGTTTGGCAGGGATACCAAAACTCGACATGGCACAATACAGCTCTTCTCTATTAACGCTGTCATATAAGTTGATTTAAAATCGATGAACATGTGGTGTGTATCGATATTAAATTCGTGGGTCTTCTCCAGGATTTGGCGTAGTGTGAAGATCTGGTCGATGGTAGACTTTCCAGGCCTGAAACCGCACTGATAGAGTTCATCAGTAAATGGCTTCAGGCGTTCACATAAAACGCTAGAGCGAAGTTTAAAAGGCTAATGCCTCTTTAGTTACTGTTTAGGCGGTCGCCTTTTTCGTGGATCGGGCAGATAGTACTAAGGTTAAACTCGTCGCGCACACTTTCCTCCGACCATATTTTGTTGAAAATCTGGTGTATGCTCCTAACCAGATCATCTCCAGCGTATTTAAAAAGTTCCGCCTGTAGACCATCAGAACCGGCTGCTTTGTTCGATTTTAACCTGGCGATGGCTAACTTTATCTCACTTAGGTCGGGTGGGTGGAACTCCAGATCATCAACCAAATTTGCTTGACGTGGGTGCTTACTGGCGGAATTTTGGTCATCATCTCCATTAAGCAGTGTTTCCACTATGGTGTTTCCTTCCTCATCCTTGCAGGCACCAGGGCGACTAGTGAATCCTTTCGTTTTCTTTTTGACTCTTTTGTAGAAATTCCGCACCTGTTTTCTGCTAAAACACCTCTCTATTTTTTCGACTTCACGCTGCTCATGGTTTCTTTTCTTTTTACTGAGCATGCGGTTTTCATCCCTTCTCTGACGGGAGGCCCTTGTCTTCTTTTGCTGCCACAACCTATACGCCTCCGTTTTGGCTTTGTTTGCCTGATCACATTCGGTGTCAAACCAGGGGTTCTTTGGCGGCGGATGTGAGAATCCTAGCACCTCTTCCGCAGCAGCCTTGATGGCATGTTGGTATGTATTGCTGCCAGTGGTACTCTGGGCTCATCTCGTCTGTACTAGGGTCCCTCGCAAGCTCTAGGGATATTTGGTCGGCATAGGCTTTCGCGGTCCCTTCCGATTGCAGTCTAAAAAGTGAAGACAATCATAATCAATAATTTTGCTATTGCTGATAGAAGGATTTAATATAAAGAATTTTATTCTCTGAAAGCAAATTTAAAAAAAAAAACTTTTTTAAAAATTTTTACAAAATTTGTATAACCTTTATACTTTTTTATATTTTAATATACATACAAATATTTAATATTCGTAATCTAAATTTTTAAGCGAAAAATCTAAAAATTAAAAAAAAAAAACATTTAATTCAATCGTTTAGTAAAATTGAATTCCCAACCAATAGTTAAAAATCGACTTAAAGAAATGAATTCTCAAAAGATTGCATTCAATTGATTTCTGTAAATGAATGGAGAACAATATTCGAATACGAGTACTTAAAAGTCAAATTCAAAATTCAGAGTTACAGAATTTGAGGCCGAATTTTCAATTATTTTTAGCCCGGTGGTGTCGTATTTGAAAAAAATCCATGGGAATTCCATCGGACCTTGCTGCATTACCATCTTTCAGCCATTTATAGTATTTTATTATAGTATTTTTTTTTACTTAGTAATACAGAAAATGATTGCATCAAAATTTAAGGAGTTGTTTTCGAGAAAAATACGATTTTCGAAGAAGATCAATTTTTTCTACATCATCGTTTAGGTAACGTTAAAAACTGTCATTTTTCAATTTAAAAAAAAATCGAATTTTTCGAAATATTGATTTTCGAAAAATCTCATGTTTTAATTTTTTACGAATTCATAAGTTACCATAAATGTAGTACCGAATTGTATTTTTTTGTTTTCTAAAGTAAAATAAAACCAAATCGAAAATTTGGCGTTATTCCACATTAAAATGAAATAAGGCAAATTTTGAAAATTTGGCATTTTCTTTTGGCGTTTATTTCACGTCTCTCAGAAGCCCTGGAGGCGTCCATCTATGTCTCGTCGCAGGAAAATAACCATTATTCTCGTGTTCAGCCGTAGCACTTCCAATAGCATCTTTTTTTTTTCTTGCATAAGTTTGCATGTGTCGATTGTTACCTTTTTTCTAAAAAGTAAAATTCGAAGAGTCCATTATTAGCGCTATTGAACACCAAACAAAAATCTGTCTGGTCAGATAAACAGAAAGTGACTGTTGAACTGTCTAAGTAATTCCATTAGAAATGATTGCTATAGTATTATGTTTTCCGGGTTCAGACTAATAATTAATAATTGATATCGTATTTTGTTAAAACCACCTTTTATTACAAATACTTCATCTAGAATATGTTAAAACTTAACTATGTACATTAATAAAGATGGACAGACAGTCATTTAATTTCCCTGTAAAAGTTAACATCAAATACACTTCCATCAACCATTTCATGAGCTTTTGATCCATACGCTTAAAAATGTATTGATTCATCTTCCCAGAATGCCGTGTCTTCCTAAAAAATAATATTTTAATGGCAAAAATAACAGAGACATGTTCTATTAGCAAGTACAAAACTTCCTTAAAGATCTTTCCCCGTTACCGAAAACAGCTGAAATGTTTTTTTTTTATAACCTACCTTAAAATAAGCCACCAAAGTGAATCATTAAAAAAAAAATAAATATCTTATCATCTCATGACTTCTTCTTTGCTTCCGAAGTCATATATTTCCCTAAGTGCTTTTTGAATTCCAAACCCATCACCTTCAAAAGGTAAAACCTTATGCAGTGAGTTTAAGTAGGTAAACCACATTTTATGTCTTTCTTTATTTTTTTTTTTGTTGCTACATAAAAAAATCAATTTTTCCAAATATCTGGGTACTTGAATATTGATGTTGATTTTTATGTGCTGTTTCTGCTTAAGTAGACAATAAAAAAAATAAAAGCATTTCAATTTTCTCGTGTAGTTACTTCTAGGTGTAGGTACACTTCAATTTTTCAAGGGAAATATTTCATGATTCTTTTTTTTTTTTTTTTGTTAAGAAGATATCTCGTCTTGAGTGGGACTATTTTAACACAAAATAGCAGGGCTTCTCTGCACCCCATACCCCAGGTTTAACATATTATTATTTATCTCTGCCATATCAACCTAAAACGATATTCAAGGATATGAGGGAAATTATTTTAATTTATTCTCAACAACAGCGCATCCTTGTTGTGTCTGTTCATTCCTCTCTTCTTTTTCTATTACTCGACATGGTACACAAAAACACCACAACACCACGATAACCCCTCGAAACTTTCCCATCGTCATATTCTCAGAAAACCGTTTGCTACAACTCGCAGGAGCCATACACTAACACACCAGCACCAGCATCACAAACATCACCATCAAAACAGCCAGAGCTGCTCCATTCAAAGTGTCAACTTTGACAGATGTTGGTATTTAATTTCAAACATCCTTGCTTCTAGTGGGAGTGCATGTTTTTGTGTATATTTATGCATGTGGATGTTTTTATTCTTTTAAAATAAAATTGCTTGGGCATTAGAAAGTTTCATAAAAAAAAAGAAAAATGGAAATTTAAATTTTTTTTTCTGTCACAGTAAATCGCCAAAAACTACCGTTTTTACTCCGTTTTTCCTCGGAAAATGCATTTTCTCGGAAATCTCATCAAGTTAAATGTTGTTAGAAGTAAACAAAAAAGTCCTTATATCCTGCTGCCATATTAAATTAATGAGAGTTGCATTACAATTAAATATATGATGTCCTGCGGAAAATGCTTCACTTAAAAAAAAAAAAATTACTCATACGACCGAGTGGATGGTAATTTTAGTGTAAAAACTTTAACAAGTTCCCTTCAAAAGCACTTAGCAGGATTAAATCAGGAAAATACGTTTAAAAGTGCTTCAAGGTAGAAAAGGTAATTCAATCAGAATACCAATTCGTTTTTATTTGGAGAGGGGAAAATGAAGGAAAAACTGGATTATCTTTCTGAAGAAATCATTGTTTGAAAAGAGTTCAAAGCTGGGATTTTTATTTTTGTTAGATATGAAGGGCGATTGGAGAACATTTTGTTTGGGGGTGATTTTTAGACAAATTGTTATTTTGGTTTTACTTGCGATATGGTTGCTGAGCAAGTTTTGCACTTGGGAAAAAAAAATCGAATTTGAAATCTTGATAAATGTTGACATAACAATGAAAAAGAACGCGAAAAAATGGCTCCCGCCCTAAGTTCGTCTGTTTGTCTGTCTATATGTCTGTACCCCAACCTATAGACTTTACCGCTGGAAAACGAATTGCTTTAAACTGAGTACTAAAATGTCGTCAGTGGTTTCCTGGAGGAGAAAATGAAATTTTTCTTAGCTCCAAAAGTAACTGTACTTGCCATACAGGTGTTATGGAAAATTTGGTATATCTAAAAAGCGGTTCTATTGATTTAAAAAAATGTGTTCTTTTGTAGATGTACTCTACACTTTGGTCAACGAAAATTTTAACAAACAAATATTAACCTTTTTTTGCTTTTGACCTTTTCTTAAGGTACTAGTACGGTCTAGAACGCCAAAAAACGCACGATTTTTGGGAGTTTTTTTCTCAGAAACCTTATTAGGTAATAACATATTTTTTTTTAAATAATGAATACATGCGTCAAGAGTATTTTGGCCAAATTATAGAAGGCCCAACGTCGACTCATCAAAAAATACATTGTCCCATGGCGGACAATTAATCTCAGGATTGGCTGGACTGAAACAAAAAAACCAAAGTGGGTTATTTAAAGGAAGGTTTCTTACGAGACAATTTACCACAATTTGTTTAAAAAGTCAAAACAAAAAAAAATCTCGAGCTTTGAAAAAAAAAAATTTTTTTTTTTGGCAATTTTTTTGGCCATTTTTGGGTGGCCATTTTTTTATTCATAACTTTTTGGACAAATTGTGGTAAATTGTCTTAGAAAACATAAAAACAATCTAGTTGCAACAAGTTTTTTGAAAATCGGTTTAGTAGATCCGGAGATTAACTGTCCGCCATGGGAAAATGTGTTTTTTGATGAGTCGACGTTGACGCCCTCTATAATTCGGCCAAAATTCGACAAACAAATTTTTTTTGCACTCTTGACACATGTATTTATTATTTAAAAAAAAATTATGTTATTATCTTTTAAAGTTTCCGAGAAAAAAATTCCCAAAAATCATGCGTTTTTTGCGATTTCTAGACCGTACCTTAAACCTTTCTACCGATTTCAATCACCAAATTTTCGTTTCGGATGCTTAAAAAAAATTTCTTAAGACCAAAAACTTTTCCACAGAGTAAAAAAAAATCCAAAAAATTTCATTTGTTAAACCTAAATATTGGTTGAAAAAAAATCCAAAAAATGGTTATTAATGGTACCTCGCATAGAACCATGTTTTCGATTTTCTGAAAAACGGTTGAATGGTTAGATTTTCATAAATTTTTGTACGCTAAAGCTCCTTAAGAGTTTGAATAGTATGGTGTTTTCAAAGCAGAAATTTTGTTTTGGATATTAAATAAATTTTCTATTTTTTTTTAATCTATATTTCGAAGCGATTTTTTTTTATTTTTACAGTTCCAGTTTTTTAATACTATAGACCAGAAGATCGATTTTTTTTATCAATGAAGATATGAAAATTATTTCTGTTTAAGTAGAGTGATTGAATTAAATTCAATTAAAAGCTCAAGTGACCTCAACTCCAAGGTGCGTTTCGCCCAGGTACGACAGTACAGTATCCAAGTGATGAGACTTGAGCTCTTATTTGTTTTTTTTTTTTTATTTTATTTGTTTTTTTTTTTTTATTTTATTTGTTTATGTGATTAACGCTACCTACCATACAAATGAAAAAAATTGGTTTTTCAAAATCGTATTTTTCTCGAAAACGGCACCTAGAATTTTTACCAATTTTTTTTTTCGCTTAATTTATATACGATCTTTTATTCAATACAATAATTTTAAATTAACACATTACTGTTAACACTTTATGTACCTGACAGTACAATGCTATCATTTTTTCGAATTTTGACTTTCCATTACGAACCATATGGATTTTAAATGAAATTTGCTACACAGAAGCTTTAAAAAAGTAAAAAAAAAAAAAAAAAAACATTTCGTATTAAAACTTAAAATATTTTTGAAAAAAACTTAAAATATTTTTTTTCTGAAAATTCGATATCTTAAAACTTTGCGAATGATTTTTTTTTTTGAAACTAAGATTTTTATTCCTACAATGATATAAAAGAATAAAATTTGCGTAGGGTAGAGCGGGGCTAGTTGGACCGTTTTTTTCCTGAAGTCTCATAACTATCATACTATTTATAGTACAACTTTGGACCTGGTATCAAACGAAAGACTGGACTTCTGGCTTCAAAATCAAATAAGAAAAAAAAGCAAATATGTTACCCCAAATGAATAATGCTGCCTTAAATGGATCAAGTCCAAGTGGTCCAACTAGCCCCCATAGTGGGGCGAGTTGGACCAGTGTGTGGGGCTAGTTGGACCAATCCCTGAAAAGTTCCAAAAAGTCATCCAACAAATCTAAGTTTTTATTTTTTTTGTTTTATTATTATTTAACACAGTTCGACTAACAAAAACATATAACAAAAATACTTCACTCAGTAAGAAAAAAAATTAACAAAAATAAATTTAAAAAAAATGAATTCACAAACATAAATTAAGCTTTGTATTATTGACTTAGAAATGTTAATTCCTAAATTCCTTAGGAACTCTAAGAGTCGTAATCGCTGTTGCAATTGACGCAAATTACATGCAATATGTATATTTATTTTATTTTAGGGTAGTAGTTTTTTTCGAGAAGAAAATGTAACGGCTGTAAAGTGGGAACCCTTTTTTGTTCGTGCGTATTCTATAGGAATTGCAAGTAAAAACAGATACAAACATATGAAATATGGTTTTTTAAATCAGCGGGCTAGTTGGACCAGGTGGTCCAACTAGCCCCTCACCTGGTTTGGTTTACATATTTCATCATACACATAAAAATACTTAAAACTATTCAATTAAACACACAAAATATGAAAATACAATATATTCACTAATAAAAAAACTTTACCTTAGTCCAAAATTCTTTTTTTTTCACTTCACAAATATAAAAACTAATTTTTCCGAATTTTTTACTTTTGTAGTCGAAAAACACTAAATTGTGCGTAGTTACTGTTCGGGTGACACAATGAAACTGAAACCGGTTTAGCACGTGTTGGTAAGAGAGAACGCTTTATTCGTGTTTGATCATGTTCTTGTAGTACTTTTGGTTTCTGAGTAATTCGCGTGGTCCAACTAGCCCCGTGGTCAAACTAGCCCCGTGGTCAAACTAGCCCCGCTCTACCCTACCAACATATTTTCTTAAAAATGTTTTAATAATTTTATATACAAAAACTTATTCTTGTTTTGATTTTGTTTGCATAAATTCATAATTTCTCCAGATGTCCGACTGCATTCTAGTTATTGAACCTCATACTATTTTAGGAGATGTTTAAGTAAATAAACAATGAATTTTATGCATTTTTCTCTAATTACCATGTTTTGATATATGCATGTATACAATTTTTAAATTGTACATAAGAGCAAGTACATGCGATCCAGTTGTGCATTTTATGAGTATAAGGCAATATTGTCTACTGTCACCGATTATATTTTAAATTGAGATAAAAAATACTAATATTTTGTTTTTGAATTGTACAAAACAAATCCATGTTGTTTTGGTGACATCTGTCAAATCTGTTGTTTATTGTTGAGTTAGTAAGGCGAAGTCACCATGGCAAGTAACACAATTGAACAGCACGTTTAAATGATAAAATTTTATTATCAAAATGAGTGTTCCGTAATGCAAACTTTGCGCGCGTTGCGCTTATGCACATTTTATGGTAGACGTGGTGTCCCTTCTCAATGTTTGGTATAGCCAACATTCGTCAAAGCAAGATCAACTGAGAAAACCGGCTTGGGTAAACACTCGTACAAGATCCAACTGACCCAGGAACTCAAATTTCATAACCATAGACAACGCCATTTTTTCGCTGAATGGTGTTCGGAGTGTTTGGAAGAGGTTTCCAATTTCGGTCGAAATTTGCCGTAAATGTGAAGACACACAAACCCAGCAGGTTGGTAACCGGTTGACAATGCAACCTCGCTTTTTGGGCCGGTGGCGTCATTAGTCCGTACGTTTTCAAAAACGACATTGGTGAGGCGTAAAAACCAATTAACAATATATGGAACGCAGGATGGCGCTAGGTTCCACACAGCCAAAGCCACGATTAACATTCTGCATGAAATATTTGAGGGTAAGGTTATTTCTCGCAGAGGTGACATGAATTGGCCTCCAAGGTCATGCGATTTTATCCCGCTAGAATTTTTCTCGTGGGGTTTCCTGAAGTCGCAGGTCTATGTGCATAAACAACACTCGACCGATGTTCTCAATGTGAACATAACGCATGCCATTGCTCAGATTCGGCCTGATCTAGGGGAAGAGCCATTAAACCATTTGGACTCTAAATCCGTCCCACAGTAAGAAGCAGAGGCGGGTTTTATTCCACTTCGATTTTTTCCTTCCTTATTGAAAAAACATTTACAAACGAAGTTATAACACAATGTTCTTTTCAGCTTACAGATAGGATATATTGAATCTTTTGTTATTGCAGTATGGTCGCGGCAGAAGTTTAATTTTTATGCAGTAATTCAAGACTTTCGAGGTCTTCTTTTTCGATTATAATTTGACCAGCATTAAAGTAGTCATCTTTGCAAGAATGGCATAATACATATGCTTGAACATCGTAGTGTCACTTTTCAACAACCATACCTGGATCTTGGCTTTTGTTTTGAAGAAGATTATTTTTTGATACGAGAAACAATTTCCAAGATATTACAGATACGAAAAAGCGCATAGACCTTAATATTAGGAAACTTAATAATCTTTATTTTTGTCCAATATTATTTTTTGGTCCGCGTAGCAGTTTCCGAGCTAAATGTGAAAAACCCACAAAAAACTACATGTTTCTTTACGTTGCCGCAAGCGCTTCGGTCGGATTATTGGCGGTAACCATGTATTTTCCAAAATCATGCTTAACTTCTGGTTTTGTTTTCTCTGATTACCGAGTTCGGGCCAACGACATATAGAGCTTCTGACGATGAATGCAATCATAAACAGACTTAAGTCCATGAAGAGGTGGTGAGTCTGGATTTCTAATTCGTTGGTCTTTTTCAGGATTTGCTTCAGTGTGAAGATTTGGTATATTGTCGGTCCACCAGGTAGGAAAGCACACTGATATTTACAGATAACAGTTTAACAGTAAGTTGTATAGTATCCTTCATTGGTCGCTAAGTAAATATGCCTCGAAAGTTTTTGCATGACCTAAGATGGGTCATGTAAAGCTCATATTCCAGTCATCGTGCGTGCTTGGATGATTATTGCCATCAGATCATGCGGTATTGCTGATCAAGCGATCTGCTACAGATCTTCATTTCTAAATAAATTTCATTTTCTGTTCGGAAGCCAATTATATTTGCAAAAAGTCAAATAAATGAAAAGAAAATTTGTGAATAAAAATTATCGAAACAATTGGCAAGTTTTATTTGGAATATTATGAATTGCGAAACATTATTTCGCTAAATTTTGTTAAAAATATTTCTTTCTTTTTTTTAAACTAATTTACTAAAAACTCTTCCCCGAAGTTGACAATACTTTTCAGTTTAATAAAATTCTCTATAAATCTACCACGCGAATTCGTCATTACCGACGAGTTCTTGTGTACTGACCCTACCATATTGTTCAAGTTTTTCTGCACTGGATTTTTTGACTCTTTTACTGGCCTTTTTCGAATTTCGCATTGATTTAACCTTCGAGGTGTTTTTTTTGTGCAAATTAGGGTCCATTGTGTTGGAATTGATAAGGAAATTTTGTCAATAAAAGCCACTTTTATTGCCACTTGAGGAATTATTTATATTTAATCTTCTTCGTGGTTAGTTAGCGTTGTCGCTGCAGAAACTTTTGATGATATAACTACCCAGAATTTAACAAGAGAAGGTACATATGATTCTTAAAATTGACTCTGTAGGCAGGACAGAGCTCTCCTAAAATCGATTTCAATACATTAACCTTACAAGCAAACCAGATGTTCTTTGTTGTTCCAGTTCACGTGTGTAAACTGACTATTTTCCTTTAAATGACTTGGAGACTTTATAAAGCCACCAGGGTCTGCTATAAGAAATGTACCTAACACTCCTTCTCTCTCTTATGTGCTTTCAGGTCTTCACGTCATCACAAGTATCATAGAAGATTGGAGAAGTCCTTGCTGCAAGCAGTATAAATACCAAATCACATCAAATTGGCTTATTCGCTGTACGTATGCCCAGAGCCGAGCAGTGGCCAGAGTATAATTTCCCGAGCAACAGAGCGTACTGACACACATCATAGTGTCGGTACGCTTAACAGTATATCAGCTTGCACCGGACATTATAATAGTGCGGTGAGCGTTAGCACCGAGAGTGTGGTGGGCGGCGTCGGCGTTGTTCCCGGTGTCGGAGTTGGAGGTGATTTTATTGTTGGCGGTGGTGGCGTCGGCGTCGGCGGGGCCAGCTGCTGTGGCATTACAAAAACAACAAACACCTCGGCAGTCAGTAGTCGCTGTAAATTACACAGTGCTCCAGGAATCGATTATCAAACAGCCAGCACTGGAACTTGCAAATCTACATCGCCAACAACAGCAATTATTGGTAAAATCTATCGCAGCAACGGGGCCGATTCTGAGTTACCCCGAGGAGAAGAAGAAGATACAGATACAACACCAAACTGTCCACCAACAAATAGAATGATGGTCAGCAAATTGTGGAATAGTTGTTTTCCAGAATTCTCGTCGGAGCACGTGCATCGGCACAATTTCTATTTGTGTCAGGTGAGTTACTTTATACCTTGTAATTTTGGGATTTTTTTTTGTTTGAGTATAGGAAGGAACCATATAGTTCGGCAGGTAGTATTGTAAATTAACGATAAAGTCATTGGGAATCCTAATCCTACTCGTATTTTGTTCGGTAGCAAGACTTTCCGTTAACACTGCGAACCCCACTGGCATTGTACATTAAAGTAAACTCACCATTTTATTTAATTTTTTTGGTAAAAGTGCAGTTTTTCTTAAATTTTGTAGCTAATGAATTTTGAGAATTAGTTTTGACCTTTTCCAACCCTCCTATAGAATGCTGAAAAATTGAAATAAACATGTTTTGAATCAAGGGGTTATTGCTACCCTCTGCAGTTACGTTCCTTCTTTCCAAGGCCAAGAACATGCAGATTAATTATTATCGGCTCTCGAGATATCTTGAAAAACGGAATCTTTTTAATGACTGACAGTACATCTTCCGTAGCAATAGGTTTACTGGTGATCTGATCTAAGTGGTTCAACCGTCGGTATCATCATCCTTCAATGTTTCAAAGACAGTAAGGTTATTGCGCTTAATATTTCAAAAGGATTTGATAGAGATTGGCATCAAACTCTCTGTCGAAAATGCATGCGTTTCTAATTGACGAACCTCTTCTTCGTTGGATTAGAAATATCCTCACTATAAATCGTATTGGACGGTTTTAAATCTAACATTATTAAAATATAAGCAGGTATGCCGCAGGGCTCTGTTTTGTACCCGATTCTTTTTAGCAATTAAATTGTTTTGCTGATAACAGAACTCTCATCAATTGATGTTCATCCTTCTCCTTCAAACAGTATTGTATAATCCATTGGGAAATAAAAAATGATTCAAAAAATCAATGCTTTCTCTTTTCGCCAGCGGATTTCACTCTTATGTCGTCGTTATTAGTATGTGCAATACCGACCACTTTGTGTGGAATGACTACATATTTGACAGCTTAGGGTTTCCTTCCACGGTGCAAGAAGTTTTTCACCCCTTCTGATCTGACTGTAATCTATAAAGGTTAAATTGGTCCAAAGCTTCAATACAATTTTGATATTTGAGCATGTGTTCCGATAACCCACTTGATTCTCTTCGACAGAAACTAGAACTAGATAGAACTTTAGATAGATAGTCTTTCATTCCCTTATCTCAATTTTTATAACCAGTGACCTATTGAAACAGTCAGTTTCATTTCTTCCCTTAAACAATTCAACTGTTATATTTACTTTTCAGGTAATGCCGTTCAATTTACCTTTGAGCCGAAGTTCGGGCGTACTTTTAATTTCAGAACTTTTTCTTTAGTCCTACTTCACGTAGTAAATATCTTGCAAAATTGGCAAAATTTAAAAGAAAGTTTTCTCCTTATTTAAAATCACTGGAAAGTTAAAATTCTGAAACTCAACTTTTATAAAATAGATAGACTAACGTAATTATCAATCTCCTATGTCAATGGGTTTCTTTTAGTTTGTTGATTAATTGAAAATCTTTTGTCCGCCAAGGAGTCTTTAACTTAATAGCATGAGTTGTAACTTGAATCAGAAGTTGTAACACTAATTTTCGGGCTACCGAAGTCACTTGACCAGTTCTACCTAAATGCACATTTTGTTAATTTTCAAAAATATCGAACGCAATACTATAATTAGCAGCCCATTTAATCCAGTTCAGCAGACCAAAATTGTTCTATTAAAAAGAGGATTCTCATGATCGGACTGGTCACGCGTGAAAAAGCTATAGTTCCAGGCTAATTTTATTGTTTTGCTAACCAATATGACGTTCTTCACGAATGGTTATCCTAGAAAAACCAATTTGACAAAATTGATAGCCTACGACTTTCTGGGAATATATGCAACCCCTGCCCTTAATTTTTAATGAACAGTTAGTTGATTTTCAAAAGCACTTTGTATAGGATTAAAATGTTAAATCAAACAGAGTGGATATCCATCCCACTGAAAACTTTGTTTCACGACTACAGAATTCCACCTAGATTCCCTTTCCAATTCAAAGGTAATGGATGTAGTTGTTCTGTACGGCAATACGGATTATGGAGTCAAAATTGATTAAGCCAATTTACGTGTTTTGGTCTCCATGGACCCCATAGTACACAAGACGACGAATTCTACGAACAATGGATGATTTCTCTTGGGATATTCGAACAAAAATGGTTCTGGGCAAATTCAATGCTCTAATAGATTTGAGTTTTCAACATTTTCAACAAAATTTATACTATATTTCGAATTGTTTCTTTGGTAAATAATTTCAAAGAAAATGAAGAAGATTATTTTGTTCCTAGGTGTTTCCATGGTAATAATTCTGATGGAAAATTTCAAACATGAAAAATATTGAAAGTTGTTAAGCTTTGATTTTTATAAATCTTCTGTATGAATATAAAAAGGTTTTAAGAAATGCAATTAGACATTGATGCCATAGTTTCGACTTCTTTGGAACAAAATTATTTAAATTTGTGGTTATCATCTTTTCCTTGAAATATTCCAATGGCATATGGTCTTGTTTTTCTGGAAAATTATTTAAGAATTTCCCGATGACATTTAATCTGTTTCATTTGAAAACCTATTGATGAGAAGACCAAGTAATTTTATGCCTTACTTATAAATTTCAATACGTTCAATACAAAATTTTGCTATCGGTAGTGATGGACAACAAAAATTTCATGTTTTTATTTAATAGACTCAAATATTTATGTATTATTATTTTATTTTAATATCTGAAAAGATGTAGCCGCTCATCATCGAAAAAATTTCATGAGCCTGCCAAACTTTCAAAACCAATGTGCTTTCACATCGCCTATTAGATCCTCTCAACTTTCCTCTTGACTTTCTGGCATACATGCAGTTATTGGTGAAGCGCATAGAGTTCGCGGATTTATGTTCTACTACATTCGAACATTCCCATAATAGCCTCGCAACTATCCGACAGAAAATTTCTCTTTCAAAAAAAAAAAAAAAAACTATTATCAGATTCCTCTTTCACCAATAGTCAGCACTGTAAATCAAAAAAGGCATAGAAGTTTTGACGATATGGCTCGCTTACCTCAATACTTGGTCAAATTCCTGGAGTAAATCACATGACATTTCCTTGTCTAAACCTTGTGCATGTTTGGAATAGTTGTACATTGAACCGGATATTTCCTAAAGTAACGCGGTACAGCTAAATCAGTTTGCTGAGATCTCAAGTTCGGTCATCGCGCAAGACTATGAATACTATAGTATGCTGCTTGGAAGTCAATGATAAGATGATGAGTTTTGACTTCAAATTCGCTGTTTTTTTCCAGAATTTGCCTCAGTATGAAGATGCGGTCTATAGTGTTTCAAAACATTTACAAAAAGTAATTAAGAGAGTATGGGAATGGAAAATGGGGCATATGGACTGATGGTCCAGTTATCGGGCATGCTTCCTTTCATCAATATGCATGAATCTCTCAAAAACAGCACCTCCGTGTTCGGAAAATCTGCAGGTAAGCCATCAGAACTTGTGGCCTTGTTGTTCAAAAGCTTATTTTCATCTAAGCTTATACTTCTTTTATACTGAGTGGGTGGTGGAACTGGTTCTTCATTGACTGGAACTTGGTTACCTTCTGGGACTAGTATTCGCTCTACTTGATTTCCATTTAGAAATTAGTTAGTTCGGTGACTAAGTTGCCTTCTCTATTAGAAAAGGCCTTCGTTCCAGCGTTCAAACCAGCAGCTCGTTGCTTGCCTTTTTTATAAAACGTTCAGAAATTGTTTCGATTGCGAAGCTCTTCCATCTTCTTGAGCTGGGACGCTGCGTACGTCCTCGTATTACTAACCAGAATCTTCGTTTCACCTCTTCTCTTTGCTTGATGGTCTTATATCGCTGCTCTTAGTTTGAATACCGCGTTCTTTCTTTCTCTGGGTAGTTGATGGTAACCCACGGTGGTTTTGGCTGCTTCTCCGATGATATAGCTATATGGAAGGCCAGGTTGCTTTGTGGATAATAATAATAACGCTTGGATACCTAGTTCTATTCATCACCGTATAAGAACCTGCTTTAAAGCAATTATCTATTGTCGTTTTGTGACGATTGAGCTTGCTAATTTATTCGCCCAAGATGTCTGCTTTTTAGACTTCAGTATTGAAGCTCCCGAGCAAAATTTTGAGACCGTCGAGGAAGTCAAAGAACTGCCCCTTCATAGGTTCTTCAGCTTCATCGAAAGGGACATCTGCGTATAAAAGACTTATTTTTTGGAAAGTGTGTTTGATGCGGATTAGAGCCAGGTGATAGCTTATCGGCTTCGAGTCAATGACTTTACTTGTTGATGGATTTCCAAGTTTAACATTCACAAATAGAAAAACTTTGATATAGTGTCGAATAAAAAAAAAAAATAACTATGAATGTATAGATTCTTCGAGGGCTACATCTATCATTCACTTTCAAATTTTGACTTTATCACTTTTTCCACTTGTAAAATATTGTCAAAATCAAGTTGCATACACGCTCAAAAGGGTCCAAATCTATTCTTAAAACTTAATGGCCATGTATACAAACTGGTTTACCTATTAAATTATAAAGAGTTTATTTCTTGAAAACTTTTTCACAAAGTTCGATATAAATCCACCTAAACTTGCTTCACATACCCATTTGGCGAATCATCTGAATAACTTATGGATATTCCTCCTCTAACCTGTAAACCCTAAAAAAAATACTTTCATGTTGCCAACTAGGTGCTATAAAGGCCTTCAATTCATTATAAGTTACAAGAGTGTTCTAGTAGAGCTTTCCATTTGACTTGTGACATATAGGTAAGTTGTAAAACACATTTCACTACAAATACATTTACCCGTAAGTTGGTATAGATATAGAAAATGTGTAGTTTTCCCATTTGAACTTAATGGCATCCATTGAATGTATCAAAAGACAGCCATTCAACTAAATAACTTTTGCCGTTTGAAAGCTCCTTAACTTGGCTTTCAATATTTCCCAACGCTCGTATATGATAACATTCACACACACACACACTCTTGCACTCACAAACTCTCATTTACCTTGACCTAAAGTCTTTGGAAACATATTTGTGTTTATTTTTTCGTTTTGTATTTTACCGACAGAACTTGAGTGCATGTTAGTTTTTCTGTTTTACTGTCTGTTTTTTTAAGGAATCGTTTTTTTGTTCCTCAAGAACGCACTTAAATCTTGTAGACTCATAGAATAGGACATCAATGGAGAATTAAAAAAAACATAGGCTTTTCAGAAGAGAGATACTACTTCTTCTGTTTAACATCCTCTTTTGAAAAACAGGATAGCAACTCGGTCTCAATAGCAATTTGTGTAGGACATTTGGCTAAACAATGTTTTTGAAAAAAAAACTTAAAAAGTGGGTGACCTGACCTGACTTAGATTACTACTTGCCAACCACTCCCACATCCCAACAACAGTTTGGCCGTTTCTGTTTATAGAAAAGGAAAACAAAAATAAATAAATCCTTTCATCAGGACAATAATTGTCATGTCATTGTTTGTCAAGGTTAATTGGGCAAATGTAGGTTTTCAAGGATATGTCATCTCTCTGATGGCTCTGGCTGTTACTGAGTGAGGTCTTACAAACAAACAAGAAAGATTCATTGAGAGTTTTGGTTTGCATAAGAGTACAAGAGTGCTTCACAGTTGTGCAACAGTCAACTTTAAAAAAAAAAGTTACCTTGTTCCGCACTGGTTGAGGTCAATTAGCGTGTAGGTACGTATACATGTGCCACACACCATACACTTTACCTTACATAAAGCTAAAAGCTGAAGAAGGAATTTGTCACATAGAGTATCCCAGGATTTGCATATCTATGTACCTATTTTGATTTGCATACTTTCGAGTGCAGTGTTAGTGAAGCAAGAGCTTGCGAACGCAAACCAACAGCTCTTGAAAGTAATTAAAAGATTAAAGGTTGACAATGTTTCCTAGGAACGGAACAAAACAATGAAGCTTCAAGAGTTTTAAGAAGTTTCTGTTGTTTGTTCCCTAGCTGATGTGAAAGCAAATAACGTAAAAACTTTTAACAAATAAATTTCTCATCGAAAGTTCTGTATGTGACTAAGTTTTTTAAAAATGGAAACATAATTATAAATTCTCGGAGGAAATTGTTTGGACAAATTTTTATAGTTTTCGAAAAATTGTCAAGCTTAAAATGTTGAAATAGTTCAGGAAATGACAATTAAGCTGTTATTTATTACGATCCTTAGAACTCCTATCATTTCGACCCTTTATTATTTACTTCTGATATACAGGTATAGGTATACATGGGTCGATACTCTATGCCAAGTAAAACACTCTTCAAAAAATTAAAGTCGGGATTTTTTTTAAAATTAACATTAAAATTTTATTTCAAAATTTCGCTCAAAATTGTTCGACAAATTTTTATAAAAAAAATACACGACATCTAAATTCATTCTTAAAGTTTTTAAATTAACTCCTAAAAGAATTTGAGCTCAAAAAGTGAAAAGTCATCTAATCTGTGATATGATTTTATGCAGACAATAATAAAATTTTATTAATAAGTATTTTTGCATATACAAAATTGGTTAAACTTAAGAAAACTCGTTTGCCTATTTTAATTTATTCATGTCGATTACAGAATTCGAAGAATTTTACTCGCAGTGAGTTGACTCGATCCGTTGACCTTTCGCATCCGCTGTAAAACTGAATTATGAAATTCGCCGGATGAACTACATTGTCTATTCCTAAAATTACCTTATCATTTATTAACTTTCGTATCGACATTGTCAGCTACAGACATTTAGTCAACTGGCCTAGGCCTTGATAATAGTATCGCTATCGATCAACGAAATCAAGCATCGTTTTGAGTGGTTAGTACTTGGATGGGGTACTGTTCAATACCGACCGTGTGCTCTCTTTTTTTTTTTTATTTTTTTTTTTTTTTTTTTTAGATTTAGATTTTAGATTTCTGGCTCTCTGGTTGCGTTTAGTTGTCCGTTTAACACTTTAACATTCAGTATGATAAGCTTTTGACTTACATTTTTGTGCTTTCCATTGTTTATTTTCGTGTTTTTTTTAATCAAAAATTCACTTCAGATCCGTCTCGAAATTGGTGCGAATGTAAAATGATAGAAATTGTATGGAGTGCGGATGGATTTAGTAATACCAGATATAAGTTGAACCGAATGCCGGTGGTGCAGGGCATGCTACCGACATTCGTTCAACTTTCATTCGTCGGATTCAGTAATAGCAAAAGTTTGGAAATTAATTGAAACTGTCACTTTAGCTCATTCGCCGAATTCTGTAATAGGGGTGATTAAATAACTTAAAAAATCTCTGTCTGTTTCGATATATTGAATTAAAAAAAAAAAAAACAATTTGGGCATATGTATGTATGTACATATGTATGCATATGCATAGATATGTACATTGGCCAATTTTCAATGAATTTGGTAGATAGCATTTTTAAATTTTCACCGAACAGGCTTGTCTTTTTTTAAAGCCAAACATAACGATACTTGCCATAGATTTTTTTTCGAAATTTCAGATATTTTCTCTCAATACCTTTCCACAGATTTAAAAAAATCAAAACATTTCGTTCAGTAAAAGCTAGAACCATTTTTTTGTGTACAAATGCTTTTGAATTCATATATACAGAAGCTCTTTAAAAGTTTAAACAGTATTGTGTATTTAAATTTTGCAAATTTTTGTCGAATTTACTTGCTCGATTTTTTTTTAAACTTGAACTTAATAAATTTTACAAAGTGAAGTTAAAAAATTGTTCTTTTATCTAAAAGTAACGATATTCCAATACAAATTAAAATTAGCAAATTCATTTTTAACCTAGTATTAGCTAAAACGATTTTGATTTAACTTTGTATACAAGTTTTTTTTTTTTACTCAAAAATTCAGGAAAAAACGGGCTTAATGTTTTTTGTTGGAAATTAGCTAGAAGAATTTTGTTATAGTTCTACTTGTGCCGTATTTGTTTTATCAAATTAAATAGACATAATTGCAACTGAAAATGGCTTCAAATTACGAAGGTTTTAAGCAAATTTCTCTTCAAGCTGAATTACTCAACCGATTTTGACAAAATTTCGAGAGATGGTCAGAAAGTTAAAATTAAAAAATCGCAGGTTTTGTTCTAACAGAATAACTGTCCGCAATTGGACCATGTATTTTTTGATGAGTCGACGCTTGCGCCCTCTATAATTCGGCCAAAATTCGAAAATTAAAAAAAAAAATTTTTGTACTCTTGACGCATGTATTCATTATTTAAAAAAAATATGTTATTACCTAATACGGTTTCCGAGAAAAAAATTCCCAAAAATCGTGCGTTTTTTTGGTAATCTAGACCGTACTAGTACCTTAAAGAGATATGCGGCAAGGTTAGCTATAATCATTTTTCGTAACTTGGAAGCCAATGAGCAGTAGACATGCCAGGGGGCGGAGAACTTCAAAATGATTGTCTGTGCGAATTAATTTTATTATTGTCATATCAGGAACGCATCTTATCACTTCGAAAGAGCTCTAACAAAATACTTTGAACAAGCTAACAGGCAGCATAGATCGCAGTGGTGTCAGTGTCCAACCTTACAAAATAGATTCCGTCCTCTTTTCCAGGAAATAAAAAATGACTCATATAGACGCTCTTATCGATATACCAATGAAATTCGCGGATGAAGAAAAATATGTGAGCCTTATTTTAGATGAAAAAGTAAAAAAGTCAAAAAGCCGACTGGGACACTAATCCCCCATTACCAAGACCGATACGAAAATATGTATGGTGTGGCAATATAGTCGAATATTCCAAGCGATAAATCTTGATAAACTTACCAATGCCCAAAATTCACTTTGCCTGTGCAAGAACTTCGCACGACTCCTTCCGATGCTCTGTACATTTTGTTCAATCTGACAGCTGCGAGTACAGCAATCTTTCTGTCATCATAAACTTATTCGGATTATTCAAAATGAGTTCCGTAGAAAGGGTCATAACCGAATATTGTCTACATTATACGCAACACAAAACGTGGCTTAGACTATTTTCCATACAAGTTCAGAAAGAATAGGAACAAGGAAAAGGAAGAACCTGTCCCAAAACAGAAAATATGGGCTTCATCTAGGAGATTTCTAATACCCTAGTTACATACATGCGTATTGCTCCAGTGATGTAGTACATAAGTATAGATATATAAGCAGTATCGCAAGCTTCATGAGGAGTTCCAAGAGGTTTAACGACTAGGGATGAGAAGTCTCCTACATTCATTTCGTACGACAATAGATCAACTTATGGTCAAGTTTTTTTTTTCAAAATCAATCAAGTCGAAAATGAAAAAATATGGAAATATGTATGTTGATAAGGCAAATCTTTTGAAAATAGAAAAACCCGCAAAGACCATATTTTCGTCACTTGTAAATGTGTAGCCTTAAAATTACAGCCAAGTTTATTTACATATTGAAACATTTTGAATGACAGATACGAAGTATGACTCTAATAGTTGAAGCGATTTTTGAAAGAACCAAAACCGTTAGGTTATGCAATCCTCGTTATACAATAAAAGTTTATCGTTTATCTGTTAACGATCACTTTCTCGTAAGGTGACTACTCCCTGAAAACTATTTTCGAAGCGTTTAAAGAGTAAATCAATATCGAAAACGAAAAAGTTTGACCGACCACAACGTTACGCAAATTTTGCAGGATTAAACTTATTTTTCAGAATAATCATTTTTATTTATCTCGATTTTCTTCTGTTAATTTGCAAATCTGTAAACTATATAGATGTACACCATCTATTGCTGCCGATATAACCCAATCCTGACCAAGTTTTTCATCTTTCAGACCTTCTCTATCACTTTGCCCATGAACCAAAATAGGTGTCTTCCTAAAACTTCAACGATTTAACCTTCCTTAATTTCTGTCCGGTCAAATTGTCACCTTTTGTATTATGTCAAGTCAAACATTTTGCTTAACCCAAATTAGTTTGAACCTCTGCCAATTGCAGCACTCAGTGTGCAACATAGAAACCTCATTAAACTCAATTCCGTAAAGCATTTACTTGTGTCACGTGTCAGGCGACAACGAGGACGATAAAATAAAAAAAACGAATGGAACCCGTCGCCATAGTTATCGTGTCGACCGGACCAACCACCCCATCGAGCAAGAAGAATTTCCATCACATTTTTCTGGCCATTGATACTGTCCATGATGTCCATCTCAAATGGCAATGCCTATGTCTACACAAAATATTTTAATTAAAAAACTTTTTCTTTCTTTTAATTTCATGCTCTACGTTGCCGTTGTCGTCGTCGTTTTCGTTCGTCCTTCGTCTTCTCTTGGAATGCTCTCGACCATGACCACAAAACCTCGTTGAAACCGCACTTACAACGACTGGAACACCCTGTGCACGGAACTTGACAACCACCATTCTCAACAACCACTTCCATCCTTTGGCCCCCACAGTGGCAGCGTAACACTCAAGTTCGCATTGTTTATCTTTTCTATCGTTGGATAACGGCGATCACCTGCCTTGCTGCACTGGTGTGCTCCCTCCTCGACATTGGCCGGACGGAGGAACAGTTCGAACACCACTACGCCAAATGGTGGATCTACTTAACCCATTGGGGGCTGTTGGCGTGCACCATTCAGGCCTGGCTGGGCGCGTGGATTGTCACACAAGGCATGATGGTGGAACGGGAGGACTTCGAGATTGTGAGACAGGCCAAGAAGAGTCGCCTCCATCATCTCTACTGGGTGATGTACACCGTGGCGACTGTGTACTCCTTTATCATAACAATGTGTTATTGGCTGTTGGTGCATAATCCTGGTAAGTCGTACAGTTAAATTGACATTGCCTTTACAGATTGTGCGGAAAATCCTATCCTGTTTCTCTTTGCTACAAGGTGCAGGAACAGCGATAAATACGATTATATATGATGTAAGGGTTGATTAATAATGTCAGGGTTCGTGACTTCGACATGGAATTAACGTCATCCGACACATAGAGTGGGAGGTTTGAGTAAAGTCAGGAAGGACAATTTTCCAGGTTGTGCGTTTATGATATTAAAGTTGGGATTATTGCGAAAATTCCATTAAACAAATATTTTTTTTTTCACAATCACAATCAGGTATTTTGCAGTCATGTTTTTGAGGCTTTGAGTTCGAATGTAGCAGTAGTTGTACTCGTACTTTGTATATCACGTTTCACGTACATACCTACATCCAACCAAGAGCCCCAGAGAATTGTTGGTTTATTTAATTTTCAACTGAATTAATTTAATCTCAATGAAGGACTTAAATTTATTTAATCAGCTTCTACGAAGAGCTGTCATTTATGATTTAAAATTTTTGTTTTTTTATTTGCTCAAGCAAAATTACATCGGCATGTGTCCAAGAATTTACAAACAAATAACCAGAAACGAAAAACGCAAAATTGAAAAAAAGTCGTACAGGAAACTCACGAATATTGTAAATTTTGGTATGTTGACGTTGACAACTTGCGTACGAACAGTTTTCGTCGGACTTTTTTGCTACATGATGTAGTCGATATAAGTAAGTGACTTTGGAAACGGGTTTGGCTGACTTAGTCTTCCAGTTGTCATTACATAAATATGTTATGAATAAAGATTTGTATGTACTGATCCCATAATGTAGTGCGTACAAATACACTGTACTCATTACAATGTGTTGCTTAAAGATGCATATAGCTTTTTGTACTGACTTACTGCGACTCTTCCTTATTTTAACTTTCTTTCATATCGTTGATCTGGTTTGGTCCTTGATTTGAACTCAAATATTTCATATTTCCAAACCCTAAGAGAGATAAAGAAATTAGCCAATCTGCAATACAAAATAACGATACAAGAAATACATAACTGGGTTGAAATTTAAAGTTTTTGATATCTTGACAAGGCCAAGCTATTTGTTTTAGCGAAACGTGTAATCAGTACATAGATTGACTAAATACACGTTGTTTGTATTCATAACATTATTTGATTTGAGAAATGAGGAATACATTTTCTATTTAAGCGACGGTTTTTAAATATTTATTTAGTCATTACATATTTCCCTGTAGCTAGTTTAAAATTATGTATTGAGTTCAACTGAAAGTTCAAGTAATCTTAACTTCCCGTCATAACTCATCTTAAAATGCGATTCTAGGGACACATGTCAATTTTTAGAGTAATATAACAGCCTTAAGCTGAATAGTAATACGGTTGGTTTGATCCTTAATGTGCTAACAGCTCAATTGTTCCAGCAGCTCTCGAGGCTTTCAGTTTTTCATTTATTTACATCACGGCAGCGGCTTCTTTGTGACATCTTTAGGAGGTCTTCTTCAATTGTAGGACTTTCCAATTCTTCAATTAGGTAACTCTTTATCAATTCTTGAATGTGTTGTTTTTAAAGCTTTGAAAATCAGGTGTTCCTCTCTTTCATTAAAGAATGATCAACTTTATTGTATTTTGAGGACATTTACTATTTACTATGGTATTCACAACCTTCTGCGGAAACCAATAAGCTTACGAAAATTCATGTCAACAAAGCAATATTGGTACGAGTACCTCGTTTCATTGAGGCTTACTGAAATAATGCAACATGAATCCTAGCCATGATTTCAAAATTAATCTAGACTACTTCCAATAGAAAAAACTTAAAAAAATTTGTTTTTTTTTTTTATAAAATTACCAACTTTTTGAAAGTGTTATAAAGGGTTTTCCAATAAGAGGTGTTATTTTGATATTCAAAGAAAAATGGCATTTTTGGAGATAAATGATCGGATGTTTATTTCATTATAAAGAGGAAGGTATGCCGTTAATAATGGAACACAACATCAGCCAAATGGCCGCCAAGACCACGCTTACAGGACCATATCCTTTTCATGAAATTTTCCATAACCAAATCGCAAAGTGGCTGCCCTATGTCCTCGATAGCCTCACGAATTTCATCTTTGAGGTCTTGAATCGACGCTGGGCTGTTGGCGTAGACCTTATCTTTCACGTGGCCCCAAAGGAAGAAGTCGCAAGGTGTTAAATCACAAGATCTCGGTGGCCAATTGTGATCACCTCTTCGAGAGATAACACGGTCCGGAAACTTTTCCCGTAAAAGATCGATGGTTTCATTGCTTGTGTGGCACGTAGCGCCGCCGTCTTGTTGAAAGTAAACGTTGTCCAGATCAATACCATCCAATTCAGGCCATAAAAAATTATTAATCATCTCTCGATAGCGCAATCCATTGACCGTAACTGTTGCTCCAGCCTCATTTTCGAAAAAGTAAGGTCCAATGACCCCGCGGGACCATAAACCGCACCAAACAGTCACGCGTTGAGGATGGAGAGGCTTTTCAACAATAACTCTTGGGTTTTCCGAGCCCCAGATGCGACAGTTTTGCTTGTTGACGTAGCCTCCGAGGTGGAAATGGGCCTCATCAGTCAAGATGATTTTTCGATGAAATTCCGGTTCATTTTCATGCATTTCAAGGACCCAATTTTAATAATTTCAATGCGTTGTTGAAGCGTGTATCGTTCCATTTTTATTAATAGCGTAGTTTCTACTTGTCAAATGTCAAAAAATGACAGCTTCAAAAGTGACAGCTACCGAAATAGCGGGCTATTCAAAATAACACCTCTTATTGGAAAGCCCTATATATGAAGGTAATTTTAAAAAATCGTACACATTAAAAAAAAATTATAATATTCGGAAGAAATTTACAAAATTTAAAAATTCGAACGTATTTTTAAAATTGCTTTTTTAAAAATTTTGAATTTCGAAAAATTCTTTTTTCGTTTTTTGAATACCAAAATATAAATTTTGTATGCAATACAATTTTTAAAAAGTAATTTTTTTTTAAATACGACTGAAATTAGCACACGAAAATCATAATTTTAGCTTTTTATATGAAATTTCGCTGAGCAAAAAATGTAAATTTCGAAACTGACGTTTCTACTGATTATACGTCTGAAAGTAAACATATTCTAAAACATAAAATTGTTAAGTTTTCTCTGTCGTTTTTAAAGTTCAAATTTGATGGTAAAAAATACATTTTTAAGGACAATTTTTAATTCAAAATAATGCGTTGTGATTTGTGAAGTCTAATTAATTTTCAGTTCTTTTGAACTCCAAAGAAGCATTCCACATTTATGTAATGCGACCCATGTTGGGCCCAATGGTAACATGATAGGCATTTCCTGAATCGCAAGTATTTTGTGAACTGTAATAGTTTAAGGCTGTCTATTTCACTATAGAACACTGTTTATAAAAAATAATAATAAAATCAGGTTTTAGGCAGCAGTCACAGTTTAGTATTGACAGTTCAAATTTGGCGCGAAAATAGGTCTTCCAAGAAGACGAAGACGACGACGAGCCGTGCAAAACCATATCTTATTTCATGCGTTCTAAATTATGTACCACAGTGGCGTGTGGCGATCGAAGATCTTTCAATACTGGAGATCTATCCGATTTCGAGGGCCTCTTCTATTATTTGATGCCGAATTAGTTTAGAGATATCGCACCAACCAATTTCTTCATGTCCCTGACTCATGTCCCAATGGAAGGTGTTGCAAGAAAGAAAAACTTAAAATTTTTACCTGATAATTGCATGAGAGTGCTGATCAAAAAGAATAATATGTCACAGTGACATACAGCCACTTTCTAATGCGTTTTCGCACTTGTAAAAAATACAGGGTCATTCATTTATGTTTCCGGCAGTAAATTTAAATAAAATTCATATTTTATTTAGGTTAATATCTTTTACTATGTTTCAATATAATTTGTGCCTGTCTTTTATGGGAGTTTTTGCAAGAATAGATTCTAAGAATGAAGTTTTCGATTACTTTTGGGCTCATATCGTGCTATAACTCGGTCATAACTTCACATAGCTATAATTATTTTTTAAAATGCCAAGAGCAATTTTTCTTGCTATAAATCTAAAACGGCTCGTTTTTTGTGAGATGTGGAACGTCTTGTTGAAACCATATGACTTCCACATCCATATCTTCAATTTCAGGTCAAAGAAATGTTTGTTTAACATTTGGGTACAGCGATAAAGTGAAATATGGTCAGAAAACTTCTTCATACCAAGTTGCCACTACGACTATATAGTGACTTTTTGTGGTATCCACCGAGTGAAATATGAGCCTAAACACTGAAGAAAATATTGTGAGAAAATGTGCGGAACGTTCTTTCTACAGAATTCAATTCTTGTAGTAAGTTTTCATAACTGTAACCCGTTCAGCGTTTGCTAAACGATCGCTTTTGTAAAACTATAAACCTTACTTTCGGATGACAGTTTGTTTTGACGTTTTGTTATTGAAACAGGGATATCAAAAGCAAACCACGATTTAGATGACCCTGTTTCCAAGCAAGTTCGTAACTGCTGGTCGCTTCAGGATGCACTTTATTTTGTAAAGATGATACTGTTACAGTTAAATATCTTGTATCCACTCAAGCTTGAGAATACAAGATTGCTTAAATAATATCTTGTTCGTTAAACTCTTTATGTTTGATTAGTTTCGTTCCTAAAAAATTGTTTCCTTTTTTCCTGGCTCATATCAGGATTTTAATTATTATTGAATCGATAAATTCATTTTCCCCTTATGTTTGTCATTATCTTTGAAAAGTATAGAGCCCGTATAATTATAGGATTGGAAATGTCCCCCGAGACTAAAGTTCTGCCTCTCTTTCAAAAATCCTTTAAATACTATATCAGTGCGCTTGATCACTTCACGAGCAAGGTTGTTGAAACTTTAAATTTTTCAATGGCCAATTGTTCCCCCACAGATTTTATTTAGGTACTCTTATCAGTGTTCCGAAAAGAATCGCATTATTTTTCAGCACGATTCTTGACTACTCAAACAGCCCTTCGTACTTTTATTATTTATGTTTAGCTTCTGTGATTAAATGACCGCGAGTGTCTACCAAGGGAACATAGAACAAATTTGTGTGTTACCTTGCTGTCCACCTGGCATTATTTCACCTGTTTAGTAATAATTTTTTTTTGAAAACCTTCAAGCGCATAAGTTTCACATTCCCAAGTTTCATAACAATTTATGTAAACTAAATCGCATTTCTTTTTACCCTTTTTTTTTTACAGAAATCCATCGAATTGACGCCCTCAACATCATGGTACATGTATTCAACTCTGTGATAATGTTAACCGATTTGGCCATCGTTGGACATCCAATTAAATTGTCGCATGCCTATTGGACAATGGGCATTGGTTTGTCGTATGCCATCTTCACAGGTATCTACTTCTTGGCAGGTGGCACAGATAGGTGGGTGCAATATAAAAAAAACAAATATCTGAACACTCTCGAACTCGAACAAGTGTTGTTAAAATTGACATTATCCTTGTTCTTCATTTCCATGTCCTTGTTTGTTTTTTTTTTTGCAGAAAAAATCAAACAGCCATCTATCCCCTACTGGATTGGACAAAACCGGGCAAGGCTATCGTGGTGACCGTGTGCGCTGTTCTCTTTGTGTTTGTCGTACATTTTGGCTGCTATTTGCTTTACCGGTGTCGAATATGGCTCTTCACGAAACTATGCATACGTGAGTCCCATAATCGCGATGGTGATATGGGTGAAGGTCTTAACGAGGATACCGGCAGTAGGATTGTCCATGAATGCAGTCAGCAATTTATTCAGGAATCCCAACAGCAGCAGCAGCAACATCAATACCATCAACAGCACCACCAGCAGCACCATCATCCACCGCCACAGCAGCAAGTACAGCAGCAGGTCCACCAGCACCAGCAGCAACCACAACAACAACAACAGCAGCTTCCACCATTGCAACAGTATCAGTATTCAAGCTATCACCAGGACAATAACAATAAAAACAAAATGTCCTCATTGAGCCGAACGGTATCGGCTCTAGAGGCCGGACAACGTGAACAATTTCTGAATCCCAACAAGATCCTAGAATATAAAATGTAAAGTAGGCAGCGTCGTCGGCAGCGGCGGACTATGGAGCACGACGAGCAGGAGGCGGCAGCAGCATCAACCAAAGGGTCAGGTTTGAATGATTTTTGAATAATTAATGCAGGTATTTGGTTTGCTTTTAAATGTTTCACAATTTTATTACTTTCGAAAGCAACATGAAGAAAAAAACAAAAACAGAACAAGGTTTGTGCTGTTTAGGTTAAGCTATTTAGTGAGGGATATTTTAATGCTGTTACAAAAAAAAAAAGGAAAAAAAAAAAAACACAAGATAAGTACTACTATTACCTACTATACAAAAAAAAAAACTAAAATTTACCAAGTATTATAAATCTAATTCATTATACTGAAGAAATTTTTCGAATGTAAAAATGTATTGGAAACACACAAAAAAAAAAAAACATTGGCGTTTCTTAGAAACAATGTTGAAATTAGTGTAGTTTGTTCGTTTAGAATGACAATTAGTTAGTAAATGTTTTTTTTTTTTTTTTTTTTTTTAGTTTTAAGATGGGAACAAGTTATTTTCTTTTTCGTACAAATCCAATACTTTTTCTTATGCAAAAATCGGGTTTTAAAATTTAATCGGTTTATATTCAAACAGATTTGGTTGCAAATGTTTGACGGAAGGTGTCCCTACAACCGAGGAGGTATCGAAACGTTTTTCCTTAATGTCATTATCTGTGTATAGATCAATACGAGAACTAGAATTCTGCCAGTCTCTTAAAGTGACACAACGGCAACATACATATATTTATAATTTTAGTTTCGCTTTAAAGGTACAGATAGTCCCTCTACTACAATTAAGATTTTATGTTTACATATAAATACAACAATTTCACAGAACAAAACATTTACCTCCACATGCAATTTATTTGGGTTTCTTTGAGAAATAATGTCAGACGTTTTTGATTCTCCGTTCAGTGCTCAAATTATTTCGCAGAGTACTAAGTTAATAGTATAGGTTGGCGTTTTCGTTGCAGTATTGAATAACTAAACAAACAAAATGAATCCCCTTGAATTTCCACTCAATTTCTAGACCCTGCAAGTGTGAAAATCAGCATAGATTTCGGTCCAACTGACATTCGATTATTAGACGTCAAATTTTTTCTGCATCGATTGCAACAAGATAGTTTAATTTAATTTAATTTAATTTCGACAACTGGGCGATACAATTTTTTCTGTAAAAATATGTCTGTAGCCGTTTTCGAAAACTTCAAATCAACGTCAATTGATCGTAAAATAAACTAAATTGTTTTGACGCAGATATTGCTAAAGTGAAATATGCATGCAATCATCATGCTTGTACAAAATTACTTTGATTAACGTCTGTCAATTTTTTTGCAAACGCATTAAATTTTTACGAACATTCTCTCTGGTTTATCAATATTTTTTCAGTCAACTCAATTTTTTTTTCTTGCAAAGTTGCGCTTCAAATGATCTTATCGAACATTATGGCCTTAGCAAAATGCGTTATCGTAAATGATGCTTTTACATAAAAATTTCGTTTTCGAACAGATGACTTTTGCATTTTGCATTTAAGAACATCTTCCAATCGCATTTTTGACGCAAATGAAGTTTTCGAAAAAGACCTACGTAATGTCATGTTTAATTTTAGGTCATATAATTATTGTCTAAATGGAAAAAATTCTAAAATATGAACCAGCAGCAAAAAGTGTTATTTAAATACTTTTCTTTGATAATATTATTTCAGAATTAAAAAGAATAAACTGACAGAAAATATTCATGGTGTCATACTTGGTGAAATACTTAAAAATCAAAAAATGTTGTCACTCACTTTCTTTCCAACACAAACAGCTTGAAAAACAGACGAAAGAAAAAGCTTTTTGCTTTTGATAAAGGCAAAAATATTCTAAAAATTGGCATCACATGCTTTGGAAAACCAAAATCTTTGCCCGAGATATGAATAAAGGTTTTCTGGTTAAATTAACAAATTTAAACATTATCAGGTATGAACTGACACCAAATGATATACATGTATTCATTTTGCTTCTTAAAAACTTATTTTACAAAGAAATTCGATAATACTGTCATATAGTATTCACAAATTTTAAAAATGATGAAATACTAAGAGAAAGCAAATTTTGACATTTTTCTTTCTAAAGATGGTTCCACATCAAAGGAACATTGTTTCAGAAAACATTGTTTAGAAAACGTTTCTGACATGTTTCTTGCTTGTTTTTGAAATATTTTTTTTTTCGATGTGGACACTTTGAGAAACATTTCAGATCACTTAATCTACGAGTATCCAGTTATGTCGTTGAAAATGGACTGAAAAGAAGTAGGGTTGATAAAGTCGTGGCTATCGGATTCCAAAAAAAACTTTTTTCTTTTCATAGATTTTTACTAAATGAATACCGTCTTCGTTGCTCAACACTATTAAAGACATCTAAATCGTTGACACATGAACTCTCACTTTCTATGTAAATGAGCACATAATCATTTCAGAAATGTCTTGCGAAGCTCTGGACGTTTCAGAAATGTTTGTTAGAGGTTTCTTTGGTCTGGGCACAACTTAAAACACACATTTAACGGAACAAATTATTCGTTTGTTTTTAAGGTTGATTGACAGACAACGGAAGTATTTTTTTTTTTCTCTCAAAAACCAAAATTTCAAATGACATTGTGCAATTTCTTCCAAGTAATTCCAAGAAAAAAGAACTCTCTTATAATCCAAACTTTAAATAATAGTGGCAGTCAATATTTTTTTTTATTTTTATTACATTTTCTGAAATAGAAACAAGAGAAATATTCTGCAGTTCATACTGGTAATATCGAAATTGCAAGAAATGATAACAGTTGCTGTTAAAATGACAATAGAAAAGTATATGGACAAGTAGATTATCATATCAAATTTTTTATGAAACTGTGGGAGTTTATGAGCATCGTTTGCCGATGTTGATAGTTTTTTTTTGTTAATCTGACAATGAAAATTTTCAGTTAATTTTAAAACACAAATATCCAAATTCCATCATTTTAAGTACGAAGAAATTGAGCTGTCAATAAACGGTGACAGTTGTTTAAAAAAATGTTTACATCACTTCATTGAAAGTATTGATGGTTTTTCAATACTGACACACAGCCCTATCGAGGTATCCGTTCGGAGAAATTTTTTTTCCGATTTGTTTGAAATCGGAGAATTTTCTACCGAGGTACCCTGTCCGATCAACATATCGGACAATATCCCGATAAAATGTGATGCTCATCAACGCATTGCGATTAAGTACATTCAGCAAAGAATTTTTTACAGTTGTGCGTTAAATTTCTTCGAAAATTCTCCGACAGAAAATAGTTGCGGATTATTTTAAGAAAAATGGAATAGAATGAATGCGATTATGTGCTTCATTTTTGTTTTGTTTTGAAGTGGATACCTCGAACGAAATCTAAGTTCAGATCGGTACGGACTATCGTTTCGGAACTTCTTCCAAACGGATACCTGGATAGGACTGATTATCATATTGAATTGGCAACAAACGATCGCATTTGTTTTGGAAATAAAAAGTTTGTCGATAGACAAATTATAAAGGCGTTGAAAAATCGAAACCTTTTTTGGAGGAAAAGTACAAAATCTTTTTAAATTAATTTTTTTTTTTTATAATTAACTATAGCTGTCCATAAAATGTTTTTGACTACAAACGATTGCAGTTGATATTGGGGCCAAATTGTAAACTAAACCTATTATTTATTAAAGGCTCAGCATGTTAGTACTTAGCAATTTGCTAATAATTTAGAAATTTACAAGCTCTTCGTTAATTCTAATCCTTTTTTCTTTTTACTAACCAGTAAAATACTAATTCCTTTTATTAAAAACGGTGCATCTAAACACGAATAAACAGACAGTTCGAGGAAAAAAAAACAAAGGAAACAAACCTAAATCTGGAGAACGGACCTAATAACTTGAAATGTCAGAAACTCAGAAGTCAAAGTGACAACTTACAATTTATTTTGTTATTTGCTTATTTTTGACTGGCCTGGACCATTCCATGAAATACTCCCATAAGATTAATTGTTGTACACAGGTATATACTTTGTGTTTTATAATGAACTTAACTTATAAACAAGCCCTGATTATTATTTTTTCCAAAAAAGTTTAATGTAACTAATACTTGTAATTCTGGTGAAATCGGAGGCCCACGGTTTGTAATTCGGTCTTTGATGTTTACGTTTTCAACCAAGAACCGAACTGTTGTGTTGTCAAACTGTTAGCGGAGAAAAATTCTCCATCGTCCAGCTCTTTGAAAGGATTTGCTCGGAACTTGAAACATCGCATTTTTCTGCACAAAACTGAGTCTTGAAACATATAGAAATCTTTGTCTTCCGAAAACATTTTATACTATTTTTAACAATTTAACTCTCAAATAAACATTTTTTTTTCGAGGAAATGGCATGGATTAAGCAGTTACTCAAAATTAAAGTAGCCATTTTCTGATTTTAACTTTCGTAAAATGTTAAGAGATAGTAAGATGCTTAAATCGTTTAAAATTAGCAAAATCTCCTTTTTAACTTATTAACTTACTAAAATGGCTTTAGCATTTCATTAAATCGTTTTAGATTTTGCGCAAATGAATTTCAAAGAGTTCTAATACATAAGTCTTAAATTACACGGTAACTCTTTTTTTTGTAATTTTCTTTGAATACATTCCGTAAGGCGCTAGTTACGATTTCATAGTTGCAAGTAATTTTGTATACACAATTAGGCCCACGACTGGTTTTTTGTCTCATTTTTTCTTTACAATCAATAAGTTGGAAAAGAGTCACGATACCATGAACTTTAGTATATTTTCATAATCGCATTCATAATTTATTTGGGAGATCTTCCCTATCCTTTTGAATAGAGTCCATTTAAGCCTATAATTCCCTGTCTTACTTTGCTTTCTAAGCATAAGGAACCTTGATAGTTTGGCTTTTTTTAATTTATTTTTTAACTGACGAAAAATTTCCTCGGTGGGTTTCAAGTTAACATAATATCGGACGAAGAGTTCTCACCATGATTTATTTCTTTAAACTCAAAATAGTCCACTTCTTATTTAATACAATTCGTAGACCTTACTTCAAGGCGTTTAATGAAACACCTTTTAGCTTGACAGACGGCGAGAATTCAAAATACATATACACTTCAGTCTTAGATCTTACAACTACTTTATTTCGTAAGAAGTTCGATACAGGTACCTTATCAATTGCTGCGAGTTTATTTTTGAAAGAAATTCGTACCTTTTTCAGGAAATTGTACTTCAAATAAACATTTGCAACTACTTGTCTCATTTTTGTATAGATTTTTTTTCTTAGATACATAAATGGTTTAATTTTCTTTTATATCCTTATTTTCGCCTAAGTGATTTTCATAGAAAAGAGATGCAGTATTATTGAAAAAGATGATGATAATATAATTTGTTGATCATGAAAGATCAATAGAAGGTTTCCATAAAGAAGAAAACCTAAGAGTGCTACTAAAATTATAGAGAAGAAAAAAAAAACAAAGCTTTATTAAAAAAAAAATTATATAAATGTCTGCTTTAAGTATTTTTGCAAACTCTTAAAACAAAATGTAGTTTAAACAAAAACAAATCAACAAAAATATGGGTATTATTTTTGCTCCGAAAGTAAAAATAATAAAAACTTCCTAGTATTGAAATATATTTTATTTAAAATTTAATTAAAAAGAAAATTATTTTGAATGTGAAATTTAACAAACAATAAAATCAGAGCTTTTGTTTGGCAAACATTTATGTTTTAACTATTAATTTTCAAGCCAGATAACCCCCAAAAATGTATATTTTTTAAATTTATTTATATTTATAAATTGTTTGCATTTATATTAAACCTTCAAAAAATAGATTATGATTAAAAAAAAAATTCAACAAAATATAAATATAATGGGATTAAAAATGGCAATAGTTAATCGATGGTAAAAATATTATTAAAATCTTCATAACATAATTTTTATTTTGTTGTTTTCATAAACAAATAATTCAATACACATTTTAGTTACACTTTTATATATAAAACCTAAGAAAAGCACTATATTCCAGAAATAAATATATATACATATATATTTAATCATCTGATTTATATTTATTTTTTTCCTTAAATCAATCCAAAAAACACATACAAAACCATTATAGTAAAAATATGTAATACAAAAAAAAAAACACTACCAAATTTCTTATATAACACGAGAAAAAAAATTTGTTTGCACGAAAATGTTATAGAAAAATATATAAATTAAAATATTTAAAACAAACAAAAAGTTCATTTAAATAAGTTATAATTACTCATAGAAGAAAAATATATAAAAATAAAAACAAAATTAGAGGAAAAAATAGTTTTGTTATAAAAAAATCATAGACTGACAAAAAAGTTAAAAAAAATATTATTATGTCGACTAGATTGTTTCTTTAAATAAAATGTAAATTTAAAAGAAATACAAAAACAAAAACTGTAATAAATTCCTTTTTTGTAAAATGCTTAAACAAGTATTATCTATAGTTCATACCAAAACATTAAAAAAAAACAAACACAAAAATAAAACCAAAAATAGATGAAAATTCAAAGAATGCGTATTGTTGATTGATAGAATTTAAAGAAATAAACATTACCAAATATTAATTTAAAAAAAATTTATTTAATTTTCTTTTTAAAACGAAAATATAAAATACATATTAAGTATTAATTTAATTAAAATATTTACTAAATAGTTCACCACATTCCAGTTTGTAGGTTGTTAGACACACATATCAGCATTATTCAAAGTTTGAAGATTTCCTTAATTTAATTTATTTTTTCCTTAATCTAATTTCATTTTCAGTTGATATTTATTATAAAACTTGTATAGAAAATAAAATCGAAAATAAAGATACAAAATAGAAAACAAGGAAATGACAAAAAACAAGTTCTAAAGTACCAGTACCTCTCTATAGAACAATAATTATAAATTTAACAAAACCAAAACAGAAACAAAAATAGAAAATATAAATTGGTTTTATATTATTATTATTATTAAAAAAAAAAAAGTTAAAACAAACAAACAAAAAATTAAGAATGAGCTTTATAGATGTTGTAAATGGAATGGAATGGATTGATTTTTACAATTGATATGAAGAAAATAAAAACAAAATAAAACAGAATGAATGCAAACAAAAAAATAAAAAAAAACTATATAAGAAAAATAGTTAAATATATATTTATTCTTATAATACCTCGTAAGCCGCACGTATTCATTGTTCCTAATTAATTATGTATTAATTTTTAAGTTTTCGATGAATAAAAATTTAATAATAAAAACAAATTATTATATATAACTTTATTGTGAACAAAAAACAAAAAAAAAAAAACTAAACAAATTTGTTTTTATGGTGTTCTGTTTAGTTTGTATTATTATTTTAAGAAATTTTACAAGTAATAAAGTGATAAATTTAATTAAAAAAAAAAAAAGATTTTTACGTAAGAATGAAGTTGTAAACGAAAAAAAGAAAAATTAAAAAAATATACTAACTTTACTTTTTAATTTTTGAAAAATAACAAAAGAAAAAAGTTAAGTGGTAAGCAAGCGGAAGGCACACTAGATATATGTACATATATTTTATTTCTTTTTATTAATTTATTGAAGGGTACTGATATTTTTGATTTTTATACTATGGTTTGAATACTAAGTAGAGCTTAGGAAATCCGAAAATATATATTTGAGTTCTTTGCAACTAATTTTTATGTTAATACTATATTTGAATATTTTTAACATTTTTTCTGCATTTTATCCCACAAATTAAAATAAAATTGAAAAAGAAAGATTAAAATAAAAAAGGGGATCCCGAGTTGTAATCGATTTATGTATTTATATTTTCTTAATTGAGAATATGAAAATGCCAATTTTCTTAATTTTTTGTTCTCAATTTTATATTCATATAAATTGTTTTAACAGGGATACAACAAATTTGTATTTTAATACAAACGTAGATTAAAACTTTTTTATGAACTGTGTCATTGTCAAAACGTCAGTCAAGGTTTATATTTTGAAGTTCTTAAAGATCACGAACAAGGAACTTTTGAAAATCGGTGGTGACAACTTTAAGTTTTCGGTCTTGATAATCATCCCACCAGACAGGCTATTCATTCTGTGGTAGATAGTATACATTCGAGCCAAAAAATTCCCTATTAAATGCTACTGGAGCAATTCCAGGGAGACAACGCTCTACCAGTCAAAGTAACAAAAGATTGCAGTCGAGTTAAAAATGAGCCAAAAGATCAAACATAAGAACTGAAGTCTCTTGATCAGTTGAAGCTGCGATTCTTCTCCGATTAGGCCCTGCAAATGTTTGAACAAAACCTTGAAATTCACTATGTTTTAAGATATCATTAGAGTCCTCGTTCCCCGGCGGGCAAATCATAGGTGAATTTTCCGATTTATGGGTGAAATTTGTCCCTAGTGTCAGAAATATTTTTAATTTCCATTTGGAGAAGATTTTTCATTACGGGGCATATCCTAGAGCCTCCAAATCACCGAATATTATATTTCTTGACTTTGAACAATTAACAACGTGTTACATTTGGACTTCCTGAGTGTGAAAATCAATTTGACAAACGTATCACTCTAAGGCGTCAATTAAAAGGTCTGTAGGTGATTATGTCATGACATGACCTTTCGATTAAAATAATTGTCAGGTAGGTCGCGAAAAGTTAGCTTGTCCTTATTCGCTTTAAATTAGTCGTAAGTTATCCAACAATTTAAAGAATTTGAAAAACCCAAGCTGTGCGATTAATCTATTGATTTTTCATTAAAATATTCAAATACAATCGATTAAAATTCCATATCAGCGAAATATCAACAAAAATTGATTGAAATTCTACATTAATAAGGGACGAAACTCCTTGCAAGAATGTTTGTCACTCTAAAAAGGTGATCACCACGATCAAAGATCTTATTTGTCGTATTGTACCTAGTACCTACAATGAACCTAGCAGCTGCTCTTAAAGTTCAGATGTTTATTAAAACATTTATTTAATTGACCATGATCTCAACAATCAAGTAAAAATGCCAATTTTCTTGTTTTCTTAATTTATTTCCCCTATTTTGATTAACGCAAAATTGATCCAACATAAAAAGACAGAAGGCATTTTTTTCACAATTTCACCTCAAACACAAACCTTTATTTTCAACAAATTATTAGTTCAATAAAATAAATAAAATGGCTATGCAATAAATTCCAAGCGAAATAAAATAATTCCCCAGATTTGCATTTTTTTGTCTTTATTAATTTCTCCTTTGACACATTTCTGCAGAGTGCGCGATAAAACAAAATCTTACACAAACAAAATAACAACTCGCTCTTTCGCTCGTGTCACCCTCAAAACAAACAAAAACAACAACAACAAAATGGACAACTTTAAAATCGAAAATAATTTTTGTGAAACACCAGGCCAACAGAAGTTGTAGAAAGGTTACTCGCCCAAGCCGCCACACCAAACAAATTTTACTCAATCAACACCACAGTTAAGCTCAATGAAAGCACTCCAAATGCTTATCATGTGGTGCATGTGGTGGTGGGATGATAAAAAAAAATCTGAAATAAACAAAAACAAAGCTCCGTATTTTGGGCGGGCTCGTATTCGCACACTCTGCAAAACAGAAAAGTGGACAACATTTACTTGGTTGCTCCGGTGTGTTTTTAAGTTGAAATTTTTCTCGATTTCATTCTGATCTCGACACGTAGCAATAAGTAGAACAGTAAGAACTAATGTATAGATACTTTGTGGAGCTCAAAACATGCTAAAAAAAGCGCACTTACAATTAAAAATGGTCTGTACTTGCTATCTCAATTTATTTTTGTCCCATATTTTTCGTGCAGAGTGTGCAATTATTGTTGACACATATTAGCGATTATTTTGTATTACATACTCTTAGGCGTTATTTGGTTTTCTTTCACCTCGACCAACCGATGTTATTACCTTATGTTGCATACTCTTAGGTCTTATATTTTTTTCTTTTGATGTGAGTTGCTTTCTACTTTTCATGGTTGCCTGGTGTTTCAGGAAAAATTTTGTTGAAATTTTAAGCAAAATTGATATATTTTGAAGATTCGATCGTCGCGACGCGTTCGCCAGCCTGTGGAGCTTATTTTTAAGTGTCTTTAAATGGAGTTTTTTTTGTCCCATATTTTTTCGTGCAGAGTGTGAACTCATTTTTGGCAAATGTAAGTGGTTATTTTATGTTGTATACTCTCAGGGGCTTTTGTTATTGGTTTGTGCCTGTGCTGAACCAACCAATATGATTACTTTGTATTGTATATTCTTAGGCGTTACAATTATTTTTTCTTGCTGAGAGTTGCTTTCTACTTTTCATGGTCGCCTGGTGTTTCAGGAAAAATTTTTGCTGAAATTTAACCAAATTTTTTTTGACGATCGGTGCATGTGGAGCTAATTTTTTTTTCGTAGGATGGTGGGAGGATCTGATGATGAGTGACAAAGCAAAATAATTGTCTGTCTGTCTTCGTCTTGGTTGGTAAGAATATTGAACAGAAGTTAAGTAAGTATGTAGGTATGTATGTAAAACGCCAGTTAGCAAGAATACAATATTATATTGAGTGGATTAAGTGGATTGAGATAAAGCGGAAAGTATTGTTTGTAGGGGTAACGTAAATAGGTCGGTCGGTGCATGTGGAGCTAATTTTTTTTTCGTAGGATGGTGGGAGGATCTGATGATGGAGTGACAAAGCAAAATAATTGTCTGTCTGTCTTCGTCTTGGTTGTTAAGAATATTGAACAGAAGTTAAGTAAGTATACAAATGAATGTAAAAACACCAGTTACCAAGAAAAAAAATTATATTGAGTGGATTGAGTATAAAGTGGAAAGTATTATGTGTGGGTAAGGTAAATATACAAAGAGAGAAGCCGCGCTTTTTTTGACAATTGTTTTTATTTTCAATTATGAAGAGACTTATTGCAGAAGAAAATAAGAGATTGAATTGCGCATTAACCAGATTTAATTTCTGCTATGATTTGTTTAAGGCACCTGTATTTTCGCGACCGTGAGATGAGAGATGTCTTGAAGATTAGATTTGATTTGTTTTTATCGTGACGCATGATTATGAAAGGGTCTAATTTTCGTGGCGATTATTTAAGGGTCTTTCATTGTGGACGCTCGAGTTTTAAATTAAAATAAAACAAGTTGTAGGTAGGTAGGTATGAGATGTTCATTCATTTTCTTTTTAATTGAAACACATATTTTTAAATGTGAAATATGACTTTGTTGCATAAATGCAGATTTTGAAGGCATTCATTTTTGTTGGTTTATATAGATTGACATGCAATTTAAGAAAGCCCCAAAGGGTGAAATTTATGGTCTCTAAATCTCACGATTTAATTGAACAGATCACTTCGCCGAGTGTTCTGCTATGTCCTCAAATGATCCATCGTGATATGTGCGGTATGTCTCTTCTGTGGGGACTATATTATTATGCTGAAGCCACAAGAAGTTGATTTTTATAAACCTTTTCCTGCAAGTGTTCCATTTTATTGTTTCTTCTGATTAATATTCTTCTAGTTAATTTCCTTTCTAAATAAAAATAACAATTTGTGATTTTGTAAACCTTTTATTAATTTTTTCTTTATTTTGAGTCTGGTGCCCTCTGAATTACAAGTTTATATAGGTACATACATGAAATAATAATTAATTTAGTTTATACTCCAAAACAATTGCCGCCAGTTTTAAAGAACTATCAGATTGCTATCTGAGAAAATTAAAATAAAAAATTTGAATAAATGAGTTGAAAAAACAAACACTTGATTGAAAAAGGGATTGCTTTAAGCAAATTATAGATTAGTAAATTATAGATAAGGAGAACTTTTAAAATGTGAAAAAAAAACATACAAACATACAAAAATACAAAAAAAAAAAATATTCCAAACACGTGAAAAGATTGAGTTTCAAATTTATAATTTTACTTTAAAAATAAAAACTCTATTAAGTTACAAAAAATAAAAGAAATAACGAAATTATAAAAATGAAATTATATGTGTATTAATTAATTTATGTAGATTGTCAAGTGTTATATAAAGACCATGAAAAAAAAAACTATTTTTGTATAGATTCCATAAAACAAATAAAGTATACATACACTAAAAAATAATAAACAAACAAAAAAAAACTTAAAACAAGAAAAAAAAGTAACAAACTAAAATAATTGATCTTGCAGTATAAATTTAATTTATATTAAAAAAAAAACAATTATTTATAGAAATTCTCATAAACAAAAAAAAAAATGTTTTTAAGAAAAATAACAAACGAAAAAAAAAATATTTATTGAAAATAGAATGTATAGAACATGTATAGAACATTTAAAAACAAAAAGATCAAAATTAGTTAAAGAAAGTAATAATAAAAAATATATATATATATAGTATATTATATTACAAGAAAAATGCATCAAATTTTTATGCTCAAAAAACATAAATTCAAAATCTTAAAAAAAGTTACACAAATAATTAAAATTAGAATTATATATAATTATATTTAAAAATAAATTAAGAAAATATTTAAAAAAAAAACAAAGTAAATTTTGAATTAATAAAAAAATAAAATAAAAATATAATTTAAGATCAAAAAATAGATCCTTGTTTTTATTTCCAAAGGATATTTTATGAGAAAAAATGTTTGTCTCTCCATGGCTGGATTATAAATTTTCTTTCTAACCGTTAAATTCAAGTTTTAAGTCTCGTATTCATAAATTATAAATGCAGGCTCCGTTTTGTCTTCGACACTCTTCCTTATTTTTTGTCTGACCTCTGACTCTTCGAATCCCTCTCCATTGTTTCGCTGACGACAATACCCTCAGCTTTTCGTTTCCAGATTCACAAGCCTATTCTAAGTTTATATAAATAGTTTATGTAGTTTTTTCGCGGTTACATTTTGTTCCCCCGGCTTTGAGTAACTTTTAAATACATTACAGAATCATGAGCAAGAAGTTATCAATTTATTTAAGAAAAAAAAAACAATCATATAAATCGTTTGTATTATAAAAAAAAAAAATAATATAAAAAAATTTATTTAAATTTGTAAGAATTACCTAAACTAAAAACTAATATTAAAGAAAAAAGAAAGCCATTTTTCAGTAATGTATCGTATGGGGTTTTTGAGTATTTGCAAATTTTTCCCACAAATAAACTCTAAGTTTGTAGAGCCAAAATAGTAAAAATGAAAAAACGAAGCAACAAATTATGGCAATGATAACTGAGATGCAGGCCATCAATGGAGATTCTCCCCATTTAAGAATTGGATAGATGTAAGAAGTTCCATGCCTGAAAAGAAATATAATTTTAAAAAATTTCAAATTATTTTTTTTTAACAGAAATACTACATCAAAAATTTAACTTACATTCCTGTTCCTCCACAAAAGTAATAGATTATCGAAAATATCAGGTAGACCAAACCAATAGTCAGTGGATAGACAAAGTGTAGTATGCGGGAGGGGAATGCTACCACAAAGTGATCTATCACCATTACAAATGAATTAGCTGCATGTTGCATAATGTTGTAGGGATTTCCAGCAGAAGATGGATCGTCTGTAAGAAAAGAACATTAACATTTTAAGACTTTTTTTGAATTAATATTAACTTTAATGTTTTGAATTTGATAATATAGAAATAACCAAGACGCAATAAACAGACGTTTTATTTAGCACCTCTCGATGGGGATTTGAGCTTAAATTTGACAGTTCTGAGTTAATTAATTCGATGGAACTTGTTGGTCTTGTTGTGGGCATGCAGTACGAGGGTGGGTCAATAAGTTCTGAAAATAAAAAAAAAAAATGGATTCGCCACCTCAAGTCTTTTATTTTGATTGTCAAAAAAGATGTGACAAAAAAACGCCCCAAATTTTTCAGACAGATGTGTCAAATAGTTTTGCTGGGGCAGCCATTTTATAGACATAGACATCTTCGAGTATTTTCGAAAAATATGAACTTCGAATGCTTTTATTAAAATACTGTTTTTTACGAGGAAAAATCATCACGCAAGCCAAATAAAAGCTTGACAAATATTTTGGGGATTCTTGACCATTGATTGGAACAATTCACCACTGGTTTACTCAATTTCGGTCCGGGCGTTATACTACAAGTGATGCCGAACGTTCTGGTCGCCCAATTGAGGTCGGGAATGGCCGATAAAATCCACAGTTTGATATTTGAACGATTGGCGGAGTGAAGGTGCGCGAGCTTGAAGAGTTCACGAGCTTATCACATGTATTAGTGGATTTAGTGGATTCATCAGTGAATCTTTTCAGATACACCACAAAATAGAAAAGGCCAAGGAACAGTCGAACCAATAAATTATCTTCGTAAATCAAAGCAGAAGAAGGTCAAAGTGGGGTTTTCAGCAAATACTGAGATTTTTTGGATGTGCACCGCGGGCCGTGTTAATCACATCGATTACCTTGGAAAGGGTAAAACTGGTGGATTTGAAGCAAAAATCGGCACCAGGTGGCGCACAAGTCCACAGTTAGTTCCAATCGCAAATTTGCATGAGTTAGGTTACGAAATCTTCCCTCATCCAGAACTTTCTCCAAATTTAGCCCCTGCTACTATTTCTTGTTTCCAAACATGTATAAATGGCTCGGAGGTAAGATTTGGGTCGAATAAAGATACCATTATTTAAAAATATGCTTATTTTGAAGCGCTCGAAAAATCGTGATATTTTGGGGACATCAAAGAATTCGAGAAACATTGGATGAAGTGTACCGAGCTAAGAGAAGACTATTTTGAGAAATAAAATGATTTTATGCCGAAAAAAGTGTTCCTTATTTAAGTTTCAGTAACTTATTGACCTATTAAACAATTTTTCATGATTAAAAAATTAACGACGACCTTGCTGACATATTGAACGACGAAAAAGAGAAAGACGTTTTCGAAATATATCCTGCTGGAGTTTTAATGAAGTCTTGGGAAATCTTAAAATTGCATTGTCTGCTAGAACGACACCTAAGAGCTATTCAGTGTTAGTAATAAGTTGATGCTAGGTCCTAAAATTGTTCTTATTCTTTTACAATGAAAGCCCTGAAATCTTTTGTAGAGTACAAAAGAGAAATGTTTGAAAAATACGAAGAAGAAGGGTGCAATTTTATCAAATACTGATGAATATCTTGAAACACGCTCTAGATCAACAAAAAATGTTAGACCCAATTAACTGGGTTACTCAGATATTTAGCAGTCATGAAAGAACTGATCAGTGTCTCAGAATGGATTTGGTTTTTCGAATCATTCAGAGGAATTGAATTTATTTGTGCTTCAAGAGGCTGCCAACAAGTAATTCAAAATATACAAGGGCAATCTTGAAATCAGTCTTGTGAATATTTGGTCCAGTTTGTTGCCCTAATAGACTGCAATGTCGACAATGAACCAATCATTGAAATGTATTTATTGCTATTAGTAGCTAATTGCAGCGGAGAATGTTCATTTTCTAAAATGAAAATTTAAAAAAAATAGTAGATTGCTAACGACGATGAAAAATTTAGCTAATCTCTTATTCCTCAGAGAGAGAGAGAGAGTGATTTACCTTGAGGAATAAACTAAGAAGGAATCATTAGTGATTTTACTTGTAAGAAAGCAAAAAAAAAAAGAAGTCTTTCGCTTACAGAAATGTACACAAATGCATATAAACTGTTCTACATCGTCAGAGAGGAATAAAGAATTAAAAAAAAAAAAAAAAACAAAAAATTGTAAAAGTTTTTATATTGGAAATTTGTTTTTTAAATGTGAAAGTAAAATTATAGATAGATTTGTATCAATTTTAGGGACCTATACTCTATTAAATGCCCTGGAGCTCGCTCCAAAACCCCTAAATCTTATTCTAAAAGCTGTAGTGAGAAGAAACAGTCCATAATACCGTGTACTAGTATGTGATAGATAGTTTTCTGGTGCATTTTAAGGATATCCTGACCCAGGCCAAAACAAGGAAGTATTGCGAGAAAGTTTGACGATGGACGGCTGCAATTGCAAGAGATCACCCCTTTTCCGATCGAGTTTCTAACAAATTTTTAAGAAGTCCCCAAAGTGAACCAGGACCTAGTGACCAGGACCGTGATACCAGGAACGGAGGGGACCTACAATTTTCTGCCGATTCCGAACAAGAGATATACTTTTAGAGAATTTGTCAATTCCTCGCAAGAGGCAGTACACCCCTGAAAAAAGTATTGAGAGCCAGTGGAAAAATTGCCAAGCAGCCATTAATTTGCCCCTTCTGACGTACTGAGTTTTTCACGACCACCACAATGAAACCCCTTGTTTGACGATGAGTGTCGGTAAGCAAATGCAGCTAAGCAAAAGACATAAAAAAGCGCTGCAGTGAAGGACCAGAGCTGTTTGCGAGGTCTACGAGCAAAAGATGAGAGAAGAACACCGGCTTTTCACAAACAAAAAGAAGGAGCATGAGAAGCGCTCGATGGAGGAAATAGAGGGATGCCATAGCAGGAATAGGAGAGGATATAACCATGAAGTGTACAGGCTGTACAGCGAAACCAACCTAGTTAAACGAGCTAAAGTCCAACGACTGAGATGGCTAGGTCATGAAGAGCGAATGGACCCATTCAAATGCTCCGGCTCGAAAAGACCTTGAATCCAACCCGAGGATCGGCGCAGCAGAGGAAGACCGCGACTTAGGTGGCACATATAAGTGGAAATGGATCTTAACCAACTTGACGTACGAAACTGAAGACAGCTAGCTAGGGACAGAGCAAGTTTGGAGAAGGAGGTCGTATTCCACCCCGGAATGCAGCGCCACCTTAAGTAAGTAACTTAAATTTCATATAAAACTGATTTAAACGACTATATTAAACGATTAGATACAGGCTAAAACGAAGAGAACGAAGAGGGGGGGGGGGAGACTGAAGGACATTACTAAAGTTTTTAGACACTGTCAAGAATAAATATTCTTTTTTTAGCCGTATTTCACGAATGTGGCTCTATTTTTTTCTTCTAGCCAATGTACATCGGTATGTCCGTTTGAATCCTTTCCTATTTTTCTAACGATCGCACCGCTCTTAAAAATTTAAAGGCTAGTCAAAACCCCGTAAGCGCGCTTAATTTAAAATGTTAGTCACTCATCTACATATATGACTATATTTTGCATTATAAAAAATATTTGTTGCTTTCGACCGACTGGTCTACTTGACAAACTTTGTCGGAAGACCTTTATAAGTCGTAATTATAGGTTTGAAGTTTATTGAATTTAAAAAAATTTCATACTTTGACCATGATTCTGATAAAAAGCACTTTTGTAAATGTTGCACGTATTCTGGTTTGACATCCATGATGTTATTATTTTCTTATTAAATTATTTTATTATTTTAATTTTAGTTTTTTTTTTAATATTCTAACGTCAGTAATTGAGATTAGTCGTGCATTTTATTAATTTATTTAATCTACTTTAATGATCGCAAAAAAAATAAATATACCAATAATAATGATATAAATATTAAATTGTTATTACCTTAAAATACTAATATTTTTTTTTTTGTTCGTAAGATAAGATTGTTTTAAAGAAAATTGTTTAATCATTATATTGTACACGTTATTCAAGCATAATAAAGCAAATGCATAAATCATATAATAAATTTATTAATACAAAATTCTATTTCTAGAAAATCATCAGGGTACACCAATAAAAACTGTGTATATATTGTGCTATATAGTCACGTGAGATCTAGTGCCAAAGAAAGTTTAAATATCTAATATTAATTTTCAGATACAAATTTAAAAAACTGCCAAAACAAACACATATTATTAGTTGACATTTTTCTATAAATTATAATTAAGACCTTATGTAGAGGAACTTTCGCTGGCTATAGTTCTAGGGGGGTAGCGTTACTCTGATTGTGTTTTAGCGAAAAAAAGGTTGGTGTGTTTTTTTCTTAGCAAGATTTTTAAAGGTTTTCTACAAAAGTATAAATCAAGCGGTGTCAGTTTGTTTGTTATTGATGGCTCCTCGGTGTAAACTGGCAACGGATAGTATTGCGAAAAATGTTCTTCGGTTAAGGCTTTTATTCTTTACATTTTTGGATACAAACGACTGTGAATTTGTTGGTTTTTCGTGTTTTACTAATGTTAACCCTCATACAGCCAAAAACGAACAACGTATGTATAACCAGAACCTAAGACCCTAAGTCTTAATATTTCAACAAAGTGGATTTCATTATACCGCTCGTTAATGTGTAAGTACGTTTATGCGTCTTTACATTTGATCATCTTTACGACCACTGCACAGCGAAGTGAAGCCTAAGAGAATGGGTGGATTCCCTTCAAACCTGCGGCAGAGCATTTGTGTATGATTTTTTAGAAGATGAATTTGAATTTTTGGCCTAAGTCAGCTCGAACTGATACAAATCAAAATTGTATTAAGGGGAGGTTCTCCTTTTTCTCGCGACCAAAAATGCATTTTTTTCCATTTTTTTTTCTAGTGAAATATGTGTAGAATATGTAGCTAAAACCGTTTGTCCGAATACTTTTTTTTTATTTATTTATAGAACAAAAACATAAAACATATAAATTTGGCGTCTATATATCCATACCATGGTAAGCAGCGGTACCATATGGGCCACATGTCGACACTACATGAGACATGAACCACCAGGTGTCGACACATGAGCCATGACTCGAAAAAAAACTTTAAACGCGTTTTTGTCGAAACCACGTTTCTCCAACTATTGGCCACGATTACTTTAAAACTACTTGACGGATCGTCATAATTTTTTTTTGTTTTTAAGCTTATTAAATTTATTGGAGTCTGGACGAAAATCATATGTACATATATCCAAAACTTTTTTTTGTACAGCGCTCAGAAGAGCGAAAAAAAAGTGGAAAAAATGAACACTAAAATTCAAGCGTCCGCCATTTTTTTAATTTTTGACTTTGTGCAATTATGTTGGTCCAGACTCCAACTACACTCTTCTACTCGTATTTTATAAGAAACTTTGATTTTTTAATTTTCGATCATTTTTTCAGGAGCTAGAGTGGCCAACAGCGAACAACTATTTTTTGGAGGTGGTCTCGTTCCGAGGCGCATTGTTTTTTAACAACCCGGTATTTTCTGATGAAAAAATTATTTTTTGTACTTAATATGATAATAAACAAGTAAAAAAATTGAGTTAATTCATTCCTTTCATTAAACAAAAAAAAATCATTAAAAAGTGTCATTTTTGACACTGAAAAAGGAAAACCTCCCCTTAAAAAATAGTGCCCATAGGAGTTCTTAGCTTTTGTAGCAATAGGTCCTCTGTTGAACTGATGGCTCATAGATAGATATGTAGATAGGTATTAGATATTAGATTGCTAATTCATTTGATAGAATTTAACACTTATAGAAAATGCGATCATTTGGGTTCGATGAGTCTTTCGTTAAATTACTTTTTTGACAGTTCAATGGAAGACATTTTTTTCGAACGTCACGTAATCGGTGTAGACTTAGGCATGTCTCGTTTGCGGATGAATGCAAGCTAGCAGCATTCGAGATATCAGCCTGTGTTTCCGGAAGATCAACAAAATGAACTATTGATATTAATGTCTTCCATAAACAGGCTTAATTAACTTCTCTAGTAGATCCGACACAACAACGAAGTGGTAAAAACTGTGGTTACACAGTGCATACCCATACCAATGAAGGAATAGTAAAATAAATGATGGAGTCGTTCAAAGTCTTTGATAAAAGTCGTCCAAAAGAAGAGTTGACAAAAAAAATGGATTTCAGGTACTACATTCTGAAAATGCTGCCAGTGCAGATTGTGCCCATTCCGAAGAAAGGTGCTTCCAACCAAATTCCCAAATACTAACTGATGTCACTTCTCAACAATAGCAGTGAAAATTCCATCATACCTGACATGCAATTCGGCTTCCGCGGAAAATACTTAACCTTGTATCCATTGCTGAAATTCCAACAAGATATCACCACTGCCCTGAACACTCATGGTGTCACTATCGGATGCTTTCTGTATGTCGAGAAAGCATCCGACAGCGTGTGGATAGATCGCCTAACCCACAAACTTCATATAAATCAAGTGTTTCCGCCATTAATAAAAATTCTAATTTGAAAACGAATTCAAAACGAAAGTTGTCGTGAAATTTTCGTTAAGTTCGTCTCTTTCCTCAGTTCTAGGCTGGCTGACTGTTAACCATTCCCGCATGCGTTCTATAAGCAGAAATCTATGTAATCTACAAATATGAACAGGAGAATTTCTCACTTCCTCATAAAAGGCAATAGCCTTGAAAAAACCAATTTAGATTTCAGGAGGCCGCGGAGGGGTATCTTATTACTAACCATGAAGACAAGGGGTAACACGTTTGTATATTTAAAATCAAACTCTTCACAAATTCATACAAATAACCAAATTCCTTGGATTAAGATAAGCCACAGAATAGACTATCGGTATATAGCTTATTTCAATTGTTAAAAGTCTGCGATAAATCAGCTAGTGGCTAAAACCTTTTTTATAATAATCTTTAACTGATATACTCATTATCATTTCATATCAATTAAGTAGCTTTACACTTTTTTTTTTTTTTTTTTTTTTTTGAAATTTCGCACTCACTTGGTAGAAGTAACGTCCAAAACATCAAAGTAATTACCGTCGCCAAAACCAATGCCGACCAATGAATCATCCAAAATATTTTAACACTCCAGCCCTGTTCGACTGCATCCACTGCAAGAATAAAAATCAATTCACTATGAACTTGTAGATTCGAAGAACAAAAAGAAACCTTTGTCAAAGTGCCATAAAGTGGTTAGAACAGCCCCATAAGTTGTTGCAATCATGCACAAAATAAAACCCCAGTCAGTGAGATAGATGAAGAACCTTGCATTGTCGAAGAACTTTATCGCAGTAGCTATGCCAGCGGCAATATAAAATCCAGCCACACACCAACGGAACAGAAGATACCAGAAGGACCTATCTCCGGATTGCCACTATTTTCCAAGAGAAAAAAAAATGTATATCTTATAGCAAAGAGAGGAAAACCTTAACTTACTTGAGATTTATAGAAATCCTCAACCGGATAATGACCCAAACGAAGGTTCTGCACTTGAAATTGTTCGGAAAGAGTTTTCGTAAATTTCGAACAACATCCCTGCTCTCTCATCGTACCGATACCGTTTAAGTGAATGGTCGGTTTTATAATGCCAACATTGTTAGCAGGTGTTGTCGAAATCAGTCTTTTGGCACACTCGGCCAATTCCATTCCCAACAATACCGCTTTTATCGTTCATATCGTTTTGCTATCGGACAGAAGCTGTCTTGTTATGGCAAGCTTGATAAGAGATGGCCCTGAAACTATAAGTCTTATTCCGAAGAATTCTATTATGGAATGGATTTTTATCTTTTTGCTTATGTATATTTTTGTATTATCGGAGAAACTCTTATCCTGAAATAGAGCTATCACCTCCATGATGACGGTGTGATATGGTCTTCTCACTTGATATTCAAGTTGAAACTAAAAGCTTGTATACCTATACATAGTTTTTGGAAAATGATTAAGAAACGATTTGTTATCGCTGGGAATCTTTATGACGCTGACACTATTCATGAAACCGGGTGTTTTGGATTTCGAAATAAAATAACAGAATACAAACTGTCATAAATACAAGTCGTGATAGCTAAATGACTAATTAGGGCGTGTGACTATGAGTTAAAAAATGGAACACAGTTTTATTTATGTACCTTGATAATTTTAAATATATATATGTGGGTTCCGTAGATACTGTTTCTACTATGTTACACTTATTGTTCATTGTTTATTTTTTTACTACAGCTGATAGCTTCTAATTTTAAGATAAGAGATTGCCGAAAAAAAAGATTGATATGCAAAGGTGATTCGATGTATTGTCTGATGTCTGACTGTCCGAAACGGCAACAACATCGACTTCCTGGAATATGGTTAACTTATTAGTCAATCATGTTGTGAGTCATTATGATCAAGAAAACACGGCGCAAGATAGTCATCTTCCTGCAAGGAATACTCAAAAAGTTTTTCAAAGCCACCTTTTTTAGATTTGCAGTTCTGCGGTGTATTCATTTTTATAAACCTGTATCTATTCATTGTATAGGTAGAAAAATTAAAAGCTGGATCGACGAACATGAACTTGGGGATCAAAGCTTTTACGTGGCTAGTTATTGAAGATAACTAAGATAATGGAGATAGTGCATATAGAAGTCAAAAGAACTAAGAAAAATTGAATTTTTTCTTTGCTTTTTAATTTTTTATAAAAATAAAATATTCGTAAATTTTTTAATTCCAAAACTCTTTAAACTACTTTAGAGACCAACAATGCGAAATACTAACAAATGAGCGTAATTTAATAAGATATACGACAATATCCCAAAAAGTAGAAAATTTAAAGAAAAAGTTATAATCTTATTTCCGTTATGCGATTATTTTGTCAAAAACCTGAAACACATTTTTTTTAAATTACCTTATGCAATAAATGTATGAATTTTAATCGAAATCGTTTTCGAGAAAATTTGTTAAGCCCGAAACCGTTGTTTTGTTTTTAAACAAAATATTTTAAATATATTTAAAAATAAATAAAAAAAAATACTATAAGAATCCAGAGTTTGAAGCATGCTAGAACTATCGCAACTGGAGACCACCGGCACAGCTAAATATATTTGTATAGTATATACGATAGAAAGAGTGTTTTCCACCGCTAGGAAAGCTGCCCTTTTGTTTTAGAGTTTCCAAATTTCATTTGTTTAAATTTGATGGTTCGCCACAACCATCTTGGACACTGGCTCAGGTAGTTTAGTTTACACCAGCAGGATAAGTTATCCAAGTCCATTTGAAGTTTAAGGCAGTCACTATTGCTTGTTACTTTCAAAAATAATTTGAGATCATCAGCATATACAAGACATTGGCTAAAATTGATATGGTTAACAATTAAAAGCTCAAGTGACCTCAACTCCAAGGTGCGTTTCGCACAGGTACGACAGTGGACTCATCAGTTAGATGCTGCCGTACCCTTCTAAGAGCAAATATTGGTCGATGTTTACCGACTCTTATCAAATTTACAGCTTTAATAGACTGTGAATTTTATTTTTCACTGTCGTACCTGGGCGAAACGCAAATTGGAGTTGAGGTCACTTGAGCTTTTAATTGAATTTAATTCAATCACTCCACTTAAACAGAATTAATTTTCATATCTTCATTGATATGGTTGACAATGTGATCAATAAATATTATAAACAGCAATGGGCCGAGGTGGCTGCCCTGTGGAACACCAGAAGAACAACTAATAGGTCGTGAAGTATATTCATTAATTTTTACTTCCTGGATTCTACCCATTAAAAATGAACCGATCCATTGAAGAAGGCTTGAGTGAATACCGAAAATTTCAAGTTTACAAAGCAATATTGTGTGACGAACTGAATCGAAAGCCTTACTGAAGTCCGTATAGATAGTATCAACTTGGCTTTGGTTCTCTATAGATTCAACCATAAAAGAAGAAAAGCATGCTAAATTTGTAACAGTTGACCTACCTGAAATAAATCCATGTTGGTGAATACTAAGACTAACGTGTTCCTTGACTAAAAAATCAAGCTTATTTGTAATTAAGTTTCAAAAAGTTTAGGAATCGCAAATAGTTTACAAATTCCCCTGTAGTTCGCAATATTGTTTTTTGAGCCCGATTCAATAATTGGTATCAAGTAAGATGATTTCCATTCATCCAAGCACATTCCAGTAGACAAGGAAAGATTGAAAATAATTAGCAAAGGAAGGCAAAGGGAATTTGAACATCTTTTTAATATAAGTGCAAGAATGCCGTCAGCGGCGCCAGGTTTTGCATTCTGTTTAAGACTTTGCAGTGACTTCAGCGTAATAATTTTGATCATGAATTCATAGTTCACTCTAAGCTCCTAATTTGGAGACTTTTTGTAATAGAATTAGAGGATTTATTTCAACATAAAATACCTCCAGAGTATGTTACGAAAACACAAGCATAACATTTCCAATAAAGAGAAAAATTTCATACACAAAAATGCCGATTTTCATAAAAAGTTTTGGAGGTTATTTTCTACCATTGCAAGTGTTTAATTATATAATGAAAGAAATCACTCAGTTGAATTTTTAACATTTTCACTTTTTCGGTTGCCAAATTATCCAACAAACTCACAATTCTATAAGAAAATCAATTTTCTGAGTAAAATTATGTAAAAATATAGAATAGCTATTTTTGTAACCCTTGAGCGACAATATCAATAATTTATTTTCAAATATAAAATACCCCAGTGTATCACATCAATCGGAGGTTAACACACTATCCCATATAAGATTTCCATTTCAATTAAAAGAAACATGCACACAAAGCATTTTTTGTTGTTATTTTTCTTAAAATATTTTCTTGAGTGAATTTTCACTCTCAGTTCTTGCTATTTTAAACCGATAAATCACACGACACTGATTTTATTGACTTCTCACCTCACGCAATTAATTGCACTCCAAATCAATAAATCAAAAAAATTGCACTCAAATGCTCTCGAATAAAATTATTTAAAAAAAACCCAAGCGATATCAGAACACAATGAACTTTTATTAATGAAAATGCAAATTAGTCTTGCTATGGCCTAACCCTGGCGGCGAATCAACCATCCCATGAGACAAACTCTCACTCTCAAATATTGTATGTTCTCACATGCTGCCCGTCGCGCCGCGTCGCCGTAGGTTATCAAGCATAAAATAGCCTCTACTTAGACTTCAACGATAACTAACGCCGCCGGCAAAAAGTGCATTCCGAGACTTGTGACGTTTATGACATAACAATACAAGTCCATCACTTAACCCAACGCCGCTCTTCGGAAATTGCCACAACTCAGACAGAATTATGCACTCAGGCATGACGATGGCGCGGTATAGCCGTGTGGGGGGAAAAGTCCCACATGCCTCTTCTTCGATTTCGCACAAGTCGGCAGACCTGAAGGGGTTCCCTCATCGGCCGGCGGCGCGGCCACGAAATGTGGTAGCGAGGCACACAGTTCAAACGTTAAATACTAATTTCGGCACTCTGCCAATTTCTCACACTTTTCGACAGTTCAGGGACGTTTACTTAGTATGTCCCATCTGATGGTCAACTATCATTCCGATAGGGCGCTCAAAAGTGTTGCGAAAAATTTGGCCCCTTATCAAGGCCCCTTCACAGTTCTCTGGGGTTAATTTAATTAGAGTGATTTTTTTTTTCGTTTTTATAATTTCTTGTCGGGTTTATTGTGATGGCTTGAAGTGTTAAACAGATCAATTACCCGTCTGCTAATATAATTTTTTTTCGTTTCCTTCTTTTTTTTATTAATTTAGTGAGACGAGGCGCACGAACGACACAACACAGCCGGCCACAAATTCTATAGTTGGCGCGTTGATAAATAATAGTAGCACCGCATTCGGTCGCTTGCAATCATTTGCTTCGGATGAATCTCGAGAGCAGCAGCAACTATTTTTACTGCTCGCAGCGGAACTCTTTCGAGCATTGCTAAATCTGCTTTATTTTCTGTATATATGTATTGTTTTGTTTTACTTTATTTTGTGTGTTTTTTTTTATCTGAGAAATTAAGTATATAGTTCGTATCGTAGATACATAAATTCGTCACACCGGTTGTTGTGCGGTAATAGTATGAAAAGACTGTGCGGTAGGTAGAAAAACGACTTAAAAGTAAATTCTAAAAAAAAAAAATTACCAACTCGAAGTTAAAGAGCCTTTTGCTGTAAATAAAGACGAGCAAAAACAAATCACAGACACAAAATGAAATTTTTTAAAAAGTGTGCAAAGTGCGTTATCAAGGAATTCACGTGGAACAACTTCGGATTTGAACACACGAATCCGGAGGATTTTGTTAAATCAAAGGCAAGTTTCAAAAAAATAAATAAAAATGAATCTATAAAAGAGACTTTGAGTGTTTATATGTGATAATATATTTATAATAAAAAAAAAATAGTTCCTTTATGTAACACCAAGGGGAGTATCTTTATTATTTTTTTGTTTGATTTGTGATTGACTTTGAAAAGCGTCAAAATCAAAATAGTGCAACATTTGCAATAAAAGTGGTGTTGATAACCTCCCTTACAGTGTGTTTTTTCAAACCTGAGATACAGATAACAGAAATAGTTATTATTAATCCAGGAAGAGCAGTGTTAGAAAAATACACAACTTATATTGTTTTGATAGATATGCTGGTATGTTGGTTGATGGTGGACAAAATGTCAAAAGAAGCAGGAGGTGGTATATTAGTTGCCGAAATTGGTATGCGTGATGGGGCTTCCGGCAGCTATATTATAATTGTGTAAACACAAATTGAAGAGTATTTATTTGAATGTATTCGAAATGCTTCCTGTACGGTTTTAGGTGACCCTGAGCAAAGCAGACTTTCGTATATTCGCCAATAGATAAGATCAAGCTGTTTGAATAGATAAAATCGAGAAGATTCTTTTCTGTCTTCTCGATGATCTGTGCCGGCAAAAAAGTCACAAGAAATAAGCAAAATATGAAGCTCACTAATTCTGGGTTAAGATTTGGATAAATTGTTGCGAAAGATGAATGAAGAGTTTTCTTTGGTAAAACGTAACTATACTACAAGTGAAGCAATAACTTAGACCAATTGAGGTATTTATTATTTAAGATCCCTTTAGAGATTTCAATACATTTCAACATTTTTCAATTATGATTTGTTCGAATAATGCTTTTTTGAGCTGTCTCAATGTGTTTTTCTATATCCCATTCGAAAACAACTTTTTAAATGTTAAAATAACATGAAATCTATTTAAATTAGAAACGCCTCAATGTTAATTTAACTGATTGATTCTGATTGTGTTATGTGAAAATGATGTATGATTCTTCTCGAATACCTTTGACTTTCAAATTTAAATAACAATCAACATCTTTTCTATTCAACATGATTTTCTTTTTAAACCAACAAAATAACGATTTTCTATGAATTAAATTAACCAACCACCGCGTCAAAATAACATGACGTGTCAGGGTTTATGTGAAAAAAATTGACTCTCATGTAGAAATTATGAAGAGAATTTACTTTTGAGCCAAAATGTTCTTAACTTATAACATATCTACAAACTTTTAAAAAAATTATCTACAGAAAGCAAAAACAAGACTACATAATAGATTTAAGAAGGGCTTAAATGCGTGATTTTGAATTGAACCATTGAATAAGGGTTATTGTTTTGGTTTTTTTGCAATTCATTAATTGTTCAACTGTATTCTATATCTTTGCACATCCTCAAGTGATTAATACTACCCTCAAAATCTAATGATGTAACACAGTGTAAGCGTTTAGGTAAAATGGAGAGAATTTAAAAGGAGATGTCGACATACATTGGTCTTGAAAATTTGTGATTCACAATGAGGTATGAGGGGATAAATTGAGGGGGGGGGGGGGGGCAAAATTATCCACAATCTAGTAGTTCGGGTAAAGAAAAAGTCTCTATATTTAACAGTACGTCCGAAGTTAGGCTCAACGGTAAACTGATGAGCATTCAATGCAACTGGCTTTTTTAATAGAACATTGTCCACAGAAAAAGTGTTATAGTTTTCTAGTTCAAAATTCTAACACTAGCTAGGCATTTATGATTTATGAAAATTGTTATAGTCATGGCCACTATCGATCGTTTGATCTTTCCAAATTTAGTAACTAATTGATTTAAACTATCGGATGATTTAATACATTCATTCGTTCATTGAGTTCAAGTAGAATTTGGATTTTAAAGATGATTTTTAAAAAGAACAATGGATTTGGTAAAAATAAGACAGGAATTTTTAGAAGGATTAGAAAACTTCCAAAATTGCTAAGAAAATTTAGATTTTACTTGTGCTCCAGAAAAGAACAATTTTAGGGCTTGCGGGTGACATCTAAAACGAAATACTCTATAAGAGCCAAAAAAGAATGTGCCTTCTATTTCTGAAACGATTAACTTTTAAATTTTATAAAAGATTGTATACAATGTCGATGGATTAAAAACCCTTAAAAAAATTGCAAAAACAATTGAGATTTTATCTATGTATGTAGTTCTCCGGAAAAGGCCAATTTAAGGGCTTTTGGGTGACATTAAAACCGAAATAATCTATGTAGATCAAAATCAAATTTTCTATGTGTCAAGCCATAAACTATCAAATTCCATCATGGAATGGATATAATATCATCCAATAAACAGTTCCTTGTAAAAAAGATAATTTCAAATAAAAATTCAAATATAAGTTTCCCTAAAACCTCACACAGCACCATCAAAATATTATTCCCAATTTTCGAATTCCAAAACACATACAGAATATAGATAGGAAAACAAAACCCAAAAGTTTACACGAACATAGACGAGCGAGAATGAAGAAAATTAAAGTAGTAAGTACATATGTATATAAGTAATATGTTAATACAAAGCACGAGATTGAAAAATTAGTAAACTGCATAAAATCGTTCAGTCCTACAATTGTTAAAAAACATTAAGCTACTATCGAATAAGTAGATACAATCATAGGTAGTATTCAATCATAACCCTTTGTAAATAACAAATGTCATAAACAAATTGAATAGCCCAAAAGTTGTTTAAAAGAAAAAATAGTTTTTGGAATGCAATAATATTCGAACCTATTCTGAACTAAACTTTTCCAAAATTCGTAAAATTGTTACAAAATAAATTTAACCACAATCCTCTTTCCTTCATGCTATTTTTTTTGTCAAAAAAAATTTAATAACAAATTTTATTGCGACCGCATTAGAATTTTATTTAATAGAAATCGTTAGAGTCGTTTTCAAGGATGATAATTGAAGAAAAAATATATTCTACTCAAAGTTAACAGTCAAATGCTCTGAAAAATTGTACAAAAGTGAATTTTTCTGCGGGATAAATCTCTCTACCCCTCTTTGAAAGCGAATCCACAAAATCTAACGAAGCTAATTCAGAGGACTTCGACATTTCTTTCTCGGTCTCCAATATACTCGTAACATGTTTTAGGCGCAAAAGTACTTTTAAGTTCGTTAAATACAAACAGAGAAAAAAAAACATTGTTAACCTTGTTAAATTTACAAGATGCCCTATTAAGTTGTAGAAAAATCAAAAACGATTTCAATAACATTGTATCCATTGTTAAATCAACATGATACTATTTCGAATAATATTGTATGTAGTTAGTTTAAGAATTTTTTGTGTTATTTCAACATTGAATTCCTTTAAACTAAAATTCTTCGTAAGATTTTGACATGATTGCAGTGTCAATTAAATTTAAATTTTACTACATAGCTAATTAAATTTAGGTTTCAAAAAGTTATGTTTAAAACTGCTTACCTGATAAATTTGACTTGGTTATAAGTTGAATAAGCACGCAACGTCTTTGCTAAAGAGTTAAATACAACATCATATTAACCATCTAAATTGCATCTTAGTCGATGAAATGAAGCTTCGTATAACCTGAAAGGAGTAGTGATTTATTTTGTAAATATAAAACATTACAAAACATTTTGAAAAATAATAATTTCTGGTTAATATTACATAATATTTTAGCTGGGTGTTATATTGCACTTCAAATTGAAAAAAATACACGACTATATCGTCTGCCACGTTTGTTAAAGCCTCAAAGTATTTTTCAACAAGAAAACGATTGTTGTTCTTAAGAGAAAGTAAATAATATTATAAAAACAAAAATCCATTTTTGGCTTATTTTCCAAATTTCTCCTCACAAATTAAACATACATATATCTGGAACATTTCCAAAACAACAATTTGGAAATTTTGAAATTATGAAAACAGATAAAACACATAATCTGGATGACAGTGAATGAATTTTACAAGAACCAACATTTGCTCTGCCAAAAAACCGTTGCACATGTTTAGACACCTTTTGCAAGTCCAAACGAGCCCACCAAAATTTTTGGTCATAAGAATACGACTTCGTTCTGGTCTAGGAATCGTTGGGCCTGATATCCTGTCGTTATTGTTTTTCGTCGTTTTCTGCGACGGAGAATGTTTTGGTCTCCTGGCTTTACTCTTCTGAATTCTCTGTTGAGTTCAATCATCCCTGATGACGATGAGGCACACTTTTTAGTGTTAAGAAATATATTTGGAGGATTTGTCATTTCCTCGCCAGAGGCAGAACCTCTGAAAAAATGTGCGTTTTTTAGGTGGCATGGGGTTGGAATCGGTCGACGTACCCTCGTTTGCGTGACAGTTCAAACCCATTATTCTTTTTGTTTGACACAAAGTTTATTTTAAAGGAACCTATAAGGTATGTTTTTTAAGTGTAATACAAATTCAGGCTAAATAATAGCTGCAAGTTCAAGTAAGAGCAAATGTTGGTATAACAATGGTTCATGTTGTTTTAATACGATCCATTGTTAATTCACAATGAAATACGTTTGTTTTAACAATAAATTAATAATATATATTTTGACAATATTAAAAGTAAGTTCTATCATACGAATTTCAATAAAACATGATCTGCATTGAGACTTAGAAATCATAAATAAGTTAAATTAAATTTAAAATCACTGAAGTGTGCTGCTAGTACTTGACCGCTTTCAAAGCTATACTCTGGCTAAGTATTTTTGCTATAGATATAAGGAGCACAACAATCGAAACTCTGAATGGATTTGAAATGCACACTTTCAAGTAGCTCTCAACACTCAGTGTAATACATTTGTTAAGGCCAAGTTTTTCAATTCTAGACCCTTTCCAGATTCGGTTTCACTCCTAAAACATGTTTGTCATTCAACTTTTATGTAGAGTTAACTCTGGACTAACTCTCTGTTAACTTAAGTATCAACTAATAATAATTAAATGTATGATTCAACTTAAAGTAAGTATTTTAAAAAAAGGCCTCCATTAAAACAGACAAAAATTTACCTTAAAGCTCTGAATGTTTCACTTGCCAACTCATTTCGTAGAACCTGGAAATAATAAGGTATACACTTTTACCACTTCTGGTGGTTCCCATGATTCTCTGAATTTTAAGAGATCATTGATCACCTGTTGCAGTTTGTAGGAAGAGGCAATTGAAGAAAAATCACATTATTTTTTAAAATTTCAGGGAAATCAACAAACTGAAATCATCCACTTTACTTGAAGAGGTAATTAAGGAACAAATCTTTTGTGAAGTTTTTATTCACAGAATTGCTTGCCGTCTTTTCCGAGTATTTATATAAACATTCTTGAAGCACAGTTTGCTGTTAATTCGCCGCTGGCAGAAAGTGTTAAGCGTCAGTTGATTCTGATTAGAAAAATTTATTTACAGAATAAGGTTCTTCTAATAGTATTCGTATTTAATAAAGAAAGTGACGAAAAACAATATCTCCGCTCTCTCATGTATACCTTGAGGTAACCCCACAAGAAATAGTTTTACATAGCCCTGGTCAGAGAAATGAGGATGCTATTAAATGACTGAAACCAAGATGGGAAATGATGCGACCAGCTAAAATTGGAAGAATAAAAGTGCCATTGTCATTTTAGCTGTGTATGCTGTTGAAAACTTATGTTCTGCTCGTTTTTCTGTCCCATCTTGTACACAATTATTTCTGCATTAGGGTGGTTATTACTTGTTATTCAAAAAGCAAGGTAAAACCCTAAACCAGCTCTAAAAAGTAAAAATATTGTTAAGCCTCACATCGCCTATTTCAACAAGAGGTCAATTTTCCAGAATAGCAATTAATAGCCTTTTTTTTTTTTTGAAAGAGTGAATGGCTATAGGTCAGCTAATTTTAACACGCAAACAACAACAAAACTAAAAGCGAATATAATGTAGATCAGCAATCAGAGTGGGCATAAATTGAATTTAAATTGGTGAAAAGTTGAGAGTTTAGATGGCGCTTAATTCAATTATACCAATCAGAGTGAACAAATGTTCAAAGTAAAGATGGCGCTTAATTCAATTGAAGAGAAACAAAATTGAACTGTGACATACGGCACTGATTTTGAAATTGAAAAAAAGAAAAATGAATATAAGAGTTAGGATAAGAGTGAGGATAAGCATTTTATTCACTTTTATTTGTTGCGCTGCTTAAAAGTTTCACCAAAAATTTGATTTTAATTTGAATCAGTATTCTTTTTGAACGTTTGATGTTTAGAAATCCTAAACGATGATGTTAAAATTGAATTCAGATTTTAGTACAAGGGCTATAACATAGGTAAGTTTCGAAGATGCTTGGTAAGGTAGGTAAAAATCGCAACCACTTTCAGTCTAGCCCCATGTACAAATGGGCGCGGAAGTGCACCATTTTGATACCATACCTCGCGTTTTAACCTGTGGATAGAATTGTCTTGGGGAATTGTGGAGCTTCTCACGGAGTCAGCGAGTTTGGATTGATTTAAAAAAGAAAGGATATTGTAGGGTCTTATGTGGCTTATTGTGTTTGCTTTTGAACAATAATCCGGAATTGCGATCACTTACACAACTAGACCACCACAAACATCCGAAACCATCTAAATTGTGCTAAACTAGGCAGCTTATAAACTGGTGCTGAAGCAATGATTGAGTGATCATCCCGTCAAAGGTCACAGGTCTCAGGAATAAAACGGAGGGCACAGCACAGAAGTAACCGAAAATCGTTTTAGAGCCATTGAGAAAAGAGATCAAGTCTTTGATCTTCACTTCCGAAAAACAATGGCATCTACAGAGAAAATGAATGTCTGATATCTTTTTCCGCTGATCGTTTGAGCTACGACACTGAGTGTTGAGACTATTGACTAGTTTCGCTGCATGCTCTCCTATTGGCGACTATCAGCCATGATCCTGGCTATGCCCTGCCTGGGTCGGCATATCAGAACTTGTGTTGGGGTTTTACGACAAGTGAGCCCATTCTTCCTAGATACGAGTATAATGCAATTAGTTAAACTGCTGTTGATTCGTTAAGACAAATTGAGAAAATATTGCCCTCCATAACTCGGAGCGGAATGTTGACTCTTTCCGGAGGTGAGCAATGCAGTGCTTATCCTGGTCAGCTCGTCTGCCCATTCATTCCCATCAATGTCGATATATCCCAGAACCCAGATAAGAGTGACACTGAGGTTAATATTCAGGCTAGAAAGTTCAGTCCGCCATTGTTGGACCAATTTGGAGGATTTATACTAGAATTAATGGCTGTACCACCCGCCTGGCTGTTTGGATCATATTTATTTTCCAAGTTCTGGTTTGGATCTTGTTTAAGTACCTTGTTTCGTTCCCTGATAGCCAGTGCAGAAAAGGCCTACACATACATGTATATTCGGAGTCTGAGAAAAGATTCCTGAACCAATACCACACTCCATCTTTCGGCCTTCAGTAAAAAAGTTATGTCGAAGTCTTTCGTCACGACGTAGATTTTTTGTGACTTTTAAGAAATTATATGTCGGAAATTTGGTAGAAATCATTGAAGCCGCTTATGAGAAAATTAAAAGAAAAAGAGAATCTTTGTATAGGAGCTACACGTTCTAGATGTGGTTAATTAATTAAAAATTTGAATTTTTCTTCTATGAAAATAAAAATGCTCTCTGCCAAATTTGAAGCAACTTTGTTAAGGCTCTATATACCTGGACAGACAACCATACTGATGGACAACATGACGATGACGAAAACAACTTCTTTCGTAATATTTATTTTGATCAGAGAACAATTTGTTTCTTTACCACACATTCTCGTAAGAATGTCTTCAAGAATTGGCCACATTATACCTTTGAACCACAAGATCAAGATCGTGCAACCAGTCTATAACTATTTAACAGTCGTTCATTTTACTTTCATACACGTAAAACCAAATTACTTTATCAAGTTCAGTTTCAGAAGATCATCGTCTTTGCATGTTTTCTCGAATCAACAATCTACAGGCGATCTCAAGCAGAAAGAAAGTTGCGGTCAAATCAAATTTGCATTAGATTTTGCTGACGATCAATTTTGTTTACAAAATAAATCAAACAAAAAAAGAAATTATCAGATTAGATTCGACAAGTCACCAACATTGCAATAACTTAATAGAAATTTGAAATTTTGTGTTTTGTATTTTCTCAATTCAATCAATTTATTGAAATTATGATTTTCAATATAAAAACAATACTGTTGAGTTCGATTAATTTAATCTCAACAGTTTTTTTGTTTGAAAGCCAACTAAGGTCATATTATTTCATTAAATTAGATTTTATTGGTTTAAAAGAAAAGAAAAAAAAATGGGTTTATAGTTTGGAATATATAAAATTTATAGAGAAATGTGTTTGCCCGCTTTTATCACAACTTCAAAAGTTGAATTTTTTGTACCCAGTCATAAATTACTTAATTGATGGTGTCTTCATAGATACAAGTTAAGCTGATGAATTCTTTAAGACAGATAATAGTGAATCATCTATAATAAAATTGATCTAAACTATCTAATGATCTTTTGATGGGTTTTCGTAATTAATTTAATTAATTGAGCTTTGTATCTTAGGCTCCAATTTCTTGAAAAGAAAAAGATAGATACAATGCGCTGTAATTACATATCCACTCTTTGACTAGAGAGGTATGTTGTAACTTTATTTGGGCCATATTTATATAAACTAAAAAGTATCTAACATCACTTTTTACGTCTGTACAAAATTTTAAAGACTTTGAAATCAATCATTAGATCTGACATTTTCAATTTTATCGTTTTTATTTGTGTTGGCAGTTTACTTGCTCGAAAAATAAAAATGTAACGATAAAACGGCACAATTTTAAGCAAACTTTAATTATACATAAGTGTTAAGTTCAAATCATTTTTTGAGGGGTGCCAAATAAAATCAAAGACAAAGTTTAACAGCGCAATTGAAAATGTCACGATTAATTGGCCAATAAATGAATGGCAAATTGTCCATCTAATCGCGTATCCATCAGCGATGGAGGCTTGAGATTCGCAATAAAATTTTTATGGTCGCGGTTTTTTTTTCAAATTCCAATACGATAGTGGAATTGATTATTGTGATGATTAAAGAGTTAGGGTGTACCTTTTTTTTTTTAATTATTCCGATGTTGAAGCTATGTACTACACTCAAAGAAAGTTCATCTTAAAATCATGAAATCCCATATATAAAAAGTTTTTTTTTTGCCAATTGGGATTTTTGAACTTTGGCAGCTATCTGTCAAATCAACATAGTGTTTAACAACATGTGCAAATGATTTAATTGTTTTATAAGAGTGGGTCTTGTGTTCGAGAAACATTTCGGGCGTTTCACCCATTGTTCATTAAACAACGAAACATTTCACTTATGAAATGAATCTTTTCGTTAAATCGAAGAAAATAATAATATTCATACTTTTTATGAATTTTTTCCTAGAATCATTGAAATTTTGAATTGATTAACAGGGTATATGTATTCTATTTTATACTTTACATAATATCATTCAAATTTCTACCGCTGCTTCACTGGGTGGCGCGCAAACGAAACGTCTAATTTTCCTCTGGCATACATAAATCAGACTGAATTTGAACAATGACATTAATAATGTTGCTTTCAGGGCAGTGCTAGTTTTTGGTCTATGTACATAGACCTGTGACTTAAGAAAACCCCACAAGAAGAAGTCTAACCGGGTCTAATCGCTGGCCAATTCACATCGCCTTTGCTTGAGGTAACCATATTCGGAAATCGCTCGTGCAGAATGTCCTACTATATGGCATATTACGCCCACCACATGTTATTCACATTCAAATTATCCAATTTGAGTCAAAAGAAAATCGCCAATGCCATTTTCGAAGAAGTATGGGTTATTTCTGGGGATGCATTGCCACTTGGTGAACCAAGTGTGGATTGACATTGTCCTAAATCCAAAACTAATGCTTTTCGCCATATCCGTTCCTCAAAAATGAAACTTCTTGTCGAAGCCGATTTTTTCGCTGAAATTGGGGTTCAGTCCAAGCTGATCCACAACTCAGTCATACATAATTTGCACGATGCTGAAAGCCGCATCTATTGTTTGTTTTTAGTGTAAACAAAATAGAAAGCGGACAAATTAACAATAAAACAACATGGTGGTCATGAAATGTTAAAATCTAGCAGTCTTTATTGGAAACCCTCAAATTGGCTGAGATTTAAAATATAATTTATTTATAATTCAATATACATAGTTATAATAATAATATTTTTTCAAATTTAATGAATAAATATTTTTTGGATTTTCACGCCAAATATTCAGCAATTTTGTAGGAATATTCTCACTGTTTATTAAAAAAACTAATTGTGTTTTTTTTAAGGTAGTAAATGTCTAAGATATGGCAAAAAACTATTTTTTTTTTGTAGGACGTTTACATGACGCAGCATTGTTCAAAGTAGAATTCGTTGTAATTTTAAAACAACATAACTAGCTTTATATTTGTTAATTTTCTCTATAACTCAAACATTTATGTTTGCTTGTATGTGTTAACAAAAAGAAACAACAAAGCTTAATTTAATTGCTTCGAAAGGTATCATTATCTAAAGAAGTCTTTATAAATCATTGAACTTCCTTATATGTATATAGTATATGTTAACATACGATTTTCTTCTATGTAAAACCGGTTTGCAATCATATCAATATAGTTTCACGTAATCGATAAATAATTTAACAAAGTAATTTACATTGTTGTTGATTGGTTTATAGGAAATAATGATTTACTGTTAACGAGCTTACAGCGATATATACAAAGTGTTCATTGTGTTGGGTTACATTTGGACTGAGTACGAGAAAAAATCATACTTCAGGTCAAACATTCAATTTATTATGTTCACTTAATCATCTAAAAATTCAAAGATTTATGTCTCACTTTACTTGTAGGTAGGGTAAGGCCACTAACACCATAGAGACAGTCTCAGTAGTAGCTATAGCTCAGGGTAGGGAACTTTGGAAGAAGGAAAATTTAAAGCAATTTAAAATAAAGTTGAAAAACCGCGAAAAAAGTCTACGTCTCTAAGAACTTATTGCAATAAATTCAGTCCATTCTTAGGGTGGTAAAACCACAGAGTGTGGTAACTAAAAATATTTTGTTAGTAACTACAAACGATGTCAACATTTTTTTACTTACTACATATATATACGAGTATGTACAAATGTACATATTCCTATATGTAGGTTTATCTAAATGGCAATGGCAAGTTATGAAATCATTTCCACATGTACGCTTTAACTTTTCATGTTGACAAACTAAATAAATGCAACCAATTTGACAGATGTAGATTTAAAAATGTAGCCACAATCACCTGTCAAACTCCCTACTGGAAACCCCTTTGGATACTCCATTTTACTAGTGCTTAATCAAGTTGATCCTTATTAAGGATCAACTGTTTTGTCTATACATCTCTCTTGTTCGGTAAATAATTTTATATATATATATGCAATTTCCGATTAAGTTTAATCTGCAACCGAGAAGCTCCAATGAGCTCTAGGTAAAATGTCGGTATGGACTAAGAAATGGCGAATTGTTCTTAATGAGTCCAAATCAACACACATTAATTAATTAATTAATTAATTTTACTTACAAAAAAATTACCAATCTGCCCACCTACATTAATTCTACGCAAATACCATTATGCTAATGAAGCAAAGTACCTAGGAATGACACTAGACGCTAAGCCTAAATGGAAAACTCACGTTAAAAAGAAACGGGATCAACTTGAAAATAAATTACGTGAAATGAATTGGCTTATTGGAAGATATTCCAAGCTCAGCATCTACAATAAATTGCGTATATATAAGCAAGTGATAAACCCAGTACGGACGTACGGTATACAACTTTGGGGTTGTACTAAACCAAGCAATAGACAAATATTACAACCTTTTCAGAGCAAAGTTCTCAGAGAAATTGTTAATGTTCCGTGGTACTATTACCAACTGTTGAATATGAAATAGCAGTTTCCGCTGGGAAGCTACGAACTCAAAAAAAAAAAAACATTATGAATTTCAATCGCCAATACAAAAAGATTGCCCTTAGACTTCTTCTAAATTCCTTGTGGTTCTTACTCCAATTAACTATGTATATACTTTAAATTGCAGTAGTTTGAATTCTGTCAATCTTTGGCTAGGATTAAAATTTTACATTTTACCCAATTTCACCCTATAGACATAGACAGATAGGTAAATTTTGAAAAATATACATAACTGATCCTCAAAGTCAATCCTCAAAATAAAATTGTTCAAAGAAAATAAATTTAAAAAATCAATTTTTCTTTTTACCCCATTTCACTCTAAATAGCTAAAATTTCAAGAAAAAATTAAACGAAAAAATCTTGAAGTTCATCTTCTAAATATAACCTTTCAAACACAGTTAATTTTTAAAATAAGCTTAGACTTTCTTGTTTATACTCCAACGTTAAAAATGTTTCACTTCACCTACAACCTGCATGGCTGTTTTCAGTAGTGATAGGGGAGAGCGGGGCTTGGAGTAGCAGGAATTATAATTGATAGCTCAAAAAAACAAGTTTAAAAATCACGTGAAAGAGAAAAAAGTTAAACTCCTCCATTGGAACGGATTTATCTGCTTGAGGGTATTCTGGCCGTGGTCCCAAAAAATTGCAGTTTTGAAATTTTGTTTTGAGTTGGATTTTTTGTCTTCATATTCACACAAAGAAGATACAGTTCCGGGTGTTTCTTGTGGGCATGCTTAAGGTTTTTGGTTAAATTTTGCATGTGACATGTGTGACCTCTGGTTTGTTCTTCTTGTTAAATTTCATGACGGGGCTAATTGTAACAGTTTTTCGGGGTTAGTTGTATTATGTTAAAACTAATCCCGTTATTTTGTTTTAGTGTTTCTTTTTTAGATACAAATAAATTAAAAGTACAAATTCCAAGGCATAGTTGTGGAGAAAAGGGTTGGCGGCTCATGTCATTGCAAATCGATTAAATTAATTAAATTTTCGATTAAGTCTATTTTTTGTGTTTAGGTTAAATTGATGTCGCATTTGTTTAATTAAATTAAATTAAATTGCGAAGTTATGTTTTTTGATAGTATATAAATTGATAAGTTTCTTAAAAAAAATTATTTTTTTAATAATTCTTGTTACAATTTAACCCGGGCTATGTTTTAATTTATTCCATAATCGTCAAAATTATTTGAAAAACAGGACGATTTTTTTAATGATTTATCTTGACATATTCTCAGCTAGCTTTGCTGTACTTTTATAGTAAATTTCTAGGCTGAAACATGGCTTTCCAATTCAATAAAAGTTTGGATGAATTATTTCCAAAATCTTCGAAGTAGTATTGGTTTTAATAAAAAGTGTTACTTTTAGCCCCGCTCTCCCCTACTATAGATAGCGAAGACAAAAAAGTGGGTTTAGAATTTTCTTTAAACTTAGAACATACAATTTTTAATTATTTCACTACACTCCTCACATATATTTTTTTTTTCGAAATTAAATAAAATATTTTTTTTCAAAAAGTGTTCCACAGTTTTTTATAAATAAAGTAAAGAAAGTATCTTTTTTTTAGTAAAATGTAGCTTAAGGTCGAACAAAAATTCCAGAAAAATGGCTGTCAATGTCAATACCTTTTACCATTTTGTTTATGCGGAATCTTCTTAAAAGTCTTAATATATGTACATTCTTAACCAAAATTTTCAAAAAACTTTTTTGGATCTTTAAAAAAAATTAAAAAAAAAAACTATTTCAAGTATTAAACAACTTGTTTGTATAATTACTAATTACAGTGGCAAAGAGGAGCAAGAAGTCTTCCCTATCTCATCTTCCGATGGATTCTGGCACTTTTCTTCGTTGGATTGTTCGTCATTTGCATGTCATTACAATTCTTTGGTGGAAAAATGTTCATCTATTTAACAAATTGGGGACTAACATTGTGTGTCGTGACAAATGTCTTAGCCGCTTTAGTAGTCACACAATGGTATTTCAATATTGGGAAACTGCCGGAACAGATTGTTAATAAATCCTTCGAATCGACCACGCCAAAAAGATTGAAATTCTATTGGCTAGTTCATTGTATAACACTGCATTTGGCCCTGGTTGTAACAACAATGTATTGGGCATTTATTTATGGAAAACAAAGTGAGTTTTTTTTTTTGAGAAATTCTATAAAATAAAAAGAATTTTTCTTCATTTTTTGAATAAATTATATTTAATTTTTTTTTATGTTTCTAGATAAAGTCAACAGATATCCAGCGATAAGCTTCACAACACACACATTCAATTCGATATTTATGGTGGCTGATTTTATTGTGGTTGGATTTCCGGTGCGAATATTGCATAGTTTTTACACAATGATGTTTCCTATATTTTACTGCTTTTGTACGGTGCTCTATTATCACTTGGGAGGTTTGGATGAGTAAGTATCATTTATGCACATACAAAGCAATGCGATTGGGAAGAATTTGACATGAGTTGAATGATAAAAGTCTAAATTAAACTCAATGTCTGTTTTTTACCGATGACTTTTGAGCCATGAACATTGGCGAAATTTGCAACGAACGAGAGGGAAAAAGAAACAAAATTAATTGGATAATCAGGTCCTAAGGACTTGAAAAACTCTCAATAATTGTCAGCCGACATGAATATGAGGGACCTAAAATACAAACTTTTTAAAGGCACTTTATTAGGACAAAAGATAATTTTGGACGATTTGCCACTTCCTCACAAGATGCAGTATTCATGAAGAAAAGCTATTTTGTTTTTAGGTGCATTAGGCTGGAATTCAAACTCTCGACCTCCGGTGTCATACTGCTACGCACTTTTCCAATGGGTATTGGTATTCAAAAAAAAAAAAAAATACAAGCTGGTGACAAATCACAAATGCGTGGGGAAAACCACCATGTTTTTTTTTTGTTGCACGAAAAGAAGCAGAAATTAAAAGTCATCTTTTGTAGAAAAAATAACAAAAAGCAAAGTTCATAAAATGTGCCCAGTCAGGCTACTCTCCAAAATACAAATTACGAGATAAGTGATTGTGGTTCCCGCTTGACGTTTGTTATTATTTATTACACGTGCTATGACGAGTGGTATGATGTGAGAATAATATTATTTTAATAAGTAGTGCTCTGATAAAAAAAAACTATGACCTTATATACCTACTTTATTTTATAAAGTTAATATTTTTCTCAATTCAGACAATATTGACGAATAGATTACCTCGTCATAGAAGTAATATTTATTTTACACAATCATGATTTTTTTGTACTAGATTTTCAAAACCAAACTATTGACCTTAGCCGTTGCACCAATCCGAAGGTAAAGATTGATTCATAAACGAAACCAATCTAAATAGTGGCTGTACAGATTTTTGATAATCTGATTCATCTTCATAGGTAATAATATAAATTACACTTAGTGTATTCAATAGGTCTTAGAACTTCCATGGTTTCATTTAGAATTTGAAAGCTTCGTTTTATATTTGTCAATCGAACTGGCACGTGCCACCCCCGTAAGAGGTAACACATCAAATTTCTTTGTATCGTTATATGACTGACTGTGTGTTTTTATCTAGTCCAAAATAGCTGAACGTTGTGTTTCGAAAAATATTAATCTAATTGTATGGCATCGTAAAAGCCTAAAGTTCTCCTTGAACTATCTTGCAAAAGGTTCGATTTCCAGCCGCTGTCTTTTACGAGGAAGTGACAAATCCTCCGAAAGTATTCATGTTATGAACAATGCTTCTCATCTTAGCAGTTTGGATTCGGAAGAACATTTTAGGTCTCCTCCATTCCTACTAACACGCGCACAGAAATAGTTACGAATTGTAAATCAATGTGAACAGGGTCGCTATGGCCTCTAATTTTTTTGTTTTGTTTTGGAATGATATTGTGAAGTCGGTAATTTGCGCTGTCTATCACTTTTGCTATGCCGTTGAAATGCATCTTAAGTCTCAAAGTGCACACCATATTTATGAGAGAGTTTTTACATACAGATGCGGTCAAATTAATAGTAGTGTAAATAAAATCATTGCTAAGTCCCTGAATTTTCATGTTCTTGTGGAGGAATATTCTGTGGTCAGACGAGTCCCAGATTGTTTTATATGGTGGAAAGGGGTCTCGTCAATATGTAAGAAGGCCTCCAAACACAGAATATAATCCAAGCTTCAAGATAAGACAATTAAACATGGAGGATCCAGCATAATGGTTTGGGCATGTTTTTTCTTCCATGGAGTCGGTCCCATATACCGGATTGAAGGCATTATGGATCAGCATCTTAATGTGAAGATCATGAAGAAAGTTATGTTCCCATAATGCTGAAGATGAAATGCCACTGAAATGGGTCTTTGAATAAGATAACGACCCAAAGCATACAAGCAAACTTGCGAAGCAGTGGTTCCAAGAAAAGAGGGTTAATATCATGGAGTGGCCTGCTCAGTCCCCAGACCTCAACACCGCAGAAAATCTTTAGTGCATAGAAGTATGTTGCTAGTTGTAAGCCAACTACTAACAGAGCTCTTTGGGCAGTTACAGCAGTTGGGCAGCAGTTTTGGAGGTGCATACCTGTAGAAAGATGTGAAAATCTTATTAATTCGATGCAACGTCTCTGTGCTGCTGTTATTTCTAACAAGGGAAATGCAACTAAATATTAATTTAAGGTTTAAATACTCGGCTATCATTTATGGTAGAAATTGTCTATTAACTTTCCATTTTGTAATATTTAAAGGTGAATTTTGAATGCGCTACTATTTTTTTGACCGCTGTTTTTTATGACTTGGATAGATTTGAAGTTACCAACTAGTTTATTGAATTTGAAAATGATTTTTTTATGAAATTAAAAGCCTAAAAAACATTAATTTCAAAATCAGATGACTATTTATTTCTTTAAAATTAGTAGATTAATTTATTTTAGTTTTTGTTGTGTCGAAAGGTTCACTACGATTATGTATTTTGACCGCAGCTGTACGTTCTATATGGCAAGTTAAAAGTTCGTAAAAATTCGAAATCGAGGTTTCGCAATTCTGTGCGTCTGTCTGTCTAAGAAGGCTCGGTAATTTTTTTTTAAACTTGGTCGACAGCATTTTTAATTTCCCACCCGACGCGTTTTTTTTTTCTTAAGACCAAAAATACCTGTACCTGTCAGTCTGTCACACAATTTTTTTTTCGAAATTTTAGAAAAAATTTTTTTGTCTGAAAAACACAAAAAAAAAATATTTTTTGTAAGCTTGCTAATGGGTGAAATTTGTTTTATCAAAAAATTGTTAATGGTACTTTTCATAGAACGATTTGTTTTCTTTTTGATTTGCTTAAAAACGGTCCAAGTGGTTTTAATCAATTTTCTAATGATAAAAAGTTTGTATAGCATTGTTTTGTTTTCAGTGTTAAAGCCTCTGCGAGAAATTGTCAAATACCCAAAGAGTATTCATGTCATGAAAAGTGCTTCCCTAAACTTAGCTGCTCGGAATCGGCAGAAAATTTAAGGTCATCTTCATTTTTGTCGACTATATTCACAAAGGATTGATTGAGTTATTTTATAAAAAGGTTTCTAGGTTAAAGCTCTCTATTAAAATTCATCTATTTGATGTTTTAAGTGATTTTAATAGAAAAACGTTTCTGCTGAAAAATGAACCTAACGAAAAAAAGGATTTTGACTGTCTTATCAGAGAATTGACTCATTCGTACTCCACAAACGAGCAGTATAGCAACAGCATAAACCTCTATTTCATTTGAGAATTGTTGATAGGAAAAATGATAAGACAATGAAAGTCAGGAAAAGTTAGGGCGATGTTCAAGAGAAACAAAAGATTTCGTAATGGATGTGTCTCTTTAAAATTTTATAGAAAGAGCTTTAAATGCGGAATTGAGCACTAACCAAGATATGAGAGTTATACCCAAGTTTTGGTATCAAAAGGGAAACAAATTTCTTGCATCTTATAAGTTAACCTAAGCACTTCGCTACACCTTTGGCTTCATCGAACTAAGGATTATTCAAAAGAAATGGTCAATCGGAGCTAACCTATCATGACTGTGTCTACTTGAGAGTTTAACTCTTGACAGGTGCTGTTTGCAGTGAATACTGTTTTAAATTTATAACTTAATGCCTATTTTACTAATTGACACAAAATTGCTAAATGTAAAATAAAAATTATGCATACTTTGAACACTTAAAGGGTGTCATTTCTACATTAACCACATCTTGCAATCAAGGTTAAAAAAATTCAACTTTTGAACAATTGAAAAATATCTATTGTCAAATATGGTAATAACGCCCAAATTTTAAACAAAAATTAAGTTTAAGTTTAAAACTTTTTATAAGTCCAAGAGAACTCACTCATATTGGTTAAATTGAAAACTTTAGGAAATTCTAATTAAACTTTTTTCTTAAAAAAAAACTCTTAGTTACTGATAATAATATTTGTTTTTTTTTTTTTTTTAATTTCAGATTTGGAAGTCACTTCATTTATCCAATTTTAGACTGGACAAAACCGCTCATTGGTATGACAACATTCGGTGGAGTCTTCATTTTGTACTGTATCGTCACAATTCTCACATTTGCTGGCTATCATATAAAATTGTTTGTACATAAGAAACTTCAAGACTTCCTTAAAACACATTCAAGTGATTTAGTTTAGAGTTAAGATTACTTTTGAGTTCCTTTCATAAATAATAATAATTAATATTAAGATTTTTGTTTCTATTAGTCTAAGACAGAAATGTACTCAGTTCATAATTCTTAAGTAGTTATCTACATTTATATAAATTTAATGCAAACCGATAAAATTCATAAACATCATTTACGACGAGTATTGTGTGTGAATGGAAGAGAAATATATGCCATTTAAAGTTAATATAGGTATTAAAAACTAAAGAAGAATTTATATGTCCAACGGGAACAGACAGGTGGGAAGTCACATTATAAATTTTTGATTACACTGGTATTTCAAACTGTGAAGGAAGGCGGAAATGCAAACTATTGACAACACGAATAAACTAAATGGACTAGTTATTTTGGAATATCCTTTGGGTAAAGATGTTCAAAAAAAAAGCTAACAGAATTATGTGGGTCAGTAAAAATAGTTTTCAACCTTGAAATTGTATCAGTATCAGTGTTTTAAAAATACATAATATCAATCATTGTTGAACTGTCCCTCGCTTAGGTAAGTATATGTAAATGGGTCAATCTATTAGCTTTAGGGAGCTTAAGTAATAAAATAGAAAACAAATAAGTTAAAAATGACTTAGAATGACCAAGTGTAAGCTTAACTAGATAAATATAAAGTGTCCTCGAAAAGCTGAATGAAGCTTAGTTATTAGTTCATAATTTTATAAAAATCCGCACTGTTGTTAACGAGGGATTCAAAATCAATAGAGAAAAACAAACTTTTCTATGTGAATCGCTTCATATATAATCATATCAACGGTTTTTCGTTAAAAAGATTTTTACCAAATAGTAGACCATATAGTCACGAATGTAAAGTATTTTTTTGAAGAAAATATAAAAAAAAGTAAAATTTTCATCAATAGTTGAATGGGATATAGGACATACCTTTCGTTTAAGAGTTAAAGAGCAAAATGCACATTTTGGCTTTGTGGTTTTAAATATAGTTACATATACATATACCTCATTGCTGTTGTCGATGTTTAGTCTTGGAATATTGTGGAACACATTTGACTGGAGAATTTTTTGCTGTGAATGGACAGAAAATTGTGAATATTTCATTTTTGACACTTCGTCGATGTTTCAGCATTTTGAATCAAAACTGGTATTTTCACTTTTACGAGTATTATGGACTATTAACACCCCGAATCGTCTGGAACTGTGCGAGAAAACTGGTGCAAAAGATGCTGCGTATCCACACACGCTGCATTCATTCAATGGGGCATAGGGCATATTCATAGATGTTTGCTAAACTCTTGCTAAGTTGTCACTAAGCAATTCCAAAGTTTAGGATATTCATAAATAAATGTAATCCTTAGTTTAGGATTAGACCTGTGGTCTAACTTTAAACATACGAAATACTGTGTTTAAGTAGTTATTATCAAAGTCAAATGTCAAATTTGATTGATACAAACAAGTTCCAGAGACTCTTGCATGCAGCATTGCTTTTGTTCTTTTAAAAATTATTACAAAATATTTGTTTAAGCTTCTTGTTTGGTTTTTTTATTTAATAATTTTGTCTTACTTAATTTTTTTCGACGTGCAATATCAAAAAATACCACACAAAATTTTACATGACGGGTAATAGAGATGCTAAACCTAGTGTTTTTCAACTCTCAACCATTAAATTTTGTTCAACCTACAATTTTTTGCCGATACCGAAGGGCTAATAAGCAGCACTTCTCAGCACAAGAGATACTCTCGGAGGATTTGTCAATTCCTCGCAAGAGGTAGTACACCACTGAAAAAACTTTTTTTGCAGCGGCTGAGAATCGAACCCCTGCAAGACAGTCCAACGCACTAACCATTATGCCAAGGCGTACGACACAAAATTTGCACTTTCGTTGACCCGTCATTATTTGAAGGATAATTGTAGTAGAACACAGCCTTAACCTGGTGTTCTACTAAAAACAACTGGGAAACTGACTATGAATAATAGCTGTGTTTATTTAACCAACAAGCCTTAAACTAAGGATCTAGCAATCACAACCTTAGTAATTCTCTATGAATACGCCCCAATAAGTTTAGTGCCATGGAAAGGCTTGGTGTGGATTTTGGGCCGGGGGCGGTGGCAATGTTCCGTACTTTTTCGAAAATGGCGAGCGCTGTAGAACGATGATAACCCATTTGTTATGGCCAAAATTGAACCATATGTACCTAGACAACATGTGGCACCGCAGAACAGCGCTACGTTCCACAAACCTGACGATGGGATATACGAGTATGTATGTACATTATGTACGGACTATAGAACAAGTTATGCATTTGAAAAAAAGTCGAAACTTTGATCAAAAGTGAAAATACTAGATGCAAGAAAAAACGAAAAAACGAAAAAGTTGGCTGTCTGCCTGTCTGGACTACGATCTACAGCCTAAACCACTGAAGCGATTTTCATCAAACTTTTTACTTAAGGGTCGTCAGTGATTTCCCAGAGGACATGCCTTACAGATGTTACGAAAAATCTTATTTATCTCAAAAAAATTATTTATAGCAAAAAAAAAAATAAGAGTAATAGGCTAAGAATTTAAAAAAATTAATGTGTTTAGAGAAAACTGTTCATTCTTTTACTACTGAGAGATAAAAACAGAATGCCATGTTTTCCAAATTTTTAAGAAGTTTTTCTATAAAAAAAAATTCATTAAAATCTGTTATGCCGATAATGATAAATTCGAAAAATTGGTTCTATGATATACTTATGTACATATGTGCAGTCAGTAATATCTTAAGTTGAATTGTTTTATTGAATTTTATATATCGTAACAACTTATCAAAATTTATAAAAATTCCAGGCGCCTTTTCCGAGAAAAATACGATTTTAGAAAACCATTTTTAAACATTTGCTTGGTGTCTACCATTATTTTTACATAAAAAATGAGGTTTTCGAAATACTAAGTTTTGAAAAAAAAATTTGAAATTTTTTTAAGAATTCAAAAACTTTTTTTTGAAAATTTGAGCTTTAGAATTACAAAAATTATCAAAATCGGTTCTACCGTTTTTGAGAAAATATAAAACAAAAAAACAAAATGGTTCAGCGGGGTACTATTAACATCCGTTGTTCTAATATTTTTTTCAAGCATTACCTAGCTTAAACTAAATGAAATTTTTTGAATTGTTTGTAAATCTGTGGAATTGAGAAAAAAAAGTTGTTTTTTAAATTTCGAAAAAAAACTCGTATGGCAGTTACCGGAATTGTTGTTCTTAACAAAAAGAGTTTTTTTTTCTTTTCTGAGAAGGAAAAATTAGCAAAATTACGAGTAGATTAAAGAACATCGGCCGAGCCATTTAGGCTCTAGTCGAAAAGACAGACAGACAGAATTGCGAGACCCTATTTTTTCGTCTTGATATCATTTCATTTATTTATTTTTGCGCTCAAAAGAGTTAGGAGTTGTTAATTTATATCACTAAAAGTTTTTTATGCATTTGAACCTTTTTGCTCTAACTACATCCATGTTTTTATACAGGGTGATTGGCATAAGGTGTGACAAAAAGCTAGGGCGTGTAGGTTGGACTTAGACAAGAAAAAAATCGTATGGGAGGGGGGGTCTATTTCCCCCCGTTTAGGCGGGAGGGGCAATTTAAGAAAAAAATCACTTAAAACAGAAAAAAAAATATTAAAAAATAACGGTGATACCTACAGAGTAATGCTATGGCATTTTGAAAAGCCAGAAATACATTCTTGAATTTTGTTTTTAAATAAAGTTGTTCGAGTGAATAGTTTTTGAAAAATTAATTTTCAAAATCAAAATTTTGAAAAAAAAATGAAATTTTTTTTTTTAAACAATTTTTTTTCAAAATTTTACGTAATTAAGTATTATTTTTTTATTCAATATTCAATGCTCTTATTAATTTTTGATCAAACACAAAAAACCGGATGTCAAAATGTTTTGTAGTTTTTGAGAAAATCAAAAATAACAAAAACTACTTTTGTTCTAAGAAAAGCCTTTTATTTTAGTTTTTACGTTTTTGGATTCTTATGTAGGTGAATTTACGATTGATAGGATTAACTTTCTTTTTACTATTCTTTTAATTATCGTCTTATAAGCATACAATAATGTGACATAGTACTGGATTAACCATATTTCACACATTTTTTCATTGAGAACACCTGCGTGAGAGCATTGGTTTAAAATTGACCTGCCACTTTTTTATTATGGTGGGGTCGGCTTGGCTTAGGTGCATTTACGAAAGAAAGGATTAACTTTAAATAAACAGTAATTATGTATTTTATCTAAATATGCATGTATTTATTATTTAAATTGATTTCAAGATTCAGGAACATTTTTGTTCTTATTTCGCAATTGCATTTTTCTGTCACTAGTTAGGGCGTGTAACGCTGCATTATTTAAAAAACATTCGCAGATCAATATTAATCCAATGCTCTCACGCAGGTGTTCTCAATGAAAAAATGTGTTAGTGTATGCTTATAAGACTGATAATAAAAAAATTTTACAAAAAAAGTTAATCCTTTCTTTCGTAAATGCACCTAAGCCAAGCCGACCCCACCATAATAAAAAAGTGGCAGGTCAATTTTAAACCAATGCTCTCACGCAGGTGTTCTCAATGAAAAAATGTGTGAAATATGGTTAATCCAGTACTATGTCACATTATTGTATGCTTATAAGACGATAATTAAAAGAATAGTAAAAAGAAAGTTAATCCTATCAATCGTAAATTCACCTACATAAGAATCCAAAAACGTAAAAACTAAAATAAAAGGCTTTTCTTAGAACAAAAGTAGTTTTTGTTATTTTTGATTTTCTCAAAAACTACAAAACATTTTGACATCCGGTTTTTTGTGTTTGATCAAAAATTAATAAGAGCATTGAATATTGAATAAAAAAATAATACTTAATTACGTAAAATTTTGAAAAAAATTGTTTAAAAAAAAAAATTTCATTTTTTTTTTCAAAATTTTGATTTTGAAAATTAATTTTTCAAAAACTATTCACTCGAACAACTTTATTTAAAAACAAAATTCAAGAATGTATTTCTGGCTTTTCAAAATGCCATAGCATTACTCTGTAGGTATCACCGTTATTTTCTAATAATTTTTTTTCTGTTTTAAGTGATTTTTTTCTTAAATTGCCCCTCCCGCCTAAACGGGGGGAAATAGACCCCCCCTCCCATACGATTTTTTTCTTGTCTAAGTCTAACCTACACGCCCTAGCTTTTTGTCACACCTTATGCCAATCACCCTGTATATATATTTTTAAATCTTAAAATATTTTAACAAAAGAGTTAGTACGTTCGATCCAGTGCTGCATTTTATTTTTTACTGCACTTCAAGATAAATCCAATTAAATATAAATGCTAGAAAACAATATCATTTAAAATTATTAAAAAAAAATGTTGTGGCCTTAAGATAAGATCGCACATCATAAAAAGTAATAAAATTACCCATATGAACTTCTATAGGCAATATTAAGATTATATTTTATAGGTACAGTGAAAGCTCTACTTGCGGACAGCTCCAATAAGCGGACAGTTCCCTTAAACGGACACATTTTCGGGAACGAACTTATTTTTCGAAAATCTCATACAAATAGCTTTCCTATAAACGGACACTCTCATAAACGGACGCGGACACGTTTTCTTGCCCATTTTAGATAGAAAACCTCCCATACGCGGACACATAATTTTATTTAGGAATTATTTTTTTTCAAAAATGTACGTCCAAAGTTGGAAAAGAACAGCACATCTGTTCTAAGTACAGTTTATGTTTAATACGTAAGTAAATCTATAGAAAAGCTCCGATAACCGGACGCGAAGCTCTAATAACTGGACAGTGCGATGTTATGTTATGTTGAAAGGTTATTAGGGGATTTCCCGAGTTAGTTACTGGGGGTAGTTGGCGTAATTTTGAGAGGGTATGGTTTCCTTTTTTCATCGCGTTTCGTTTTTACACATGTCATTTCCTTTCCTTCAGCTACTCATTCATCACACTCAAAAGTTTTTTGTATACCCTTAATATGTCAGAGACACAGTGTGAGCAATAGGAAAAAAGGGAGGGGTCAGAAAGGAGGTGTTGGTGTACATTGGTTTTAAATTTTTGAACATTGCAATGACTGGGAAAGACAGAGCGTGGTAAGGAATTCCACATTAGCGTAGTACGGCTGAAGAACGAATCTCTGTACTTCAGAGTACGTCCGAAGTTGGGATCAAGAGTAAACTGATGGGCATTCCTAGAAATGCGAAAATTACGGTTGAATTGTTTAAGGGGAGAAATGCAGCTGGCTATTTCACTAGAGCATAGTCCGTTAAAATAACGGTAAAAAAGGGTGAGGCAAGAAAAGTTATAAATTGTCAATGCATTGAGCAACAAAAACTTATTGGTTCGCGCTTTGGCAAAAAGGTTTGTTTTTTTTTTCAGCCACGACATGAAATATTTTATCTATGCAAAGTTTTTTAGATTTAATATTGGAAAAACACAAGCTGCAGAGATTTCAAGAAATAAAGAAGATGTTCGTGGAAAATGGCAAGGTAGATCGTAGATCCAATATTAATCAGAATTAATATGAAGTTAAAAAAAAAAGTTTTTTTTTATTGCTTTCCCTTAACCGGACAGTTCTCATAACCGGACAAAAATTGGGGGACCATGAGTGTCCGCTTATTAGAGCTTTCACTGTAGTATAAAAATAGAAAAAAAATTGTTTCATATTTGACACGACTTCGGACACTTCAAACTAATAAAAATATCAATTACTGTAATATTTAACCGATATATAATTTGGTGTTATTGACATTGATTTAATTGAAAGGCCTCGATTTTTACCATTCTCCTTTTCTAACAATCAAAACGGTACAAATATCTGCGATCTAAAATATGTATGTATATTACACGCACACACAACACAAGGTTAAGGAATTTGAAATTTGATTTTATAGAACTCTCTTTTTATACGACACAATAAATTCTATTTGTTTAAAATTCTGTATTTTTCAACGTTGTGAATATATATACCCTAAGCATTTGACACAATTCTGGATTATGTAAAATGTTATTTGATTGCAATATTAAAATATTACAAAAATGACCATTTTCACTATGAAAAAAATTATTATAAATAATAAAATAATATAAAAATAAAACTAAACTAAAAAACACTAAATAAAAAGAAACACTGCCCTGCAAAGTTTTGGAAATACTCATTTATGAAATTCACATTTTTTATTTTGCACTTTATTTCTCGACCTCAGGGCATTTTATTGAATTTGTTTTTTGTGGAATATGGTAACATTTGAAATAAATCAAAACAAGGTTTTATCGCCGATATGTTTACCGTACAATTTCAGAATAGCTGAGCGAAACTAATAGTTCCTATTAAAATATTGATTACAAATCAGTCTGTACTCTGTATTAAGCATTCGTTAAACTGTTGATTTTGAAAAAGATTATATTTTTGAACATAAAAGATTCATGGGATTTAGAAATGTTACAAACTTTCTTGTAAGGTCAGTTTCTAATTTCATTAAAAAAAAGGTTTTTTTTTTTTCAAAAGCTCAAAAATTATTATTTTGAAATGCAATGTTTTTCAAACCTTTTAGAAGGTTCTTTATAAAAAATTTCACGATACGATACGATTTTTGAAAACCATTTTTTAACATTTGTATGGGTAAATAATATTTTTAGGTAAATAAATTTTTTTCTTACATCTTATAGTTTATATTAAAAAACTTTTAATTATCAAGTTTTAAGAAAATCGAGTTTTAAAAAATTTTTTTGAAAATTTGAATACACAATAATATTGAAATTGCTGGGGAGCCTCAACATAAAAAAATATGATCAAAACCGGTCATACCGTTTTTGAGAAAATCAAAAACCAAAAAAATGGTTCCAAGGGGGGTACCAAAACTAACCATTTTTTGGAAAATTTTTTTCAACCATTACCTGGCTTTAACTAAATGATTTTTTTTTAATTTTTACTTGCGACTTATAGGTACTATAAGGCAAGTTATGTATTCGTTAAAAAAAATCGAACTCGAGATTTTGATCAAAGTTGACATTACGATGATAGCGAAGACGAAAAAAGTGGGTCTGGCAATTCTGTCTGTCTGTCTGTCTGTCTGTCTGTCTGTGCGATTATAGCTAAACGGCTCGGCCGATTTTCTTCAAACTTGGTAGATATTTTTGATATTTTTGATATATTTTTTGATTTTTTACCCCCGGATGTTTTTTGATTTGATTTTTTATGACCAAAAATAACGGTACCTGCCATACGATTTTTTTCCGAAATTTTATAAATATTTTTTTTTCTCAAAAACTGTCACTGCGATTTTCTTAAAAAAAATTCAAAAAATTTAGTTTAGTTAAACCTAGGTAATGGTCGAAAAACATTTTCAAAAAAATGAGTAGTTTTGGCACCCCCCTTGGGGCCATTTTTTTTGTTTTTGATTTTATCAAAAACGGTACCACCGATTTTGATCATTTTTTTTATGCTAAAGCTCCCCAGCAGTTTGAATGTTATTGTGTATTCAAATTTTCCAAAACAAATTTTTTGGATTTTTAAAAAAACTTTCAAAATTTTTTTTTGAAAACTCAATATTTCGAAAACCCCATGCTTGATTTTTTGAAAACTTGATAAATAAAAGTTTGGAAAAATAATCTACAATACATGAACAAAATAAATTCATTTTACCTAAAAATAACGGTACCCTCCATACAAATGTTAAAAAATGGTTTTCGAAAATCGTATTTTTCTCGAAAACGGTTCCGAGAATGTTGCTTAAATTTTTTTTCTTTCTATTATTTTTTAATATCTGTAATTTAATAAAAAAAAATTTGAAAACAAAACATTACTGAGTGTACCTACCATAGAACGATTTTTTTAAATTTTGAATTTCTCATTATTAGCACAACGGATTTTAATGAAATTTCGTAGAGAGAAGCTTCTAAAAAATTTAAAAAACATTGCATTTCAAAACTTTAAGAAAAATATTTTTTTGAATTTTGAAAAGAAAATCCATTTTTTTGTTTTTTGAAAATTCAATATCTCGAAAACTGCTCAATATTTTTGTTTGTAAATTTAATTTTTATTCATACAATAATAAAAACTTCAAATTGGCGTACCAATATTTTTTCTTAAAAATGTTTTAAAATTTTCTTATATAAAACCTTATTTTTTAAGAAACCACTACAAAGACTTATAATTTTTGTTCTTGCATAAATCTATATTTGCTTGAATCACATGGCATCCTTTTCTTACCTTTAACTACTAAAGAAGTTTTTTTTTTATCATTTAAAAAATTAATTTTATGCTTATGAACAGTTTCTCTAATAACATTCATTTTTGAAATTCTTAGTCTTTTACATAGGAGCAAGTTCGTGCGACCCAGTCGTGCATTTTATTTTTTTAAATCTAGGACAGTTTTTGAGAAAAAAAAATATTTATAAGATTTTTAAAAAAATTCGTATGGCAGGTACCGTTATTTTTTGGTCTTAAAAAAAAACAGACAAAAACGTCTGGGGGAAAAAAATCAAAACCCATATCTACCAAGTTTGAAGAAGATCGGCCGAGCCGCTTAGGCTGTAGTCGAACCGACAGACAGAATTGCGAGACCCCCTTTTTTGGTCATTGGTATAATATCAACTTTGATCAAAATCTCGAGTTCGATTTTTTTTTCCGAATGCATAACTTGCCTTATAGTACCTATAAGTCGCAAGTATCACTGAAGCTGGTTTCGAATTCTAAGCTCGAACAAAGACTACATACCTAGATAACTTTTTAAAGAATTTTTGTATATAAATATAATAAATTATAGTCGTTCTAGATCAATCGAAACTATTCTATATAAAAGTAAGAATTTTTAAGAAAATGGGTGTTTGTATTCACCACAAGACCTACCGTTGGTTGTGCCAAATTACGGTGTCGGGAAGTGCTCCATTTGACAGTTAGTCAATCAAGTTACGATTTTACCGATTTTTGAAGTCCTACATCTCAGGAACCACTAATGACAATTTGGTGAGGCGCCTGTGTGAAGCTCACCAAATGCTGTGAATTTGAAATTTCTGACTGCCTTGGTACTGAAGTTACAAGGTGGTCTAAAATTAACTGATTTTGTAATTTGAAAGTTTATAAAATGGGTGTCGTGCCGCGAATTGGCTGGGCACTACTGTATGTATTCATTACAAGCTATGAATTTCTTCAGATAAAACACTCTTCGATAAAACAGCAAATGAAAGATTTTTTGTTTGTATATTATACGCGCACTCAATGGGGTATGAATACCCTTATAATGTTAAACACAGTGCGAGTAATTAGGAAAGTGGGATAGGATTTGAAAGGAGATGCGGATGCACATTGGTTTTGAATGTCTGCACATTGCTTGGGAAATATTGATAAAGCATTCCACATTCGTGTAGTGTGGCTTAAAAAGAATATCTGTACTTGACAGTACGTCCGAAATTGGGTTCAAGTGAAAACTGATGAGCATTCCTAGAAGTACGGGTATTACGGTCGAATTGTTTAATGGGAGGAATGAAATTGACTATTTCACTAGAGCACTTTTTATGAAAATAACGGTAAAATAAGGATAGACACAAAACATTGCGGTGGTACTCGAGAAATTCAAATGTTTCCATTATTTTTCTATCACCTATCATTTTTAAAGCTCTTTTTTGATTCTATCCAAGAGACTCGCAAAAGCACAAAACAGTGAAAACCTACGAGTTTTTCTTAGCACAAGAGCAACTTTGGATTGAAATTCCGACAAATTCACCGAAAATCACAGAATTTCGAAGTAAAGGAACGGACCTATAAATTCAAGCTGGACCCACGTTAGCATACAGATTGTTTTTAAAAATCAAATGTTAATTTTCAAATAATGTACCACTAGAAATTCAAATAAATCATAACATACTTTTAGGCGTCCATATTTTATATGCGAGCACATCACTATACCTATAAGGAGACAGATAATGTCAACTTTAGCTAAGCTATATCACACAATAAAAAAGGTTTATCTTCTTCAACTATTTGCAAACTATATTTTGTTTTCTATTAACCCAGAAAAGCCAACACTCATAGTGAAAATATGCCTTATCGCATCCAAGTTAAACCTCGAACAGAGGAAAGATAAAAAGTCGAAAAACATCACTAATCACACCTCAATGACACTCAACCTTAACAAGCTGGATAAAGAACTAAGTATATCAACAAAAATGTAAACAAATAAAAATTTTAATTGTCTTTTTGTAATAAGAATCACAACAACAAAAAACCCAGTCTGTTTTTTTAATTTCCACTCAAAAGTGAGAGCCATAAGTTTTTTTTGTTTTTTTGTTTGAGTAAGTTTTGATGGTGCTAACGAGTATGATTGACTAGTGCGGTACAAAAAATGTACGTTTTGTGCGATTGAACTCACAAAACAGGTATTTTGAGCTAAAGGTAAAACGAACAGAACCCAGCTCGCAGGCTGAAAGTCGGTTGTCAGTCTAAGACACCATTCCAAACAGTTCGGTCATCAAAGCTGCCATTTACCGGATGACGGTTTAAGCCATCCAGCCATGTATGCGCGTTCGTCTTGTGGATTTCTAAGCGCACGTTTGTTATTTTAAGTCATTGCAGACGGCATTAGGCCTTGACGGTGCGGCTTCGTCGATTTTTTCGCTCACTAAATGGACATTTGACCCAAATTTTGGGCCAACAATTTCTTTTCACTGTTTGTTATTTTGTTTTGAGTGGTACATTTGACGTTAAAGATATAGTTAAATTCGCACGAGGCTTAGAGTGATTTAATTTTTTTTTTGAGTGATATAATGTTGTGATTAAACCAACAAAAAATAATTGATAAAAAATGCAACAGAGTTGAGTTTAACTTTTTGCGAATTTATTGTTTGTGTTCAAGAGCAGAGACGGCCAGGTCTGATGATGTGATTTGTTAACCTTTTTGGTTGATTAAACTGATTGAGAATACAAAGTGGTTACTGAACGATAAGTTCGGCATGTAAGTGTTCTTCACAATATTTATAAATTATTTTTTTTTTTATTTTATTTTATTCTGTTTCAATTTTATTATTTCGTGAGACGTGTTTGGAATTTTTTTTATTTTTGTTTTCCATGCCAGTTCCGATTTCGAGTGCATAAACGAAACGCGACAAACAGTTGGTCGTTAGCTGACCTTGTTACTTCTTTAGTATGTTTAAAAGTGTAAACATTATTTTGGGTGACTTAATATTTCCGCTAAGTGCGATCGTGAATATTATACAGGGTGTTTTGTCTTGTTTTGGGAAAATATGGTATGTAGTTCAATGACATTCTCAAGTTGAGAAATTGAGCTTCATGGTTAGTTTGTATTGGGACTTGTCTTTTGAAAATCGAATGGAAATTAGACAATATTAGCCAATTTTAGTGGAAGGGACAAAATTCTAATTCTAGGACAGAAAAATACTAAAAATCAGTGTTTTGAAATTTTTATAAATCCTTAAATAAAAAGTTGATTTTTATAACGAAAAATCCTACTTTGTAACCACCATCGCGGTTGCTGCCTATTGACTTGGATAATATTAGAAGTTCTTTATTTTACTGACAACCGAATTTTCAAAAGCTTACAACCACGAAGTTCAAATAGTTTTTGGATTTTCTTGCGATTTAATTCAACAGTTAAAATAATGGCGCAAAATTTTAAACAGCCTATTATTAAGGTATTAGTATGATAATACTCAACAATTTGCTAACTTAAGAGTAGTTTACTAACTTATTCTTAATTTCAAATAAGTAAACTGACCTTTCTTGATGTTTGTAAATTTCAAAGTGTCATAATGAAGTAAACATGACACTTAAAAATCAAAATAGGTATTCGATGGTTTTAACTTTAATAAAAGTTTAAAGAAAGTATGATGCTTTATTCGATTAAAATTCACAAAACCGTTGTTTTAACCTAGTTTGAATATTTCAAATGGCGATTTAAAATTGCTTATTAAAATTGCAAATATAATAAAGATTCACTTGGAAAACTTTGTGGTGTAAAAAATGAGTTATGGATTTGCCTAATTTTTGACAGGGTTATTACTATAGGAACTTAGAAGCTTGCTTTATATCTCAGCCAAAGCAAATAAATAAAGAAAAATGTTGCATTTTTAAATGGCTTACCAGTTTTTTTTTTTCATGTACAGTACCAGATGTTTTTTAAGTGATGGAGGTCACTGGCTTAGACCGAGTATCCGACTTAATGGGACATCTCCTTTTTTGAAAAAAGTCAATTCATTTTAGATTCGGAACCAGATTCCTAGAAGAAACAGAGTATATGTACATATTATTCTTATTTAAATATTTGTAATTTCAACTTTATGTAAGATATAAAATTATAGTTAAATTTATTATATTCTTAGTTTAATTTTAAAAATTGTTAAAGTGAGGTTTCGAGTATGGCATGCCACTCTTCTTCAAACTTTTTTTAATTAAATTTTTATTTATTTAAAGACATTTATTGCTAATAAAAATTATATTTTTTTTTTAATTTTGCACACCGTAAAGGTATTATGACTACCCTTAAAATGTTTGCTCACCGTGCGAGCTTTTTAGGAAAGATGGAGAGGATAGATTTTTTTCTCTATTAAAACGTTAACGATATGAGCGAAAACAAATTCTTGCCTCCTTTTTCAATATGACATCTGAAAACGAGGTTCTAAGAAGTCGAAACCTTTTATTTTTCAAAATACTTAAAACTTTATAACAATGAATCGAATCAAGTCTAACAAACTATGGCAAAATATTTTTAATTTTTCAAGGTTTGAATTCACTTTTGAGCAGGGCTCGAAAGTAGACTAGTGAAGTCTCAGAATATTAAATATTTTAGTTTAAAACGTTTCACATTATTATTAATAAAAATATGCTAGTGTAATTTTAAAAAATTGCAGGTGTTCGTGAAGGTTTTTAATTTTTTTTGTCTTAACCACTTAACCTGTATTTGCGTTGGCTTTCTTCATACAAAATGTGGAAAAAGTGTTGAAAAATTAAATGTTTCAAACATAACGTTCATTTAACTAGAGCTGTATCAGTTTTTTTAAACTTGGTAAACAACCTTTCTAACACATGTTCGCTTGTCAATGCAACTTAACTCTAGACCTAGTTAAAAAAAAACCGAATAATTTTACATTGGTGGGACGTTTTCGACCCTCATCAATTTTTTATGAAAACAAATGCAGAAATGAACACTTCTTAGGAAAAAGTAGAATTCATTAACAAAATGAAATGTGGAATCATTCAGATTGCTTAGATGTTTTCAAAACCTTTGATAGCCACATTCCGGCTTTCAAAGTTCTTGCAAAAATTGTGTCCGCATAATCCAACTTACATAGCATATCTGCCACAATTTGTATTATGGTGGAACAAATCTTGGCTTACCTTGGCTTCTTGTGTCGCTCAAAACCAAATTAAAAGGGCCACAGAGCGTTGATTGAACCGAAGATGTGTCTCGATCCGGTTGGATATTCCAAAATTTACAAAGAATTGGAACACTAACCGCCAGTTTCAAAGTGAAAGTTTAAACTTAAGTTCAGCTGAACATGAACTGGGATTTAAATTTGGGTAACACACCCAACATTTTAAACCATATTTCTATGGTTTACTTTGAAAATACTACCTGAATGAATAAGGATCATGGAAACCGAGTAATTATTATAAAACCTGGGCAAGGATATTGAAAGAAGAGGAAGTAATTCATCTATGTACCTATGTATCATTTGTTTCGAATTGAAGCAAATTTATCCGTGATTTTGTATAGGACTAGTCGGCGCGTCACGAAACAGAACTTTTATTCGGTGTTGGAAAATTTTTCTTCGGCATAATAGCTCGAAATATTGTTCGGCGAAGTGAAACTTATTAAATCAAAATAAAAAATATATTTTTAAATAACTCACTTGAAAGTACCCGCAAGTATCAAGACGATGAAATATAGATGCAGCCCTCTGTTTGCCTATATACATAGTTCGCACTTTCAATGATTATTTTATAGATTTGAGGTGGAAAAAATAAAAGAAACAAAATTTCGACACAAGCAATAGCATAACAAGTCATACCTGGTTTCTTTGAAATACTATTTTCGAATCTAAGCGAAACTACATGATTGAAAGCACAAATTTGAGCAATAATGAAACCAACAAGTAAATTTTATCATAAGGATTTAAAGAGGTTCAAAATCTAAATCATATATTAAAAAGCGGTTCAGAATCCTCTAAGTGCATACTGTACCATAGGTGCATATTCACTTTCACAATCTGATTCGCTTGAATCGCTGCTACTACCTATCGATAAGTTAATCAACTCGTCAAGTTATCAAAAAAAACCTTGACGCTTTTATTGAAATAGAGAAAACCATAATAATTTGACTAAGAACATAGCTAACGGTTAGAAAACGACCCAATTTCTCTTAGCCCCAAAATCTAAATGACATATAAGAAATGGAAAAAAATGCCTAGTTTCAATGAATAAAATTTCAAGTAACAAAGCCCTGAAAATATAAACAAATATTTATAAAAGTTTTGAAAAAAATTAAGATAAGCAACAAATTGTTCGAAAACAAGTCAACCGTAGGTCTACGGTTAAGCGAATTTGAGTTGATAAAGTCCCAAATTGACATATTAAGAACTCAAGCACATACACAAAAAAAAATAAAATACAGCAAAAAAATCTTTAAAACAAATAATTTTTCGTTTGAATAAAAAAAAAACACTTCATCAAACATTTACTTAAATTGTTATTGTTCAACTGCCTTCCAGGAGCTTTTAAATGTTAAAAAATTTCGCCAGTAATATTTTTTTTTAAATATAAATTTGACGTTGAAAATCCTTTAAATATAAATAATAGTTTTTAGTTAAGCTAACCTAAATAAGAAATGTCTTAAATGAAACTGAATTTTTAATATCGCATTTTCCTTTTTAAATTAAAATAAAATGCACGACTGGGTCGCACGAACTTGCTCCTATGTAGATAATAGACTAGGAATTTTAAAAACGAAAGTTATTACAGAAAACTGTTCATAAGGATAAAATGCATTTACTAAATTCTTTTAGTAGTAGAGATAAAAACAGAATGCTATGCAAATATGAATTTATGCAAGAACAAAAATTATAAGTCGTTGTAGTGGTTCCTTAAAAAAATAAGCTTTTATGTACAAAATTCTTAAAACGTTTAAAAAAAAATGTTGGTACGCCAACTTTAAGTTTTTATTATTGTACGAATAAGAGTTAAATTTCTAAGAAAAATACTAAGCCGTTCCTGAGATATCGCATTTTCCAAAAAAAACGACTTTTTTTCTAAAAATTGAAAAAAATATTTTTTTTTTAAGTTTTGAAATGCAACGTTTTTTAAACATTTTAGGAGCTTCTTTATAAAAAATTTCATTAAAATCTGTTATAATAATGAGAAATTCAAAATTCGAAAAAATCGTTCTATGGTAGGTACCGTCAGTAATATCTAGATTTCAATTTTTTTTTATTAAATTACAGATCGTAAAAATTAATCAAAACAAACAACATTTTAGCAAAATTCTCGGAACCGTTTTCGAGAAAAATACGATTTTCGAAAACCATTTTTTAACATTTGTATAGAAGGTACCGTTAGTTTTAGATAAAACAAATTTTTTTCTCAAATCTTGTAGATTACACAGCTCCACAAAAAAAAATTTTGTTTTAATATGGGATCAGACCACCTTTACTATAGGTTTTCGGGGTCGCTGAATCCGAATCCGACCACCATTTTACCCTATCACGTCAGGATTTTTCATAACCTCAGTGACCTCAGTATCAACCCCCAGTGACCCAGGCTGCCCGAGTTGAAGCTCTCGGAGGGTATAGCTCAAGGATGACAGGTTAAAAAAAGTTCAAACTCCCTAAAACCCAACCAGGTTAACCCCAATAATCCTAGGACACCAGAGTTTTAGCTCTTCCAGGGAATCATTCGCAGAGCAGGGATAAAAAAACAGACAAACTTCCTCAAACGCAAGCAAAAAATCCTGACGTGATAGGGAAAAATGGTGGTCGGATTCGGATTCAGCGACCCCGAAAACCTATAGTAAAGGTGGTCTGACCCATATTAAAATTTTTTTTTTTTTGTGGAGCTGTGTTATGTTAAGAAACGTGTATTTGTCAAGTTTGAAAAAAAATCGATCCTTGGGGTTTTCGAAATATTGAGTTTCCAAAAAAAAATTTATTTTTTTTTTTTAAATCCGAAAAATAAAAAATTGAAAATTTGAATGTGTAATAATATTTAAACTTTAGAGGAGCTTTAGCATAAAAAAAAAGATTTAAATCGGTGGTACCGTTTCCGAGAAAATCAATCGTTAGTTACAAAATTACAAAATTCCAAATTAAAAAAGTAAAATCGAAGAATAATAACAATTTATTAAGCTTAATTACTCAAAAACGGCTTGTCTGACGAAAATTTTCAATCACACCTTTTTTGTAGGGAATTTAATTTTATATAAAAGTAAGTCAAAATGAATTTTTTTTACTTCAATGTTTTGTCAGTTCTGACGCAAAACATGAAATTATGACTAAAAATCAAAATTAGCGATGATAGCCCTCTTAAAATTGATATTAAGGGCTCAAACTTTTACGAAATTTTTTTTTGTCATTCTGAATGATATTCTCGATATATCTTTCAAAAAAAAAATAGTCAATTTTTTTGGCCCAGGCTACTGTACATACAACATGGTCTTTTAAGAAATTAAAGAATATTATTTTTTTCCCAAAATTGAAAATTAAATTAACTGCAAAAAAGGTTCCGATATTTTAATAGATAAAAGTTACCATTTTGAAGACTATCAGTGTTTATGAATAATCTACGTAAATTTATTAATACAATATTTTTCTATTTTTATGTAGGTACATATAGGGTATTCGCATATAATGCTAGAAAAAACTGTGTCATCAGGTTATTTTAAGACAAGAAAGAAAAATAATTGAAAAGTCCTTCAATTTATTTTTGTTTGAACTAACAACCACATTTGTGTCAAAACATTTTATTTATCTTCATCGAACAACCTTCAAATGTTCCAGATAACAATGAAAACTGGAAGACAACATGTAATTCTATCTGTTTAGTGAAAAATTGTTTTATTTTATCACTCATTGTATACCAAATATTTGTACAATACACACATGGCATTTTTTTGAAGAATCTGAATATATGAACTTCGTGTCATTTTTATGTAAGATAGACATTTTAATTTGGAAAATTTCAATGATTTTTTTTTCTAAATTTTGCCCCCATTAAAGGGAACGTTTAGGAAAGTTGAAAAGGATTTAAAAGGAGTAACTGATGCCCATTAGTCTTGAATGTTTGTGAATATTACAATAAGAGGGAAATATTGAGTGACTACTTATATTTACAAGAACGGCTCTATAAGAAAGCGCGGGTCCCACGAAGCTAAGTCAGCTACACGCAAAATAAATTGAATTCATTCGCTTACTTTTCAATTCACACTGTCTCTTAGAAGAAATATAATACAAAAATCGGAAGTCAGATAAATCCAACCGAACCTCACTCGGATATCAATGGATCTATTGTCGTCCCCAGGGTGTAGGTAATGTAGGGATGGGAAAGGTAAGAGGACGGATTTAGTGGAAGTATTAAAAACTCGAATTTTACTTGTTTCTTTTTTCGGGATAACCTAGGATTTCGGGGAGTTTGCCCAAGCCTCGCAAAACAAATTATCACAGCACATAGTTTAAATAAATGGAAGAAACTGTCGGCAAAGCTTGATCAGGTTCAAGTGAATTTAAATTGAAAAGCTATAAAAATTGGTAAATACTTCAAAGAAACCGGTAACAATCGTGCATGGCGTGTATGAAAAAAGTATTCCAGTACTTTTGACAACAAATGTGGTCGTTGAAGAGATTATCTCCAGGCTTAAGACTCAAATTAGGATTTACTTTAACTTTTTGATTTAACAAGCAATTAAAAAAAAAAAACTAAGATAAATTCTTAAGTGAACATTCATTAATTTACTTATATCTACTGTGCAACTTTCTACTCACAGTACACACGAGTCTATGTAATTCTCATAATAATGCCCATCACAAACGGTAACAAAGCCTTACCTAGTTATACCTGCATAAAATTGCCTTTTGAATGGTTCATTATTAGATTGCACTTATTACAATAAAATTCACTTTTCCGGGGTGAGAAGGGGCAACAATAAAGAACAAAGCAAAAAAAAAAACAATGCAACCGCCATCAATTGTTATTGTTGTTGTTGTTGTTGCAAAAATTAAATTTCAAAAGAGCGTCTTGATTTTCCTAGGTTTTTATTGGCCTTAAATGACCCACGCTAATTACGCTAGACAATTTGATATAATTGTCTGTTATATCCGACAGTATGTTCAATGTTCATTTTGAATAAAAAACCATAACCTTTTGAGAGATTTTTTTTTTTTTTGATTTATCTCACGTGAATGCAAACACAAAGATTTTGAGAATAAGTTTGCATTCGTAAGAACAATTAATCAAACTCGATTCCCAGAGAGTGAGTCCAAAAGATTAAGATAAAGTGGATTCATTCATGGATTCATTGGGACGACAATTTAAATGTTAACAATTATACTATTTGCATGAATATTGTTTCAAATTGCTGGTAATTATTTTTTAATTTTACTATTTCGATTGCTGAGACTTAGGAGAAAAAACTGGTTTACTTTACTCTACTTATCCAACCGGCTATTATGCAAGGCTTGTAAGTAAGTCTATAAAAATGAAAAAAAAAGACTCGTGCAACTAACTTCTCGTAAACTTGCAAGTTGAGCAGGTAATGACTATATGGACTTTGACGATTTCCATAAATTCTGTTTCTACATAATCTTGTGTAAGTGTCTCAAAAATGGTCTGAATATATCTTTAATTTAATTTTAATGGTTTGCTCTAAATGCAGTTACATACATATTAATGAAGGATTGTGGCACAACGTATAAGGACTAAAGATAAGATTTACAAGGAAGTCTTTAACTGACTTGTTAGACAATACAACGCATGTACATAATTGTATAATTGATTGTTATTTTATAATGTTCACTAGTATAAACGCAAAATTATGGCCATTTTGAATAACACATTTGGTTAAGTCTACCTTATCAAACTTCTAACATTTTTAAAAATAAAAAAAAAAAAAATTAAATATGGAGAATATTTTTGTTACACGTTTGTTTAAAAATCTATTTTGGTAAAAAGATTATAATCCTCTCAGAATTAATTAGGCAAATGGGAAGGATGAAGGTATCTTTCAAATTGAGTTACTTAATGCAAAAAAAATTATCAATTATTTTTGATTATACTCGTAACATTTTTTGTTTTGTTGTTCTCTGTCCCCTTGCTGCTCTGGCTCTGGCCATTGCTGCATAGATAAAAATATAATTCGAAATTTTAGAAAATATTTTTTTTTCTCAAAGTCTTCCCCAGATTTGTGCAAACAAAAACTTAAAAAAAAATATACAAAAATCCCTTAGTATAAGCTTGCATAAATCCATATTAAGGGCACCTAGAATTATTTCTTTTGTTTTTGATTTTCTCAATAACGACAGAACTGATTTCGATGAATTTTTTATGCTACCTAGTCTTAAAAAAAGTTGATGATAATAATTTTGAGCACCATCTTGAAGATTTTGAAAAACGAAATTTATTTTATTCACAAAAAAAAAAAACGTACACCACACAAATGTTAAAAATTTGTTTTTGTAAATTTTATCTGTCTTCGATTTTAATACAAATTTCAAGACAATTTTGAATTTAAAAACAATGGTGCAAAATTTAGTCGATGTTAAAATTGTTTTAGTATGGTACTTGGTTAAAACGACAATTATGCTAAATTTTAATTTAGTTTAGAATTTTATTAAATTTTAAATTATCAAAGAGTTATTTTATTTTTTAGTGCCGTGCTAACTTCACGTGACTCTTTGACATTTTCAAGAAGTCAAAAAAGTTCGTTTACTTAGTTTTTTTTGCACGAGCTCTCATTTTTCTAGGTGTATTCAGAAAAAATGATTTAGTCCGATACTAGTTAGAAAATGACATTTTTCATATTTCGGATTAGCCGCGTTATACATATATACAAAAATATTTGGCAAGTGCAATACAGTACTCACCCCGAAAGTTTTGCTAAAAATTTCATTGAGCGTGATCACCGGTTAATCAGAAATATTAAAAATGTCATGTGTTAGAAAATGTTTAAAATTAAAACAAAGAATATGAAAAGTTTAAAAAACCCAACTTTATTGAGCCTGATTATTTTTGAAATTTAATTTTTATTTGCACATTAAAATAAAGTAAAATTTGTGTACCAAAATTTGTTCTTAAAAAACTATCTCAAAAATTTCGTTTACAAAAACTTATAAGAAAAAGTCTCAATTATAATTGATTTTCATACGTACCTTTATATTTGCTTGAAAATTCAGATGGCTTTTTGTTCAATTGTCCAATTACAAAGAGTGGTATTGTAGCTATTTAAGAAATGAAAAATAAAAATAAATGAAAGTAAAAGTGAAATAATGCAATTGCGAAAAAAAAACAATTTTTTGAACTATTTTTGTATTTCGACTGTAGGAGGTTTTGTTTTTTTTTTTAATTTTTGGAATTTTGATCTGTCTGTATTTGGGTTTTTTGAGATTTGTACTTATTGAACTGCCATATCTTTGGTTGATTATGATTTATATGAAAACGCATTAGGGATCAGGCTGGCCAGTTCATACAAATACTCCGACTTTTATGTTATACACTTCGATCATTCCTGAAGTCTCAGTATTTAAGATACATACTTATATCCAATATCAACAACTGATCTGATAAGGTTGAACGATTTTTTTTAATATATGTAAATCTTTCAAATATAAATCAATTCGTATTTGAAAGTCTTACTAAGAAGAAAAATCTATACATTTAAATTAAATACTTTTCCTATAATAACCATAGATAAACAAATTTGTATTTAAAATAACAAAAATCAAGTTTAAATTGATAAGTTTCCTGGCATAAAAATCAGAGTTGTGAAATGTGAATGTCCCCTCTACCACTCTAACCAAAATTGATTTATTATACTCGTATTTTTTAATTTTTGTTTTCTTAAAATCTATTGAAATTGAGTTTGCAGTCAGTTTTCTTAGATAAGATTATTGAATTTTTTGTCTTGAGCTTTTTTAAAAGTCTTTTATTGAAGGCAATTTTAACAGCATTTAAAAAAATCTTCAGAAGCACAAAATTAGTTTTTAATATACTAATACAATTTTTTATGTAGTTGAAACTAAAACAGAATGCCATAAGGAGTATTCCATGAACAATTATGAAAACAATTAGATTTTATTAACTTATAGATAAATCAAAAGTCAAAACACCGAATTAACATAATTCGTAAAAATAATCTTGATAGCATTTTTTGTACACACGTTCATCAATAATTATGCATTAATTTCTCGGACGCAACTTTATTTTCCAATTCACAGTCTTTTGTGTATTCTGTGCGAAATAAAAACGAATTTGATGTACCAAATAAATGTCGCGATTTTTCTGTTTTAAATACGAGCAATTGTATTTTGGCCTCCTAAATCTAGAAACTTTTTTGTTGTATTTTAAATTAACCTTAGAAAACTCTTTTCAAGGATATTTGCTAAAACACAAAATATAGTGTTTCCACCCGTAACGGTGGAATTACCTAATATGAAATAAAAATATGAATTCATGCTAATTCAAATAAAAATTAAATTTCCAAAAAATACTTAATGAGTCGTTTTTGAGAATCAAATTTTCAAAAGAAAAAAATTCAAAAAATACTTTTTTTTTTAATTTTAATATGCAAGGTTATAAGGAAGTTTAATCCTCGAAGCTTCTGTATAAAAACTTTAATTAAAATCGATAATGAAAAAAAAAACTGCAGAAATTAAGTGAAAGAGACAAAATTTACCATAAATCTGGGCGCCATTATATACTGTTATTTTTAGTTAAAATTGAAAATGTTTCCCTACATCTTGTACAGTGTTTAAAATCAGTGTTCGAAACCCAAAAAAATTGTTCTATTGGAGGCACCTTTAACAACTATTTTTTTTGATTTTTTTTTCAACCAATATCTTGATTTTACTTAATGAAATTTTTGGATTTTTTTTAAATATCTGTGGAACAAGTTTTGAGAAAAAAAAATTGTGGCAGGTACCGTTATTTTTGGTCTTAGGTTAGGTAAGGTTGAACCTAACTGCCAGCGTGGCATCAGCTGAAGCACTTAGATCAGAGTTGGTCCATTGCGTTACCACATGAATCTAAAGATTTTCTGCCTACTCGTTGAACCATTTGTATCTCCTTATGAAGCGGGAGAGACTATCAATGCCTATATATTAATTAGATCACTAGGTTCCTCTAAGAAAAACTCTCCAAGACGGAGCCTTCGTCTATGGGATAGAGAAGGGCATGTACATACATAGAAAATGAGGAATTGATTCTAGATCTTCTAGTTTCCAGTTATGACACCAATAACGGCTATCAAACACTTGGAACGTTCTTTTTGTTATGTTGTTCGATTTTTGGCGAGTTCGTCAGCCCGACAGAGGTGAACACTAAACTGCTGCGCCATCTCCATAAGAGATGAACGGCAGTTAAGAGCTGTTATTGAGTTAGGGGAGATCGAGTCTTCAGATTCAATAGCCGGTTGACTATATCCGAAAAAAATACGGATAGCAGAAGTTCAAAGAGAGACATAATATTAGTCTATCTGAGTACACATCCACCAACCCCATCATCAGTTTTCGATCGGTCCAAATCCTGTCAGAAAGATCTTAAAGGAATGGTGGCTTGGAAGATTTTGTCAAACTGTAGTTTTGAGGTAGCGTAATCGATGTGACTTGCATGTGATCCGAATAAGTTCAGAATTGTAGAATGGCCAATTTTGTAATTGGTGGGGTGGCAGATGGAACAGAACTTCTAGTGCGGAAGTGGAGGTCGTTCGTAGAGCAAGATGATCGTTGAACTTTGTTTAGCTTGTCACGATTTCCAGCCTTTTCTAGAGCGCTCCACCATATTGCTAAACCATAAGGGAGGATCGATCTGATTACCGAAGGATAAAGCCAGTGAGTTATGCGGGGTTGAAGGCCCCATTTGTTTCCAATAGCTTTTTTACATGTGGCCTTTTTGACTTTTTCTTGTATTCCAGGTTTCCATCTTATTTTTGTTTGTCTAAATTAAGACCCAAGTATCTTCCTTCCTCTGAAAAATCTAGTGGAATATCTTTAATAGAAGGGGGATCTACATGAGGAATTTTGTACTAGATATCTAAAGAACAGGCTAAGTTCCGTTTTGTGAGAGTTGACTCCCAGGCCACACCAGTCTTTCCAGTTAGTGGTACCAAAAATTGAATTGAAGTTCAAACGGGAGAATACTATCGTTTAACTTAAACTATAGAATTAACTCAATTCGAGGTTTAAACAAAATTGTCGGATTGAAGCTTAAAACCAAAGTGTAGATTAATCTTGCCAGGAAAACTGGTATTTAGAAAATAATATTCTTAACTTCGATGTTTTTGAAAAACTCGTCAATATAACTCAAGATCCAGCCTTTTAGCTGGTCCAAATTAACATATTCTCTATCTGAGTACCCGCTGATATATACAAATCTGATTGGGGATTTTTTGTAATTATTTGTTGCAGACGCACACGTTTGGCATGGTGTTTACTATATGATGTAATTGAATGAGGAATAATTAATAGTAATTGACCAAACTTTGCATAACATTTGTTTATATTGGAGTTCAACAACTTGAGGTCAACTTAAAAGCTGTTGATTCTTTTTCTGAAACTTCCTTTCAGATTCATTCATCAAATGTTTACATATGAGTAATCAGATACGATAAGAGATTTGTATTTTAATGACGTGTATTTTGAAAACAAATTCGGGGATGCACTGCAGGAGTGAAATTGGATTTGATTACGTAGGTATAAGCTCGAGCGAGGCACACGACGTGCACGTTTGATAACTATAACTGGAAATATTATGTCATTATTTGTGCAAACAGGGATTAACTGAGTCATGATGTTAGCATAAGAAAATTTCAAGAAATCTTATCATTACAATCATTTTGTGTGCAAAATTTGGTTCAACCACATCCATACATATATGGAATTTTTCGAGTTGCCCAAAATAATGAGATCACTTTCATTTTTGTTTGATCAAATGGTGATAGAATTTTTGTATATAAAACATCACAGGCAAAGCCAAAAAGTGAGTTAGATAGCAAACTTTCTACATGATTTGACGCACTAGGATTTATAATAATAATTATTTTAAAAAATTTTTAATGGCGAGTTGTTAAAAAATTTCGTGAACCAAAACCTCGGAAATTACTTGATTGATTTTAGTAAAAAAAAAATAAGTTTGAATTACCTTGTTTTGAAGCTCAAATAGAGCAGAAATTGTCTCCCGTTTCTTGTGTACTTTTGTGATTTGTTAATCGAACTAAAACAGCTGCTTTTTATACATATCCTTAACAAAGAGGTTGAATCTCAATTTGAAAATAAATTCCACCATCAAATTCTGAAGTAAACAAAAAAAAAAAAAAACGAAAATTTGTAAGTATACATCCAAACAATTATTATTTGTTAATGTTTTATTTTTTTTTATTATTTTATGATATAAAATTTTAACCCACACAGTCGTTAATTGCAAATAAATATTTAACTTTTAAGACTTCAAATTCTTAAGGAACCATGGTTGAGTTATTTATGAATAACAAATTACCGATTAGACTGTTGATTTAGATATTTATTTTATTCCTACAGGCTTCTGATATGCATGAAAATAACTGAACAGGGTGTCAGTTAAGAATGGATATTCTTGAAAATAGTTATAGCTGGCTTTGGAAGCTTTCAGAAATAAAAAATATTTCTTATGTGGGGTCTATGTTAGGATTTTTTTTAAATGTGGTGCACTGCACCATTTTGAGAAGTTGATTGAAAAGAGACAAGTTTTTTAAACATCCTCATACATTTTTCTTCTTTTTTTTTGATTGGTCGAAGTTTAGTGAAAATAAATATATCATGATTTTTGTATTAAAAATCCAATTCAAAAAAATAAAATAACAAAAATACAACTAGTGTAAATTCTGCTACCTATCCGTATAGCTATTGTAGAATATTATTGAAATAATCATTATTAAAATAATAAAAAAAAAACACTAAGAATCATCCACTAGTGGTCGTAATATATATTTGAGAAAAGTCGTATTTTATATATTTCTTCTTGATATATTTCTTTTAGTTCTTTTCTTAAGGCCCGCTTAGATCAGTTTCAAGATTATCTATTATTGGCTGGACACCCTGTTGCACCTGTTCATACAACATTATGGACTTATCAAAAAATCAGAATATAAAACAATAAATCTGTCTTTGTTATTTAAATCTTTTATTATGAGTTTTTTTTGGGGTATTTTTTGATATAAAACAAAAATTTAGTATCATAAAGTACGATACAATGCAGACAAGTTCAAATAGAACCATAAGAAGTCTTGTGGACAGCAGTCGAAATAAATGAAATTTGTTAATAATTATTTAAAATTATTTAGAAATTAAATTAAAGAGTAAAGCAAAGTGCGTAGTGTGATCTATAAAAGTGAAATTATCAAGGCTTGTTATTTTAAGCTGAATTTTTTGTTTTTTTATTTTATATTAATTTAAGAGGACACTCTTTTAAGGATGACATTAGGCACAAAGTGTTTAGATTTAGATTTATTTATTTATTTCGTATTCTTATACACATTAAGATACAATAATCTTATAAATTAGTGCTAAGTTATAATCAGTTTTTATTCTAATGAAAACAATTTAGTAGACGGCTTTTGTTAAAATATAAGAAAAGAAAAATGAATTAAGAATGCAGACAAAAAGAAAAGAAATTAAAATAAGAAGCATTTATCCACATAATTATTTAAAAAAAATTGAGCTCTTTTTGAAATCTTCTCTTACCTGCAATATCTCTCATATGTGGTGGCAGAGAGTTCCAGATACGGATAGTGTTAACTGACGTTCAGATGTCAAACAAGAAGCCCGCGGTTGAAGGATCTGCGCTGTTCTGGTGGAAGCACAGAACGTAATTTTATTGAAAAGGCCAGGAGATTGTTGGGTTTTGAGTATGTTAAAGAGTATGGTTAGCGATCGAAATTTAAGCAATTCATCAAATTTTAAATCACACGCTATCTTTGAAAAATGAGATATTCTATCAAACCTACGAAGGCCAAAGACGTATCTGATGGCGTTTGTTAAAGGCAAAATTAAGTTTTCGTTTACCGGAGGCATCACACTTCCCATAAACTTCACATCCGTAGGTCGAAATTGGAATAATTAGTGATTTAACAAGAATAATTCGAGTTTTTATTGGAGTATAGTACTGAGATGTCCATAAGGAGCGAAGTACACTATATAAACTTTTCCTGCGGCTAAGCTGATATGGTAACTCCAAGTCAACGTACTTATTATTAAAAGTCATTCCAAGATTCTTTGCAGTAGAGACATATACGATATGTGCATTATAAATAATAATAACTGGCGGAAAATAGGTTATTTTTGAAAGAAAATTTTTCTTTGACCAGTTAGCGATGTTCTCAAGATCAGAATTGATTCGGCTTACACAATCTTCTATAAGTCTTAGAGGATAACTTATGTGAAGTTGAGCGTCATCTGCATAAAGTTGAATAGAGGAATTGATTATTACAGATGGCAGTTCGTTGATATATAGGGAAAACAGGATCGGCCCCAAGATAGAACCTTGAGGTAGGGGGGCCAAATAAGGCCCACCTAACGGATTTTTCGAAATATCTGCTAGATTTTTAAGAGTATCCGAGTAAACTAAAAAAGTTATGATTCTTTGTCATTTTATCTACATGAAAACATAGATTTTATTGTCTTCGTAAGATTGAAAAGTATATTTTTTTGAAATTTATAAAAAGCTTACGTTGTTCTTAATAAGGCCCATGGGGTCTTAATAAGGCCCACTCAGTTTTCTTAAGAATATCGCAATTAAAAACACAAAAATTAAATTTATTTTATAAGGAAATAGTCTCCTTAGTTTAACAAAAAACACAAATTAAATAAAAAACTTAATTTTAGCAAAAAACTTAAACAAAAAAATATAAACTTCACTCCTTCGTAAAAAAATAAAACTAAAATATTCTTTAACCTGCAATGCGGCTTTTTATGTTGGTTACTGTCCTATTAGAAGCTCTTTTTTTTGGGAAAAGTTGGCATTTGGTCTGAAACATATTAAAAATATAAAATAAAAAATATATGTATAATATAAAACCCAATAATTAAAAGCAAATTTGCGTGTGCCCAATAAGGCCCATCCCTTATTTTTGTGGGCCTTATTAGGAACATGCAAGACTTAAAAAAAAAATTATTTAAAACTAACGATCAAACATTTTTTACAAACAAATAATGTTGTAATTTACTCAAAATATTATATATTATACGGGAAAAATAAAAAAATAGGTACTTAATTGGTTTAAATTTGTTAAAAAAGAACACAAAACACACTACTTTTTTATAATTTGCTAGTTTTTCCCCCCAGACGAACTTCATTGAGCTGTAGGTCAAGACTTGAATCGCGCAGCTGGCTTTTTTTCCTTTGTATGTGTTCTTGTAGACATGGTTTAAATATGCAAAGCAAAAAAAGTCCCGTTATTTGTTCGTTTCTGTGTTTTCTGACAAGTGGGCCTTATTAGGAACAGGGCCTTATTTGGCCCCCCTACCTTACTCCAAAAGGCACAGGTATTTTGATGAGCATTGAAACTAAATTTTGCAAAAAAACAAAAACAAACAAGCAACAAACCAACAATTTAGAGAAGATTTAAAAAATATATATTCATTCGTTACAACCTGCCATTAGTATAAAGTTGTTAATAATAATTATTTCACACATCTTTCCTTCCCCATATACCGTTCGCCTTGCATTGCTTTATTCAAATTATGTGAAAATATTAAACAAACAAATAGTAAAGCAAAATCTGTTAATTTGTTATTTGTTTTATATTAGCGCACACTCGAGGGGTTATTACAACCCTTAAAATTATTATCACAAAACAAACGTAAGGAAAACAGGGAAGGTTCTGAAAGGCGATACCGATGCACATTAGTTTTAAATTTCTAAATATTACAATGGGAAGGAAAAATAGAGCTAGGTAGAGCATTCCATTTTTGTGTAGTTTGGCTGAAAAATGAATCTCAGTACTTCACAGTACGTCCAAAGTTGGGCTCAAGGGCAAACGGATGAGCATTCCTACAAGGGCGAGTATCACAGTTGAATTTGTAAAAGGGAGAAATGGAACTGGCTATTTCACTAGACCTCTGTTAATAAAAATACCAAAAAAAAAAAAAACAATGAGAGACATGAAAGGCATCATTATGATTTTTTTTTGAAAATTCGATATCTCAAAAAAAAAATCTACTTAAATGTTTGTTTTTTTGCTCTATCACCTTTTATTGTAAAAATATAATTGATTCCCTTTTCACTGAAAGGTTTTTTTTTTAATTTCAGTCAATAACTTTCTTTAGTTTCTTTAGTCTAATATGAAATCCATGCTGGTGTACCACAAGGATAAGTTCTTGGCCTTTTTTGTTTAAAATATAGACATATGTATGATTTCCCGAAATTGACGAAATTGCAAATTAGCTATTTTTGCATATGATGATTTAAGATTGAAATCGACCACCAATCTGCCCTGAATACTGTGCAATCGTATTTTAATGAATGGTTAGTTAAACTAAATTCTGGAAAGACTCAAGTTTCAGAAGAAAAAGTAAAGCTTGTTAATTACTCAGAAAGATGCGTCAAATTAATGGCATTCCGGCAGAGTGCAAATCTAGAGCTAAGTACTAAGGCGTCCACTTAGATAAAACACTTACTCTTGGACTTCATTTAGAAGAAACAATTAACAAGGTCAACTTGGCTATAAGAATTCTGTATCCATTTATACATCAAAAATTAAAACTCAATACAGAAAACAACTTTATTATATTTGAAGTGATTTTTCAAAGCATTGTTAAATGGATGTTATATGTTATATGCAGGACCGGCCCGAGCTAAATTAGAGCCCTGCGCAAGCCTTATCAGTGGCGCCTCTCATTTGGATTGGATTTGCGGAAAAAGTCATTTCCTCATTACCCAAGGGGTACCCTCTGTAATGCGTTCTTTAACAAGGGATCCCCAAGAGGCCTATTCCTAGATAATGCTTATATTTAATTAAAATAAATATGATTTTTATTAAAAACTAAGAAATCAAAAATATATCACAAAAATAATAGTCAAAAAATATATCACAAAAATTTAGGAACTGAAAAAAATATTTTTTGAAGTAAAAACTAATTCAAAAACATAACAACATACAAATAAATAAAGAACTCATTAATTGTTGTTGAATTAAAAGTTTTATATTCATATTTAATTTATTCAGTGTAGGAAATAATAATAAGATTATTATTTTAATTAAAATAAATAGAACCGAATTTATTGCAATAGATTAACTTTTCTGGCTTCTATTTTAGCAAACTCAGTTACCAGATCATCATAATATAATGACTTGACAAGCTCTTTCTCTATAGCCATGATTGACAAGTGAACTTATCTTTCATGAGTCATTGGGGTCCTGAAGTAGTTTATTATTACTTTTAGTTTAAAAAAACTACGTTATTTGAGGAAACTGGTGATGGTATTTATAGATTTAGAGCTATGGCTTCAGCTGATTGCACGTTAGTGAATTGTTCTTCTGATCGCATTTCCACTAAAGAGTTTTGAGTAGCATATTTAGTATAGATAAATTAGCAGACGGAGTTTGTAAATACTTACTAGTAATATTGGCGCAAAATTTTAAACAGCCTATTATTATTTGCTAACTTTATAGTAGTTTACTAACTCATTCTTAATTTTAAACATTTTCTCACTAGTATCGTACTAAAAGAATTTCCTTAATAAATTGCTTCTGAACACACCTAAAACAACGACATTTTGTGTAACAAAATAACTTAACGAACCTTTTCTGATGTCTGTAAATGTCAGAGTCATACGAAGCTAGCAAGATACTAAAAAAATAAAGTAGGTATTCATTCGATGATTTTAACTTTAATAAAAGGGTAGAGAAGTATGATGCTATATTCGATTAAAATTATTGTTTTAACCTAGTATCATACTAAAACAGCTTTAGCATCGTACTAATTCAATTAAAATTTTGCGCTATTATTTTTTTCTTAAATATCAAACTAGATTAATATGCATCATATAAACTTGACTTCCTAATGACAGCATGTTTCTATTCTCAACGTTTCCAGCCTCACATATTTCAATAAGAGCTTCATATTATAGCTTCTAAGATCTTTTTGAATGGTTTTAAAGCATTTAGTCTACTCCCATCTGGTTTCAGAAAGGGGTTTTAAGGTCAAACCAGCGAAATTTTTTGTATATACATATGTATGTCCTAACGCATTGTTGAACCTGATACAAAGTTTTATATGCATTGAGCAATGTCAAAAAACTTAACAGCTTCCAATGAACAGCAAGCTGAAGTAGATTTGAAGAAAAAAGTGAAGTAAATTGAGAAAAATCGAAGTAGATTTCAAAATGGCTTTTTACTTGCTTTTAGAAAAAATGTTGCCTACAAAAACTTTTTTCCTTAAATGAATACATAGTACCTATTAAATATGTTTTTAAAATTGTCAATACATTTCTTTTAATTTTAAAGAAATTTCGCATAAAATTACTCATTTGTGTATTTGGATTGTGTTGACGTTCTTTTATTTTATGGTAATTATGATGTTATATACTACTACTTAGAGTGCAATAGCGAAAAAGAAGTAGATTTGGGCTTTATTTTGTAAAATTGAAGTAGATTGAAACAGAGATTTTTAAAATGAAGTAGATTTCAGTATTTTGCTGATAGTGCGAAGTAGGAAGTAGATTTTAAAATATTTTGGAAAAAAGAAGTAGATCTACTTCAATTGAAGTAAAGTGGTACCACTGTTCCCTATCCTTTCTTTTGTTTTGAGTTTTTTTTACCATAATACATAGACAAATAAAGTAATTAGTTCAGTCAAAAAATCCCTTTTTTAAATGTAAGCAATAACTGGCAAGAACAAAAAAATAGAGAAAAAGAGAAATTGAATAAAACAGATTCACTCATTAACGACAAACCTCAACATTAATCATCGCATCATCATCACTCAAGTATTTCCATATTTCAACCCTTTGTCTCATTCTCGACACACGACACAGTGATAAAATTTCACTCATAAACAGAGGCCAGTGCCAAACTAAAACATAGTACAAGAAACACTCAACTGTAAGAGTTTAAATTCCTAGACTCAACTTTTAATTCTGCGCACTGACATGTCAATGAGTATGAATTTTGTACCTCAGAATTTCTGTTTGAGTAACATTGCTGACTTCGATTTCATATAGAAGAATTGGCATCGTACTCATGTTATCAACTTGCAAACTGTTAACTGTCTGTATTTGCTGTTGAAATTCTGTTTTATGTTACACTGCATAGGGGAGGGATAACAAAATAAAATAAATGCCTTCACTCATACATGCGATGGTGAGTGTGAAGAATAACGTAACAGTAGATTGATAAAGAGCAAAATAGCAAATATGTACATTGGTATCTGTTGTTAAGCGAACAAAATTGTGCACTTTGTAAAGATTTTGGGATGTAGTTTTTTTTACTGTGGGAATGGGGGTGTGTATAGGAAATTAAACATCGACTTATTTTTAAAAAAGTAGATATGTATCTATATATATATGTATATCTGTCCTTAAATTCAGAATTAGCTGTTAGTTATTTAATAAATACCAATATTGGAGTGAGCTATAAAAAGAAATGAGACTTAAAAAAAGAAGGTAGGTAGTGGTTATGAAGTAGTGGCTTTTTTAACGCTTGCCCAAGGCGCCTTTTGAGTTCAGCGCCCTGCGCATTTGCACAGCTTGCACGTATAGCTTGTCCGGCCCTGGTTATATGGATTACCTGTTTTATCTCCCATACAAAATTCTTTCCAAAATTTAACCAAGCTAAAATTACGTCAAGCATTTTCGCCGAGAGGTACGCAGCTCCAGCTTAAAACTCAAAATTTCTCTTCGAACTGTACATAACTTTTCTGTCAAAATTTAGCGCAGGAAATAATTGTTTGGCACATTTATTCTCGAGCTAAATTACAATTTAAATTCAAAATGGAATAATATTAAGAAGAATATTTGGTGACGGAAGTCTTAAAAGATTTTCCACAACATAAATCACTCATAATTCATAATTCTCATTTATTCCCATTTATAATTCTTAAAAAATTGAAATCAACAAATTTTTTAAGCCTTTGAAAAAATTTCATTTAAAGAACAGCTGTTTTCTGACATAACCTCCACAAGGTACTTATGTCAAAATTTAGCTTTAATTTTAGCTGATGTTTGGAGAAAAATGTGGGAGATTAAATTAAGCGCGATCTGCGCACTAGGCTTTAGGGTAAATGTACCATCCCAAGTGACATCGTTGGGCCTATTAGTAACTTAAATGTTCCTTAAAAGCTCTTAATTGAATTTTTTTTTTAGCTCCAAAACCAACGGTACCCCCCATACACACGTAAAGTTAAATACCTTCCTCTAGCTCTATTTTAATATTTAGTTGCAGCTATTGATAGATCTTTAAAAAAATGTGTCAGGTGCATTAAGGAGTACAAATGTGCTCTCAAAGCTCAACAAATTTGCTTTAAGTATAAGCTAGGCTGTAGCTCTTAGAGGACTGCTAAAGCATATTCTAAATTATTTAGCTCTTAAGGCCAGCTTTATAAGCGCTTCTAGAACTTTAAGCAAGCTTAAATTGTTTCTTCCGATTACAAAGAACCCAAAATAAAGTAGTCAAAATGATACTGAACAGAAAATGAAATGATATTAAACAGAAGATTTCCACGTACTCGCCAACATCGAAAACATTTCATTTAGAATAAAAAAATTGTTTAAGCGACGTAATGCATCTTGTAGTCTATCCGAAAACTAGTTTTGATCTCAAACTTGGCCATTTCAGAAAGAAATAAATATGCACTAAATGATTTTTTAGAATAACATTTTTCGCTGCCTCCCATTTCTCCGATCTTAGATAACATGACTCTGACAATTTAAAGAAGCTTTTCCTTCGATTTATCACTACATTAAACTGTGATAATTGCAACAAAAATATTGTTTCTTTCAGAGGTATAGTAGAGTTATACGAAAATCCCTGTACATTGTGCAATATACATACAGTATGTAGTTTTAAGAAAGACAAAAATGTAAAACAATAAAATATACAACAAAATGGCATTCTGTTTTTAGCTCCATCTACAAATGGAGTTGCTTAAGCCTTTACAAATTAAATTTTATGTTTAAAAACATTTTTCTCTAATAACATTCATTTTGAAAATTCTAAGCATTTTAATCATTAAAGCAACAATAAATTTGTTGTTATTGCTTACAGTCATTGAAAAACAAAGTGAACAACCTCACTGATGGTCCCACGTAACCTTGTAAGAAATCACGTAGATAAAACTCATCCAAAAAAGAAAAACTCATATACCTAGTTAATTTTTGTACGAAAACAACTTTCGCATATTTAAAATTAAAAACAAGCAACAATAACAATACCCAATTACTTTTTTAATTTCGAAAAGATACAATTATGAATTAATGACTTTTAGCCGACATCTAAATAGTGGTTGCCCTTTTGGTTATTCTCAGACATATGTAGGCAATCAAAATTCAACTTTTAAAGGTAAACTTTTAATTATTCTTCTTTTTTTTTAAATAAAAATTATTACGAAAGTTTCACTTATTTAAATTTTAAATGTGTGATAACTGCTTGCATTGTTGTCTCATATAAGTTGAAGCTAATTCAGACAATTCAAACTCAAAATACGGGACCGTAAATTCAAGACGCATAATTATTATTTCACAATAAAGTTCAGGGTCGATAAACATAAGCTACGGTCTCGTAAATTGCATTAAAGTTGCATTTTAATTGGTAATTGACACGCATAGAGGAAAAGGTGGTAATATGGAACCTGTTGTTAAATCGGAACCCCCTTCTGGAACCAAAACTGTTGGTGCCATCTATTACTCTATAGCTACACGTTGCGAGGACTCATACAAAATACTCATATTAAAAAGTTACATAGCTTTCGCCTCGATAAATTTACCGTAAGGTTATTTCCAATAACCGAGGGAAATCGAAAACTTTTTTTCATTGTTTTTGTAAGTCTAGAACGTTTATGTCGGGCCCTGTTTTTGTCCTGCAGAAAATTCATAAATAATATTTATTTTTTGATTATCAATTTTGTATGTAAGAATTTTCTCATTTCGTTGAATAAGTGATGAAAACCACTGTTTTTGTTAAAATATGAAGTCTTGTAATATGGAACTCTTAGGGGAAGGGAATATGGAACCGGGTTCCATATTACCATTACGTGTTTTTTATGTATACCTCATACCAAAACCTAGGAAAAAAACTTCAAACAGAGGACGTAAGGCTACATCTTCAGCGGTTTTGACAGGGTCATTCTTGCTACATATGGACACACAGTGATTGCGCAGGATGCGATCATGATTTTTATGTTTGTGATTTTTGCACACAAAATTATGATATAATTTTTACATACATTTAATATGGAACCCGGGGTTCCATATAAGGAACATACAAATTTAAAATATAAAAATGACTTTTTTTGAATAAAGTAAAAAATTTAATATGAAAAGTATTCAGAATATGTTTTTTTTCTTATATATAATGTAAGAATATATACTTTATATAATTGAAAAGTTTTTAATATCTTTAGATTACGGGTATGAACAAAAAGAATTTAAAACCAAATGGGGTTCCATATTCCCACCTTCTCCTCTACGCATCGACTGTGAATTGTTTCATTCTTGCTTTTATCCATAGCATAAAGTCTGTTGCACAACAATATGCGTGTGTCTCGTCTCGTTAACAAAACAACACTTTTCCGACTCATCAATGGCAGTAATCAATTTTAATTTTCCTATCGACATTGAGAGGGAATTGTAATTTTAGCTTGTTATTAATAAATTCGTTATTTATTGTCACGAATATTTTTTCAATATGTATGTATTTAAAAAATAAAAAAAAAAACAAACTCACCCCTCCGTGACAATGCTTTGAAACATTGCCGTGACCAGGATTCGAACCTGGGTTACCACGGCCACAACGTGGGGTCCTAACCACTAGACGATCACGGCTATTGGGGTGTTGTGAAAACACTTGTGTAAATGAAAATTAGAAGCTATAATCAAAATAATTTGAATGTTGCGGGATGCTCCGCGCACTCGAACTAGAAATTACGAAACCAAGCAAACTTGACCGCTGAATATAAAATGAATAGTTAGGTTGATGCAAACCCTTACAAATGCTGGACAACTTTAGACATTGGATTGAATGGACAAGAAGTAAATATTAAACTAGTTCCGTGGGAAAGAAATCAACAAACAGTAGAGGAGAGAAAATAAATAGAAGAAGTTTGGAAAACTGTCAAAATCATCAAACTTCTCTAGGTGACCTTGATATAAATGTTTAATGGTGGTTGATGCGGTGAGTGCGATATAGTAAAATTAAAAACAACTTGGTCTTATGTAAAAGACTACAAATTTTATTTCTACTCGTATGTAGAGATAAATGTGAATAACCATAAAATTAATTTTTTTAAAAGGACTACTCAAAATCCTGTAGTAGTTGGTGCTAAAAACAGGATGACATGTGATTTGGTAAGAAAATTACACAAGAAACCGTTGTAGCGTTTTTTTTTTTTTTTTTTTTTTTTTTAAGAAAAAGCTCTTTTAAACAAAATTTTACAAACATTATTATAGAAAGAATTATGGGACGCCAACTTGATTTTTTTTTCTCTCAAAAATTCAAAAACTATTTTTTTTTTTTCAAGTTTTAAAATTTTATGTTTTTTAAACTTCTAAGAAGCTTCTGCTATAAGAAAGCCAAAAATCAAAAAAGTAGTTACATATCCGGCAGGAACTGTCAAAAATCTTAGTTTCAATTTCTTCGTTTTGAACAAAAATTAAGCGAAACAGAAAAATAATAATAAAATTCTAGGAATCGTTTGGGAGAAAAATGCGATTTTTGAAAACCATTTTTGAACATTTGTATAATTGGTATCGCTATTTTTAGATAAAATAACTTTTTCTGTCTGCATCTTCTTGAAAGTGTTAATTTATTGTCAAGTTTCAAAAAATCGAACTCGCAATCGATCTCAAGAGCTCAACATTTCACAATTCTCAGCAATCAAAGGCCAACGACCATCCGTTGGAACGACGCACAGTGGGGCCAAGGCGGACAAAACTCGATTTTTCAAAAGTGCTGATTTCGATTAGCTGATTCATGTTTCTCACAGTAAATTAGCCAGAGAATCTGGGTACACTAAGGATTTGGGCCAAAACTGAAGTCTTAACACGTAAAACGGCGCTCAAAGTCAAAATATTTGAAATAGTGTTGGAATTTGATTTGACTTTCCTAGGGTGTTACGTCTATTCGGGATGAACTAAAAATGGGATTGTTTTTTGTTTGCTTATTTGGGATGCCTAATAATACAATACAGCGGTCAAACTCAGCAAAAAAAATTTGAGTGAATTACAGCAGCACAAAATAAGACTCAGTCCACAGTAATTGAAAGTTGTAGTCATATAAAAAAAGCTCCACGTTCCTCTGCTCTGAGATAGCTAATTTCTCGATGTAGACATGTCCAAGTTTACATTCAAACAAAATTTAGCTGCAAATACCTGCAAATCCGCACAGTGAGGAGGTTTAAAGTTACGAAATCTTGCAAGAAAATCTTTTTTTTTTCACTTCTGTGTCCTAAAAAGAAATATTTGTATTGTATTTGTACAATCTTTAGTCAATAATTAGGAAAAATTTACAATATTTACTTACAGCTTGCAATATATGATAACAATATTGAATAAATTAGTGTTTTTAAAAATTTTTTAAACAGAGTTAAATGTCGCATCAGTAAGAATTAGGTGTAACATAGGAGAACTTGTATACATTTTTTAATGACTTAGAATAAATATTAATATAAATTAAAATCGTTTTCTTTTTTTTTTTACATTCATATAGTTATATTTTGTAACGTACTCCTTCTTATCAAAAACATCTTTTTCAAAATTGAGAAAAATGTCTTAAACATGTTGTGCGTTGTTTTTTGGTTCTGCTTTGAAGTTTGCTCATTATTTGATGCAAGTTTCAGTAGTGAACACTTAACATAAAACGTGTTGCTGGTTGTTGCTGTTGCTGTTTGACTATGCGTTTGTAAATTAACACTTGTCGGCTTTTAATGGTTACATTATTTTTATGATTTACCACCACATAAAATAAGAACAGCATCGCTTCTTTCCATTATATACATATATCATAAAAACACTGAACGTCTGAACCGATAGATACGTAATGGTTGCATTTATCAAGCATTTTATTTGATTCTTTTCGCGAAAATATATTTTTCTAATTACTCAAAATTTAGCCTACCAACTTTGGAATTTAGACAAACTTTTGTGTGGGCGTGTCAGTGGGTGAAAATAGTTTGTTGTCATTTCTAAAACTATCCCTTATAATATTTGAAAATATTATTTAAATCAGTTGTGTGGTTCCGATTTTATCGCAATAACAAAACCTGTCTACATACAAAACAAGTACATGAAATTTAAAAAAAAGATTAAAAACCGCCCAAAAAGAGGGTGTGTAAAATGTCAATGGCCAGCTTCCTTAAAAAAAAAACACCATCTTGAACCTTTACTTGGCACAAAACATGGATTTTTATCAATTTTGACGATTTTTTTGTTAGTGGGCGTGGCAGTGGGTGGACATTTTTTGTGAAGCTTTCTTTCCAAAACTACTTTTATTTCTGAAAATTTCATCCAAATTGGTTAAGTGGTTCGGTTTTTATGGACTTTTGTCCGCTCTCCCATACAAGTCGCCCCACTGTGCGACGTTGTGTTCCATAAATAATGTTTGCCCTTACAAATAAAGCCATAATACATAAATATAAATATTGAAATGAAAAAAGTATTTTTCTTACAAAACCATTCACGCGAACAGATCAGGTTTTTATGTTTTTTTTTTGCTCCCGTTAATGAGAATCCCACTTTAATCTTAACATAAATGATTGTGTAGGTATCAAATTAAGGTAAGGCTCAAACACTGCTTGATTAACAAAACAAAACAATACATAAATAATTAATATTTCAAGTCGATTATAAACTGTTACACATTACACATTACAAATTATTTTATTGTTTGTCGGGCTTGCCAGCTCATAACAAATCACTTGCTCTATGGAGTCTTACATGAAGTATTCCAAAGAATTAATTTTCTCGGTCTTTTTGGCTTTGCATCTGTTCGTTTAAACGTCTTTCTGTTTGGTTTAAAAACAAAATATTTTTTTTTTTGAATACGCAATATTTCAAAAACTACAAGGTGGATTTTTTAAAACTTTAAAATTAACAGTTATTTTTTATACTACCTACAAGTTGTGACACATTTTTTTTATATTACTTATCTAAAAATAACCGTACCCACCATATAAATGTTAAAAAAGGTTATCGAATTTTTCTATAAAACTTACTAAAATTTAGATAACTAACGATTATTTTAAGGATTTATAGTTTAGTGAAAAAATAATATTAAAAATGAAAACACAACCGAATTTATTGAAATTTTATATAAAGAAGTTTAAACAAATTAAAAAAAAAAACATTGCATATCTAAACTAAAACAAAAAATATTTTTCTGGATTTAAAAAAAAGAAAAACATGAATTTGCCAATTATTATCTTTTTGAAATTTTTATTTTTATATAAACTTAAAATTTGCATACAAACATTTTTTCATAATTTTATATACAAGAACCTGCGGCGTGTTATTTTTTAACCTCATACTATTTTAGCAGATGTTTAAGCGAATTGAACAATGAATTTTAAGTATTTCATTCTAATTACAATTTTTAGATTCCAAAGTACTTGAACATAAGAGCAAGTACGTGCGATTCAGTCGTGTATTTAATTTTTTTTTTCAATATTGCTTCTAAGCAATACAAATAACATGCACGACTGGATCGCACGAACTTGCTCTTATTCAAAAGTACTTTGGAATTTAAATACATTTTATAATAACAAAACATGGATTTAATGAGATAAAAATGTTCAAATGCATGAAGTTGCCATCTCATTTCCATAAAGGAATGAATTTATGGAAACAAAGTTTTAAAATCGTTTTATTATGAGATTAATTTTTTATATAAGAAATTTCTCTGAAATGTTTCAAGAAAAAACTTTGGGATTTTAAGTATTTAGTCATATAGATTTTAGGAAATAATTTCAAAAAAATAATCGTTTACACGTTTAATTTTTTTTTAACCCAAAAATTAGTTTTTTCAAATATTTGTATATACAATATTATTTTAAACTTAAGAGGGCTCCTGCTTAAAAAATTTGGTTAAAATCGTTAGAGCCGTTAATGAGAAAGTTGAAAATCAAAAAACCGGTTCTATGACAGCTACCGTTAATAACATTTTGCCCAACAATTTTTGTTGACTAAAATGTAGTCCATGCCCCTAATCGCAAGCAAATTTTTTTTTTCAAAATCCTTAGAGCCGTTTTCGAGATAAATAAGAAGACCCTTAAGTACCGAGTTTGAAGAAAATAGCTCCAGTGGTTTAGGCAGTAGATCGAGGTACAGACATACCGACATGCAGACAGACAGACGGAATTGCCGAACCCACTTTTTCGCCTTCGCTATCATCGAAATGTCAACTTTGATCAAAATCTCGAGTTTGATTTTTTTCCAAAGGCAGAACTTGCCCTTTAGTACCTATGTATATCGCAAGTAAAAAATATTGAATACTAAAGTACTGAGTTGTTAGAGAAGACGAAATTTTTTTAGAACTTTTAACTTGTTCGTTACAATGCGATAGGATAGTACTAATAACCTAACATTGTACGTATGCCTTCAATTCATAGCCTTGAATCACAAGAACAAGTCTCTACGATCCATTCGTGTTTAATTATTCCGTTATTACCTACCTACTCCATTAAAGGCAACCAAAATAAACGGCTGCTGTTTACCAATGATCAATTCCCAATAGCCGTGATCGTCTAGTGGTTAGGACCCCACGTTGTGGCCGTGGTAACCCAGGTTCGAATCCTGGTCACGGCAATGTTTATACATTGTCACGGAGGGAAAGTGTTTTCTTTTTTTATTTACCAATAGTTTTATTATTGATTTGTGTAGTAAAAATATTTTGTGCTCCGTATGAGTAACACTTAAAGTCTAAATGAACGAATATAATACATATTTCAAGTTGGTTGATATAGAAACTCACTGTTTTTTTTTCCAATTAAAGAAGATGGTAAGAAGAAGGTCTTAATTTAATCTTTACAAAACAAGCACCGAAACCTCTCAGTATTACTCACATGCAATATACCTACACAGCAATTATTATTATTTAACAATGTTCCCAATGTTCAATGATTTTCTGGTGCAACTTCCGGTACTTATCTATACATTAACCATATGCAAACGAGAGGAGTGGCTTCATTGCGGGGCAAAAAGTATAAATATGTTTTTTTTTTTTTCATTGAAATGAAGATGAATAAAAAAAAACAATATTGCACCGCACACGCAAACTAATACACAGTAGTCATATTAAACTATACACTAATTACATAATCACTATAGTACTAAAATATCTGTATATTGTATCTAGATTTTTTAATAGCTGCTCCCAGAACAGGTTTTAATTACGGGGGATGTGGTATAATAGGTTAATACTGGGGTTATAATAAGTTAAAAAACATTTCCCGAAAATCTGAAATTATATTATTTAGTGTTAAAATATTCATATTTTTTGGTATTTTATAGTATAAAATTGTTAAAATACACATTAAAAATTTTAAACTAATTAGACAAATGTGTCTGTTCGTTACCTAACTTTGTTGTTTTCATTTTCTGAGAAATTAAACTTTAAGACTTACATACTCATAAAAAAGATTATTATATGTTCAACATGAGAAAATTCATTCTAGAAATTAAAAAAAAACAATATTCGTGCTCGTAAAAATTTGGGTTCAAACACAAATCTTTGGAACAAAATTAACTTTTTTTATAACTTTTTTTTTAAATATGGAACGACATTTAAATTTTTATTAATTTGAATTTTTTCCACTTATTTTTCAGAAATTTAAATCGTAAATATTTGAGTGAGATTAATAATTCCAGCTTTATACACAACGAAGACGAAGCCAGGCTTAAATTTTGAAATTAGCTCTGAAAGTATTTGGAACAAGGCAAAATAAAACAGACGAAAAATGACAAAAATCAAACAACTAGCACGACCGATTGCAAAGGAGTTCCACCGAGACAGGTGCGGATTTAATCACACACCGGCAGACGATTTTGTTAAATCACAAGTAAGTTTTTTTTTGTTATTATTGCGTGAAATTGTGTGTTGTTAAAATAGACAAAAAAATGTGAACATTTCATAAAAATTCACATAAGGTCTCCGCCAATGTGTCATGACCATTAAAATCGACTCAATTTTAAGTATCGAAAATATTGATTTTTCACGTGAATGCTATCGAAAAGTTATTTAAGAATTTTCTTTTATAATAATCGACGCGCCCTCAAGGGGTTATGACTGGTCTTAAAACATTGTAACATAGTGCGAACGTTAAGAAATAGGAGGAGAATTGAGCGGGAGATAATGATGTACATTTGTCTTAAATCTATGTATGATATTGAAATGGGAACCAAAAACAGAGTTGGGTAAGGTATTGCACATTCGTGTGGCTTGGCTAAAAAAATAATCTCTATTCTTGAAGGTTCGTTCGAAATAAGACTCTAGGGAGTACTAGTGAATATTTCTAGCAGAGCCGGTACTACGCTGAAATTTTTTGAGCGGAGGAATTTCAACGTTTGAAGAAATACCAATAAAGCAGTGATAAGCAACAGACATTTCGACGTTGTTCCCAAGTACCGAATTTCTGTTATCGAACGTACCCAATAAACAGACATAATAATGGAATTCTAATGTCAACATTGTTTTTTAAATATTAAAAGAAAAATTGTTAAGAAATAATACGTTTAATATAATAACAATTAAGCTCAACGAAAATCATAAATGTATAGCAACTTTATTTTCTATATTGTTTTACTTTGGGGCTTTGGATAAATTCACACCATGTCGCGAATCTATTTTGCCCACAATTTGTTCCTTTCACTTATATACTTAAAACAAAAAAAGTCTCAAAATAGATGAATGTATCTTTTTACTTAACTATTATGCGGCTGAAATTAAGGCTTCTCCAAGTACCAATTTGGACCATGTCCTGAAACTATTGCATCGATAGAAATATAGTCGACTAAGGCGCCAGTTACAAATGCTCCTCCGGATTCTTGTACGTCTCTGTAGTAGAGTTTCAAAGTAACGGAACGAACCTATTAATTTTAAATGTTAAATATTGTTAGAAAAAGAACGCACAACCAGACTGCACTACGTAACGTAAAGTTTGTTAGACTTATGTTTAAACAGTTATGTTATTTTATAGAATATTAAATTTTGTCACCTTTATTCAAACAGAGATGTTATCTGATACGAAATACCACAACTAAATATTTGCTCGGAGCAGTAAAAGGGACGTTCATATTCTCAAATTTTTTTCCACAAGCACAACATGACGATTATTTAATGGATAAAAGGCACTAGCGTTCTAGCGTTCATATTCGTTAAACATGTTGACAAACATCACATTTTATTAGAATTTTGAATATGACAGACCAACTTAGATCATAGATGACATTTTAAATGAGGAAATTTACTTGCTTTTTATATTCAAAGTGTGCAGAAAACTTATGTTAATCTTATAAAATCCACTACCGCTATTGTTTATTAAAACACATTTTGAGATATTTTTTACGATGTTTACAGCTTGAAAACTTAATGAAAATGAAATTTACTTCAGGCTTGACAAGCATGCGTTCATATTCTCAAATATGCTAAAATATCAAAACATTTTTTAATCCATCTAGCATGCTGGACAAGCCGCTGGATGGAGCGTTTACATTATCAAAATGACGTGCTTGTCAAACTTTTTTTTAAGAATATGAACGCCCCTAATGGTGCACTAAAATATGATACTTTAGTTTGACACTTGGAGCGTAACAGTTTGGGTTAGGAATGTAGAAACGTAGCTTCATTTCGCTCCACTTCCTCACCTCAAACCAAATATATAAAAAAAGACGAAACAACTAAAAAAAAAACAATAGTGTAGTCATGCCCTTAATGTCTTTTTTTTTCTACTAAGTTCTCCGACTTTCTTTGACGTTTCAGTACTTTATCTTCATCTCCGTCAGAGATTTATAAGCCGATTGACAAATGACAATGTTCCCATCTTCAAATAGAAATTGTCAAAGTATATATAAGGTGAAAAAACAAAAGTTTGAAATCTATTGGCATGGCAGTCATAATCCAGTTTGACAGATGGAGAACGATCTATATTTCAACCGATAACCCTGAAAATTCATTTTCCGGTGAAGAAAGCAAAATTTTTAATTCTTTAAATGTCAATTCTGAAAATCCAATTTTCCGGGTCATAAAATAAAATACAATCGTTTATCACTAACGTGAAGGGGATTTGTTTGAAACATTGAATGAACCTCAATAAAATTTGACACCAGTTGTTTCGTCTTTTTGACTTATTAGGTAAGAGGTTAAGTAGAGTTTGGAGGAATGAAAATTTTTAGTACTAACTATCAATGAAAAGTACTAAAATCTAGATTTCAATCAATTGGTGGAGGTGAACTCTTTTTGAGGTGCTTCAGAATTTCCAATGTAAACCCAAAGCTAGCTAGAGCTAGCCATTCTAGATGAGATAAAACAAAAACTTAAATATCTTCTCTATAATGAAAACAACTAGTTTAGAGATTTTAAAAGATATTGGATGCATCCAAATTGAATTTTGAATGTAAGCACATTCATGAAACGATATCCATTCGTTGAAAAATAACCTCAAACATTTTTTTTTTTGTAATTTGTCCCGAGTTTATAAGAAAAGATGGATGACGGATTTGAGTTCAAGGCTAGAGATTGTATTTAATATCTAATGGTATGGAACACCAAGTTTTTATCTCGTTAGCTAGGTTTACACAGAAGGAACACAAAGAAACTTTGAAATTCCTCGAAATGACTCTACATTGTAAATTAATTGTTCTAGATGAAGTCTTGTCAAATAATTTGAAAACACAAAGCAATTAAGGATGATCCACAAAGTCGTAGTTGTGAAAATTATTTTTATTCTTTTTTAACGAATGATTCATGCAAAAAAAAAGAAGCTTAGTGTCCTTTGCAGAATTTTAAGAAACAATTGCTTTAAAAATATTTCTTTGAACATCGAAGACCCTCTAAAGCCAAATAAACTGATATGCCTGGAGGTGGGGTTGAAATACAAGATTCTTCCAAAGATCATTGACAATCTTTTTCTATAAATTAACCCATGGGGTTTTATAACGTGTTTCGTTGGTGTATCGATAAATGAATTTTATCGGAACTTGTACATTGAAGATTGAAAATAGTATATGGCTAAAATATGTTTTACAAGGGACTATAATAGTATAGGGCTAAAGCTGTATAGATAGCTTTGAGCAGCAATTTGAACACTGCCAACTGCTTTTTGATAAGATCGACTTTTATCGCATTGAACATTGAACGACATTTCTAATAAGAAATTCAGATTATATATTTTTTTACTAAATAAATCAAATAAATTATTTATTTACAGTGGCAACATCGATCGAAGAGTATCCCCTACCTTATATACCGTTGGATAATTGGATTATTCTTTCTGGGTGTAGTCATCGAGACGACAATTTCCGGCGAATCCGGAGCATATTTTTTTATTTTCCTAACAAATTGGGGTATTCTAATGTGTATGTTCACCAATTTGTTGGGTGCAGTTCTGGTTAGCATTTATCACTTTCATCCAGAATATGAGGGTAAGATAGAAAATAAATTGTTGTTAAATACTTGAAGTAATATTTTTTTGTTTTTGATTTTTTTTTTCAGACAGACTATTAAGCATGCAATCGTTAACAAGTCCCTTTAAGATATATTGGGGTATGCACATTACAACTTTGGTTGTATCTATTACAATCACAATTGTCTATTGGAGTCTTTTGTATGGGCGTAAGTATTTTGTTTTTAAATAAATACAACTTTGTTATTAAATAAAATATAATTCTAGCTGAAGTACCTTTAACTCCATCGAATATTCTCTGCCATGCATGCAATTCGGTCTTCATGTTTTTGGATCTTTTAATTGTGGCTTATCCAGTCCGGTTGCTTCACATTTTCCTACCATTTACATTTGGAACAGTTTTCGCAATATTTTCATTTGTTTATCATGCTGCTGGCGGTGTAAATCAGTAAGTACTCATTATATATTGCTTGTTGAATTTAGGAGAGTTATAAGGGTTCAACGATTTAATATTCCTGAAAAGAAAGAAAGACGTTAAAAAACACTGATTTTACAATTTCGTACAAAATTTTATTTGATCAAAGAAAATTGATTTAGTTTTGTTTCTGATCTTTTTGATAAAGGTAACACAAGGCGCCCAATTTCGCCCTAAAATCTCACTGCATATTTTTGGGATAAAATATATATTTTTTTTATTTTCACAAACCTTAAGATAATAATGATTTTGGACTTGAACCACTTTACTGTGTGTACATGTACAATCAAAATACTTAAAACAATCTGAAATATAATTTACATATATGTACATTGCAAATTGGCAAATTATACTTTTTCGAATATTTTTGTCCTTGAATGGGAGAAGATAACTCCTTAAGAATTCGAAATTTTGTTTAAAGTAAGAAAACTAACTAAACAAATTAAAAAACTATTTGTGGTTAGGCGTAAAGTTAATGCTTATGAAAGTCGTCAAAAGAAGTTTAGAAAAGCTGTTATTTAGATGTTGAAATAGGGTGACGAAAATTCATGACCTTGAAGAAGGGAATCGTATTCATGGAACGAATTAATGAAAATTATTTCAAAAGTTAGAACGTTTTTTTATTAACAAGCCAAAAAATTGATTTTTGGTCTTGCATCCTTCTTCAATCTTAACTACTGATTGAATTCAGAAGCAGTGAATTTTAGCGCAAGGTACAAATAGAAGATAGGATATCAGCATCAGCAGTCTATTCAGAACATTTCTCAACTTAAAAATATTTAAATATTCTGAAAAATATCTTGGACAGAATTTCCCATTCAGCAAAACATGAGTACGAGCCTAAAACTTTAAATAAAACCCAAACATTGAATCAGAATTTCATCCTCATTTTACAGAATTTGACATTTTGTAAATTTCTGTGTAAAAACTAGGGAACAATACCTTGTTTTGTATATTAGAGCCTTCAAGTGAAATATTTGTGTGCCAAAAAACTATATTATATTATTAATAACACAACCAATTGAACATTTTTTTTTTCGATTTTTTTAAATACGGTAAAATTGATTTTGAATTTTGTTGTATACTAAAGTTCCTAAAAAGTTCGAATAGTATTGTGTATTAAAATTAAAAAAAAAAAGCTCGATATTTCGAAATTCACATGATCGATTTTTACTAAAATTTTGAAAACTAATTGTTATTTTTACTTAAAAGAACGCTGCCCACTCACAAATGTTAAAAAATGGTTTGGAAAATCGTATTTTGTCTCGAAAATGGCACTTACATTTTTTATAATATTTTTTTTTTCACTTAATTTTTATCTATAATTCGATAAAAATTTGTTTGAAATTAAGACATTTCTGACAGTACCTACTAAAGAACTATTTTTTCGATTTTCAACTTTATTACTATAGGCATAGTGAATTTTAATGAAATTTTTGTTCAGAAGTTTCTAAAAAGTGTAAAAAACATTACGTTTCAAAATTTAAATACAATTTTTTTCTGAATAAGAAATTAATTTTGTTTTTCAAAATTATTAATCTCTAAAACCCTGTCCCTCTGGTTCTTATTAGAAACAGTCCTACTGAACCGAAGGTATTCAGCTTCACCCTGTGCCAAACACGTCTGCAATCACCATTCTATCCTCTATCGTGGAACAGCCCTCGACCGTCTAAGTAAAGGAATGCCTTGGGCGGGATAAAGGCGCTTAGACGAACAGTCTCGTAATAACTGTCGTTAGGGTAGTAAGCTCCAAAAATTAGTCTGTTATTCGAGGACATCGCTCTTGCAATGTGACCCCGAACAAGCTTTAACCAACAATTAACAATTCTGTTTATGTTAGCTCCGTTTTATAGAACATGATGGACTAAAAATGTTTGTGCTCCAACTGTTCTGTGTAATTCAGGACAACATCTAAGATACTGCCTCTCAAACACGGCGAATATTTTCCATTTGAGATGGGGCAACGTTGAGCCACATCTGGCACCCATAGGCAATCATTGGCCAGATTGGGGCCATGTAGCAAATCACCTTCACCTTGCTTTTAAGCCGGTTGCTTCAATACAGGGGTTTCGTCAGAGCAAAGACTCCTCTAGAACTGGAAAGAGCCATATTTATGCTGATACAACCAAATGTCACAGTACTTTAATACACTTTTCGCAAGTGGCTGTCGTTGTCGTCCATGTGTCCCTACTAGTTTACATCAATCTCGTATCTCTTTAGGCTCCACGCAACGGAGTCCTAAACCTAATAGTTTCAGATTTGTTTATTTTTGATTTTCAACTTTCTGTCATCGCAATATCGCTAGGTCTTGTCTTGATGATCTCGACTGTTGGAGCTGTTCTGTACGCTATTAGATCTACGGCATACGCAATAAATTGCCTGAGTTTGACTTTAGATCAGATGGCTCGTGTAAATGCTGAATAGAATCAGCGAGTTGACGGCTTCCTGCTGAAGACCATTTTTAATATCGAAGATTGCGGTGGAAGTTACTTTTGCAACTTTTGACAACAAACTTTCTACCATTGGTTTAGTTATGCCGAGTCTGGTCACATTAAGATACGAGTAGAGATCCTCTTACCAAATGGTCGAACTTCAAAATTCATTATGTTCTACATTTTAGGTTGACTATTTTGTATATTAAAAATTAAAAAAATTGTTTTTCAAATTATAGAAGAATAGAAATTATATAAAGTTACACAGTTATAATCCGAACGGCTAATGAGCAATAAATGAACAACACTTTTCATGACAATAGATTTGTCAATTCCTAGCAAGAGGTAGTACCTACACCCCTGAAAAACCTTATAACAACCAACCTTTATTGAAATATTAATATTAATTTATTTTGATCGAACTTCGTTTTAAATTTAATTCAAAAATTTTATTTACTTTGTAGTCACGGAGATCCATTCATTTACACCGTGCTGGATTGGCGAAACACAAAAAACGCCTTAATCACCTGCATCGGAGTCCTCTTGCTAACATGTTTCATATACATTGTCATATTCATGGTGTACAAAGTTCGAGTGTTCATTTACCGTCGGCTCTTTTCACCGGCGGTATTCAATCCAACAACCCAAACCGAAATTGAATGTAATGTAAAAGTCATTGACACCAAGGGAATCCAACATTCCCCATCGGGCATATCAATGGTGCTGGGAAATTATACCGGCTACGAGAATCAAGGATTTTCAACGATAAGTGAAAAAGTCGACAGGGGACATTAGTAGTTATAAGTCGTATGAATTATCATAAACAGTATTTTTTAAGTTTTTAATTGTAAGTCGAATGTTAATATTAAGAAAGAATGAAAGATAGCAAAATTAAGTCGAAACATTGTAAATATTATTTTTTTAATTAATGAATTTTTTGATATCTACCTATGTATGTAGCTCGTATTTTCCTTATTATGAAAATCATTTAATAACATGGATTTATTATTATAATTATTGTGATCTATATACAAGATTATTATGTATAGTAGGACCCTTTTTTTATTCACTATGGTCAGTGTTTATGTAAATCGAAATATATTTTTTTTTCTCGCTCTAGAAAAATGAATTAAACAAGTTGTGAATATTTAGAAGGTTTTTGGTCTTTTAATTTAGCTTTCTAAATGAAAGACATAGTCTTTGGCCATCATGAAATATGGCATATAATTATTCAGAGGGTTGTTTGTTTATAGCAACGAAATTGGGTTATATCTACACACGGGACTGCGTGCTTACAAATTCTTAATTAAGACTTTTTATATGCTCAATTAATGCAACAATGCTATTTGCAGATAGATGTTTGCTTTGTACGTGCAGTTGGCTTGAATATTCAATCAGCTTCTATGGAACTGTTATTAAAATTCATAAATTCAAATGTTCCGAGAGGTTAAAAAGGCTCATAGAATTTCATATTATGCATGACACGGATTGAACATGAACATGTATAAGTGATACTTTCTGAGCACAATGAAACCATATAAATTATAAGGAACTCGAATCTAAATTAGAACATAAGTAAGTTGAAAGATAATAACACAAAAATGTTCAAGGATGGTAATGCCCAGAGTTATTTGATTGACAAGGCTTTATAAGTAGCAGAGAATTCGGGTCCTTTCGCTCTACATGACCCTGCCATCTCAGTCATTTGACTTTAACCCGTTTGACTAAGTCTGTTTCGTTGTAAGGCCCATACAGTTCATGATTATATCTTCCGCTCCACTTTCCGTCTGTAAAGACAGGACCAAAGATAACACGGAGAAATTTCCTCTCGAAACATCCTAAAGCGTACTCGTCCACTTTCAACAAGGTCCATGTCTCTGCACAATACACAGGGACCGAGATGATGAGAGTCTTAGTTGCTCGAGAGAGATTGGCAAGGACTATTCTCCGTTTGATTTCAGCGCTGATGTTATTGTCTGAATTATAATAGCAGCCTCGGTAGACAATGTCTTTAACTACCTCAAAATTATAGGTGTCTATGGTGACGTTCTGTCCAAGACGTGTCGTCGGTGTTGTGTGTCCTTTTTTGATGACAGCATATTCTTGGTCTTGCCCTTATTGACCGCTAATCCCATCTTCTTCGCTTCCGTCTCAATGTTCACACATCACACTTTGTTCTTCCAATTATACTCGTGTCTATGTCGTCGGCGAATCCGAGTAATTCGACGTATTTTTGAAAGATTGTGCCTCCAGTGCTGAAACATGAGTTTTGAACTATTCTTTCAAGAACGATGTTGAAGAAGTCGCACGATAGGGTATCCCCTTGTCTAAAACCCTTTTTTGAAATCAGGTGCATCGGAAAATCTTTTCCGACCTTGATGGTGCAGCGTGCGTACTCATGGTCTAAAGCCGCATTGATAAGGATCTGTGAGGTTGTTGACGAAAGGCTTCAGACGTTCACATAATACGGCAGAAAAGATATTGTACTCGATGTTCGGGAGACTTATGCCTCTGTAGCTGGCGAAGTTCAGAGGGTCTCCTTTATTGACAATCGGGCAGACAATACTGAGGTTCCATTCATCGGGCATGCTCTCTGCCGACCATAGTTTGCAGATGAGCTTGTGCATACTCCCAACGAAATCATTGGAACACTTCGGCAGCGAGGCCGTCAACTCCAGCAGCTTTGTTGGACTTAAGATTCGATATACGAGCAGCTATCTTTACTTCGTCCAGGTCGAGTAGGAAATATTGTTGGTCTGCGTCGCCTAAGTGGAATGGTATCATCTCTATAGTAGCGGAATTCTCTTCTTCAATCGTATAAAGATTTGTCCCCGTTGAATTTTTTTACTGGGCTGTGCAAATTATGGTGTCCATAAACGCAATCCGCAACCTCTTGACGATTTGCCATCAGATATTCGTTAAGTTTTGGACGCCCTACTATCCAATATGTGTGCAGGTGGGAGTGTAGAGTCGGTAGTAGTTTAAGGCATGTCCGGGCCGGGGCTGTGAGAGACTTGACCAATGGACTTGTGTTGCTACTAAACCATACATCAGACCATGGCAGCGAACGTAAGTCCAAGATTATGCATGGCGTGGTGGCATGCCAGTCCGCGTACAGCATGTGTAATTCCACGATCTTAATGGGTGGCAGCTAGCATAAAGCCATGGTTGGTTGGTGGTGGTGAGGTTGTAAACGCATGGTTCATGGTCTTGACTCCGACGAGCTCGTCCACTTCAGTGGGCCGGTATTGCTACTATTCGACAATTCTGCACTCCAGGTTCCTATCGACCTCCCGTTGTGCCTGTGGATAGGTTACGTAAGTAACTGAACCAACTAGATGGGAACATCCTGGACGGTGTCCTTAAAGTAGGAATCCGCTAAGGAGTGTGTAACAACTCACCAGAGGGTTGCATATTCTTGGTTGATGGTTTCTACCCCCACTATAGCTGGGTGTGTGTATATCTTGGGCTGACAGGCCCTGAAGTTTTGCAGGAACTTCATCTGTAAGTGACCTTATGGTGGTGAAGCTCGACCAAAAGCTATATTCTGGTTCCACGGGAGATAGTGCCCCGGAGTCTGGGGGCTATAGCGTACGTCTTCTGGCTCTCCCATTCTATCTTCGGATAGAGAGGTTCAGCTGTCGTGTGCGTACTCTCTTTCTCAGACTATCATGAGGTAGGAACCATAGTGGGAGTATCGTGGTGGCGTGGTTTATTCCGAATGCGGAGACTAATGGTTTTCAGGCGTGCCTGGATTCAAGAGGTGTTAGATAGACCTCGCCTCATAAACAAGAGATGTGTTCATGCCTGCAACATGTCACAACTTTGCAACCGAGATGGCTTCGGCTATGTCGGGGTTAATAATCAGCCATAATCAGCAGGTGTTCACGTTACCGGGTTTACTTGGTTTACTTGTATTCAAGAGGTGCTTGGTAGGCCTCGCTCTAAAGCAAAGTGTGTGTTCATGCCGCAACATGAATTGCTACGGATATGTCTTCGGCTATATCACAACTCATTGTCAGCGCTCAATCTGACTCCGATGTGGGTAAGCCCACAGTGGAATTAAGTCTTAGTTGACAGGTGTCCACGTTAAACACAATAAAAAAAAAATGTCCAGTCAATTCTATACTCAACATAAGAAAATGGAAAGGTGGTACATCTCACAGTAGTCTTTTTGTATTGTCCGTTAATATCTAGTCAATCGTGCAATCGATTTTAATAGAGTAGAAAAACTCTACTCAAGAAATCTAAGACCCAGTTTTGACAATACAACTTCCTTTGGCATGTTCTGTTCACATTCCCATAATTAAATTGTACACAAAACAGGAACTTATCATTTTAAGTACGGAACACACATTATGTATGTATGTACTATATAAATGTCATCATCCTTGACATCAAACAAAACGAAACGAAATTTCCTTAAAAATCCACAAAATCTTCGACCCCATTTTTGAAGAAAAACAAAAAATTCCTCGAACTGAACCACTTATTACAAAGTTCAATTAAATAATACATCTTATGCCGTTCGTGTACAACCAATACACAAATTGGAATTTCCAATTGCTCCTTTTTCAACAAATGAAAACTCCGCCTCATGTGTGTCGAACTTTTACTTAAAACATCTGCTCATTGTGTCATCATAAAGAAAACCCATTATCGATGACAGCCACGCGTGGTGTCTTATAGGTTTCAGGTTGTTGAAAATGTAGGCCATTTATTTATTTTATATTATGTGGGTATATCGAAAGCCTTGAAATCAAACTACGAGTATACCCGCATATTACGGACTTAAAACACCATCATTTAGAATGAATTTTCTAACCTTTTTCCCAGTAATTAACAACCCACAAAATGCTACGAGTTAGAGAAAAACTGTCCAACTTTTTTGATTAAGGCCGCCCCTCCGACTCCAGTTTATATAAACACCAGTCGGTGTCCTCTGAATTTTTGAGTTTTCAATTTTAAAAATGAAAACTTATTTTCAAATATTGATTGCTGATGAGACTGACTGATAGACAGACACCAATATTAGTTGTTGCCTAGAAAATTCGTATTAGTAGTAGCACAATTCCCCCTTTTTAAAAAAAAAAAACTTATCTTTTCAATAAAAGCAGGAAGACGGGTAGGTAAACAGTGGTGCAAAACCTATGGTGAAGTTGGAAGAAAATGAAAAAAAAAGGTATTTAATTTAAAAATAAGTATACCAAAGGAGTCATCCCCTTGTGCGATCCTATGGAACAAGCTGTAGGTTAGATTAAACGTCTTAAGCTCGAAAAAAACCATGTTAAGGAAAACACAATTGGGCGTGACTGTGGGTGTATTACGAGCTCATACACATTTAGAGACCCTTCCTCATTTATATCACTTAGAAGAATAAATTTCATATACTTTTTGTTAAGAATTAAATTATTTTAAAAAAAGGGGTGTCAGTAGGCTGGGTGACTAACATTCTTGTAATAAAATTATAAAGTTCAAATTTTCAACTCCATTAATAAATTAATTGAGTTCCAATTTTTCACAAATTGTTTCCCACTGTTGGAAAAACTGACTCTACAGACAACACGAAAGCAGACATTAAAATGACATTTATTTCTGAACAGCTGTAATTACCTTCACAATTCTCAAAAAAGCCATAGATGGATAGACAGGGCTTGACTATCTCCTCATATAAGTTCATAAATTTTCCAATCCAAATTGAATAGTTTAAAAATTTTTTTACTTAAACAAACCCCCATTTTATATTGTGGGCAGGCACAGCCCTTCTATTTCCCACACGAAAAAAAAAAAAAAAAACTTATAAGACTTTAATGACCACCGTGTCGTCAGCGTCAGAAAAATCGTTGATGAAGGGTGTGTTGTTGTACATCCTTGAAAGTTAGTTTTGTTAAGTTTATTGATGTAACACGATATGAAGGGCTCCATTTGGGGGAAGGGTTCTTGACTCTTCGCAACTCATAATTGCATATTTAATTTGGTTTTCTTAGGAAACGTTTTGTTTTGTTTGATTGTTGATTGGGTTACTAAACAAAAGAAATCGAAATCGAAATTAGATTTTAAGTTGGACTTCGTGTCATTGAAATTTCGAGAAATCTAGTTTTATCCTTTGGATTAAAGGTTCATAAAAATTAGATCGACTTTTTTAAAAATTTTGAAAAATTTATATGATTTGTTTTTCTCCAAAACAAAAAAAAAAACTTTTCAGTGGGGGAAAACAATCTTGCGAGAGAACTATCATGCGAGAACAAAAACAGCAGTAGCCATTTAAATTTGGGGCCAAAAATCCCGATTGGCGTGATTAAAAGGCAAATAGACCTAATAACGAAAGAGCAAATCAATAACTCCTGGTCCTCCAGGGAAGACTGCGTTATCCCTAGAAGTTTATGGCCTAGAATTAATGAAAAGGAAACTCGGTATATCTTATCGCTGAGTAAAGAGATCATTAGAATCCTGATAGGTGTACTAACGGGTCACTGCGCCATTGGCACAATGGCCACTAGAATGGGTGCATTTGCACCCGATTTCTGTAGGAGCTGTCAGGATGTCGAAGAGATTACAACCATTAAACACCTGCTCTGCGACTGCCCGAACCTCCTAACAAATCGCCTCCGCTATTTGGGAAACAGGTGATATGGCAAATATGAGAAAATTTATTGTAAGCACAGGCTGGTTCGAAAATGAACCAGTCTACACAAGACATTAGTTAGGAGCATCTCTGCTCTTATTAATAGGGGATCACAATGGACCAATAGGCCCCCGTGTACGCAGCAGTCTCTGTGCTGTACACGCCCCTTTTGACCTAACCTAACCTAACCTATCATGCGAGAAGGTTGTCAAGCTTGTTGGGAGCGATAAAAATATGGTTCGATGAAATTTTCATGAGAGAAAAATATTTGCGAGAAATCTATCATGCGATAAAACCATCATACGATAAAACTATCATGGAAGAAAACCATCATGCGAGAAGTATATCATTGGAGAAGACTATCGTGAAAGAAAACTACGATGCAAGAAAAGTATCATGTGAGAGAACTATCACGCGAGAAGACTATCATATCAGAAAAGTGTAATGTAATAAAGCTATCACGCGAGAAATATTTCATGTACGAAAACTATGATGCGAGAAAACTGTACTAGTTTTCAATCAATAAAGATTCTTAAAGTGTAGAGATTAGATGCTCTCAAACTGTAGAGGATCTCAAACATTTGGGTGCCAAATCGTATATACAAAAATTGCACTTATGCTAGTGTACCAATTGTTGTAGATGATTTACTGTACAAGCACCAGGGTACAGAAATGTACACTTATGTGCTGTTCTTGAGTGTACGTTACCAAATGAGTTCTTATAGGACGGGCATACCTACTCGTGAGGCGAGTGCATTTTTGATTTATTTTTTTCTCCCGGACAAGAGTGTTCAATTATAAAAGCACATAACCACTATGTGCTCACGCTTAAGGTGTGTTAAGGAAGTCCAGAGTCCATGATGCATTTTTGAAAACAGCGCACGCTTGTCAGCAAAATATGAGCGCACATAAGGGTACATTTCAGTACTCTAACAAAACCTCATTATAAAGACTGAAATCGTAAAATGTTTCAATTAGTAGGACGAAAAAAAGGGGCAGTTCGACTAGAATATTTAAAAAAAAGACACAAAGTCAATCATAAATGGTTTCGTGCCAAATAGCGAGGTATGTATTTGTACAAGTCATTAAATTTTAAAATACTATTCATTCAAAAATTCATTCAATTTTATCTAAGTATTAACATAGCTATTATCCTTACGTGATGGTGTTGGTTTGGATGCGTGTTTGTTTATCCTCATTTTTTTTTTCTGTATACACGACCGACCCAAGCTCAAGGACGTTTGCATAAATTAAAACAAAATAATAAAAAACAAAAGACCACAACTTACGGACTGAAAAAGAAACGAACACAAAACCGATTAAAATGGGCAAAAAGAAAGCTTTCTATCTACCATTGGGAATAAGGACATTTGCACTTGAATGTATTCTCTCTACACAAATTCTACGAGTATACTCGTATACTCAAACATTGAAATCTTTTTACTTGATTTATTCAAAGTGTCATGCAATGCAATTGAATGAGGATTTCTTAATCGACATAGAATAGAATTCTCGAATGATTTGCTTAGATACGAGTATTTAGACCTCAACTTTTGGCGGTCATTTTATCATTTAGAATGCAAAATGTGGAGATATACAAGGGACATTTTTATAGATACTATTCTACTTTGACAATATACTCGTATACTGTCATCATCATCATCAGCGTTAGCCAAACAACCCGTTATATGATATGAATGAATTATTTTGCAGAAACATAGATACTTCATTTAAAGAATTTGTGGAAGAAATCATTAAAAATTTAGAAAATCAATATGAATTCACCACAACTAAAACAAATATTCCCCAAAGGCTTTCGCAAATAAATAAGCTACTTTGGGGGCATATAAACATTATTTAACAATATGAAAATGGCTTTCATGCGGAATTCACCAGATTTTTACGATATTGTCGCTAAATTATGTATAGGAAACCTGTCTCTACTACTCAGTAAGTAAACCAGCGATTCGTTTGTTCATTGATTCCAAAATTCAATTTTTCTTCAGTTCACAAATATTTATACAAGTATGTAGGACCCCTTGTCAAAATTGCTAGTGCATTGGACTGTCATGCAGAAGGTCCTAGGTTTGATTCCCAGCCACTGCAAAAAAGTTTCCAAGAGTGTACTGCCTCTTGCGAGGAATTGACAAATCCTCTAAGAATATATCTTGTCATAAAAAAGTGCTACTAATTAGCTTTACGGAATTGGCCGAAAATTGTTGGTCCACTCCATTGAGAGCTGTAAGACCCTGATTCCCTTGGATCTGTTGCTCCACCAAATGTATTTACTATAAAAGTAGCATCCGCAAATTAAATTTACCAGATAGCAAATAAATTTAACCCAAACTCAAATAGATTTCACTCAGACACAAGTCAAGTTACGTATTTTATCTTAAAGCAAATCGTTGAAACTGAAGAGATTTTCAATAAGGTGTCTGAGGTATTAACAAAATTCTTCTTGTTTTTTATTTAAAAGATCCATATATGCCAGTATGTATGGAATATGATATCGTTTAAATGCCCGCCTCATCTTCTTACAGTGGTACGGATCCGAGCGGTTCAATTTTGAATGTCTCTTCAGCATAGATCCGGCTGAATTTGAGTGATGGCCTATGTTATGTTCACCTCAGAAAACTCCTCTAGAAAAAGTCTAGCTGGGTGAAATGGTGTGACCTTCGTGGCCAATTAATTTCTACTCTGCGAGAGATAACCTTACCCACAGATTGTTCATGGCGTCCGCTGCCTGGAACGTAGCGCTTTCCTGATGAAACTACATGCCATCTAGGTCCATATGGTTCAGTTTGGGACATAAGAAATTGATTATCATCATTCTGTTAGCGTTTGCCATTGACGGGTGCCGCCTCACTATCGTCGTTCTCGAAAAAGTACGAGGAAATCACGCCGCCCTGACCCAAAGCCACACACCAAATGGTACATTTTTGAGTATACATTGTCACCTGGCGAACCTCGTGTGAGTTGGTGTCGTCCCATATACGGCAGTTTTGCTTCACACAGCCATTTTTCACCCAAAAGATGGAAATGTGGGTCCTCTTCTAAACGCTCCGAAGCCCAGACAGCGTTGTCTATGGTCAAAAACTTTGAGCTCCAGGGTCAGTTTTGTCTTGTACGGTTGTAGGCCCAAGTCTATAAGATGTAAAATTTACTAAGTTTTAGTCTGCGAAAGACCGCACGGCGATTTCCTCGGCCGATTGATTTCACCGAACCAGGTGTCTCATATTTGACTATCAAACTTTGAAGAGTCGACTGTTAAGGACCAATTTGATAATAAAATTTTATTGTTTAGGCGTGCGGATGAATCTTGGAACAGGCCAAGACATCGGTAACTGAATAATAAACAGCACCTTTGACAGAAGTCACTAAAACAACATGGGTGCCAAAATCTTTTTCTGTTTTTATTTAACCTACATTATTCTCTTATATCACTTATTTATCGCATGCCCTCAACTCTCCACAACTCTTCTCAGAGTATAGTGTGCAATCAGCTGAGCTTGTAGAACAAGAAATTTTAAATAGTTTAACATACATGTACAATGTACATGCATTTGTGTATTTATTTAAAATGTTTTCATGAAATATTTTTTGGATTTAAACAAAAGAATTAAGCTTAAAGGATTTTTTTTTTAATTTTATTTGCATACATTTCTTAGCTTAAACTATTTCAATAGTTTCTTAAACAATTTTAAGAATTATTTATTCATGCATTTTATAAATTTGTCTCTTAAAACTTTTATGGTGCTCGAACACACACTTCATTGTTAACAATCAAGTTCTACCAACTACGATCAACCGCATAAAAAATATCACAGCGATTTGACAAGTGTTAAGAGTTTTATTGCTGTCCGCTGTCAAATATTGCATACTATAAACATATGTTTCCTAATTTCGTGACCTTTTTTTTTAATTAATTATATGCCTTTGATTGGGCTTAAAGATATTGATAATTGACCTAAATCCCACTTAAGGACATATAATTAATATAAATACATATATTTACGCAGTCAGAAAAGTTTCCTTATTCTGTTCAGAAAGTTACAAGCTTCATATTCTTAAACACTTTTTTCAAGTCATGGAGGCTATCAAATTCGTGGTAATTTAATAACTGACTCAATTAAAAGTCAAGTGACTACGACATCAAGTTGATGCAATTTGCCAAGATATGACAGTAGGCCCATCAGTTGAATGCTGTCGGACCCTTCTAAGACGCAAATTTTAGTCGATGTTTACTTTTTTTACTTGTGAGCTTGTGACATATATGTATACATATGTATATGTATGTATGAAGGTACTATGGGAAGCTATGCATTCGTAGACAAAATGGACGACTGGGTCGCACGAACTTGCTCTTATGTAAACGACTAAGAATTCCAAAAATGAATGTTATTAGAGAAATAAGCATAAAATTAATTTTTTAATAGACTGAAACAACTCCTTTAGTAGTTGGAGCTAAAAACAGGATGCCAAAAAAAAAAAAAAAATTATAAGTCTGTACTGGTTTCTTAAAAAAATAAGCTTTTATATACAAAATTCTTAAAACGTTTATAAGAAAAAATTTTGGTACGACAATTTAAAGTTTTTATTATTTTTCAAATACAAATTAAATTTACAAACAAATATATTGAGCCGTTTCTGAGATATCGAATTTTCAAAAAAAAAAATTGATTTTTTTTTTCAAAAACTCAAAAAATATTTTTTTAAAGTTTTGAAATGCAATGTTTTTTAAACTTTTTAGAAGCTTTTATAAAAAAAATCATTAAAATCCGTTTTGTCGATAATGAGAAATTCTAAATTTGAAAAAATGGTTCTATGGTAGGTACAGCCAGTAATATCTTGATTTTAATTTTTTACTTGCGATATATGTAGGTACTATAGGGCAAGTTCTGCATTTGGAAAAAAAATCGAACTCGAGATTTTGATCAAAGTTGACATTACGATGATAGCGAAGACGAATAAAGTGGGTCCGGCAATTCCGTCTGTCTGTCTGCCTGTCTGTCTGTCTGTCTGTCTGTCTGTCTGTCTGTATGTCTGTACCTCTCACTACAGGCTAAACCACTGGCCCTATTTATTTCAAACTCGGTAGTTATGGGTCTTCGGTGATTCCCTAGAGGGGAAATTGAATTTTTTTTTTAGCTCTAAAACTAACGGTACCCCCCATACACCCGTAATGCAAAATCTTATTTATCTCGAAAACGGCTCTAACGATTTTGATAAAAAAATTAGGTGTGATATAATGGACATGGACTACATTTTGGTAAAAAAAAAATTTGGGGCAAAATGTAATTAACGGTACCTGTCATAGAACCGTTTTTTGATTTTCGACTTTCTCATTAACGGCTCTAACGATTTTAACCAAAAATTTTCAGCAGGAGTCCCCCTAAGTTTAAAATAATATTGTATATAAAAATATTCGAAAAATTATTTGTTGGGTTTTTTTTTTTTAATTTTTTTTTTGAAAAATCAATGTCTTCAAAACCTATGAACGATTATTTTTTGAAATTATTTCCAAAAATCAATATTATTAAATACTTAAAATTCGCATCCCACATTTTTTTCTTGAAAAATTTTAAAGAAATTTCTTATATAAAAACTTTATTTATTTAATAATAAAACGGTTTTTTAAAGTTTGTTTGCATAAATTCATACTTTTCCAGAAATCAGACGGCAATTTCATGTTTTATATTTCATGTTTTATATTTATAAAATGTATCTTAAATTCCAAAGTACTTTACATAAGAGCAAGTTCGTGCGATCCAGTCGTGCATTTTATTTTATTTAATTATAGATCGTAAAAATTAATCAAAAGAAAAAAAAAATTTAGCAAAATTCTCGGAACCTTTTTCGACAAAAATATGATTTTCGAAAACCATTTTTTTACATTTGTATGGAGGGTACCGTTATTTTTAGGTAAAATAGTTTTTTTTTTTACATCTTATAATTTATATTAAAAAACGTTTTATTTACCAAGTTTTTAAAAAATCGAGCATGGGGTTTTCGAAATATTGAGTTTCCAAAAAAAATTTGAAAATTTTTTTAAAAATCCAAAAGATTTTTTTTTGAAAATTTGAATACACAATAATATTGAAACTGCTGGGTAGCCTTCACACAAAAAAATGATCAAAATCGGTAGTACCGTTTTTTGAGATAATCAAAAACAAAAAAAAAAATGGTTCCAAGGGGGGTACCAAAAATAACCATTTTTTGGAAATTTTATTCCAACTATTACCTAGCTTTAACTAAATGAAATTTTTTGAATTTTTTTTGAGAAAATCTGTTTGACAGTTTTTGAGAAAAAAAATATTTATAAAATTTCGAAAAAAATTCGTATGGCAGGTACCGTTATTTTTGGTCTTAAAAAAAAAGAAAAAACGTGTGGGGGAAAAATCAAAACCCATATCTACCAAGTTTGAAGAAAATCAGCCGAGCCGTTTAGGCTGTAGTTGAACCGACAGACAGACAGATAGACAGAATTGCGAGACCCATTTTTTTGGTCTTCGCTATTATCGTCAACTTTGATCAAAATCTCGAGTTCGATTTTTTTTACGAATGCATAACTTGCCCTATAGTACCTATAAGTCGCAAGTAAAAATCAAACCAGTTATTTCCATCAGACTTTACATTACGATGCTAGAGAAGGCGAAAAAAGTGGGTCTAGCAATTCTGTCTGTGTGTCTATTCGAGTACAACCTATTCAGCTCGGCCGATATTCTTTAAACTTGGTAAATAGCATTTCATTTTAAAATTTTTGCCCTGACAGGTTTTTTTTAAGACCAAAAATAACGGTACCTGCACACACGCATTTTTTTCTAAATTTTAGAAAATATATTTTTTTTCTTAAAACTTGTTCACAGATTAAAAAAAAATACTTAGTTAAAGCTAGGTAATGCCTGAAAAAAAATTCCGAAAAATGGTTGTTAATGGTACCCTCGTAGAATCATTTTTTTCTCACAACGGTACAATCGATTTTGAGCATTTTTTTTTTTCATGTTAAGACTCTCCAAATATTATAACTGTATTGTGTTTTCAATTTTCAAAAAAAAAAATTTAAAATCCATTTTCAAAAGTCAACATTCGAAAACTCAATGCTCAATTATATAATTTTTTTTTTTCTAACAATCTACAAGGTGTGAGAAAAAAAATTATTTCATTTAGGTAAAGATAACGATACCCACCATACAAATGTTAAAAAATGATTTTCGAAAATCTAATTTTTTCCGAAAACGGCACTTAGAATTTTGATAAACAAACATTTTTTCTTTGGATCAATGTAAACGATCTATAATCATAGAACCATTTTTCCTAATTCTGAATTTCTCATTGTTTAGAAATGCTTCTAAAGCGTGCGAAGCTTTGAAAAAAAAATAATTTTTTTTTGAAAATTCTATATCTCAAAAAACGGGTCAATATGTTTTTTTTTTTTAAATTTAATTCTTATTCGTATTAGATATTATAAAAATTTAAAATTGGCGTTTCAAAATGTATGTGCTTAAAAATATTTTAAATTATTAAATTATTGTCATTTGAAAGCTAATTTTTTTTTAAATCTCTTTTTTGTCATCTTCGTTTTAACAGTTAACCTTAAGAACGCTCAAACAAAAGACAAGAAATTCAAAAAAAAAATTAATAATGCCTGGAGGCCCGCCCACTATCAAGGTGACCCGAAAAGTAGAATAAAAATGTCATGAAGACCAGGGTTGCAAAAGCTTAAGTCACTTTTTAGCTTAAGCTTGGCTTTAATTCACAAGCTAGTGGATGACTTATGAATAAAAAAAAATTAATTCATAACCTAATGGATGAAAAGATTAAAAAATTATTAATTGGAAAATTTATAAGCTAGCATGATAATTTTATGACACCCAAAATTCTTTAGAAGCTTTCGTTAATAATTAAACAATTATGTAGTCAAAACAAGCTTAAAAATTTCTAATCTACCAACTAGCTTATGAATTATTTTTTTTTAAATCATAAGTCACTAAATAACTTAATTTTTTTTAAATTCACAAGTCATCTACAGACTTATGACTTACTGAATTTTTATTCAAAAATTCGCAACCCTGGTTAGGTAGAGAATAATCACGAACCCACCTACACCTAAGTTTTATATGCTTATTGAAAAATCGTAAAATCTTTCTTCGTTCATCGAACCTGAAATGGTGATTCGTTACATTGGACGCACCTTACATTGTCTGTTATTACACTGGACGTATGGTCTATTCGGATTTCAAAATAATTGGTAAATAGTACATTAAGGAGTTTTTGGTTTTATGAAATTTTAAAACTTGCCATCTTTTCACACACAGCTATATATAATTTTTAACACTTTTTAGGCTAATCAAATAATATGAAAAGCATTTCAGTCCCCTATTTCACTGTGTCGTCTTCATCTTTTTTGTCACATGAATGCTCGTACCTCTGTTATTTGCTTCTGTTTGTCAACATCCAAACATTCATGACCAATAATTATCCACATTTACACATTTTTATTAACCCACACACAATCTTATTTCGCGGTCAGGACACCATCAAGTCGTGAGGAGGAAATAAAAATCAAGTTCGGTATATAAAAGGACAATTTACTATTACACACCAACGCTACGTGTCTAACTCAAATTTTTATATCATTTTAACGAATACAGATACAAAAAATACAAATCCAAACGGATATGCATTCCAATGTATATATAGACAACATTACAACCAGAACAAAAAAAAACACCTACATTCTGTGTGTATATGTGGAATTGAAAGGATATATGACTGCTATAATGCATTAATTATTTATCGGCAAAAAAAGGACCAGCGTTATACCAGCTTAGCCTTAATTCAATAGCCAACTACAATATCGGTAAGTAGAATTTATTCTTTGTCATCGGGTTAGGGTTTAGTTGAATTCGGGACCTGTGACAGATTTTACGCGTTTCTTTCCGCCGTTATCTTTTGAAATTTTATTCAATTCTTTGTATTTAATTGTTGTCTATTTTGTTTTAAACAGAGTGAAAAGTAAGAGTTTAAACAATTTCTAAGTTGTGTTTCTTGGAAAGTTAAATTTGTGCTGTGATAATATTAAAAAAAAATTAATTACACTCGTAAACTTAATTTAAAAAATAAATACAATTTAATTAAAAAAAAAATTAAAGTGATTTTGTCAGATAGTGAAAACACCCCTATTAAAAATAATAAAATGAATGAAAACCTTGACTTTCACCAAAGAGATTATTAAGACCTTTTTTTTTTGAGAAAAAAAAGGCTACAGAAAAAATAGGGTTTTATAAAAGTTTTTTGTTACATTGGCCACCGAATGGATAATGGGCATTTGTTTAGACACAGGTAAGCCGAAATGTTTAGATATTAAAACCAATCACAAGGCGAAGAATGGTGCCCTGAGGACATTTTTGATTTTATCTACTTAAGTTGGCTATAGCCTGGTGTGTTGTAGTTAAATTAATTAATATAAATAGAATAAAGAGCACACCTACCGTCAATTATTTCTTTACACAATGTTATATGTAATGTATAGAGAGTAACATAGCTTATAGGTATTTACCAATTTCATATTCTTTGTTTATGGTACAAGAAACTCCGAATTTCAGAATTTACTCTCCTTCATTTTTGGGACGAACATAATGGTCCTTATAATTTTGGACTTTTTTCTTCGTGTAGCTTAGCGGTTATCTGTGGCACCTTACAAATTAACAAATTTATTAGTTTCTAGAATATTTAGTTTAATGATGTCGAGCCTTACGTTCAACTTCGACTTCAGCCAAAAAGCCTCTCCATCTCGGGTCAATTCATGGTTAGTTCCCTTGAGTAACTTACCCACGACACACTTATCACTTGTGTGGCAGTTAGAGAAAGGAAAAAAAGAGAAAGAAGAAAATGTTTGAAATAATAAATCAGTAGAACATATGGTTTCGAAGTTCACACATACAATTTTGTAGGCACAGAATTTTAATTCTCCCTTGAAATCGAATGCAATTCTTGTGAAATTAATATTAATTCGTTCTTTAGCACTTCACGTGGCATTTTCACTTGCGATGTGGCACGTTATAGATTCGTTTAGAATTTAAAATCATGAATTTAAAACTTGATATTGCGATGAAATGAGAAGACGAAAAGAAAGCGTCTGTCTGTCTATCAAAGGGCAAGGTAGTGCCCAGCCATGTTCTGGCACTACACGCTTTTTACAGGAACAAACTCAGGCGATTTTTGACCCCTCCCTATCTTCAGTATCTACCAATGAAGTAAGAAACTTAAAATTCCGAATAAGCTAGTCAGGCACAGGCGCCTCACCAAATTTCAATTTTTTAGCATAAGCGGTTCCTGAGATATAAACCGTAACTGACTGACTCACTGACTGACTGACGGATCATTAAAATTATGGAGCACTTCCCGACATCGTAGAATCTTGTAATTTTGCACAGCGGTAAGTCTTGTCATGCAAGCAAAAATAAATTTGATAGGCTTCTTGCAAGTTCTTTTTTATGCCCAATTCGAAAGGTTTTAAAAACTTGACCAGTGAACACATCAAATTTTAGCTGTTTCAATATTATTCTACTTTAAAAATTCTAAAAAATTCAGTATTAAACCTTCATGAAGTAAGAACTGGGCGTACTTTAAGATCTCAGTACTTTTCACGGCTGACTTGTTACACAAAGGTTTTTGTATAGAAGAACTTGGCTATTTTTTTAACATTTATGTTTTTGGTCTGATTAATATCAATATGAGTCGATTTTCTTTAAACTTGGTATATAAATTTTTTTGATAACTTCCTTATCAGGTTTTTTCTTTCATTTTTGATTTGTAATGCCAAAAATGACGATACTTGCCATACGAAATTTGCTAAGCTATTAGGGAAAATCTTCTTTTTCTCACAGATTTTTACAAGGAAAATCGAATAAGTTTTAGAAAAAAAAATATTTTCGTAAAAGCTATCTTGAGGTACAATTTTATTATGGAATTAAAAATGTGAAAAAAATGTTCTTCTTTACCAAAACATCCACGATACAAATATTGAAAACATTGTTTTCGAAAATCCGATTTTTCTCGAAAACAGCTTAAGGAATTTTGATAAAATTTCTTTCTGTTTCGCTTAATTTGATTTTTGGGTTAACTGCTAACAGGAAAAATTATTGCAAAAAAATTTATTAAAATAAAATAAAAATAAATTAATTCAAATAAAATTTTTGTATAAAAATTCGACTCAATTTTTGTTTGCATAAAATCATATTTGTTCAAGAAATCAAATGCCAATCAATTGGAATAAAGTTAAATAGAGTTGCTTATAATTTTAAGTTAAACGTATTAATAAAAAAGTGAGAAATTCGTTCGAACGAAATATCCTATAAACGATGATATGGAAGACGAAAAGACTGTGTCCATTTGTCTATGTCTTTCGGGATACAGTCATAACTGATGGGTATCTGGCATTTTTCGATAGTTCCGAACGAATTATCCTATAAATACAGTATAATGTGTGCAATGAAATATTAAAAAGCAATTTATCAATGTGAGACTTTTTAATCAAGGCAATTTTTGATATTTTCATGAAACCTCATCTCTATTGTTAACTATCGGAGTATGTAACTCACTCCTACCCCCTCTTATATTTAAGACCAAGTATTGTAAGTTAGAATTTAGGTTTGATTGTGTACTGATTGGATGAGTAAAGGTAGTCTTAGTCCACAGCTCATCGTGACTACTCGTATCAATCTTGAACATTATCAATTTGCATATTAAGAATTTCTACCAGATCAATTTCCTAGCATATTACTTTTCTAAACTTTGATTTAATCTTTCCAATAAAACTATGTATTTAAAAAGGTTGATATTTTCATAAACTTTTAAAAAATATTATTCTGTAAGAGAAAAACGTGTGTGGATTAAAAGAGATAAATTTAACAGAAGTGCTAGTGGTACTTAATTCACTTTTTACCAAACAAGTAAGCTAAAAGTTTCAATAATTCCTGATTTGGTTAGCTTAAGAGTTTTGATATGGGATCTAAAATACAAATGGCTCAAAATGTTAACTGGCCTAGCGTTAATAAAGGTGTTTGAACATGATACTACTTAATTATTATCTAATTTAAAGATAGTTTACTATTTTATTTAATGTTGAGCACTTTGATATTTTTTAATAAATTGTTACTCAACGCTCCTAAGTCAATGAAAGTTCATACAAAAAAACTATGCAAGGGATAGTATGAAGTAAAATTCTATTACATTTATACTATGTATAACAGTTTTTACATCGTACTAATTTGACTTAAATTTTTGCACCATTATATTTGATACAAGAAAATCATATTATCGTTTCTTGATGTTCTAAAATAAAAACTTTAGTTTAATGTAGAATAAAATGCATGACTGGATCCTACGTGTTTGCTCTTATGTGAAATTTAAGAATTATATTAATAAAATTACATATATGAAAAAATATGAATTTATGCAAGAAAATTAAAAAAAAAATCGTTAGGAGTTTGGTATTCCAATTTAAAGTATTTCATAATATAATTACGAGTTTTAAAAATATTGAATTGAAAAATAAAGTCATTTTTCCAAATCTTTTATATACCATTCAATATTATTCCAATTTTAAAAAAGCTTCGGTATCTACAACAATTTTGATAGAAATGAGTAGTCATTAATGTGAAAGTCGAAAAGCAAAAAAAAAAAAAAAGTGTTAAACACAATTTTGTTTTAATTTTTCTTGACGAAAATGTAGTCCATGAGTACAATAGCACATCAAATTTTGTTCATTAGAATCGTTTTCGAGATGAATAAGAAATTTATGAACGACTGTAGAGCGGGAACAATTAGTTTTGGAGCTAACAAAAAATTTCATTTTCTCCTCTAGGGTATCACCGAATAAAATCGCTTCAGCAGTCTAGGCTGAAGGTCATGTAACGAACATACAGACAGACAGACGGAATTGCGGAATCCACAATTTTGTACGTAATCTAGAGTTTGATAAAAATTTTGAGTTCGAGTTCGATTTTTTTGAGTTTTGATATGCAATGTTGTTAAGTTTTAACGTTATTAGGGGCAAATTTTCGTAACCATAAGATTAATTTTTAAATTGGCTTAAATAACTCATTTAGCAGCAAGTCCTTTAAACGGAATGGCAAGTAAACATGAACTTATGCAAGAACAAAAATTGTATTTCATTTAAGAAGTTTAAAAAAAAAAAGAATATTTTATGTATAAAATCCTTAAAACATTTTTAAACGCAAATTTTTAGTTTTTATTATTGTGCAAATAAAAATTAAATATAAAAAAAACCTATTGACCCTTTTTTGAGATATCGAATATTCGAATAAGAAATTCATTTTTTTCCTAAAAATTGAAGATTATTTTTTTTTTTTTTGAGTTTTCACTATTTAAATGGATTCAGCTTAACGCTTAACATCACCTTAAGGTTTCAAACTGAAGAAACTCGTCTTTAACTTCTCGGTTAAGTATAAACGCAACGTTTGTTTTATCTTTCTGATAGCTCAAAGCAAAAGAAATAGAAAAAACAATTATACTTTTCAGTCTGTCTTTGTGTTGAACATTTTTTTTGAATTTTGTGCGGGTTTAATAAAAAAGTTAGGAAGTGAAATAAGCAATTTAGTATTTGATTATTTCAATTTGTTTAGTTATTTAAAAATTTCAATTTCAGAATATCATCAATTATGTCCTGATCGTCGGAACTCATTATTTCGCAAATGTCATTGCAACAAATGTCTTTCTGACAGCAAATCTAGTGGATTTTGTAATAGAGCGCTGTTTAGTAAAACACGTTTTTCGTGAACACGAAAATTAACTCTTCTATAAAGATTAACCTGGTGTTTACATAAACGCGTCTTTAGCAATTAATTATTGTTAAGGCCCAATACAAACTTTTCAAGACATTAAGCAAACTAAAATTGATCAAAATCTGTTGTAGTGCTTTCGAGAAATCAGAAAAAAATATTCTACGGGAGGTACCATAGAAGACCAGTTTTGTTACTTTTTAGATAGTTTTTACTATATGAAAGTTTTTTTTTTCTGTGGAAAATTTTTTGGAAAATAAATATTTTAAAAAACTTGCCTTTATAGTGTCTATGTATCGCAAGTAAAAACTATAAGAAATGATGTTCGTAAATAATCCATTAATTCTAGATTTAAAAAAAATGTGTTATATGTAAGAAAATATAATAGAAATACAAATATCTACTAAATATTGAAATCCTTCGAAAGGTTAGATGTTACGCCTCTCTAGAAATGGAATCTGAAACATTTCAAATATTCCTCCTCAGAAAAAAAAAAATAAAAAAAAAATATGGTTATTCCACTGTGTCTATTGAGAATTAACAAATTGAATCAAACTACACGTTTACTGTCCTAGCATCAAGTTTATGCTCAACTGATACTTTTTCTATTTGTTTTGTAGCTTTTTTCATATTAAATCAAATTTAAGGACACGATTCTCTTTTCAAGATAAGGTTTTAATTGTTTACACGGGCTCCATGAATAGAAAAAAAATCCCATGCACGTGTTGAGCAGCAATAAATAAATAATTGTACAATTCAAAGCGTTTGTAATCTTTTAAAAACCGTTTTTTACCTGAACTTTCTTTACATTTCAATCGATAAATCAATCAACAGAAATCTACATAATTTCATTGATAGTCTGTTATTAAAGCCCTACTACAACTCCTTGTATCGTTTAGTAAAAGTGTTACGTGTCACAATGTAATAACAGACTAACTGCAAATCAAAATGAATTCCCAGAATAATCTACCCGTGCTTAATAATTCCATTAAACTATCTTATAATTGAAGGTCTGTGATCTCTTAGAAAAGGATACAGTATATAGGTAGTTTTAATCATAGACTACATACAAAGTAACATTTAAATGAAAATGTTTGTCAAATACGAGTAGATAAGTTAGTTTGTAAATTAAATTAAATAATTATTTATAAATAATTATTTATAAAATTTATAATACGGTTGCTAACAATTGACAAACAAAACATAGGCACAAGAGCTCTTAGAAGATCTGAACTAAGGTACTTACAACTTTCAACCATTGCATTATCGGCAGGAATTGCAGGATACTCTTGGAAGATTTGCTTTTTCCTCGCAAGCAGCAGTAACCCTTCAAAAACATTCGGCGTGATAGTCCAACCAATGAGTAATACTATGTATTACATTTCAAAACGCTCATCTTTTTTTTGTTTCTATATTCAAGGACAATTTGATAGAATGACGCAAAGCGAATCCGATTTTAATCCATTTCGAGGATTATGTTAAATATATTGGCGCAAAATTTTAAACCGCCTATTATTAAGGAATTAGTATGTTACTACTTGGAGGCGCATTTCCCGAACTATAAGAGTAATGAGGGATCTGGTTTTGCACAACAAGAAACCTTAGATATCTTAAAAATCAGTACCAGATTTAGAACTAGGTTATCACAGAGCAGAAGATTATGTGGGAAATAAACTCGTTCAAACCCTATAAATCAGCTGGACCAGATGAGATTATTCCGGCATTTCTTCAAGACGCTCTATAGATAATCACCCCATGGCTTAGGGTAATCTTCCCTATCAGCTGGAGAAAAGTTAAAGTGGTCTTTATTCCAAAAGCTGGAAAACCGACACACTCGATTGCAAAAGACTACAGACCGATAAGTCTCTCTTCGTTCCTCCTCAAGACACTGGAGATGGAGATAATTATTGATCTGCATGTTAGGGACCTTCTCAAACCAAGTAACCTGTGCAACTACCAACATGCTTACCTTAAGGCTAGCCGCGCACTAGCAACTTTTAGTTGCGAAACTGTTTGGTTACTTATAGAAAACAGATCAACTGTTTGGTTGAATGTCCGTGAATTTGCAGATAATTATATGTTCAATAAAATGGCGAACTTATTTTAGGCAATCGTTTAGTTTGTGCCAAAACACAAACTTTTTAGTTGCTCGAACCAAGCAGTTTCGCAACTAAAAGTTGCTAGTGCGCGGCTAGCCTAAAGGTAAGTCAGTGAAGACTGCGTTGCATGAGGTCGTGTCACAAATTGAGAAAAGTCTCGAGCACAAAGAAAATAACCTGGCAGGATTTTTCGACATCGAAGGAGCGTTTAACAAAGTAAAAACGGAGTCCATTAAATCTGCTCTGGAAGAAGTTGGAGTTGAACCTGCCATTGTAGACTGAATTTATAACATGCTTAATGGCAGGATCATTAACTCACAACTTGGGGATAATATTGTAGAGAAAGCAGTTACAAGAGGCACTGCCACAAGGAGGAGTAATCTCACCTCTTCTTTGGATCCTTGTTGTTAACAAAATTCTTACAAGATTTAGAAATCAGGGACGACATAGTAATTTTAATATCGGGTAAATATCTTACCACCATCAAAGATATCATGGAGTCATCACTTAAAGAACTATCTTCTAGGGCAGCACAAAACGGTCTCGGGGTTAACCCTTCCAAAACTGAACTAGTCCTGTTTACGAAGAAAAGAAAATTGGAGGACTTTACCCCTCCAAAGCTAAACGATATTCCTCTGAAACTTTCCAACGAGGCTTAATATCTTGGAGTAGTCCTTGATTCCAAACTAACATGGAAACGAATAACACAGAGGAAAGAATGAAAAGAGCACTATGCGCTCTCTGCACATGCAAAAAGCCTTCGGTACACGGTGGGGCATGCGCCCGCAGGTCATCCAGTGGATGTAAACGACGATAGTTCGTCCCATACTTACCTATGGGTCGATCGTGTGGTGTAAGGCTGTAGAAAAAAGTAGCTATCTCAAAAACCTGAATAAGGTACAGAAACTAGCCTGTTTAGGAATAACGGGGGCACAGGGTTCTATGTCACAGACAGGTCTGGAAATTATTTTAAATCTTCCAGTCCTGGATGAGCACATAAGATGCACAGCAGCCAAAAGCGCACTTTGGCTTAAAGAAATGAGCTCTTAAAATCACAGCACTTATGGTTAAGGGTCTATCCTGCAAAGGTATGACACAGTGGACGGGCTTAATGTGACGACTGACTACTTACAACCCAGAATAGATTTCGAAAAACACTTCTCTACTACAATATCCTAAAGGCAGGGATGGGAGCCCAACTCACTAATTACTGAACAAGGTATATCCTTCCACACCGATGGGTCAAAAATGGAAGAAGGAACAGGAGCTGGGGTGTTCTGTGAAGCTCTCAATATTAAAGGATCATTCAAACTCCTAGATGAGTGTAGTGTCTTTCAGGCTGAGATCTACACTATTGAAAAGGCGGCAGCGGCAGCGTGGTACGCACGAAAAAACTGAACTCGTCAGAGATCTTCGTGGACAGCCAAGCTGCCATCAAAGCTTTGGCCAGTGAGACTATAAGATCCAAAACAGTAACAAAATGCCGAGACATGCCGAACAATATTTGTAACACTAATCAAGTCAAGCTCTGCTGGGTTCCTGGACATAATAATATAGAAGGGAATGAAATAGCAGATGAGTTGGCAAGGAAAGGGTCATTTAAAAATAAAAACAGCAGTAGCTATTTAAATTTGGGACCAAAAATAGACCTAATAACGAAAGAGCAAATCAATAACTCCTGGTCCTCCAGGGACGACTGCGTTATTTCTAGAAGTTTATGGCCTAGAATTAATGAAAAGGAAACTCGATATATTTTATCGCTGAGTAAAAAAGAACATTAGAATCCTGATAGGTGTACTAACAGGTCACTGCACAATTGGCACAATGGCCAGTAGAATGGGTGCATTTGCACACGATTTCTGTAGGAGCTGTTAGGATGTCGAGGAGGTTGAAACCATTAAACACCTGCTCTGCGAATGTCTGAACCTCCAAACAAATCGCCTCCGTTACTTTGTTTTAGAACTGGACGATCTAACGCAGGTCTTAATGGCAAATATGAGAAAATTTATTGTAAGCACAGGCTTGTTCGAAAATGAACCAGTCTACATAGGAGCATCTCTGCTTTTATTAATAGGGGAGCACAATGGACCAATAGGCCCCCGTGTACGCAACAGCCTCTGCGCCGTGCACGCCCCTCCTAATTTAACCTAACCTAACCTAGGTACATAAAAGTGTGAACGTCATTCAGAGGTTTCAATGTTCGACACGAGCGTCCATGTTTACTGTCAAATCGGCTGTCACTTTAAAGTTATCAATCTCTAAAAAAGAATACCCTCTTCAAATAAGCTTTAAAATTTCTTTTCTTCGTTATTATTAATATTGAGAAGGTCTAAAATGGAATACCAGTTGGGATTGGAGGTCTGAAATCCAAAAGTTGTTTTGAGGCGAGGAAAATGGCAAATCATTCAAAAGCATTTCTTATCACGTTGAGTGCTTCGAATCATATAGTATGTATGTACCTTCGGATTCTGTAGAAAATTGTAGTCCTCCCATTTGCGATGAAAGTAGTACCCATTCCGAGTCGATGCAAAAATGTTTTTAATTGGGGGTACTCCCTCTTACGAAGTATTGACAAATCCTCCAAGAATATTTGTTGTCATGAAAAGAAGTTCCTATCTTCCGACTGGGGCAGAAAATTGTAGGTACTCGTATATCCACTAGATTTCTGCTAAAACGCACTCTTGGCTCTCTACGATTGGTTGGCTTCTTATTTATTTTTAAACTTTTTCTTTTTCTTAATTTATTTTTATACTGAGCCTAGCTACGAACATGGTGATGGTTTTGACAACTTTCTATATTTAGTCCATAATAGTACCTACTCCTTGACCCGTTACAAACATTACCAAAAACAATACCGTACACCTACTTGATGGTGTAGAATCTGAGATATTATCCTGTTTTGCCGCCCATTGATTAGCCCCTGTTACTTCAATGTCACAATCGAAGGTTGTTGTAAGAAAGTAATTGCTCAAAATAAAAAGTCACCCACCTTTATAGCAACCGTGAAGTCATTACAATAACTTATCAGAGTGGGGTTCAAGGATATCCCTATACAGCATTTATACTACCTACTCGACTGAACTTAAAAGACTCATAATAATAAAGGACACCTATTTCGCTATATCCATGTGAAAATAAGAGATGTGTATGTTTGCAAATGCGATGAGGGGCATTGAACATTGGAACAACAAAACCTACGAGTCGATTATACTGGTTGAAAACGCCACAGGACTTGCTAGAAAATCAATACAAAATATTGTCTTTCCTTACTTGGTGTGAATGTGTGATGTTTTTGTTTTCGGATTTGTGTTTTTTGTTTTGTTTATTGAGGCAGTCTAGCAGTATGTTCTGTTTAGTAGACTATTTCTCCATTCACACTCAGACAAGTGCATCTTTTACATTTACATATACAAAAGTTCGAAATAGTGCACGTGTTGAAGCTTTACAGCGGCAGAGTCCTTTGTACATAATGGTTTTGGGCTTGCAAGGAGGTTGAATCGGAGTTTGTTTTGTTTTGTTCAACTAACCATTTTTTTTTTTTGTGTAAACGTTTTGCTTATTATTACTACGAAACAGGATATTTTTATATGACGAGGAAATTGTAGCAATTTTATTTTTCTGAGAGTTTATGACGATAGTAATGATCTGACTGTGGCTATAGGGTAAACATATTTATTGTTGTGGTTACACCTGTTGAGTTCGTAGGGAACGTTAATAGCCATTTATCGTTATTTTGTTTTAAGTTTTTATTTTTTTATTTTGTTACAAGTTGTAATGACTCACTTTTAGCAAATTGTTTGTTTTAACTTCGGAGCATATAATTTGAATTAAGAATTTCGTAGCTACCTTTATGGCTATAAAATTTTAAAATTAATAAAAAGGTGAGCTAACATATTAAATGGAAATAAAATCGATGTGTTAAAATTGTGGTGACAGAAAGTACAAATAATATATTGAAGAAACTTCTGAAATTTGAACATCCAGCAGTAAAGGCTCTCGTCGAGTTGCCTCAACACTAAAACGTTTGTGATGGCACCATATATCCGTGGTAACTTTGACTGATGAACCTTAGAAGAACGCAGAAAATTCATTCATTCATATTATTCAATACAAGGAAACCGGCAAATACATATGTATATTTATGAGCATGTGAACTCGCAAGTTCTTTGCAACAGGAGGTAGTGACAACTTGTACTCTGGTAAACTTAAAGATTTTTGCATAAAGTAGAGGATGGGTATAAACCACTTCCAAAAGCTAGAACCATTTTCTATATTTAGAAAATTTTCAATAAATTTGTTGACGACGAAATGAGGGTTTTATTAATAATTATCATCTAATGAGAACTTCCCCTAATGTTTTTTTTTTTCAAAAAATAACCAAATAAAATTCACGACTCAGTTGCACGAACTTGTTCTTGTGTTTCACTTTTGGAATATTAAAAAGGGATTTTATCAGAGAAAAATGTTTAGAAGCAGAAAATTCTATTTTTCAATGACTTAAACCTTTTAGTAGATGGAGTTACGCCACATCATTTTTTAAGCAAATACGAATTTTATGACAAAATATAAATCTTAAATCCTTGTAAATATTAATAAGTTTTTATTATTGTTGCGAATATAAATAAAAACTTAAAAAAAATCACTGTACCACTCAGTGCCGCCGCTGAGTGTTTGTGCGCCCTTGTGCAAGAACCTTAAATTGCCGCCCCATGTCTCGGGTACACGGGGGTAATTACGTTGTATAAGTGAAAGTTTTATTTATTCTCCATTTCGCAGTTAAAAAATTTAAGCAAACGTGCATTGTTGTTGTCGCGTTCCGAGCTACTCCAAATTCTTATACAATGAACGTAGTCATTATCGTCGTCGTTCTATGAAAACTCCCTAAAAATTTGATTCAATTCTTATTTAATTCATTCCGGATAAACCATTTGCAAAAAATTTTATTGCACAATGGCTACGCCAAACTTATTCTACAATTGAGGCTCGAGAGCGCGCTATTCTGATAATTTTATATTATTTTCTTTTATATTAATTTCCAAGTTTAAATGCAAATATGTATCTCAAAACACAAAAAATGGACTTGGGGGTTTTCATAGAACGACGACGTTATAGCATATACATATGTATGTACAGTTTTTGCATCCTTTTAAGATTATTTACTCTTTTTACTTGAGATTCATAGGTACTATAAAGCAAGTTATGCATTCGTAAAAAAATCGAACTCGAGATTTTGATCACAGTTGACATTACGATGATAGCGAAGAAGAAAAAAGTTTGTCTCGAAATTTTGTCCCCACACTTTTATTTTTCTACTTTTTTTAAGACCAAAAATAACTGTACCTGAAGTAAGATATTTTTCGAAATTAAAAAAAAAAATTTAAAAGAATGTCCAACAGATTTAAACAAAAATCAAAAAATTGAAAGAATCGGTACAACCGATTTTGATAATTTGTTTTATGCTAAAGCGCCGTAAAATTTAAAATATTCCTGTGAATTAAAATTTTCAAAACTTTTTTTTTTGGATTTCAATTTTTTTTTTTTGAAACTCAATATTTCGAGAACCCCATGCTTGATTTTTTTTAAACTTGATAAATAAAAGTTTTCGAAAATCGTGTTTTTCTCGAAAACGTCTCCGAGAATTTTGATAAATTTTTACGTTCTATAAATTAAACAAAAAAAAATTGAAATCAATATATTACTGACTGTACCGAACATAGAACCATTTTGACGATTTTTGAATTTCTCATTACCGGCTGAACGGATTTTAATGAATTTTTTTTTTCGGAAAATTCGATATCTCAAAAAAGGGCTAAATATTTTTTTTGTTGAAATTTATTTTTTATTCGTAAAGTAAAAAAAATTTTTTTTTTTAAATTTGTATATAAAAGATTATTTGACTTATAACTTATAACTTTGTTATAAATTTTGTTCTTGCATTAACTTATATTTGCTTGCATCACATGGCAAAGAGTTGTTTTAGTCATTATAAATAAATGAACCTTATGTTTATGAACAGTTTTTCTCTAATAGCATTCATTTTTGAAATTCTTAGTCTTTTACATAAGAGCAAGTTCGTGCGACCCAGTCGTGCATTTTATTTTAAGAGGAAACAAAAAATATGGCGATTGCGAATAATTTTCTTCAACAAAACCATTTTCATATAAAATGCAAATATTCAAATTCCTAGCACAGTTTTTAATTTATGTATGTCAATTGGTAAAAACCAATAGTTTATAGCTTGACAGAAAGAAGACAAAGTAGTTTTTGATATTTATAAAAGTTTTTGTTTTCACTTTATTTTTGAAACACTTAATCATTTACTTCCGGATCTGAAGGTATTACATATATATAATTCCTTGACATCTAAGGTATGCTTTGATGAAATTTGACATTTTGTGGCTTGTGTGGGAACTATAATTTGATATAAATAAAGTCTGAACTCTGAATGTCGATTGAAGGCTTAAATTCGAACAACCATTGAAACGTTAAATTTCTGGGTTATTCTGATTTTGTTCAATCCGTTGACGGTTAAGTTATTTATCAATTCAGTTCCAAAATTAATTAAAAACTATTCGTAAGCCCTTATTTAAAAAGAAACATTAATAGTTAGAGACACAAAACATATTTTTTTTACAGTTGTGTTTTTTTTTTTCCGTTGTAAAGATGGTTTGTTTACATTTTGATCGGTAAAATAAGGAATGTTTTAAATCACCTTTTGATAATTTTGTTCTTGTTACAAACTTAGATTTAAGATATTTAGCTATATCATTGCAATCAGAATATTGATACCCATTCAATGACTTCAATCGAAGAGGTTATTTGGTGTGAGAGGCGACAGTCACAAACAAAATATGAATACATATTTGTGGTAGATTGTGTGCGGGAACTACGCAGTGAACGGTCAAATGTAAACAAGTTCCAAAAGCTTAAGGAAAACTTTTGGAGTATGCTGTATATAGGTTGAGTTAGATCTATCTCTTAATTTTCCGCCCCTAGACGTTGGCGCCCTTGTGCGCCGCACATTTTGCACATATGGTAGCGGCGGCCCTGGTACCACTTTAGAATTATCCATAAAATTTTCCAAAAAAATATTTTTGATTTTTTTCAAAAATCCAGAAAGTATTTGTTTAAAAGTTTTTATATGCAGTATTTTTAAGACTATTTAGAAGCTCATTTGTAAAAAAAAAACAACAATATAAATTAATTATTTTCATTATGAATGATGAGAACAAAAATCTTAAAAAAAAAAATGTTTCAATGTCTGAATCTAATATTGAATAATTGCTGTATCCATTTTGTATGGCCCAATAGGAGCTTCTTGAACACCTTTTTTAATAACTCTTTCTTGTTTTTGGCTTTTTTTCAAAGCTTTAGAATTTCTGACAGCCTTAAAATAATTTCAAACACTTTCTTCATTGCAAAACGACTATCTATCATCCACTTTATTAAAAATTTACCACTAATTAATTTATAAAAAATTGTGTAAAAATAATAATCGCTTATTAAAAAGCGTAAATTTTTAATAAAGTAAACATTTATTAATAAATAAATATTGCCTTAGCAATCTAAGGTTCTTAGCAGGAACGTAGAGCGTTTTTTCTAACTGTTCACTTTTTTTAAAACATGTGAACACTTTAGTTTCACTACCACACACCGAAGAGGTAATTCATTAAAATAAAAACGCACAATTTTGAGGAATAAGTTTAATAAGATTAACAGTTTATAGAATAAATCACTAGTGAATGAGTAGGTGCCAATAGTTGCTTCAAAAAAGGGGTTTGCCAATAATAGTATTCGGTACGCAAGATCGTAAAAATTAAGCGAAACAAAAAAAATGTATCAATATTCTAAAAGCGCCTTTGAAAAATAAAATTAGAAACCATTTTTTAACATTTGTAGGGTATCGTTATTTTTCAAAGAAGAACAACTTTTTTTAATTTTTGTCAAGTTTAAAAATTATAGAGCATGTGCTTCATGAAATATTTAGTTTGAAACAATTTTTTTTTAATTAAAAAATTGAAAATTTAGTACATTAAAATTTGGTCAAAATCAGTTGTGTCTATTTTTTAGAAAATCTTAAACAAAAAATTGTATAAATGTTTCTCAGAAAAAAAAAAATTTTCTAATATTTGGAAAACATTTTTTGTATTAAAAAGATAAAAAATAAAAAGAGGCTGGGTGCGACCCACACTGATAACTTCCCATTTGTGGTCTTGAAAACTTGTAATAATTACGAAGGTTGGTAGGTACATATTATATACTGAATTATAGATTTCCGTGTTTTTTAATATTATATTATAGAAATTACTTTATTATTTCGGTTCCAAACATTTTAATTGAAAAAAATTTAAAAACGAAATATTCGAATATAATAGATATGGTTTGGTTATTGATGGAAGGGTAATTACAAAATATATCCGCTCTAAAACTAGATATGTATATGTCAAATATAAACCATTTGTTAGAAATTGTATTATGTATAAAATTAAATAATGGCTCGTTCTCAAGATATTCTAGTCGAAAAACAAATATTAGCACTTTTTAGTAGATTTTTTTTATATTTTTGGTAAAACTGTCAATTCAATACTTGTCAAAATTTAACCATATGTTAATAAATGTATTATGTCGATACCTTCCCGTAAGAATGTACGAGTACTAAGCGGCACTTTTTTCGAAAATGACTTTTTGATGAGGAAATATAATATATGTTAAGGGCCCCGTTTTGGCCTGAGTTTCGCCAACGAACTTTCTTCGTTTTTTTCGTTTCCTGAACAATTTTAGAAATGTCGCTTAGTATACATTCTTACGGGAAGGTATCGATGTATAAAACAACATACTTTAGAAGGCACTGTCGGTGTTTATTCCCAAGAAATTCGACTTGAAATACAATTTTAACTAGTTTTCACTAGAATTTTTAATAGTTTTTTTATTTAAAAAAAAAAACTATTAATTCAATATTTGTCAACATTTTACCAATTGTACAAAATTATACTATGTATAAAATAAACTAAATTAGGAGTCAATATCACTACTAGTTCTCGAGAAATTTGAGTCGAAAAACAATTTTTACCAATTTTCAATAGAATTTTATATAGTTTTTTATTTTTTGTAAAAAAACTGTAAACTGATTTTTTTTTGAAATTTTCACCAGTTGTCAAACACATTATTTTTCGTAAAAGAAAATTATTTTGAGTTTCAAATTGTTTTCCGTTCTTAGAATATCTGGGTTATGAAATTTTTTTTTTCAGTTTTTTTTAATTAAAAAAATAACGGTATGTTCATTTTTTTCCAAATTCATACCACATCTGTATGACCTTATAATGAGTACATTAAATTTTATTTGAAATCAATAGCATTATTTTTTCGTGAGATATTTGAAACTAACCAACATTTTTACTTTTTTTTTAAACCGTTATAGTGAAAAAACTACTCACTGAATTTTAATAAACGCCCTTTCAGTCTCTTTCGAAGTTATTATCTATTAAACAAAACTTATTTGAAGTCGATATCTTTACTCGTTGTTGAGATGTCGACGACGAAAAATGGTACGAGAACGTACGGACGTACGTCACCTTTTCGTTGTTATAAAATCGTTCCGCAATTCCTTAGGCCTGAAGCGTAAATTCAATTTTTATTTTCGTAACTGTTTGGTTGATAAAATGAAATATAATAAATATATATGTGGTAAAATAAAACATAAGCCCATATGTTTCATCTCAGCAACCAACAGATGTGAAACTAAAAATTAAATGTGCGCGACTGTTCTTACTTCATTAATTAATTTAATTTAAAGTGACGACAAGAAATGCTTAATTACGTATAGATATCCTCGTCTGCTTTCATAGTTTGAAACTGATTTACAATAACGACGATGTTTCATCACGCTACATCTCTTTTTTCTTATATCATTCATTGTGTTGGAGCCCAAGGATTTTAAAATTGTAGGCAATGCTAATTATATTTTGACACAGAATTTAAAATTCTCCGCATATGGCAATGCTAGTTTATATTTGACAACAGAAAGCACTACAGCAGATAGTTTATTTACAAGTGTTTTTTTTTTATATTTCGCTTTAAGTATTTTGTAAATAATAGTGCTTATTTTTCAATTTAAATAAAGTGTTTTATGTTTTAAATAAATAAAACTATAAAAAATATTTATTTTTTTGTGTTTTTTGTACAAAAGAAAGTGGTTTTCGATCGAGAAATTGTTCGGACACATAATGCATTGAAAAAAAAGCTTTTATTATCTAATTTTTCAATGAAATTATTTTTTTAATTGTTGTGTAGGTTAGTTGTTGTGGTTGTGCCATTAAAAGAACATTCTCTTTCGGCAATAAAAGGTGATTTTAAAGTGTTTTAAATAACCTCTAACAAAGTTCGAACAATAATTGTAAGAACTAGTATGTCGCTTTAGCGTGTCGTTTTGACATGTCACTGACAGCTCCATAGAACATTTTTTACCCCCAACGCCGGAAAAGAAGTTTTACTTCAAAAACATTTTTATAATATCATAATATTGATGGTACAGCTATGATCTGGAGTTTTGTAAATATTAAGTCGATAGTGGACTTTCCTGGCTTAAACGTTAATATGGATATTTATGATTTCTCAGACAAAATGCCATTAGAACAACACAACGACTTGAAATATTTTGTAGACTTGACAGCTGAATTCAATTTGTGTTCGTCATTGCAGTCTGCAGAATTATTTCTTCTTTCTCACCATCATCATTCTTCGGTTTGAGTAAGGGCTTTTTAACCTCTGACAGGTTTTTTGAATCTTTAAATATTTCCTCGCCAAGTAATTTTGTTCCTAATTTTCCCTCGAGAAGCTCAGGTCCCTGTTCATCTAACCTATTATTTAAATCGTAGATTATACGCAACGCCTTTTACGCATCCTAGTTAAAAGCTGGAAAAGCCTAAAGCTTAAGTCAGTTGAATTGCTCTCAAACCTAAATAAATCTTCAATTATTTCAGTAAAAATAATGTTTAACTATCTTACACAGATGCCAGTGCGGCACAGGACACAAACGAAACCGCCAACGAAGCTTGGAAAAGAACGAATCCCCGCAACACGAGCAGTGCCACCAGTGGTTCAGCAATAAATGTCCCAGTAGCCGATATGGAAAATGCTGGCAAAATAAAATTCGATCCACCAAAGGTTCCAGTGATATTTGTTTTAGGTAAAATTTGTCATAATTTAACAGAACCGAATCCTTTCAAAAACATTTTAAATTGAATGCCTACATGGAAATTTAGGAGGCCCAGGTAGTGGCAAAGTAACTCATTGTGACACCTTCATGCAGGAGCGCCGAGGTGTCATACACATAAATATGATGGATCTCCTGCAACAGTATGCGATGGGTAATGGTAAGAATCTTATGAATTTCCTTTAATGACCCTCAATCTAATAATATCCTTGTGTTTTTTATTTTATTTTTAAAAAAACAAAAAGATATGCAGGATTTTGCACAATTATCATCGAAAACTGTCACCGAAGTACTTATGTTAGAAATGAAAATGGCTCCAGCTGCCAAAGCATATTTAATCTCCGGATATCCTCGTTCAATGCGTGACGTTGTTGAATATTCAGAAAAAGTAAGTATGTAGAGTTAATGCATTATTAATCATGAAAATTAATATAGACACAATTTAAAAAAAAAATCAAAGACCCAAAGGTCCTTGAACATATTAATTACCGCTAGAAATGATTCGAGCCATTCAAATAGAACAACACAGGCATATTCTCGGACGCAGACAACGTCCTTGATATACTCACAGACTTACAGATAGATAGGTAGAAGGGCCACGTATTGACCAATCAAGCCTTATTTTTCATATATCACGAGGTAGTTACGTTCAATTACTATGCAGGAGCAACAATTAAATTAACAACAAGTCAAACGCGCATTTGAGTTGTTTACTATGGCGTAGGTTTACTATGTTGAAGGGTTGGTGAGCGAAGAACCCAACACAAAACCACCATACGGGACGGGATGTACACATAATCTTGTTTATTCCAAACGAGCTTATTCAGCTGCAAGTTATGTAGATATATGTTAAAATGTATTGACACAGATATCTCAACACACTCTGGAGGTAGAACCGTTATAAAAGCCTTCTGAAACACTATCGTGGGGCACGTCAATTGAGAATACTCAATAATTCAAAACAAATTATATACGCATCCCACTTTCCCACCACCCACAGCCGCAGTAGCAGAGCAGCATATCCTTTCAAGGACGAAGCCTTTTTGTTTTTTTCTTTTTTTTGGGACGGGTAGGTGCGAAGCCGGTACTCTGGTGGCGTGCGGGAAATTTTAAAGGACACTATGTGTACAGCGAAGCTATTAAACTTACATCAAGGACTTTATTTTTTGTTTTTGTGTAACTTGATTTCGGTTTGTTTAAAAAGCCTGCGGGAAAAATAAGCACACAAAGTAGAAATGGGGACCGGCAGGAAGTCCTTTTTATCGATTACTTTATTTTAACTAGGTTAATTCAACTGTATAGCTCTGCCTTACTTTCTTCTTCCTTTATGGAAATCAATTCAGGTTGTTTTGATTGAATTACTCGTATCTGGCAAAAGGATTCGGGATTCGGATCTGAGCTCTAGAGAATTTAAATAAATAAAATACACCTAATTGTAATTCTGTTTGGGGGAGTAGCTTCAATTGTGTACCTATTTTATTTACGCTCTTGGAATTTTTAAAGACTTAAATTGGATAATTACATAGTAGACGAGTAGATGTATGTACGTGTAGATTGCTTTCGATCTAATTAACTAACGCACGCAACGTGTATGATTTGACGTCATTGTTTATTCAAATAGAACTTTCGAGGATCAAGGACTGAGTGCATATATTCAAGTTCAGAAGACAAACAATTTATAAGAGATATGAATGTCCCTGGGTAGTGTTTGTACTTGAAATAAGGCAAACATCGTTTGGTGTTTCTTACATAGAAATATGAAAGTCGGCATATCCTTGTTATTGGAGCTTAAGTAAGTTTAAAAAAAAAAAATACATTTGCCATACGTTTTTGACATCTAGCAACCTTTGTCAATAAGACGAAGCATTACATGGAGGATGTCCGAAAACTATTCTTTTTTTTTTAGTACAGGTATCTTTAATAATGGACTTTTGAAGAATGTTCGCTTCCCAAATTCGACTACATTCATCTAATTTTTTTCTGTAATAATGGCAATGATGTACAGAATATTTGCCTATAGACACTCAAGGTAGAGGTAGAAACCGCAACCCCTAGCAGACTAGTGCACATGCCCGATTAGCCTAAGAGCTACCGGTTTGATAATAACCCAAGATTATTAAGAAGAATTTCGACATATTGCATATTGCAAAATATTTTTTACATAATATCTAAACTTTTTCAAAAAGCATTACTTAGTTGGATGTGGCTTTGAGGACTATCTGCATAAAATAAGTTCCGTTGTTTTTCTGACAAAAGTTAACTATAAATTTTTGACATTTTGGAACCTTGGATTAGTTATCATTTGAGAATGATTAAAGTTCAAAATTTGGTTGATCTGTCAAACGAAATTCTGATTACATTGATTCTATTACAAAAAGTAACAATATGGCTCTTCAAATTTGAGTTCAGGAGTGACAGCACAAAGCTAATAAAAGTTACTATTTTAGAACAAAAGAACAATAACAGTTAACTATCGTTAACCTTCTAGAGAAAAACAACGAACTCAAAAATAACCATTTCCAAATACATAATGTTATTAAATTAATTTTCTATATAAAAATGTTTTTTAATTTTTTGTAAAATAAATTTTGGGATGTCAATTTCAAGTAGTTAATAATATACATTTTAGGAAAAAAAATAAAATACTAATCGTTCACTCGTTTTCAAGATATTTATTTTTCAAAAAAAAAAGATCCAAAATATATTTTTTAGAACATTTTTAGATACATACAATATTATTTTCAATTCAAAGGAGCTACTGTATAAAAATGGTGGTCAAAATCATTGAAGCCATTGATGAGAAATTCGAAAATAAAAAAAAATGTACCATTTATAACATTTTTTCCTAAAATTTTTTTGACCAAAATGTATAGTACGAGTATATGTTCATAAAGGCACACCGAATTTTTTTTAATCAAAATTCTTGGAGCCGTTTTCGAAATAAATTAGATAATGGCTGTATGGCAGGTACCGTTAGGTTCGAAGCCAAAAAAAATTAAATTTCTCCTCTAAGGATTCAGATCCTAAAATACCAAGTTCAAAAAAATCGCTTTAGCGGTTTAGGCTGAAATTCGAGGCACAGACATCGAAGATACAGACAGATTCGACAGTTCCACTTTTGTTCGTCTTCTCTATCATCATAATCCGAGTTCGATATTTTTTCGAATTGCTTTCAAAAGACTTGTATCAGAATAATAACGGAAAAATTGGCTGCCAAAATCAATTTAAGCAAAACAATAAATTGCGGTTTAAAGATAAGCGAAATGAAATCGCGAGATGATCAAAATTATGTAATTGTGAATATGTCGAATTAATGATTTGCGAAATATTTTTTGACGAAATGCTACACTCCCTTTGGGCGGTTTCTTTCTCTTTAACTTGCAACATACATATATAGGTGCTATAAGGCAAGTTTTGCACTTGAAACAAAAATCGCACTTGAGATATTAAACATAGGTTAGGTTAGGTTGTTGGGCTGACAATTGATGTCGTTATCGTCACACTTAGATCAATGTAGATTCATTACGTTACCCGTGAGTGTAATCACTCTTTTCTGATAAAAACCTATATATTCTGTTAATCAGTCAAGCCATTTTGAGGCATTGACGAAGTTCAATATGTGTATTCCTGAAATATTAGAAATATCTTCTAGATTGTCAAAGAAGTAGCTACCAAGCCATTTCCTTCTCTGGTGGCATAGTGAAGGGCAATGATAGAGAAAGTGTGATGTGTCTTCATGTGCCTCTTCATCACCACATCCTCTGCTTGTTAAAGCAAGGCCATACTTTCCTAGTAGTATCACAGGTGTCAAGTAGACTCCACCTGTATTTCTTTAGAATTAAATCTGAAATTTTCTGATTAATGTTGCAGAGTGGGATACTTACCATCTCTGCTTGAACAGCGTCGAGCGCTGATCACTGTCTTGCCAACTCATCGGCATTTTCATTACCTGGTATGACAAGCTTCGATTTTATCATCACAGTAGCAGAAATCGCTTGTATTGCCGCTTGGCTGTCAATGTAAAAGGTGATATCAGCCCGTGGTATCGCCATCATTGATACCTGTCTAGCAGCTGTTGTCACTGCCAGGACCTCCGCTTGGAAGACACTGCTATGATCTGGGAGCCTAAGTGAGTTGTTTAGCTCAAGAGGTTCTGAGAAAAAGCCTGCACCAACACCTGTGTCCATTTTGGAGCCATCAGTATAGATTGCCATTGCTGATTCATGGGCGTAGGGTTGGTTGTTCAGCCATTCTTCTCTGCTTGAAAAGGCAGTTTGGAATGGTTTATAAAAGTCAAGTTCGGGTGTTGTATAATCTGTAATGATACTATCACCCAAATATTTCTGAAGAATTTGAGCATGTCCTATTGCACTGTTTTTCCAGGTATTAATCTGGCTTAGCCGGATTCTTGTACGAAAAGGTCTAGGGGTATCAGGTTGAGCATCGCCTCTAACCCTGCAGTAGGTGTGGATCTCATGGTAACCGTAATTCCAATGCACGCAAGTCTCTGTACTTTTGTTAGAGTTTTAAGGTTCGTGCTTTTTTCCGTTGCATTCCACCATACCAAATTACCATAAATTAGTATTGGTCTGATTATCGCCAAATACATCCACCTGATAATTTTTGGGCTAGGTCCCCAGGATTTCCCAAAGATTCTGTTACAGGAGTAGAATGCAATCATTCGTTTTTTCGCTCTTTTCTTAGTGTTAAGACTCCAGTTTAATTTGCTATCTAGAATCACACCAAGATACTTTGCATGATCTGAAATATTCAGCGGGGTGCCTTCAATTGAAGGTATTCATTCCGAAGCTTGGTATTTTCCTCTTATTTGTAAAAAGGACTAATTCTGTTTTTGACAGGTTAACCATCAGGCCGCACTTTTTAGTCCATCTACTAACCTTAGAAAGGGCGTATTCGATCTGTTCGCTGATAGTCGGTAAGAATTTACCTGTCGCTAATAACGCAAGATCGTCAGCGTAGGCTACTACCTTTACTCCACAATGTTTCAGATTAAGGAGGATTGCGTTCATAACCAACACTCAAAGGAGTGGTGGGAGGACTCCTCCCTGTGGTGTGCCTCTGGATATAGATACTCTCATCTGTACTCCTGCAAGTTCCGAGTTAATTTGCCTGTTCTTTAACATGCACATACCCCAACGTATTATAGAATTATTGATTTTATTGTCTATTACAGCTGCTTTTACTGCTTTATTGTTCACGTTATTGAAATATTCAGCTTTGAACCATTTTTCAGGCACCAGACTGAGTTGAAGAAGAGTAGAATAATGTTTCGAAGAAATGGTCTTTAAAAACTTGGTTTCGTCGGAGCATGGAGTCAGATATGGGATTATTTGAGGACCATTTCCATATCGTTAATACTAAGAATAAAAAGGAAAGGTCCTAAGTGGCTGCCTTGTGGGAACCTGGATGTAGCTAAGAAATCATCAAAGAAATAATATCAAAATCGAACTTTGTAGTAATGGCTTTTCAGGGAAGAAGAAATCCATCTGAATAAGATAAACCCAAGAGGCCCAATAGTGAAAGTTTTTTTTTATGAGGACTTGTGAGCATTTCAGATAAAAGTCAATGATGGCGGCTCCCAACAATTTTTTTTAGATTTTCTTTTAGTCACAGGAGTAGTAAGAGGTCTTGAAATACATTAGCCTGTTGATCTGTTTTGTATATCCATTTAAGTTCTGAAGGGGTATTATTCTATGCAGGCAAAACAATTACGATTCCGTCTATCTTACTCTTCGGAACTCTTTCCGAGTAGGCAGAAAACTGCATTCGTCTTCGTCCAACTGCTTGATGAAAAGGCAAATATTCATTACCCTCTGATCAACGACTAATTTAAAAAATATCTTATAGAACGAAAGCTTCTTAATGACAGTACGGCTTCGTAGCAATAGGTCCCCTGGTGTCTGAAGGCAAAGTTGGAAGTTCTACCGATGCATTTGGTATCGTTAAGTCTCTTGTTCGCTGGTTTTGAAATAACCTTCCTAACCATTTTATGCTAGTTTTTCTGGACGGTTAAAAGTCTGATGTTCAAAACATGATTGCCTAAGCCCGACCAAAGCTTGAGTGTAACTCTCACATATATGTATCTGGGTGGGTGCCCCTATTAAATATTCGAATTTATTGAAAAGAATCGCAAGAACTTCATCTCTATATCAAAATCAAAATTAATTTATTTTTTTTTTTTTGAAAATTTGTCCTTCCTTTAAAAATAAATTTTAATATTATTTCAGATACAAATTGTCAATGGTGTTATATTAATATCGTGGCGTCAATCTGTTTTACAAAAACAAATCGATTATGGAGCAAAATTAGGTCATGTAGTTCTCTCTCTCGCCAAAATGGAATTAGAAAACTTTTTTAAAAATGTAATGCCCGTCGCTGATTATTTCGATCAAAGTGATATGTTGCTGGCGGTAAGTTTACATTTTTTTTTTATTTTATTTAAAATTTTCAAACAAATTTAAACTTTCATCAATTAAAATTTCATCAAAAATAAAAATAAAAAAAAAAACACACTCACCCCGAGAGGAGGAACAAATCGAAATCGAAAATTCTTCTATTTTTTCTTGTAATTGTTCAAACACAGGTAAATGGCGAACGTGCGCCAACGGAAGTTTACAAAGACTTTCGGACCGCCATACTTGACATTTTAAGCGCCTTAGAGAATCAAGAAGCCATTCTAAATGGAGTAACAGGTATGGGCAGAGGGATGAATGATATACCCGGCAGTATAGTTAGTGTTGAAACTGCTCCTAGTCAAGAGAAGAATATTACAGAGCCTGCAGTGCGTCATCGTTCGTCTGCAGCTTTAGCAAGTCGCGTTCAAGATGTCGAGGTCGATTATCATCATCAAGTTGGTCGTGGTGTTGGAGGGCGTGAGCGAGTGGTGTCTACCCCAGGAGTCGATGCAGTAGCACTGATGGGACAGAATATTTCGAATGCGATGACAGCTGTGAATAATGTGGGAGATAGTGTACCACCCGTTATTTGGGTAATCGGCGGACCGGGAAGTAATAAGGCAAGCCTATGTTTGAAGGCTGTAGGATTGAATCCTGGATGGGGACATATCAGGTAACCATATGCTTTTAGTTCTGAAAGATTTATTTTTTTTTTTCAGGGGCTTTAATTCACATATGTGCATCCCAACCGTCTTCTTCTTAAGTGACGCTGGATGACCTTCCACTATTTCTAATATAATAACTTTTTTTTTATATATCCAAAAGCATCGGACGGATTCTCCGAACTATCACCGACTCAGCACCGAGGGCCAATACGGAAAGCTATGCCATAAAAGAGGCCTTAACAGCTGGTGAAATGGTCCCGGAAAAGAATCTCAACGGTCTTCTAGATGTAAACATTCGACAGTTAATGGATAAGAAGGGAATAATCATCGATGGCTATCCCCGAAACTTGCAACAAGTTTCTCATTTCGAAACTAAGGTTAGAAACCGTTTAACTAATAACACTGCTAAACCAAAAACTCTGTTACCTAAATTCCTTTCTAGTACAAAGTTCATCCACCAGTGGTGCTGTTAGATTGCTCGAAACTTCAGCTCGGGCGAGGTCGTGTTGATGATACGGTTTCATCATTTCGCAGGCGTTTGGAACTCTTTCGGGAGCAAACACTACCAATGCTCAAGACCATGGACAATAACAATCGATTGATCATTGTAAGTTTCAGCATTTCCATCCTTTCCATATATTGCTTACCGATTTCCCTCCAGGTTGACGGTGACACCGATAGTCCCTCTGTACAACGTGAATTCGAAAAAATCATTCGAAATCACATCCAAAGATTCACAGCGAATCCGAATCAGAAAATGAATGATTTAAATAATCGACCTCACACCACAACTGTGCGAAATGTTTCCGAGCAAACCGATGCGATTCTAAATGATTTGGAAAATAATGTCCCGGGAGCTGTGCCAACGATAAGTCACCATGTTAGCATGATGAATGGTCATTTGAAGAATAATAATGTCAATAGTAATAATGTTAATCACAATATGAAACACCACGTGGGGGCTAAGACTGGAATGAATGGAAATGCTGGAAAGCCTATGGATTTTAGGCACATGTTGGAGGAAGCCGAAAGACATCCGGTCGATTCGTATATGTAGAAATTAATTTTAGATACGGTTTTAATTTAAATCTATAATTAAGGACAAACAAAAAAAAAACAGAGGTCATAATACCGAGGTAAGGTTTAGTTTAAGTGCAAAGATAAAATTTAGTTAACGAATGATTTCTAAGAAATTACACTTAAGGTAAAATATTAGTAGAACAGTTTCAAGTTGGTTTTTAATTGTCTGCAAATCGGTTGATTTTATTGAATTTGTGACTACAAATTTTGATTTTTCAGCAAAAATAATTTATGCTCCATTTGACGAATTTTTCTAAATATTAAATCTAAAAAAAAAATTGAGCGCAACAGCTTGTAGAAAACCAGGGATGCCAGCAGCTGCTATATTGGTTCAATCGAGTATCCTCGATTGTACCGTCAGATTTGGCAGCACACAAACTTGAAAATGAGGTTTGAAATTTTCACTCGACAGAAAAAAGTTATAGTCGGCAGTGACTTTTTTAAGAAAAAGCATTGGAAAATTCCTTTTTCTCGTCTCGTTGTTAGAATACAAGTACGAATGTATATACATATATTTTCCAGATAATTTTTTAGACTTACAAGTCCACCTATTATACAAAGTTAGAAATGTACTAAGAAGTAAAAAAAAACAGACCGAGATCCATACATGATTTTAGCATTAAGTTCTTCCTCATTTTAACTTTCCGAATCGAAAAATATCAGAAGAAGACCAATTTGACATTTCACTTTATAGTTCACAATGATATTTTTAAGTGGAAGTCACAATGAAACTGGTCTCAAATTACGTGCTGCTGAAAATAATTTGTTTCGAGTTGGCCGACAATCGACAATGCTCGATTGTATCAAGTTACATGCTGACCACATGGCCAAATTTATCCATCCAAAAATGCCTAAGTCAGTAGAAGGAAAGTTGCTTTATCCCGATCTAAAAGGGGAAGGATGATAAATGTGCGATAGCTATCCTTCCATCAAGCTGATGTCATACATCATGATGATCGTTGAATGAATATTGGATGGGTTCTTGTACAAAGTAATAAAGCTATCTTCCGACTACTGGGATTCCTCAAGAGATTTGAATCTAACGCTGGTTGATATTGAAACAAAGAAATGTGGGCACCCTAAGACAATGAGGAGTTCAGGAAGTCTACCTGGGGATGATCATGGGCATGTACAAACGAGCCTTGAATGTATCACCAAACAATTCCCAATCAAAGTTGGTATCCACCAGGGAAGCGTCTTGAGGCCCTTGCTCTTTATTACAGTTCTTGACTTTGTATTTGATGGTATCATGGTAAGGTGACGAGCCCTAAAGTGAATCAGTCTCCTACATTTTTACAACGAGCATTCGATGTAAATGTTTTGGAGGGAATTAGGTCAGAATACCTATGTTACCCATTTTCTGATCCTTCTAGGCCTATTTCAGACATTTATTTGAATGGTTCGGTGCCTCAAGATTGCAAAAAATTTAAATATTTGGTTCAACGATCAATAGCAAAGGATCTTGTGATGACGAAATCAAGTATCGCAAGACAGTGAGTGGGTGCAGTGGCGGGAAAACTTGGTAATCTTCTGTGATCGTAAATTTGCACATAAGCTGAAAGGAAGGAACCACATGGCAGTAGACTATCCACCGCTTACAAACGGTTCACAATGCATAACAATGTACAAGACATATAAGGTAAAATTAAGATTCTTCGTGTGACAACAGTAGTGACTAAGCTTGGACAACAATACCTTGGGTAGTCCACTTTGCGGGTGTTAAAGAATTCGGTCCCCTGCGAAGCTCCACCGGAAGCTATATTCTGGTAGCAAGGGAAATAGTGCCCAGGAGTTAGAGATGGGTTAGTGCAACCTCTCTTTCTCAGACTATCTATGAGGTAGGCCCCCTTGTGGGAGTATTGTGGTGGCTTGGTTTACTCCAAATGCGGAAACATATGGTTTTCAAGCGTGCTTGAATTCAAGAGGTGTTAGATAGACCTCGCCTTAAAACAAGAGGTGTGCACAAGCTGCAACATGTTACAACTTTGCTACTGAATCGGCTTCGGTCAGGACTCAATCTGACTTCGATGAGGGTAGGCTCTCCGTGGGATGAAGCCATAATAGTAGGTAGGTGCTCACGTTAAACCAAACATAGGTTCTGTTGTCCAAGAAAACTGTTGACTCTGCTTATGCCTGACGATTGACAAGCCCTTACCTAACTGGAGTAACGGAGTTGCGTGAGTGGGACTGACTATGGAGAGGAAAAACCTGATCGCTTTCCAGATCCATTTCGTGAGATGAATTAGGAAATAAGCTTTAACAAATATACGTACAGGGTGATCAAAATTCAGTTTTGCCGATACTAAAACGAAATAAGGCCAATTTTAAAAATATAGCTCACCTCGTAATCACTGCAACTTGCTAGAACTCATCACTAAGGACTTCTTATTATAGGGCAACTTGCACAATTCAATTGATCTGGCAAACAATTACAATATGAACTCAGTTTAGTTGTGAGAAATAATGTAAAAATGGAAAATTGCATCAAAAGCAAATAATTACCAATTACACTGATTCTTGAACCCTGGTTGAATCTCAAAGAGGAAGAATTACGTTTGGACAACTGATGGTCTTTAGTGTGTCAAATTTCAGAACTATTGAAGTTTTGTCTAGGCAAAAACTTTTATTGACAAATTTTAAATTTTTGACTGAAAATGAAAAGTGATTTTAAAATTAAATTTCAAATTAATTCTAAATTTAAATTCAAACTCGTGGTCAAAATAAAATTACTAGGAAGTTGGAAATTTGTATTTAGACTCCTTTTTAAATTTCGTGACGATTAAAATATCAACATGTACGAATTCATACTGTCGAATATTAGAAAATCAAAAACACTTTCGTTTGTCTGCTTAGTTCTAAGAATGTCACTTAACTTATGAATTTCAAAAAAAAAGTTTGTTTTGCACTTTTTAGCAAGGATTCATATTTATCAAGGAACAAAGTGTTAAGTAAAATACAAATGTGTCGACTTTTACCTGTACTACAAAATCTAATCTAGTCTGATGCCTCTGGCAATGTTTTTTTTAGAATATTTATTTGCACGAATTACCTATATTTTATAAAATTATTTTAAAATATACGAAATACAGCGAGTTCACAAGAATTGCGTTCAATATTTCCCGAAATTATACTGGTCAAGCTTTAAAAAAATAAAAACCTTTACTCATTATCAACGATAGATAAGAATATATTTTAAATACAACAAGTATATTTATGAACATTTAATTAAGTAATTGAATAAATATTTAAGAAAAAATGCAAAATTCTTAAAAATTAAGAGCAACTAGGGACGCAATGAAATTTTTTTTTTAAATTGATTAATGGCTATGTGCCAAGACCATTTTTAATTATACATAAATTTAAGTAGATTTAAAAATAAATAATTGAAAGAACATATAGAATATATATGATATAACGCAAACGTAATCGTATATTTTTTATGAATATGTTACAAAAACTTAACTAAGAATTTCAGTTCTTTCTAAAACAAAAAAAAAAAGGTTTTCTCAAAATGCATATAGTTTTTAATAAACAAAGTAGATCACATAATTTAAGCTACTTATAACAACATACATATATATTTACACTGTATTTATTTTTATACAAACAACTTTTATTGTTTGAATGAAAAAAAAAAAAAACATTTTAAATGTTTGTAAGCAGATACATACATACATAATTGTAGCCATATTTTTTTTTATTCTTAAAATTGTTAGAAAAAAAAATATTTATTAAAATAGTTTACACTTTGTTGAATTCGTTAAGATATTAAGTAAATAAAAATCAAAAATAAAAAAAAAAACTATTAGATTTTGATGTTTAATTTGATATACCGTAACAGGTGGTTCCCAGATCTTTAAGGGATGATTTTATAGATTTTTAAGCTCTGTTTTGGATTCTATCCAAGAGACTCAAGTAAGTTATTTAAGCCCGAATTTAGAAATTATACTGAAGTTTGGACAAATGTAGGCTTTATAGATAGCAGCCAGATCATAAGAGGTTAATAACTATTTGCATTGCCAAAGAAAACCTAAACACTTTGCATCATTCTTGGCGAAGACGAATATGTGATAATTTCCCACCCACCCTTGAGCGCGAGTGAATTATAAAAAAAAAAAAACAAAAGGGGGTACTATGTCATGCACATGCTACACATACACATACACATTTTCTTATTGCAAAAGTCACTCATGGATAACGAAACGAAAGGTGGATTCCGCTTAAAATATTCAGGGAACAGCACTGCATTTTTAAAGCAATAAATTTTACTCGGTTTATAGTTCCCCATTTGACAATGCGATCGAGAGTAGAATATTATGAGCTTATTGTACGCTTCTAAATCTACATCCGAAGAAAAAGGACGTGAGTCTGGAATATGAGAAGCTGATAGGCCTTTTGTTAGCAAACAAATTAAATGGTTTAGAAGTTTTAGACAAACAATCATTGATGAATATGAAAAAGAGATTCGGAGACAAAAGGGAGCCCTGGGGCACACCAGCATTTATTTAATGAATAATAGACTTGAAAGGTAATTTCAAATCCAACGAAGAAGAAATTCACCAATACCAAATTTAAGGATTTTCGATATTAGAGCTTGAATAATAGGCTTTTGCAATATCAAGCACAATGGCCTTAATTTCTTAAAAAAAGACATTAAGATTTGTGCCATTGTTCGGTGAGATACACCATCTGGTCACCAGTGGACTTATTACTGCGAAAGCCATATTAACGGTCATTGAGAAACTTTTGTTCTTCAAGATATTTCTTGAGCTGAATATTTATCAGCGTTTCCAATGACTTACGACAGAAGGGATGTATAGTTCAATTAGACAATAGTTAGAGGAGGAAAAATATTCAATTTTTTAGTGACAGGCTGGACAAATGCGGTCTTCCATCTACTCGGAAAGAGACCAGTAGGGTAGGTCATGGTTAGGTTAGGTTAAAGTGGCTGTCATTAAAGCGTCTGTCACACTTAGACCAGTAGAGGTCCAATGTGATCCCACGATCGAATAGGGAACAAAAAGGTTCCCTACTAGTTAAAACCATTTGGAGCTTCTGATGAAGCGAAGGAGACTTTTAATGTCTGTGCTTATGAGATCGCTTGGTTCATTATAGAAATATTCTCCTAGATGAAGTTAGCGTCTGTCAGAGAGAGCAGGGCATGTACAAAGAAGGTGTGGAATTGTCTGATCTCGTCCAAGCAACTCCTGCAAAAATCGTTTGATAGTAGACCGAGTCGTGCGGCGTGTCTACCTATGAGACGGTGTCCAGTTATGACACCTATTCCGGAGCTGATCTGAGATCTACTGAGGGACAATAGACATTTGGACCGTTTTAAATCCAGTTTAGGCCAGATTTGTTTGGTCGCCATACAAGTGGTAGCGTTAAGCCATCTTGTGTTTGATTGTTCGAGCTACAGGCATACCTATATTTACGTTTTCGGGTAAGATAGACATTTCCGTTCCAATTCTGGCGATTTCGTCTGCTTTGCAATTACCCGGAATGTCCCTGCGACCCGGCATCCAAAATAGGTGAATATTAAACTGTTTGGCCATCTCCATCAGAGACGATCGACAGTCTTGGGCTGTAATGGAGTTTAAGGAGACTGATGCGAGGGATTTCAAAGCAGCCTGACTATCTGAGAAGATGCGGATATCCGTCATAGATATCACCAGAATTTCCACTTGGAATACGCTACAATGGTTTGATTGGCGGAAGGAGAGACTAAGTTTTAGTCCATCTAAAAACACTCCACCACAAACTCCGTTTTCAGTCTTCGATCCATCTGTATAAAAATGTACTGATTTATTTTCTATCAAAGCCCCTTCCTCCCAAGCTGACCTTGAGGAAAGTTACTATATCTAGGAATGCAACTAGAGTGTATTCTTTGTGATTTAGGGAGTGTTCGATGGTGCGTACCAAGGTATGTAGCGCAGTTTCTACCGATTTTCCCTTACAGTAGGTCATGCTCTTCAACGAAGAATTTACTCCATCTGACTCACCAGTAAATTTTACAAACCACTTTCCTATTTTTTCTAACCTACTACTCTGGTACCCTAACAACTACCTCTCCTACTGAAGGACTGCTAACAATGCTTAAAAGCAGGCCTTCGAATTGCCCTAGCTGTAAAATAACAGGATGGAGATCGCGGACTATTAAGAGTAGTAACTTCCGTCCGACCCACTGGTACTTTCAGTTGGATTTCTATGCTAATCAAAGTCACTTTTATTGCTATCACCTATGAGACCACCTTGTGAAATCAAGACATCATTCATTTCGAATGAAAGTAATCTGTTAGGTGCCAAGTTAAAAAATGTATGTTATTCGAAAACTATAGTATTTTCAAAAACAAATTTTTTTTAAACTGTCTAACAAGAATAAACAATTGATAAAAATCAGTTGTCCTGGCTTTGGGAAAATCGAAATCAAGAAAATAGTTTGGTACAGTGCAGTGGAATAATCTAGAAACGTTGTCTGCCAAGTTTAAAGAAAATCGACCATGTGGTTTTGAAGCTAGTCAAGTAGAAAAGCTGCAAGTATTTGGAGACTCACTTTTTTTTCAAATTTTCCCTACAACTGTAATTAGTTGTTACTGACCACTCTCTGCAGCTGTAAAATACCAACTTATTTCACTCACACAAAAATGGCAGCCAATTAAAATCGCCCTATAACGTAAAACGCACCCTGTACTACATATATCTACGTAAAACATTACGAAATACATAGTTCATCCTCTCGCTTATTGTTAGCAAAAACATTGATCCAAGTCTTCTCCCTAAAAATCAAAGAACTTGCAAAATTTACATTTTTACCCGTTTGAAGGTAGTGCCACCCTATTTCCTAGGCTCTTTTTAAAATTCAACTTTGAAACTGTAACTTGAGATTAGGCAACTACTATATTAAAAATCTTATCGAATCAACCCAGAAAACAAACTAATTTTTTCTTTTATATTAAATCAGATAAATAAGAACAAAATACTACTTCCAGATTAAGCCAATCAATCGTCAAGTACCTTCATAAATATACATAATGTATATGATTTTCGCATGTTAGCCTTCTGGTTGTCAACAAAGATGACTCCAAGCAGACAACATAACATGCACGATAAGCCCAGAAGACAGACACTTTTTTCTTCACTTCATCATCAAGTTTGACGAACTCACATATATCTTCTTATACCTACCTACATTTGCCAGTAATCTCTCAGGGACTGAGAGAGTTATCATAATCAAACCATGTCTTCTTATCAACATCACATTATCAGTATAGTAATTATATTGTTAACTTTTATTTATATATTTAAATTTTGAATTATTTCTTCTTTGATGACCAAAGGATCAGTCGGGTTTTTGAATTTGCTGTGGTTAGTTGTGCTTATAGTATATTTAATTAAAGTAGCAATCATGGTGGAGAAAAAGGCCCCTAGAATTAATAACCGCTTAGGATATAGACATTATCATTTGGCGGACTACTATGTTTCGATGCCTGATATTCATCAAATTGGTAAGTGTAAAATTCCAAGGAAGATTCTTCCCGACTTAAGTAATGGATTTACCAACAAAAAAAATCTAATTTTTACTCAAGAGTACCGAAGATCATTTTCCTTGAAAAATAAGGGCGATCGTTTTATATCTTTGGAATATGTTCACTTGGGCTCTCGGATAGCTTTATGTATGATATACCGAAATATGAATCTTCAACTTTCAAAAAAATTATTTAATATGAATTTTTCTCAGTGACGCTGAATTTTACGAAAAAAACATCAAAAATTAAATCTTGTGAAATTATCTACAAGAAAATATTTGAGATTTTTCATTTTAAGATTAAATATTTTCAAAATATAAGAAGTTGAACGGCGTAGTCTGCAATGTCTAGAACATTTTTCCAGCTCTGCGTTTGAATTCATTCATTGAATTTAAAACACAATTACAGTATTCTTAGAAAATTTTGAAAATATTAATATTAATTTTTTTGTTTCTAAACAAATTTCTTCTATATATTTGCAATTCTTCGATTTTGTGATTAAATAAATAAATTTTGTGGTGTAAAAGATCGAAAAGAACCGGGACCTAGTGACTTACAACTCTCAACCATTCTTGTGTGCGTGTTCCCAGGAATGGAGGGGACCTATAATTTTTTGCCGATTGCGAACGGCTTATGAACAGCAGGTTTTAAGACAAGAGACAGTAAAACCCTGCAGTGATTAAGAATCGAATTCAAGACCTTCTGCATATCAGACCAACGCACTAACCATGATACTTTGTGATTGTGAAGATTATTTGCAAAATTCAAACAAAAATAGTTTAACTATTAACAAAATAAACTAATTTTCTCAAAATCCCTGTTTCCATTAATTGAATTTTTCATAAGAAATTTGAAATGCAGTTTTATTACAATCACTTGCAATATTACAAATAAGAAGTTCAATCAAAATCGTTGGAGTCGTTTTCGAGAAAATTTTGAATCTCATTCTAGATAAATTAAACCAAATATTCGATATTCTCCTCTAATGAATCACAAACATATTCTCTGTCCAAACCAACTTATAATTCTAGAAGAAAACCTTCAAAAGTTATTGAAATCAGGAGCAAATATGACTGTTACGGAGAGATGTCAAAAGTTGACGGGTAAACCGGAAAGATCTCAGACTTGTTAGGTCTATCATAATTTCTTCTGAAAACTTTTATATATCTACAATTGATTGTTTTCGAATTATCGATATGAGACCTTTGTCTTTAGCTAAACATGTGGACACACATATCTAAGCACACTTGTATGAACCTTGCTTCAGTGGCGTAGCGTACCATCTCGGCGCCCGGGGCGGGAGACCCATTTTGCCGCCCCCATTCAATACTAAATGAAAATTAAATTTCGAGACATCATTTCACAGGCAATGAAGTATCTTTTATTGAAAGTAAAATAGAATTAGCGGTTTCATAAACGGATTTTACGAGCCCGTGAGACAAAGCTGCATCTGCGGATTCATCTCCATGCATTCGTTTTTTCCGGCGAATTGTACTCGTTTTGAGATCGATTCCGAGTTTTTTTTTCAAAAAGTCTTAGAAAAGTCGATTGCGGCTTGGACGAAACGGTCTCTGCTCTGAGCACACTTATCCACACTCAGTCCACATTGCTGCAGGTAAATCTGTGCGTCATCTTCTTCAGGTAGCTCTGCAGCTCAAAAGCCAAGAAAAGTGAGGAAGTTGAATGACTGCATGACTGTCAGAAGAAGACTGGCTACCGATCCGTCAATTCTTCCAGTACCTCAAGAACTTCCACAAACTTATTTTTAAGCGTCTTTACAGCTTCACGAGGTTCACTTTTTCTGCAGGCTTGTAACTAGATGCTTGAGATACTTCCGGTGAGTCGACTTCGTCTTGACCCTGCTCTGTGGTGGGACCAGAACGACTTCCAACTTCGACGGCAGGCACGTCTTCTTCTTCTGCCCGTAAAATAAGTTATGCAAATAGTTATTTTTGTAACTATTGCAATAGTCATTTTATAATTTTCCATGAAAGTTATGAAATGACTATTTTTCATCAAAAATAATTCAACAATAGTTAAAAAATATTTAAGCATAGTCAGAATTATGAAATAGTTAAAAATATGAATGACTATACAAAAAAGTAATGTAAAACTATTTTGAATAGTTATGCTTTGCTTGTAATAAACCACTACTAAGAATAGTTGAATGCGACTATGGAGAATTCTGACTACTTAATAGTAAGTTTTAACTTTCCAATAGTCAAAATAAGAAAATCTTGATTTTAAACAGAATAATACCTACTTAAAATAGTTCAATATAACTCTGACATAGTAGATAAATAAGTACTCAATTCTTTAACATTTAATAACATTTATTAACATTTTAATAGTCAAGAAAATAATAAATTAGTTTAAAATAGGTAGTATAAATTGTTTTCACAAAAGATGTCTTTAAATAGTTGAACACGACTATGTTGTAGTAGATATTATTATGTAATTTCAAAAAAAATATATGGTAACCCTTTGTCTGATAAAAGTTTAAATAAAATAATTTAAATATGCATCATTTTGAAGGCGCTTTGTTTTTTTTCGACGTAAAATGTTAGAATTAGTAGATAAAATTTCAACCGCACTTATATTTCGGTTCCCATATGTGCAAAATAATAAAAAAAAAATACATCGCTATTATATTATGATAATTTATCGACTTACAAAACAAATACTTTCACAGCCATGAAGTTGTTGACTTAGCACATATCGTTTACAAATACTCTGTTCTCTTTTTACCTACCTCTGGAGGTAACAACAATGTGCGTATAATAGTCAAGTTTAACTATATGTATAGTTATAGATAACTATTCGATATAATCAAAATAAACTATGTGCATAGTTAAGTTTAATTGGGATTATAGGTATTACCAAAATAACTATTTGTCAAAGTCGTATGTAACTTCTTTATAGTTAATATTAACTAGAAAAAAAGTAAAAAAACTTAATAACAAATAGAAATAGTAATAAATAAAACTATTATGCATAGCTGTCGCTATTCGGACTATGGAAATAGTCAAAAAATAGTCATTAATGACTATTTATTTCTCTGAGTGTAGTTTTAGAAGATTCAACAGTATTTAAACTATAAACAACACAATCGAAATAACTTTCTGTGATGCGGGAGGGAGCAAAAACATTGAGCTGGCTGAGACTAGAATAACGTTTCCGTCGAATCCTAGTTATCTTATCATATCTCGCATATGCATATCATATGTTTTGGAACACTCCCTTTCAGTTTCGCGAGAGTTTCGGAAAGTTTTGTTTTAGTTTCGCGATCAGCGCGACAATACGGAATGCACTCTTACGTCCCTACTCACCGTCTACGAATTCACGAAAGCGGTCAACGACGAACCACAGATAGGGTGGCAAATTTCAAATTTACATCATTGTTGTTTGTTGACTTGTCAAACGATCTGTCATGAAACATATGATTTCTACTCTACCCGCATCACCGGCGACATTTTGCCGCCCCCCTAGGCCTGCCGCCCGGGGCGGACCGCCCCCCCCCCCCGCCCCCCCTACGCTACGCCACTGCCTTGCTTTCAAAATATCACTTCTTCAAACCCATCTGAAGTTATTTCCCTTGAAATATGTAGATGGTTCCCAGATTGCGAGAAAATCTGTTTACAGAGGAAGACCGCAAGGTTCTGTCTTATGTCTACTTCTTTGCAACTTTGTATAGTAGTATATAGCTCTCAGGCCCATAACACAACGCCGTATGAGGAAATCATCCTAGAAAACTCTTTCACAACACTGTAAAGAAGATAACAAGTTGAACAGATTCTTGTGGTCTGAGTGCAAAGCCTCAAAAACTAGATCTTGTTCTCTTCCTCCGAAAATATGAACTTCACCATATAGACGTTCCTTCTATCAAAGGTATATCACTAACATTCTCGGACAAAGCAAAAATTGTAGGCCTTTTTTAAGACTTAAAAGTTAAGTTGGAAACGTAAACAGAAAAACAGCCAAATCACTACTGTGACGATCTGCTCGTCAAAAAAAGTTTTTGAAAATAATTGGGGTTTCAAAACCCTTAAAACAATATACACAGGTCAAACGACTGATTTTAGGATACGCTTTGGTAGTACGGTGAATCGCTCTAGACAAAGAAGTAAATCGTGATAAACTACACAAGGTCCAACGTCAGCTTCACTATGCAATTCGTACAGCTTTTTTCACTGGACTGGGCACTCTGTTTTATCAGATTCCCCTCGTGGGGTTTTTCCATAGTGGATCACTAATTGTGAGATTGGATAATGGACTAACTACGTTGAGCCAATTAATTCTTAGCAAAACCGTCGAAGTCACCATCCCTTACAGGACATTACATTCTTTGAAGATGAATCGAGTTTTTCTTACACCCAATGAATCAAAACAGATGAAGGTGTTGATCATGGGGTTGTACTTAAATAGACTTTATTTAAAATTTCCCTTCCTTTTTGGTCTTCCTTGAGACACTTTCCAGGCGCAAACTTTGTCGATAAATAAGTCTTGCTCTTCATGAAATCGGGATATCGAAATATATACATATATATTTCCAGACAGCCAAAGCTCCTACTGAACGTGTGGCTTCTGTCTCTTACAGTCTTTAATTGCCGATTATATTTGAGGAGCTGGCGAACAAAAGTAGAATTGCTCATTTTAATGTTTTTTTTTCGGTTCTGTTACATGAAAAGTCATATTTTGATCGACAGCTCCTCATTTTCTGGAGATGGCACAGCAGTTCAATATTGATCTTTGCTAATTGTAGGGCAATAGCTTCAGTCCAGGAAATTATCAATTTGACGATTTCGACATAATGTGGAACATCACTACCATTTTCACCAGATGGGGTCAACATAAATTTACTCTTAGCTATAAATAAAAAGAACCCTACTTTTATTGTTGGCAAAACATATCTGGTCACCACTGGATTTGAAGCGGTGCAAGTGCTTTAAGTAGATTGCACATTAGCTCCCTATAATAGGTGTCATAATTTGACACTGTGTAATTGGCAAGGCCACAATCCAGCTTGGAGTATATTCAAACGATTTTTTGCAGAAGCCACATGGATGAAGAAGACTATATATATTTCACCTATACACTCACATTATTCCAAAGACGTATGCTTCAAAACATCTACATACATTTTTTCTAGAAAAATCCTCTCTCTTTTAGCTAGAAATGCGTAAGATCATCCTAAAAGTTATTCCATTCAATTAAGAATGTGCATTTTTGCAATATCATTGGAAATCGCAATCCATTACAACTATTTACCAACGTGATTTTTTTTCATGAATAATACTTAATCGTTATTGTTTTAATTTTCTTAAATTTTTTTTCCTAATATTTATTTAAATTGTTTATCTAGATTATTGTTTTTCTAATTTATCTCAAAAACGTCAAACAGTAATTAGTGCATTTTGTATAGATATTAATTGAAATGTCATATTAACTGATTCTGTGCTTTAAGCATTTATTAATCTAATTTTTATGCAGATAAAAGTGATAACCCATATTAAACAATTACAAAAATTTTTGCAAAACAGTGAATTTAATTTTGATAAGATAAACGTGTGTTTATCGAAGAAAATATTATAAACAAATTATCCAAACAATGAGTAATTTGTTAGAAAACAAAAAAATGTACAACACTTCAAGCAAGTGCCTGACAGTCTTTTGCTAAATCACATAGTTGCAGCTTATTTTTTTTTTTGTTTACTTAATGTCGAATTATATATAGGTTGCTGCGAAAGATTTTTTCTAGAAAAAAAAAATGGAGACCGATTTTTGAAATTATTTCAGACCTAGTACATAACGACTATTTGCAACTATTTTATCAAATGCTGCTTGCACTTAAAGGCAATAAGCATGGCCCTTGCCTGATTTTGAAGACCCATCCTAAGATTTTAACTATTTAACAAGGATGTTTTTTACTGGAAACAAAATAATTCCGTAGGTTGTGATATAATTTGGCTGTGTATTGGTATATTCAGTTCCATAATGGTGGAACAGAATTTTTTTTATAATTATCAAGCATCAAACACGAACCACCAATTTCAATATTTTACAAAATGGCAGCATATAAATTTTAACAGAAATAACAATAAAACAGAAACGGAACTAAAGTTCCATCAAAATTCTACCAAGCTATTCTTACCCGAAACAATTTTTCGGAACAACTTTTGCTAAACTCTTGGGAGAGTCCCTTGATATCTTAAAATATTATGAATTTCAAATAATTGTCATTGTCATCATTGGGAGTTCCTAGAGAGTAGTAGACATAAAGTACTTATTACGAAAGACCATTAATTACTGTATACCTTTTTACCATTGTACTCATACGAGTATATGACTGCGAAAGGGTTTTAGTATATCTTCCGTTTCTGTTTTGATTTAAGATATTAAACCTTTTAAATAAAAGGAAAGGGTATGGCTCCTTGGTCAATAGTTGTTAGACAAAAAGTGATGACATGCCATAATTCAAAATATGCAAAAAAATCCACACGATTTTTTAAACCCCTTTTAACAATGCTGGAAAGATCAGAGTTTAATGATCTTACAATACGATATGGACGTGAATTTGAGAACGAGTATGAGAAGATGAGAGAAGAGTCATCGGCAAAATAAAGAAGTGGATTACAAGTTTCAGACAAAAGATCATTCGTAAAAACGAGGAAGAGAGTCGGAGACAAAACAGAGCCCTGGGGAACATCAGCACTTATTTTGTAAAGATCAGACTTTAAACTGTCCAATATAAATTATATTAAGTGTTCTAGAAGAATCAGGGTTTCGTTGATACCAAACGCACCCATTTTCGATAAGAGAACCTGGTGCCAAGCTCTATGAAACTCCTTAGAAACATTAAGCGCAATAATTTTACTTTCTCTGTTCCAGTCTTCGCTGAGATATGGCATCAGGTCAATAGTGGAACGATGGCTGCGAAAGCCGTATTGCTGGTTATTAAGAAGCTTTCGATCTTCGAGATATTTCTTGATCTGATGATTCATCAGCGATTGCATGACCTTGGAAAGAAGGGACGTAACTGCAATTGGTCGATAGGAAGAGGGGGATGAAGGGTCGCCCAGGCTATCTATCTTCTAGGAAAGATTTCAGAACAGAAATGAAAAAGCATACGCAATGGTTTTGCCAATGATAAAGAACACGTCTTCAGAAGAATAGGGGCTATTCCTTCAGAACCAGCGAATTTGTCTACATCAAGATCTCGAAGAGCACTTGCAACTGTACGAGTGAGGAAATATACTTGTCCCATTTAATGATTTACGTTCTCTTTTACGATCTGTCATTCGGGATCCGGAATAATGTCCCCTTCCATGATGAAGGTGGTCTTAAATTTGTGGTTGATAAAGATAGTGTTAAAGAATGGCAAAGAGAAATGTTAGGTCTTATCAGACAAATTCACTCAGTATTTATACAGAATTGGGAATATTTTTTGATAAGAACAGTGGTTTCATGGACTTTTTCTATTTGTCTAAGCTGCTTGAAATACAGCCGAACAGTTGCATACCAACATAAAAGATGGCGTAGTATGTAGCTAGAATATTTCAAGATGGCAAAACTTTCGTTCATAATATCATTTTGTTTAAATTCTGAGTCTTCAAACTTACTGATTACTTATCCAGTTTTTAAAATTCGTAAGCCTTCAGAAAAGTGTAGTCTGATGGTTCTAGATAAAGATAAAATTTTGTTTCTTAAAAAAAACACTTATTTCAATTTACAGACCGTCTTTGACATTAGAACTGGTAAAACTTTTAAAAAGTAACCGCTTTGACTTTAAGATATAATTTCACCACATTTAGTTTATCAAATATCCAAACCAATCCAAACTTCCCCTCAAACGATATCACACTATCAGAAAAATTCCCAAATGCACGTGGAACAATGACAGTATACATATCCAAATGAAGTCACAAACTCACCACTGCAGCACTCCTCATAAGTCATAAGTACGCATATTCTACCTTTTTTTAAACCAGCTGATTTTGACATTTAACATTTTTCTTCTTCTGGTTTCTGGTTATGTTTGCTATTTGTCTTCTTTTTTTTCCACCCACAAGTTTCTCTGTCTGAATTAATTTAACAAAAAAAAACTAAAAATATTTATAACAAAATTATTCCCCACATCAGATTTCAACACACATCACAAGCGCGAGCGGTGCATGAGTGAGCAGTGATTTTGTACGGAATTTCGTTGTTTAGTTTTCTTATCAAAAATTATTGAATAAATTTATTATTTTATGTCAAATCAAACAAAGACAAATAATAGGAACAAATGAATGCATTAAAAAATCGTACGGAATTGAGTGCACAATCAAAATCCTTCTAACAATTGTGTTTTTTTCTTTTTTTGGGAAAATAGTGTGAAAGTGACAAGTTCAAGTTTATGCAGTGCGGGCGGTGCAGTTAAGATAATTTCTAGGAAATGCAATGAGGTGAAGAATTACGTGGCGCAACAACAACAAAAACAACACCACCATGCAACATTATTTTGAAATCTAATTAATATTCTAATTAAATTATCACACTGTCCCACCACCATCGCGGTGCCGACAATCCGGTTGTTCAAGTGCAACAATCTATGTTCCTATGTCAATCAAAAAGTGTAAAAGAAAATCTTATTAGATCCGCAACCGTCAAAACAAACACAAAAGTAGAGTAGGTAAGTGTCATAAGTTTCATATTCCTCATTATTGTTTCGATGACAGAGTTTGGTATTTGCCATGGTTGTGGATTTTTGGGTGGAATGTGTATGGGGCTGACCAGATGTCCTCTTTCAGGGGGCTATTTTTATTGAAAAAAAAAACACGTAAGTGTGTAATACTTCTTATTGATGGAAATTATTGATGATTTCACTCAATAGCAGTTTTTGGTCTTCACTTCAACTATTGAATGGAATGGGTTAGGAATGGGTTAGGTACTTTTTTTGTATTCTTATTCAAAATTCATGGTTTCTAATGGCAACAAATCTGATGAGAGTGAGGTTAATTTATTCATGCTTGTTAATCGTCAGACGCATCAGCCCGGCATAACTCAAAAACTTCACCTGTTAAAAAACACCAAAGAAGATGTAAATGCATTTATTTATAAAATCTTAAATGTGTCAGTTTTTTTTTTTTTTTGAAAATATAAAGAATTTAAAATTTGTATTCCAAAAAAAAGCACTAAACTAATATTTGTTATTTTTTCCTATTACAAAATTTAAAATTTTGTATACTCGTATGTCTACCAAAACGATACAATTGCTTTTTGGCGGTTGCCTAATATCTAATTATAGCTTCGTATTCTTCATTTTCAACTAAAAAATGGAAAATTTCGTTTGTTGGGGCATTTTTTCCGAAATTACTAAACATCGTCCAACTTCTGAACTGACAATTTTTGAAATTCATTCTTTGATAAGTAAAATTAGGACTTAGTTATGAATAGATACACACTCGCACAATGTGGGAAAATTGGGAAAATTCACTACAAAATGTCAAAAATATCGGTGAAACGTTTCATAAATTTCTAACAGTTTTGGTCATCCTCATCATCAAGTGCCCTTTAGAACAGGAGTACGAGTAATGAACTTAATCGAAGAGTTTGAACATTGTACACAGGTTAGCAATGTGAAGATTACAATTCGTGTTCATGTGGCAAGAGTGACAGTTTTATTTCGAACATCATGACAATGCTAACTTTTTAGTAAAGGGATTGGGTTATTATGTTGACTTTCATTTTTACTTGCGATAAAGGTATTATAGGGTAAGTTATGCATTCGTAAAAAAAAATCGAACTCGAGATTTTGATCAAAGTTGACATTACGATGATAGCGAATACTAAAAAAGTGGGTCTCGCAATTCTGTCTGTCTGTTCGACTATACAGGCTAAACGGCTCGGCCGATTTTCTTTAAACTTGGTAGATATCATTTTTAATATTTTCCCCCCACACGTTTTTTTCTTTTTTTTTTAAGATAAAAAAATAACAGTAGGTACCTGCCATACCAATTTTTTTCGAAATTTTATAAACATTTTTTTTTCTCAAAAACTGTTCGGCAGATTTTAAAAATAAAAATATAAAAAAAGTTTCATTTAATTAAAGCTAGGTATTGGTTGACAAAAATTTTCCGAAAAATGGTTATTGAAGGTACCCCCCCATGGAACCATTTTTTTGTTTTTGATTTTCTCAAAAACGGTTAAACCGATTTTGATCATTTTTTTTTTGCTAAAGCTCCCTAAAAATATAAATAGAATTGTGTATTCAAATTTTCAAAAAAAAAATTTTTGAACTTAAAAAAAAACTTCAAAATTTTTTTTCAAAACTCATGCTAGATTTTTTTTTAACCTGATAAATAAAAGTTTATCAATATAATCTATAAGATGAAAAAATTATTTTACCTAAAAATTAAGGTACCTACCATACAAAAATGCTAAAAAATTAAAAAAAAAAATCAAAAATCGTATTTTTCTCGAAAACGGCGCCTAGAATTTTGATACATATTTTTTTCTTTCAATTAATTTTTACAATCTTTAATTTAATAAAAAAAAAATTGAAATTTAGATATTACAGCTTGTACCTACCATAGAACCATTTTTTCGAATTTTGAATTTCTCATTATCCACATAACGGATCTTAATAAAAAATTTTAAAGAGAAGCTTCTAAAAAGTATAAAACACATTTCATTTCAAAGCTTTAAAATAAATATTTTTTGAATTTTTGAAAAAAAAATTAATTTTTTTTTCTTTTTTTGAAAATTCGATATCTCAGAAACGACTCAATATTTTTTTTGTAAATTTAATTTTCATACGAACAATAATAAAAACTTGAAATTGGCGTACCAAAATTTTTTCTTAAAAATCTTTTAAAAAAAAGCTTTTTTTAAGAAACCACTACAAACAAAGACTTATAATTTTTGTTCTTGCATAAATTCATATTTTCACAGCATTCTGTTTTTTTTCTCTTACTACTAAAAGAATTTCAAAATTAATTTTATCCTTATGAACAGTTTTCTCTAATAACATTCGTTTTTAAAATTCCTAGTCGATTACATAGGAGCAATTTCTTGCGACCCAGTCGTGCATTTAATTTTTTAAAATTTAGGGCAAAAATATTTCTTAATAGTGAAAATGAAAATGAAGTTGTTTCCTATTAGGTCTTTTGAAAACACATGCTTGGTCACATGAAAACCTTAATAGTAAGCTCATGGCATTTGTTCGTGGGCTTTTTTTTACTTCAAGAATTATACCCAACTGAACATTGGAACCCTTTTATCTGTCGGACTACTAAAATTATTATAGAAAAATGAAATAAAAAAGCGGTTTTCGTATGATAATTATGCATGCAGAAAAATAGCTCCAGCCCATATTAAAGGCTATTATTTGGGTTAAGACTGTATATTTTCCTTTGGTGAAATAAAATTAATCAATTGCATTTTGTATGGTTACGAACATCTGGCAATCAGCTTGTTCGTCAAAAATTATTTAATTGTTCCTACAAGAATCTGGTATCCAAACCAAAATTATTTAAGTATCAAAATTCTAAATTTTGTACTTAAAAAAAACACTCTTGAATTTTATAGTTAGTTACTTAGCGAATATGTAGGTATATTGAATTAAATAACTAATCGGCTAATGATTATGAATAGAGTAGCAAGATTCACATTGTATTCTACTTTGTTTCTATAACTTTGATGAACTATTTCGATTTTCACCTTTGTTGAACAACAGATCTGGTCACCTTAACAAAATTTGCATTTTTAATAATAATAATAATATTAAAAACATTTTTATTTGAATTTCATCCTCGACATGCATCTGTGACATTGTTTCAACAGCACAAAATAAGGGAACCTAATGAATAAATACAATTTATATGAATAAATATTTTTAATAAAAATCCCATGGAAGAAAAATAAGTCACGCTAAGCTACAAATGACGAACACGCCATCGCCATGCCATAAGTGCTATGTGTGAAAAATGTGTAAATGAATGACCTTCCGTTTTTTCCGTTGTTTTTAGTGTTCTTGTTCTTCTTTTCTTTTGCTTCATTGAGTTTGTTTTGTTTGAATTGCGCCTCTTTGTTTATTTTATACCTCATTTGCTATACTTTACTAAATTGCAAAAGTTCATAGAGGCAAATTAGATTTTTGTAAGAATGACAGAAAAACACGTTTTCTTCGATAAACGATATTGTTTGTTTGTCTCTGAATAAAAATGATGAAAATGTGAAATATAAACAAGGAATAGTACCCGATACGAATAGGAATTTGGTTTGAAAGAAAACAAGTTCGGAATTGGCCTAAATTAGGCATATAAACAACTAAGTCAGGACTGGTTTTAATGAAACGAAAATTATTCAAATTATTTAGGGCCATCGTCGTCGTTAAGAATGTATGTACATATCTTTTTCAATTATGAAATTGAGTAAATTCTGGAAGAAAAGCTTAGATGAAATTTTCAAAATAACACTCCGATAGTATCTAATGCTCAACATGACCGGCCATGTGTCAGTTACATTGTAATAATTATAGCCCGGAAAAATTAGAGTTTCACTTGGAAAAAATTTCTATAATCTGAATTTTGGTGAAGATCTTTATCATTTTTCAACTTTTTCTTTAGCATTTTTTTAAAGTTTTTTAAAGAAGCCTAAATTTGGGTTTTTAAATTACTTAAACTTACAATTTTTTTAAATGCGAAGGTAAAATTACAGCACATGCAAAAAAATTTAGTGAAACTGGTTTTTGTAAAATAAATTGATTTTGAGAAAAAGATACAAAAACATTAGGGTAGAGTATATCAAGTCGAAAAAATTAAATTTTACTTAATTTTTTCGACTTGATATACTCTACCCTAATGTTTTTGTATCTTTTTCTCAAAATCAATTTATTTTACAAAAACCAGTTTCACTAAATTTTTTTGCATGTGCTGTAATTTTACCTTCGCATTTAAAAAAATTGTAAGTTTTGTTTGTTGTTTCAATTTGTTTTGTTGTTTCAATTTGTTGTATGGTATTTTTTTTGGACTTATTTACTCATTATAAAATATATCTCGTGAAGTAGGAGCAAGACCCCTTCATTTTGGAAAAAGGTCGTGTTTTTTTTACAACAAAATTATCCATCTTTTAAGGAAGGGGGTAGCTCAAAATTTGGACCACTTAAAGGCAAATCATTTAACATAGGTCGTTAATAGTTCATTTTAACTTTGAACAAGTTATAACTTTGTAAAAAAATCAAATTCAAGATTTTGATCAGATTTGACATTACGATCATATGGAAGACGAATAAAGTGGGTCTCGCAATTTTTTCTGTTTTCTTGTGCCGGCTTGTGCGATTTTTTAGTTAAATTAATTTTATCCTCGAACAAAAACTTTTGCACATGTCAAAATTTAGGGTACTTTTAAATAAATGCTTAATTTATACAAATAAAGCCCTCTGCAAAAAAAAAAATCGACTTTGTCGGAATTTTTTGAAGTCTGAAAATTTTGTTGTCGAATTTTCCTAGACTATTACAAACTCATTGATTTGATACTTTCATTAATTTTCATAGTTTCCACTGTCAACATTTTACATTCAATTGACGAAAACCTATAGATAAAAAAATTCAACATACCTCTACATACCAGGGGGCCTTTGAGCCTTTATTAAAAAAAAAACTTGTTAAGAACCTACTCTTAGTTGAACATGCTATGCAAAATATTTACAAATAATATTTAGCTTTAGTTCCTGAGTTTGTTTGATCTGACAAGAGCGTAAATCAAGGGTTTTAAATTCAAGCAAAATAGGGACTTTGCAAATTTTAATTATTCCTTACAATGTTCATTATTGACCTTTAAAGATCAAGAATTTGCTTATTTTAGTGCGGACACAATTTGGAACACGCCTGACACATTACTTACAAAAGAACCTGAAAATCTCCTTTTTATATTTAGAATAGAATAAGATATGTAAATAGTTTCAATTTGTTTTGATATTTTATCTTATCTTTAGGCTAACGTGACAAAACAAAAATTGATAAAAACACTATTTTTTCTAATTAACTTGAGGTGTTGTTTTTAATTTTGATTCGCAAGAACTTTAGTTGGCTTAAAACCTGAACTCTATATTCAGAAAGGTATATGCGTCGTAGATCTATTTGGGAATGTACCTTGAATACAAATCAATTTCTTTAAATTTTATTATGATATGACATTTACCAGAGTTATCGGACAAATGCTAGCCAGTTTTTTTATTTTTATTTTAAACGAAAACATGTGGGATAATATCAGGTAATATGTACTATGCTTTTATCGCATACAAGATAGACGTTAAACTAATTTTAGTGCTCAATTTCTGCCACTCACATATATGGGTGATTCTCTGTTAAAAGCTCCTTTTTGGCATCGAAAATGACCCCTACCTAAATTTGGGAAAAAAATTATGCCCAATTGATTGTTGACGTAAATAACGCAATAATTGACAATTTAAAAGTGCGGCCACTTGTTTTTAAGCGTTTTTACGGATTTTGTCTTGCTACGGAAATGACGACTTCGTTACGGAAATGATTTTTTCTGCTAAAACTAAGAAAAATTAGCATATTTTCAATTCAATAACATATATTTTTATTTAAGGTACTTAGTATTCAATAAAGGGATATATATAGGTATAAAAAGTCAATATTTTTAATCTGTTGATTCCATTAAGGAAAATTTATAAAATACTCGATTTCCTTGTAATACATGGGGGCTATCGTGAACAAAATTTCCCTCGGAATTCTCCCCATCTTCAAAAATGGGAAACGACAATATTTCTGCACTGTTCATTGAAAGCTGGCTGGTGGCCTTTTGAAATGAGAGCCAAAGGCCCTATGAAACTTAATTCCCAATATCAATAAATTCCAAGGCAAACTATCTACATTATTCAAGTTTACAATTTTGAAGGTTATGAAAAATTCCGAGAGAAATTTTATTCACGATAGCCCCCAATATTAGGCGTTGGCAAAATAGATTGTATTTGTTCTATGTTAATGTATGAGCTGTCAGTTTCATCAAGCTTATAAAGTTGTTCATCTTTACCTTTATTGCACCGTTTGTAGAAAACAACCTCTACCTCGTTTTCCTCCATATCGCGTTGGCAAACAGCAACAAAGTTTTGTTTGTGCCTTAATCCTTCTAATAAAATGAGTAATACCGCAATTTATGTCTTTTTGGGAAATTTTATTTGGAAATTGTAAATTTCACTGTAATTTACTCTGGGCAGAGCCATCACTTAAAAAATGTAAGGTTTCAATAGAACGGGTTGATAATTTTCCAAGTACAGGCCTTAAATGTGTTCATATTGCCGCAGGGCCATGTTGCAGGCTTTCAGAAAGTGTACAGAAACTATCAGTACTCATAATACCATTAAGTTTTGTATACACAACTACTATGTGTAGTGTAATTTGTTGCCTCGAACCACCAAAGTGAAAGGATTGAGTTTCGTTGGCATACTTTACATTATAATTTTCACTGAAATCTCGCGTAAATTAGACTTCAATTTCAAATTGATGGCGCTATATTGATGCCAAATTCTTCCTTCATGTTCCAAAAATGGCACTATGTCTTTTTCAAATTCAGTGACTATATCTTTCAGTCTTGGAAAAATTTTGTTTAGTTACTTTTTTTGCATATTTTTCTAATTGCATCTTCAAAAGTTTGCTTGTTGAATTTTCAGTTATAACTTTTGACTGATGCAAGCTATTAATTAGTAGCTCCATGTTAGCGTGTTTTATCCAAAAAGGACGATAACGGCAAAAGAATTGGTAACTTACTTTGTAGTTCGGATGTTGTTCAATAAATTTTGAATGTAAGTTTTTTAATGTGTCCACCAGGTTACGTTTTTGTTTTGTTTGTTTGCCTTTTGAAACAAAATCCTTTTGCCAGGACATAAACGGCTATTTACGTCTTCCTCCAAAAATACCGAAATTTTCATTTTCTTTTCAGCTTGTAATCTATGTAAGCGTTTTCGTCCCAAGCTTGTAATATTTTTTAGACAATGATTTTTTAAAATGCTTTTACGGCAAAAAGATTTAAATTTTTTAAATATTTTTCCAGCCAAAAGCGTGCATAATATTTTTTTCTTTTTTGTTTGCGAAACATCATAGCTTAATACCAACTGGTCCTTAAGAACTTCACCAAATAGTTATCTTTTAACTATATCAGGACCTTTTGAAGAAGGATTAGAGTCCAAAATTTGCTGAATTCTTGTTTTGGGTATCAGTTGATCAGTTGTTAATATTTTTTTTTTGGATTTTAGCCTTCTCATGGTTTTTTGACATGCTTTTATTTTTGTTTTTAATGTTTCAACCACCTGGTTTTGCTTCTTCTTTATTTGTTTGCGTAGGTGACGATTCTTTTTTTTTAATAATTTCACTTTTTGTCTGATATCTGGAACGGGATGTGGCTTCCTTTTTACAGGATTTTCTCTAATTTTCCTTCGACGCTCACGTGCTTGCTGCGCTCGAATTTGTTTTATTTTTGCGACCAGCCGCATTGTTCCTACTACAATTTCATTGAAAGTAAAAAAAAAATCAACTATTTAGAATTTATCAATGACATATTAAAGGAAAAACTCATTGAAATCATTTCCGTAACCGTCACGTCATTCCCGTAACTCAACGATAGGATACGGAAATGACGCTACGGAAATGACGAAAATCGATGTTTTTTAATTTTTTAGTCACGCAAAATAGTATGTATTTTTTGATATTTGGTATGAAGAATTGTGCAACATAGTGCCACAAAACTATTACAAAATATTTTTTGATTACTATAAATTAACAAAATTATACTCACTTACGGAAATGACGTAATTAATGGAACACGAGATGAATACAGACACTCACTTGAAAATTTCACACGAAACTGTTGTATTATCATTTTTCTTGAATATATTTCAAAGAAAACATGATTGATTTTCTACATTTAGTTTGAATTTTATTAACTCCCGGTCTTTTATTTGAATTTAAAAGCATTTGATTTATTTTTACGGAAATGATGCAAATACCTGGAGACACATGTTTGTAAGTTTGTAAGTTAATTGTTATAAATGAATAAAATTTATTTTAAGGACAATTGAAATTATCTATATTTGTTTGATGCGGGAATCCAATCAAATTAAAATATTTTTTTATTTAAAAGCTAAATAAAACACTTTTTCTGTGCTAAAACGAGGAGGAGACACGTTACGGAAATGACGTTTGGCCGTTTAATATTACTTTTTTTTATTAAACATTTGCAAATATCTCGAATTGAGAAGTGGGCCAGTTAGGAACGTTGCTTACGCTGCTATTGACTTTAAAATATTTTTAATTTATTGATGTTTTTTGCCATATTTGGTCGGGGCCACGAAAAGGAGCTTTTAGTGGAGAATCACCCATATGTATTTAGTATATGTATAAACTTTTTTTGTTACTTTTATAAAGTTTTTTTTTAAATTGTTGTTGGTAAAATATTTGTGTATTATTTTGTCAAACAAATCATATTTTCTATAGAAAATAAATTTTTAGCACCTTCGGATGTTAATTCTACTGGTCAATATTAGCAGCCGTTAAACTTACATAAAAGGTATCACTCATTTTAAGCAAATTTGTCTCATTTAACTTTTGAATTCACCGAATACAGGATGTGAAATCCACTATTTTAGCTGTAATTTAATTTAAGTCGTATTAAAGGTTAGGTTAGGTTTAGGTGGCTGTTGGCCGGAAGACCAAAGACCAATATTTGGCCCGTTGTGATACCATACAGGATTCCAAAAATGACCCTTACTCGTTAAACCATTTGGAGCTAACAATGAAGCGTTTGGGACAGTGGATGTCGGAATTTCTTAGATCACTAGGATCGTTATAGTATAAGTCTCCCAAGTGGAGTCTACGTCTTTCTGCTAGGGCAGGACAAGAACATAGAAGGTGAGAAATTGTCTCCTCTTCTTCTTCATCCATGCAGCTTCTGCAAAAATCATTTGCAGCAACTCCAAGTCAAAAAGCATGTCTTGCTATTAGGCAGTGTCCAGTAAGGACACCTATAACGGAGCTAATATGCAATCTACCTATATATGGAAACTAGTTGTTTTGAGCATCAAACAATGGCCAAATTAGTTTCGTAGACTGGCAAGTTGGGGTGCTGGTCCATCTACGGTTCGCTTTCTTTCTTTAAAATTGTTCCATTTTTTGCAAGTTCGTCGGCTTTACAATTACCTGGAATGTCTGTATGCCCCGGCACCCATATAAGGTGAATGTTAAACTGTTTTGACATCTCCACCAGAGATGATCGACAATTTTGGGCTGTTAGTGAGTTAATGGAGACAGAGTCCAATGACTTGACTGTCTGAGAAGATGCGTATATCAGTAGTCGATATCACGTTTTCCTTGAGCCAAGAGAGGGCTTCTTTTATTGCTAGAAGTTCTGCCTGGAACACGCTACAGTGATCGGGAAGACGAAAATATCTTTCCGAGTATACGCCTCCACATCAAGTGCAGCGGAGGGAGTTGAGCGGAGAGCTCCACCCATGATTAAGCAGGCTGTTCGTTGGTCGTATTAAAAGATTTAATAATTTGGATTCACAATTTAAATTTTATATTATTTTGAGTTCAAACCTTAAAACAAGGTTCAATAGTATGTCCTGCTAAAAAATGTCCTGATTCAAATTCTTTTAAATACGAAGATTACCCTCACAAATTAACGATACAGACAAAATTTCATCAAAATCAATGGAGTTGTTTTCGATAAAAAAAAAAGTTACTTAGTTTTTCATAGGTAGCTTTGTTTTAAGATAAAATACGATTTTTCTTTAAAATCTTTTTTTTTTTTAATTTTAAATTCCGGTTCATAATATTGGTAAAAACTTTAATAAGCTTTTGCATAAAAAAATTGGTTATAATCAGTTATTCCGTTTTAAAGGAAATTGCAAAAGTTTTCTATTCGTATTAGAGGTAACAATTTATATCCATTTTCGGATTATTTTTTTCATTTTTTGAAGTTACTCGTATTTATAAAAATCTGGGGAATAGTTTTTGGAAAAATATCTTCTTTAATTTCTAAAAAGAAATATTGTAACATGTTGTAGAAATAAGCAAAAACCGTTAAGTTCTGAAATTAAAACAAAAAAAAAAAACATACATCCATTTGGCTGAATCAAAATATCGAGTTTGAGTTTTTAAAAATGCAATAATTGCCCTAATAATGCCTCCATAAAGAAGAATTCTTATAAGAATTTAAAGTGAAAAAAAACTTTGGTTTAAAAGGGTTACACTACATTTAATAATAATACTTATGGTGATAATAATTTAAGAATCGGAAAAACAGAAGCTTGTTTGTTGAAACCAAAAAAAAAAAAAAAAAAGAGAGAACTGCCATTACTTTGGGTGTGTTCAGGAACTATTTATTAAAAAAATAGCCTTAGCACGATACTATAGTTAGAAAATGTTTTAGATTAAGAATCTAGAATCTACTTAAAAGTTAGCAAATTGTTAAGTATGTTAATATCATAAAAGCTAAAGTTTTTAAAAAAAATCTTTAGTTTGCCAATTATTATAAAAATAAAAACAAAATTTCAAAAATATATTAATAACTTGTTTTTAAGATATAATGTTTAAAAGAAAAAAAAAATGCCGATAATGAGAAAACCAAAAATCGATCTATGGTAGGTACTGTCAGTAATACCACAATTTAAAAAAATTTTTTAAAGAATTATAGATCGTAAAAATTAAACAAAACTGAAAAAAAAATTAAATCAAAATTTTAGGTGTCTTTTTTGGGAAAAATATGATTTTCGAAAACCATTTCTAACATATGTATGGTGGGTACTGTTAACTTTAAATAACACAAAATTTTTCTTACTTCTTAAATCGAACAAGTAGTTTTCGAGATGTTAACTTTTTAAAATATTTTAGTAGTGTTTAAAAATTTAAATAAAAAAAAAATTTTAAAGGTCTTTAGAATAATTTTTTTTATTATAATCTGTAACATTTTTTTAGAAAATTGAAATCACAAAAATGGAGGTATGGAAGGTAAAATTGATAACCATTGATTGAAATTTTTTTTTTGCACATTTGTGGTACTGTTTATGAGAACAAAAATATTTTCTTAAATTTCTAAAACAAAATTTTATAGTATATGATATATGTAGATATAATAATAATATCTACAGACTTACAGGTAGAATACGAACCCACTACTTTGGTCTTTACTATCATAATAATGTCAAGTCCGATCTAAATCTCGAGTTCAAATTTTATTACGGACGCATAACTTGCCAAATAGGACATATGTATATGTTTTACGTAAGTTAAAAACCATCGAGACTTATCATTAATATAATTAATATAAATAATTGGAATACTTTTTTATAGTTTGGTTTCTCAATAATTTTGAACTAGAAAATCAACTTTCAGTTAAATACTTAAAAAAGATTTAAAAATTGTCGTCATGCAATATTTTGCAACGCATTAACGCATAAGACTTCCCATTTGAACTTAATTATTACGATATCTACTGTGGCACAAAAAACTTTGGGTGTTTTATTTAGCTCAAGCTTGAATTCTGATTTGTATTTATGTCTGTTCATTCCAGTAGAAAAATTGAAAATTGACGATTTTATCAAACCCATAATACACAATACATAATTCTCTCCTTTACGCAATCCAAAACAAGAACCTTAAAAACAAACATTATTATAAATACTCAACCGTATTTCCTCTTGATGAGTTCATTCTGGTGGGTGCAAATAAAGGTGCAAATAATGTCTGGCTCCAGATAAACTATTGATTCATGTGTGTTAGAATTACATACATTGGCAAACCATAACCGACAGAGAGTTCTTAGTTTCTAAGCTTTTAAAGCTGACTTTTGTTCTTTTAAGTAAACATCGAAATAATCATTTGAAGATTACTATTCATATGGCTTTGTTTTGTCAGACTTTTGTATTGTTGATGTTGATAACAACAGAGAAGGTTTTGAAGTGGTTTTTCAAAGTTAGTTAAATATTACAGAGGACGGTTGTTTAGATTATTTAGATAAAAAAATTTAAATAGATTTTGAACAAGCAATTCTGTATCGTTTTAATTGTTTTCTTTTTTTATTCAAAACAAAAACTTTCTTTTCCAACTTGTGAAATTGGTTTATAAATTTTGATATATGGTAAAAAGGCTATTAGTTTTATATTTTGTTTTCGACCACAGTTTGTTGCCAGCAACTCTTTCCTGTTTTAAGGTGTTGTGGTATCAGGGTATTTTGTTATATTAGTCGCGACCATTCAGCGACTTTTTAACTTACTTGAAAATTTCTGGCCCTGGAGTTGATATTTGTAGTGATCTACATTTTAGAAGCAGATAACATAGGGAGGAAAAAGGTGTTGTAAAAAACTCGAATATTTAAGAACACAATGGTGCAAAATATTAAACAGGCTATTGTTAAGGTATAAGTATAATACTACCTAAAACTTTGCTTATTTTAAAGTAGTTTACTAGCTCGTTCTTAATTTAAAAAAATTTTATAACTAGTATCGTACTAAAGCAGTTTTCTTAATAAATTGCTTCTGAATACACCTAAAACAATGACAGTTCTTTGCAAAGAACTAAGTAAACAGACCTTTTGTGGCGTTTTTAAATAGCACGATACTAAAAAAAAATAAAATAGGTATTCGATGATTTTAACTTTAATTAAAGGGTAGAGAAAGTATGATTCTATATTCGATTAAAATTTGCCAAAAAACTTGTTTTAACCTCGTTTCATACTAGAACAGCTTTTACTTCGTACTAAGTAAACCAAAATTTTGCGCCAATGTTTTTACAAAAAAAAAAAAAGGTTCCAGTAACTTGATAGATATTGATAAGTGGCCTCACTGCTATAGTTTAATAATTTACTCCAGCTGTACAAGCTAATTTAAGAATTTTATATAGTCAATATAGAATATTTTATATTTATTTGTTTAACATTTTTTTGAACAAAGGCGTTATCACTAGAATCTTATTTTTCATCTTCAACTTTAAATTGATAACAAAAAAAGGAAAACTAGTTTGTCACACTGCTTTCATTACCCACAATATTATGAACAAAATCTACTATATTTATATATCCATTCATAAAATAAAATAATACGAATTTATAAGTCATACTTTCATCGCTTAAAACAAAACTCGTCTAAGGTTGCCGATTCACCGACTGATGTCTTGTTTCGTGTAACTCTCAAAACCTTATGATCCCAACGTGTTTATTTATTTTTGTTTAATGTTTGCATATGATTATCTTTTTTTTATATATAAGCAACCAAATTGGCAAATCTATTACCAAACAAATTTTTGTTTGTACTATTTAATTCAGCATCAATCGATACCTGTTTCACTTGAAAATAAGCAGAGTTGAGACTTTTCTACAATGGAAGTAGAATTTTTCTAAAACGTATTACAATTTTACACTTATTATTGGGCACACGAAAGGACAAAAGCACAGCACACACAGTTGTAAATTCCCTCTATTGCCTTATGAGCTGCAAAACAGAAATTGATGTTTTACGATTATGCTTTTGGTTGCAAGGGTTTCTATGAAGACTTCACCTATACATCTGTCGGACATTAATTTTGTAGAGTCCATAATAAAGGCATTGTTACCATGTTATACTTTAAAAACAATATTGGTCCGATAGCACTACCTTATGGAACACGGATGAAATATTTTTAAATGCTGGATTTTAGTCTTTTGTAATGCTGTCTTGCCGAAAATTTATATGACTTGTACTTAAACATTCAGAAAATGATTCTGGTGGCACAAGAAAGCTACAGGGGATCTCAACAACTAAGACTGCGGAGAACAAGTCGACCCCGGACTGTTACAGCAGCTTAAGTAAGTATGGACCTACTTAACATAGAAGTTAGACTCATGTCCGCAATTGTTAAGGGCTTATGCACATATCTAATAATATTGTTGGTAAATCTGCAGTGGCGCAAAGTCTTTTTTGAAAAAGATCGTAAAGCATATGAATTACAAATTTTTCGAAATTATTTTCCCTAATTGTTATTCTGGAGTGTTGTGTTCTAATTTGCTGGTTAAGCATACTAATGAATTATAAAGACGGGAGGAACGCAGTCGGCGTTTGAGTTTTTCTTTCGAAAATTCCAAACTGATTCACTAAATGATCAGCGATGCAATTGATTTGCATCATTCCATTAACTGATTTTATTTTTTATTTTACGTACTTTTTCATCAAATTAGTTTTCCGAAAAGTGGATATCAATGGTAACAATTTTTTCTTTTTTGAAGTTCTCGAAAATGGTACAATGAATTTTGATCAAATATATTTATGAAGAAGCTTCACGTTTTTTTTAAACTAAATCAAGTTTTTGTAAAAAAAAACATTTACTTCTTCAAATGTTTAAAACTAAATTTTGGAAACCATACTTGATGGATTTTTTTTTGCAACTACCAGGTTTTTAGCAGAAGAAAAAAGAATTTCGAGAAAAGCGTTCTAAGAGCCAAAAGTTATGCTTCCTGCCCCCATTACAACTGTTAAACCGGCTCCTAAGGATTTAGTCCAAGAAAAGCTATTTGTGTAAATATACATACGTTAACTTCATGTTAAGAAAACAGTTTAATAAAAAAAGGTTATCAGTTTATCCCGTAGAACCATATTTTGTCTTTCTTAAAACTCTTTTTAATATTTAATAAATTGTGAGACATTTTTTTTCGATTGAGAGAAAATGTAAATTTTCTTTTCATATTGTTAAAAATGTAAAATTGGATTTCCAATAATTTTTCTTAATTAAAAAATGATATTAAACATGTTTCTAACATTCTTTCAGGATTTTCATACGAATTTATAGATGACAACAACTTTTTTCACTGAAACTAATTGATTAAAGTGGGAACTCTGGTTGTGAATCGATCAAACCAAACAAAACACTTCAGCCTCTCTCATTCTGCAGACGCGTCCGTCGTCCCCTTCGTCCTCGTGCGTCGTCGCGTCGTATCAAAACATTTAAGATTAAATATTTTATTTTAGTAGTTAATTTCGCTCTCCTGAGTATCAGTCTATACTCTATGTGCAAATTAGATTGCCGGCTTGATATCGTGTACTCAAATTAAAACGATATAAAATCAATAAGTCCAAGTAGCCTTTCAAGAATAAAAATCTTAACTGCTCAAACGATCGGGGGTAGTTTGTGTTCGTACTTAGTAATCAACAATCAGCTGTAGCCTGTCTAGGCTGCTTTAAAAATGATTAAATTTTATATCTCAAAGTACAATTCCCACAGAAACACATTCGGACGTTAATCGATTTAATTTTTCTAAATGTTGATTCAGTAAAATGTCATTCTTCATAAACTCCAGTGTTATCAATAATAACAATTAATGGATTAATAATAATAATTTATAGTTGGTGAAAAATTCTATTTGCTATTCTGTCTTAACAAAGATCTAGATTTATAGAGTTTTGCGTCGTGAGTGGAAGTTTTTGTTTCGAATTAATTTTTAAATAAATATTTGAATAAGTTGGATGAATTCTAAGTTGGCATCATGCAAGCCACCGATTATTATTTTGAAGGTAACAAAATTCGATTAATTAACTTTTCTTTTTCGTTATCATTTTACGTTATGTACGGACATTGTGACTTCGAAATTTGTCTAGATTAAAATTTTCAAATTTTTTAAATTTATAATTGTAGATATTTACTTTCATATGTTTATGTACACAAAATAAATGGGGCATAACATTTTGTCGATAATGTCAAAAATAATTAAATACGTTGATGAGGACTGTTTATCAAAATTTCATGATAACCTTAAGTAGGCCATCCAATCGCCTACGAATGATTGATAGCCGTTGTATGTAGTTAAAGACCTAACCTTGCTTGATTTTATCTTATAAAAGTGTCAATTTTAATTTTCAAAGAAGGATTTGGTTTAAGACTTTAGAGTTCTTATAAAATATATATGTAATGCATTGGTCGGACGTACTTGCTCTTAAATTTAAATAACTAGGGAATTTTAAGAAGAAGACCTAATTTAGAGTAGGACATAGATATGATCTGAAGTTGGAAGTCTGCCTCAGTTAAAAGAAGCATACTAACTATTTAAATTATATATGACAGGCCTACAGTGTTCTACATAATATAAAAACTTGTCTAAATAAATCTTCGAAAATCAGTACCTCCTGTTCGAATATATTATTTCAATTGTAACATTCTAAGGCTTAAAAAATATCAGTTAAAAAAATAATTGTTACACACCCGGCTTTAGAGCGACGTCCTTGACAGTCGCCTGCATATAAAGGGCTTTGAATGTCCTTATAACTATTAAACACAGTGTGAGCGTTAGTTATAGGGAATGATTAAAAAGAAGTTATCAACGCTTATTAGTTTCGAAACTGCGAATTCCATAATAGAAGAAAAAAAAATAGAACAATATAAACCATTCAACATTCGTGTAGTTCGGTCAAAGAAATAATCTCTGTACTTGAAAATACGTCCTAGATTTACCGTATACTGTTTCAGATGAGGAATGCAACTGACTATTACATTGTTAAAAACAAAAATAGCGATCAAATAATGAGAGGTATGAACAATTTTGGTGGTCTTCGCTTTCTTTCAAAAAGCTTTGACTAGACATTGGTCTTAAGTATTGAGTGTATATTGTTCAATTTCTGTTTCGAATTGTTGAGCAGAAAAGAAAAATAAGCTGACAAAAAATCAGGAGACCCTCGACTAAATTTGACATATTCTAATTGCTCTATTAATTATGACAGCCTTTCTTGCTTGGTTCAACAAATAGTTGAAGTTCTCAAACTGATGGCAGATGATGTTAGAAAATTTTGTTTAGTTTGGTTTGGAGTCAAAATGACACCCTGAGTTAAATGGCATTGAAACCAAATCCAATTTCTATAGAAGTGAATTTTCTTGACAAAATGTATTTTCTACGCCAATGCCTAACAAAAATCAATGAATCATTTACTAAAAATGATTTTTGATCGAATCTGGCAAAACTTTGACAATTTTGACATTATAAAGTTGTCAACTAAATTTAAGATCAACGTCTAGGATTACTAAAAAAATCTATGGTAAATATTTTTTAAAATTTTAGTATTTATTATTTCTACTTTATATATATTAAAATTTGAAATTTGACGTCAGAATAATTATTCTGACAGGTCTTTAACATCTGCTAAATAAGGCTTCTTAGTTAACCAGTTGGAAAAATCTTGTACATTATTTTCTTATTATTTTCACTTCACTGGCTTCAAATTATAAAATAAATGGCTGTAAAATAATGACAAGTGAGCGATTGTCAACTGTCAGAATTCTTTTTCTGACGCAAGGTTCAAATTATTTGAGTAGTTCACTTCATATTTGGTTGTCAACTGTCAGAATTTTTATATTTCTAACAAATTCAATCAAATTTTGTCTTTACCTAAATATCAAAACAATTGTGAAATATTATAAACTTGCTTTTCTGAATTTGGTACACATCTGATTGGGAACTACATATTTCCACATGAAAGTAAACTTTTAAGTACTTTTCGATTGTGTTCGAATAATATCCGGATTTTTTCAAATAAACAATTCAATAATTTTAAAATTTTATACCAGTTTTAGAGCTAAATTGTGGGTTCCTAATTTTGAACTTGAAAAAATTAGTACCACGAAATTCCATAAGTATTCCAAATTAAGTTAATTTTCGTCAAGAATTGTTGAGGAACTAGTGTGCACCGGCTGATGTTTTCTATCGAAATCATTCTAATAGAGATTTATAAAAGTTTATACCAATTATTTACGCATAAGTTCAAAAATTGTAAGTATTGGTATAATGTATGAAGTCATCCATTTTATTTCATTGTAACGTATTCAATCATTTATTTCTGTTTATACCATTCAGCCGTACTTAAAAATAATATAATAAATGAGAAGTACATTAACTATCTCATTTCCTATTGGCGTGTTTAATACCTTCTTCAAGTACAAATATTGTTTTATTACTTTCGCACGAATAGCAAGCTGTTAATTTAAGTTTTTATAAGGCTTAGACCAGTTTATACCAATGAACTTTTAAATAAACTAAAATTATGTATTTAAGTCTACTATTAATTCAGCAGATTTCATTCAATTGATATGCCCAAAACAAACAAATATGAAAGACTTGCAGAAGCTAACTTTTTATTTGTGACATTTCTGACATCACGAATTCCTATTTTTTGAAGAACTTTGAGCCATAAATCAATTTTTTTAGCTTGATTTTTACACAAAAGTTATATTAATTTTCTATTTTTTTTTCTATTTTATATTTCAGAAACGCATAAAATGCATGGCGTCAAACGGGTCATAGTCTTTTGCATTCTCATTGTCATCCTCCCGACAATTCTCATCATAATTCCACTCTATCTAAGAAAATCGGTTTTTGCTGATGTCACCTATCCGGTTGCTGAGTCGGACATCATTGAAATCCGTGATGGTATTTCATCGATCTTCTGTCAAAAGCACTCCCTTCGCATGGACACACACTTCAATGCTTTCCAATTGCACAGCAAACCGGAGATATCAACAAATCGGAAGCACATTCGATTGAAAAAGTCCATGACTCTGCCGGATGACACGCTTGAGTATTGGGGCTTCTATCTGCTGAAGGGTGCTAAAGTTTATCTGAGATTTTGTTCACGTTATGATGGCTCTCGAATTTTGGTTGTGCGAGGTGAGAAAATGTTGAAGACCTGCGGAGTCATGGAACACAATAAGAACAAAGTAGGCACTAATTTGGCCCATGGTCACGAACAAGTGCGAGTGTTTTTCGAAGACACTTTGGAAATTCGAAATATTTCAAGTCCAAATATGGATGAGTTGGAAAACCACGGTGGTGAAATTACTGATGATGAACAAGTTCAAACTACCACCACAACCCCTGATTCTCTTACAACATCCAGATCGAGAAACAGAAAATTGAGAAAACCGACTAGAAATAAGACTGATGAAATTGCTGAAACAGAATCCGAGGAGCAGGCTACAAGGTCGCCACGTGCTCGACGTCATCACGAAGAAGAGTTTCAAAAACGCCATGCAGCCGAATATGAACGAAAGAAGCAGGAAGTCTACGATCAATTGTACAAACACCGGGAGAAACGTGATCATATCTATGATCGAAAATACGTCCACGGAGGAAATGCCTTCAACTATAGCGAAAATGAATCGAATTCGATATCAAGTTTCGAAAACAGTCTGTTCGACTGCTACAATGGAAATATTCTCCTAGCCGAAGGATTTCCCCCTTCGGCTCTGTGCTCGAGTGTCCACTTTCTCGAGACCGGTTCCCATCGAATGATGTCCAAACACGAAATCACAGAAGATGGCTACTACTATTACATTTTCTACAGTGACAACGATTTAGTTCGAAATGACATTCATGCCATTTTTGACATTTACAAACCAACTTTTCAGTACTCAAATTCAACTGATAATTCCAATGGATGTGTGAACAGTACTAATTGTACGTTCCCAATAAGTTTTCTGTCAAAAGAAATTGTGGTTGTGGAAGTTCCAACACGCGATGGTATCGAACACGAAGAAGACGACATTACCATATTGACGTCAACTTGTCACCCGAGAATGGAGATTTATGCGATATTTCCCATAGCGGTATTGGTACTTATTTTGAGTTGTTCGTTTTTATAGTAAGAATGAACTTTAGCAAAAACAACAAGACTTTTTGAAAGTTAGATAGAAAACAAAACAAAACAATAAAAAAAATTGTGAGAAAAGAAAAACCTGATGGGGAAGTACATAAGAGATTATAATTTTTGTATACAAAATATAATTAAATGAATAATTATTGTGAAATAATGGGTTGTTTGTTGAAAGGTCTATCAGGGGGCTATTTCTAATTTTTTTTTCGTATTCCCATTTTGACATTAAGAAAACAGTTTTTTGACATTTCGAACGAGTCTTTCGAAGAAATGAAGTTACAATCAATAACATTTATATGTCTTTCTTGGTACACAAAACAGCTAAGCCAGACTGAGCAACAAAAATCCAGACCCTCTTCTTTGAATTAATATAGGAAGCCCTGCACTTTTTGATCTGTTTCGAAAATTAAAAATTTTAAAGTTCTCACAAGGGGTTTAATTTATAGGGAAATTCCTAAAAATTAACCTACTTCCTTTGTTGAAACACAATACATCTTCAAGATTACACTTTTCCTCAAAAAATTAATTACCGTTCTTCCGAGCAAGCCTTCGAATAAGTCCGAAAAAACAAGGTTCGAAAGAATATCTTCTTGTTAGTTTTTCATTTGGATTTCAAATTTTCAATTCAACCTTCGTAATATTTCAAAACCCAGCCCTATAATTTTGTTGAATTTAATAAGAATAAAATTAAGGAAATAACAAGTTGATCCAACATCAGTTTTTGAACTCAAAAATAAAAGAATACAAATGAAAAATTATGCAAATTAATGTACTGAATTGGAAGCTTTTGCTTTGAAGACTGTTTTCGAGATACATTTCTATGCATTTTCGTGCATTTCGGTTTTTACTTGACCTCACTGGAAAGAGCACAGAAGCTTCAGATTCTTTGGGATAAGAACAATTCTTAACGAAAAGGCACAAAATGAAGTTGATGGTGTTAGTGGCATTCGATCATTTCGAGTAGTTGACATCATCAAGTAATGAAATTATGTCCGGAATCAGCTCTTTTGATTCCGGGTCAAAAACAACTGGTTGACAAGCACACGGTTGGCAGCAAGCAACTTAAAAATACTTGGAATTTTTTAACTCACGACGGGTTTACCAAAACAGAACAAGGCACTGTGCCCATTTGGTAACCTCTTTTTGCTTATTTGTTGCAAGCATTTAAAAGAAGCAAATCGCGCTGGAACCTTTTTCAGTTCACATGTATATTTGTTAGGTAATGTTGGTGAAAAATTTGCTTGCAATTTATGACAATTTGTTGCTTGTAACTTTCTCTCAGCTTCGTTATGTGGCATTTATGCCTCTGCAAATGAGTTGACTGTATTGCTATAAATGATGTATAAAATGAGGTATATATTTTTATGTAATTAGACTGATTGCAGAACTGTAACCGTAATATCAAATGACCTTCATGACTGAATCGCACGAATTTTTTCTTGCGAATATAGGCTATGAAGTGGCTAGGCTTTGAAGATATAAAGTAGGTTTAAGTTTATTAATGAAATAATAATTATAATATCATTAACGAAAAAGTGTGGAAAAAGTAATTAAGAAGTACATTTTCCATGTATTTTTTTTAATATAAAAAAACTGTTTTTTTGTTCTTGTTTCTACGATTTGTTTTACTAAATTAATTGAAATTTTAACGAAATACATATTAAGAAATAACTGAAAAGTAATGAAATTGTATCAAAAATTGTTAAAATTTTACTTCCAGTATGTGAATTTGTTGGCAAAAACCTGAAACACAGTTTTATTATAACAACATAGAACATCACAATGTAGTTTGATCAAAATCATTAAGGTTGTTTTGGGAAATTTCAAACAAACCCAAAATCACTGCATGGTAGCTTGCGTTAAGTTTAGACTAGCTAAAAGAAAATATTGATTTTTTGTTCAAAATTTGAACTAAATCAGTACAGGTTCTTAGGCTCTAGATCGATGTACAGTGTGCAATGTGCATATTATTCAGACGCATAGAAAAACAGAGGACCGACAAGCGAACGATGTGACAGAAACCACTTTTTTTTGAAGATGTTTGATAGAATGCATTTGCATTGAACAAAAACTGAGCCATATGTCTAAGGTTATTACAATGCATTTGTAATGTATGAATACACAGCATCGTATGCAAACATATATTTTGCACTTTTTCCAACAAAAAATCCCATCGAAAATTACTTAGATTCTGGGAAAAAATATATCACATCAATTATTATGCATATATAATGCAGTTTCACAGAACTGCATGCAGATATTCTGCACGTGCATTTGTAGAATCATTCAATATGTAATAGGCCTAAAAGTAAGCAACAAAACATCACAGCATTACATGCTAAAATTCTGCACTTGCGTTTGGGAAACACCTCATTATGAGAAAAAGAGGATACACATATAATTTTTTGCTATAATTAAGGGGCATTATTCATTCTAAATCTACCTTAACGTTGAATTTAAATATTTTAAATAGAAAAATCAGTTATAAGAATCAAGCAAAGATTTTGTAAGTTTTTTTTTTCATGTGAAAAAATATTTTTTATTATATCAAAAAAATCGCATTTTAAGAAAGCTTGTAACTGTTGATTGAAGACTTACATTTATAACTGTTTCAAAAAAGGCAGATCTTGTTATAACTATTTGCGTGTAAGTTAAATTATTTTACAATTTAGTTATATAAAACTGCGAATATTAAATACAAAAATCCAAAACACTCACAACCGAACAATTTATTTCCAAAAAAAAAATGATATTCTAACAGAAAACTAATTTTAAAGACTAAAACTAACTAAAGTTATAAAACAATTACATAGCTACCTTATATAAGCAAATTATAAATATTTGTAAAGTGTTACATAATTTATGTTGAACAAAACCGGTGCATATCAAAATGATATCGAAGTTACTAAACAAAATAAAACTTTACTTATGTTGGTGTTAAATATTAAACTAAGTTTAACTTGTAATGTTATTACTGCAAAAAAAAAAAAAAAAAAACAAACAAAAAAACTAAAAAAAATTATAGTACTGATCAAAAATATTATTTAAAAAATGTTCACAATCGATGAAAAAGTTTAAAAACGTTTGTGAAAAAAATAACTACTATTTTTCATCTATATAGAGTGAAATAATCCTATAACAAAAAAAAATGTTATTACTATTTTATTGTTCTTATACACTGTTTATTGTAGAAAATTGTTAAAATAATTTTTCAATGAAAAAAAAATTAATAATATACATTAAGTGATTGAAAGTATGGACTGGTTAAAGAAAATCAAAAACTATGTTTCAGATAAAAATATGAGTATTTTTGTAATGTAAATATTTTTATTTTTTGTAAATGAAAAATTAAAATGAAAACTATTGATAATAAAGTGAATATCACTCAAATGTTGTGTCGATTTTATATTAGAAATTATAAGAAAACAATAAATAAAATTTGATTAAATTAGTGGAATAACTTTTTTTTTATTTTGTGATACTTTCAATCTTCACATAGTTATTTGCTGCTCGTTATTATTCGAGAAGATCCATCCATACGGGTCGTCGTTTTACCCGGAATAAAATACAACAACTCAATAAGATTTTTACTCCTATCGGTTTTTGTTTTTTGTAGCCCAAAAATGTATTCCATTTTAGGTTTTGTATATTTTTTCTTTATTCGATATTATCAAGCACGCAGTTGCCAAATCACAATATTTCGTACATTCAAATTGAGGCTCAGTTTGCTCGTGAAAAATATTTTTCAGTCAATTAGGATCCTGAGTTATGTCAACAAATTTGACGAGTTAACTAACTCTGAACAAATTTTATTGACACATGTTTTTTATAAGTCTATTCAAACTGACACTATGGAGAAGGCGATTTCTTTAGTTAGCGATATTAGTTGGTTTTTGTCAACTGAAATGTACAGATTACGCAGTTCAACGAGGTTTTGATTGCAGAAATCAAAATTTACTTTTCCAAAGGTTTTTAATGTGTTGAACTCGATTCCGAGGACAGAAATAGTGTATGACGTCAGGTTTTTGAGATATTCCTGTTTGAAATTTAAAAATAGGAAATGCGGAAACGCTGTTTCCGAGGTTGTGTTATAACTTAATTTGTAGCAGTTTCAGAAAGAACTAATGTTGTTCTTTTAAAAAGGCCAATCAATTACAATAATCACAATCGTTTTGAGTGCTTTTTCCTTGGATGTTGTTTCAAGACTTGCTTTCCTAAGGCTTTAGTTAGTTTTGTCTCTTTTTTGTCAATTTTCGTTTACATAAGTTATAAATTATAATAAAGCTAACAGCGACATCATTTTATTAAAAAGAAATCTAGAATTCAGAAAACATCCTTTTTTTGAAAAACCACAAAAAGTTCGAAATTATATTCTTAAAACATAGCGACAGTGATTGAAAGAAGAATCGTTTTGCTGGAAGGTCACGAGGGATCAAAAGTAGTTTGTCGTGAAAAGCCATTTTAGCTTTGCGGAAATAATAACTTAACTTGGTTTTCACTAGAAATAATCGGGCAAACTCAACACAAAACTATATTATACCTTCTTCATGTCGTGAGAGAGTATACATACTTGGGAGTTAAGCTGAATTGAATACTGGATTTCAAGAGCCATATCGAAGAGAAAACTAAAACCTGTCAGAAACTTATAAACTCTACTTGGAAAAATGTTTTGTCAAATGGATACGTTTTTGATTCAGTGGTTGAATCGATGCATGTTGAGTTACACTGCACAAACATGGTGAACCAAAGAATCTGATTACATGAAAAAACTGCAGAGGAATTTCGTTAAAAAATTGTTCAACCTGCCGATTAAAACACCAAATTATGCTATTTATTTAGAAACAGGCTTACCTAAACTTTATACTAGTATCCTTAAAACACAAGCTGACTATATTATGAAAGTGCTAAACGCGACTCGCAAATATAATGCTTCAGTCTAAAATTAGAAATAAGGATTGGCAGATGGAGAAATAGCGAAATCTGGGTGAAGTCTATGGAGAATATACGAAAAGAATTCCAGGTGATCGAAATATATTAAAAGATCGGTTGTATCATACAATACAGAAGTTTGAAGATACTCAAAGAGAGTCACTTGTAATGGAAACCCAGCAGTCGGAGAGCAGATTTTTGTATTCAAAACTCAATTTTAATGTAGAAGCTGATAACTATTTTTGCGACCTGCATTAGTTATTGAATGATACGAGTATTAAACTGAGTTTAATTTAATTTAATTTTAATTTTTAATTTTATTTACGTACTTATTTTACTCCTCAAAACTCGTAAGTGAAACACCAGACTTCGAAAATAAAAACTCAATTTTTCATTGAAAATCATATCATCATTATAGTTTTTATCATATCATCATCATAGTTTTTATATTTTAGAGTGATAGAATTACTGTTCCGTCAGGGATAGCTATCAAACCTGTTTTCAAACTTGGAATGTATCTCTCAATATCTGTTTAATATACTTATACTTTGGAAAACTACCATACAATGGCGGAAGCAGTCAGACTAAAAGCATCGTCTGGCATACAATTCACAGAGGGATAAAAATCTAAGGTCTCAGTTAAGTATCTTGAAACGATACTAACTATGCAAAAAGTCTGAAACGAACAGAGACGAGAACATAATTTTTTTTACTAAAATTAACCGATAATCTCGGTTGCTTATAAAGTCAGATAGAAAAAGGTATAACAATTTTTTTAAAACTATAAAATTGGAAATATGTAATTCAATGTTAATAAATATTAAACATAAATAAATATTTTACAGCTTACAAATTCAAACTCTAGGTTGATGAATTGATAAACAAAACTTTGTAGGTACTTACAGTTCAATGCCAAAACCCAGGATGGTTAAAATATAATGTGACACTGTAAAGAAAAACAAATTAAAAAATTGATAAATTTTTCGATTTTCTATATAAATAGTTTAAAAAAAAATTGGTATTCTAAAATTTTTTTATAAATACATACATAAATTCTATGTATTGATTAATTTTCTATTTTTTTACACAAAATTTCCATTTGAATGAAATTATTGAATTATTACGAATGCCTGTTGAGTGTTGAAGATATTATATATTTTTCTTGTCATCCAACTCTGAAGCCCAATATTCAATACTAACCTTTTGCCTAACTCCAATTTATTCAAAAATGGAACTAAGGTTTGTATTTATGTCAATTTTGTTTAAATGCATTATAATTGAATACGTACAAAACAATCAAAGGCTCAAATTCTTGACAATTGGGCGATTGTTAGACTAACACTAAGTTATAGTAATGAATCAACCATAAGTTATTTGACATTCAAGATTTGTCTAGGGGATGTAGCTCAGTGGTAGAGCGTTCGCTTTGCATGTGAAAGGCCCCGGGTTCGATCCCCGGCATCTCCAAGTTCTTTTTTCCATTGAAATGTAATTCCGACTACTGCGTTATCATTTCGTTTGTATCGCTTACTCAATAATACATATATACGAAAAGGTTTATAGAAATAAAATTGATGTAACATCAATAAGAAGTGCAAGAAGACGAATATCGAGTTCAAGTTCTGCGTTTAGTAGATATTCTTCAAACAGGCATCTTCGGAGTATACGATTAATATCAGTGTATTCTTGTATCAATCTGTGAAAGGGTCTGACGGCGATCTTTCCTATTGTACTCCTGCCTCAAGATAGCAGTAGCTATATAAATATTCTAACTATATAACTATAACTTTTATCGGCTCATTTTGACCGTACAGCAATTTACTTTTGATAGAAAAGATTTTGAGTAAGCTTCTTTCACTAAAATGTTATTTTCGAAGAGATGTCGAAGATTTGAAATTTAATATGGTTTTAACGTTTATGGGGCATGGGCAATGTCCATTTGAACGCTGGGACCGCTTTGTACAGCACTAAGTTCTCTTCAGGTATGTAAGTAAATTAATTATTGGAGTCACGCGAAAATTCTCTTATATATTGTATATAAAAAAAATCAAAGACAAAACCTTGACAAACGGAGTGATATGTCATGTCGTCGTCGTTCGATGAAAACTTCCTAAGTCAATTTTTATCAAAAATGTGATTTAATTCTTATTCTTATTTAATTCATTTCATATCAGCCATTTGCAAAAAAAAATATTGCATAATGGCTACGCGAAACCCGTTCTACAATTGAAGCCCAAGATCGTGCGATTCTCATAATTTTTAGATTTTTTTTATTATTTTATATATTAATTTCTAAGTTTAAATGCAAATACCTCAAAAAAAAAAAGTGGACTTAGGGAGTTTTCATAGAACGACGACGATGACTTCTAAAATAACGTAGTTCGTTGAAAACGTCAAAATTTTATTATTTTTGTGGATTTTTATCAAAATGTAATTTTATGACAAAGTAAGTTACTGTATTCGAAAGTAAACTAATTGAACAAAATTAAATTTTTTATAAGCATATTGAAAATTGAATGTTTCCTGTTTTTTTGGCCTTTTTTTTAATTAATTATATGTCCTTAAGTAGGCTTTAGGTCAATACATATTCAATTTTGACTTTTCAAAAATATATCAATTATTCAATTTGAATCTCAAAAATTCCAAATGACACGCGATTGTCAGAGAAAAATCGTATAGCTGAAAGACTTATTGTTTCTTCCCGCAAAAATAGAATAGAATAGCACTTAAAAAAAAAAAAAAATTAACATAAACCACTTTCGTTCCATGTTTGTGACAAGAAAGGGTTTGACCCATAGAAAAATTCGGTAGTACGGTCTGGTCCCCTTAAAGGAGGAAACCCGATTTCAATCGACTTTTTTTTTTGTTAAAAGTGATACAATTTTTTATTAACTATGTTTTTATTTATTATATACATAATTACTAAACAAATTACTAAATAATTTTGGGGTTTAAGGGCACTGCAAGATATACATATAGTGCACCATCAAAAGCTGAGTATAGGATCGCTCATACTCTCCAGACTTGCTTCCCTGAAAAACTTCAATGCCGGTGACACATACCTAGTATAGACACCATAGTATACGAATAAACCACATGTCTATCAGCGTAAACCACGGTAATACCAGCCGAGCAAAATGATATGAGCATATTTCCAATACTAGGGTTTTTTGCGTGGTATAGTCTTCTCTTTAGCGAAAACAGCGCCGTTTTTCTAAATTGAATAATAGTTTTACTTAAACTCATTCACCCCTGTTCTGATTTTCGTTTACGAAAGTAATACTTTCGTTTTCATTTCGTTTCGATTTTGTCTGGAGAATTTGAATTCGTAAATCTAAAAATGTATGTAAGCATTTTCAAAAATACATCTTTAAAAACTATTGTTTTGTCTTTTATGAAGGGGTAGACACGTGTGTAACCGAAAACCTGTCTGAATGTTGGTACCACTGCAAGACAAAATCAATTTCGAATTACGAAAATCAATTTCGGTAACGAATTCAATTCGAAACGAAAATCAGAACAGGGGTGATTGTCACATTTGTATTTTTATGATTTTTAAATATTTTCAAATTTGTGATTTCAAAAATGTCAACGAATTTAAAAAAAAAACTGAAAATTCTTGGCAGCGACCAGATCGCCAAAATTTTGACTATTTGGTGGGAAAATATCCACGGTTTAAGGGGGCATATAAAAAATTCCCATATTAATAAAACAAGTTAGTGCTGAGCTGGCAGAGAATGGGAATATGACAAGCCGTTAAACTATACTACTTTCTGCAGTGTGTCACCTGGTATGGTATTGAGAATACCATGTCGTCTATACTAGATGTGTGTCACAGGCATTAGTATGTGGAGTTTTTTCAGAGTTTGTAGTTCACTCTCTTCAAACGGTAGCGTCCCAGAAACCAGTGTTTCTGGTGCAGCAGTGCATCATATCTACAATCTACATTCTACATACCTAATATATAGTCTGGTTTTTTCGTAAACATTAACTGATGTAACTGGTCCTGGTCACCCGTAATTATTCTGAGCTTATTCCTTCTTAATCCGATACAGGATGGAAAGCGTTCTTGGTTGTAGATCCCAAGAAGCATTTGGGTCTGCCTCAGCTTTGGAAGTTCTGTCCATATAATTTTTGATCTTCCGTTTTGATTCGATTTTTAATCACATTTTCTCCTATTCCACAACAGGGCTTAGGTCATATTAGGAATGTCTCCGCATTTCTTTTAACTAAAGCCTAGAACACAGATCAAGACAAGACAAATTTTATCTCTACAATTTTAATCTCTACAAAACTTTTCCAAATCTCGCTCAAAAGTTTGAAGTTGGAGAGATTTAATCTAATTTTATGTCTTTTTTAGTGTATTTCCTCAAGCAAGCATCAGCACGTTTTACATGAAATCAGTATTGGCAAAAATAACTTTTGGAAATACGGTGGGTGTCAAAATTTGTCCCGCAAAAAAATGCTTGGATCATTCTTTTTCCTTGCAAAATTTAGTGGAGACATTTTGTACAGCAATACACAAAAGTATGAATTTTGAAAAAATATCCAAGACAAAATTTGTCCCAGGAATAAAAATGTATGGTAGACAAAATTTTTCCCGATCTGCGTACTAGGCTTAAAGAGTGAACAACGTTCACCGAATTAATATCAAGTTCAAAAAGTTATTATAATTGAACCGCTGAGAAGAAAAAGGAAAACATTCCACAAAAATGGGAAATTGAAGTAATGATGCAAAAGCGTAGCTATTTTTATAGCGCACATTTTAAGCCTAAAAACGAAAAAATTCCGTGTAAAGTGGAAAAAGGAAAAGATTCCAGGAATATTTTCCTTTTTCCTTTCCATTTTGGGGTAAAATGTTATTAACGGTACCTGTCATAGAACCGTTTTTTGATTTTTTGCCTTTCTCATCAACGACTTTAACGATTTTAACCAAAAATTTTCAGCAGGAGGCCCCTTAAGTTTAAAATAATATTGTATATAAAAATATTCGAAAAAATTTGTTTTGGAATTAAAAATAAAAAATTACAAGTTTTTTTTGAAAAACCAATATCTTTAAAACGTGTGAACGATTATTTTTTGAAACTATTTCTAACATCTATACCACTAAATACTTAAAATTTGGCACACCAAATTTTGTTCTCGAAAAATTTTAAGAAAATTTGTTATATAAAAAATTACTTTAATATTAAAAGGATTAATCAGACGGCAATTCCATACATTTGAACATTTTTATCTCATTAAATCCATGTTTTATATTTATAAAATGTATTTTAAATTCCAAAGTACTTTAACATAAAAGCGAGTTCGTGCGATCCAGTCGTGCATTTGATTTCTGTTTATTTTTAGTCCCTCGAATTATTATTAAAATATTGTTTTAGTTTTAATTTTGCAGAATTATTTAATATTAAAGAAATAAAATGTTTTGAACCCATTATTTATATTATTTGAATAAAAAAACTTAATTTAAAATAATTTAATTGATTTTTTTTTTCAATTAGTGGAAAAAGGAAAACATTCCACTCACTTTAACAGGAATTATTAAGCCAGAGCTTAAAGTTTTTAATTTCAATTGTTTTGTATGTTACTCTTCTTCAATAGCTTTACATTTGTCCTTCAGAATGTTTTGAAGAATAACTTTCAGTTTCAGAAATAAACAGTTTTCTTTGATTTCCCAAAAACTATGATTAGTGGAATGTTTTCCTTTTTCTTCTCAGCGGTTCAATTGATTTTACTCTGGATACTGTCTGAAATAAATGTTTTAGGAGTAATCTCGGATTTATTACTCGTATGTTCACAAAAAACTGATGTTTTAATTTTGCAATTAAACTAGTATCGTGTAAAGTTGGTGCTTTGACAGAAAAACTAATGACTTACCAGTGTCTTCTTCAGAGCACCATAATAATTTGACAGATTTCAGGCAAAATATATATGTACGTGGTATTTTCATATCACTAACAGCCGTATCAATAAAAAACGCTTATTCCACCTATATTCCATGGTTTTGCTAAACCATGGAATAGGAGTTAAGATATTGGCTTAAATATTTTCATTAATAAAAACAAAATGTTCCCGGAATAGTAAAATGACGTTTATCAAAAATCCTTTTAAGAAAATCTTCTATAAAAGTAAGCAATCTCTTTTTTTATATTCTGTGGCTACCTAAATTGATTGTCAATTGCTTGTGTCTGACTGTGGACACTTCTATTTCTTATTCCTTCGCTTAACCACCTACTTCGGTGGTTTAACTTTATCATAATTAGTAAACGTCACTTAACAGAAAATTTGTTTTATTAATGAAATTTCGCACTTAGTCCAGGACTTAACGATAAACCTCCACTAAACCATCTTTATTAATATGGGTGTAAAAGATTAATAGGAAGACTAACTTTGACAGCAACTAATAAAATTCTAATGGCTGGCGTTTCATTTCTTCTGATAAAGTGAAGGTGAAGAAAAGCTATTTTCATTTGTGCCAAACTATGAAAAATCATCGAAATACCTTAACACGATATGGATGTAGGTCAGTTCGAATTATGAATTGTTTTTGTAATTAAAATTAAATCCAGAGATCCATATAGATTCCAAGATAATAGGTGTGTTTTTTTTTGCAAGTCCATATAGAATTGTAAAAAAAAACGACATCGGGATTTAGGAGCTTTTTTTCCACACAGCTGGAAGCACTGTGTACGCTATGACATTTGTCAGCTTATTGACGACGAGCATCAACCAATCCAAAAACTTCACTTTTGACGTCTCTGAGCAAATTATCGATAACATATAGATAATACTATTTTGGCATCACAATTTTTATCGGGTCTAACTCTGTATAGATTTAAGTAGTTGTTGCATTTGCATGTAAAGCGCTTAGTCCCGATGTCGTTTTTTTTTACAATTCTATATGGACTTGCAAAAAAAACACACCTAATAAAACGCATCTAATATTCTATTACACTTTTGTTCGATCGAAAAAATAAAATGTAATAAACTAATTTTCAACCTCTCATAACATCCCTGCTTTCTCACGAAACAAAAAAAAAAAAACAAACAAGATAGTCAAAACAAAAACCGAGGAATAACAAACCAAAAGTATATCTACTGTCAGAAGAAAACCCAAGTTTTAGGTTAAATTGAGGTACCATCATGGTGTTGCGCCAACCAGCTGCTGCTCTCTTTGACAGTTCTAATAGTTGACATAATATGCCTCTTAGTTTGGATGTGTGTAAATGGAATGCATTTGTGTTTGAAATTTCTGTTAATATATTCTGCGCAGAATAGATTCTTATTTTTCTGTTGGTGGTGTTCCTTATCTGCAGGGGTAGTTTTTTGTTGCTTTTTGTCGTTCTGACATTATTCTTTATTTTTTTTTCTTTATTCTGCTTATGACAAACAATATCCAACGGATACAGATATTCTACTAACTCTGAGTATGCGCCCGGGTACAATAATATGCGGTTGTGGTGTGTACCTATATTTTTATTTTATATCTGATATGCGATGAATAGGTATAAAGTTATGAATTAAAATGACCAAAACACTACCACCAGACGACCAGCAGGAAATATTATTATCTCTCAGTCGTCAGTCCCGGCCTCAAATCAATATAATTTAGCTTCAACTGATTACAAAAATATTGTGCATTTAAAGTTTTATGTGTACCTACTTAGAAAATAATTCTCTGTCGTTGAATTTAATCGGTTTGTAATGATTTTATTAGTTGTTTCGGAATACAAAAAAAAGTATCTTTTTCGTTTGAGAGTTGTCAGTGTCTACTTGCTCCTGTGTCCTTAAAAAATGTAATTTTTGTGAAAATTGCTAAAAAAAATAAAATGATCGTTTGGAAAAATCATATAAATTATTGTTTAAGGTTCTAACAAGTTCACTTTACGATTTAAAAATGTGTTAAAGAATTTTAACCGTCCTTATCGATTATTCACAATTTTACACCCTTAAAAAAATCCAATTGAAAATGATAAGGTACGTGTGAACATGCCACTCGCAGTCGTTTGCCGACCGTCGCGCCGCGCCGGTTCAGAGTTCATTAATTGAGATGAAAGAAAGATACGAGTACAACTATTATTGTATCTTGGAGATTAAAAAAAGTATCTTAGAATCTCTTGAACAGTGTCAGAAAAAATGTAGATTTGTTTAAATATTCTCAGTTGTGTGTCGCTACGATAAAAAAAAAAATGTAAAAATAAACATATTCTTCAGATCTCTCCCCTTGTGTTCGAGAAAAAAAAAAAGAATTAATATGTACATAAATACAAATTGAAATGACAGATGTTCTGCGTTGTTCAGTTATGCTTTTTCATTGTATTTTTTTTTTTTTTAAATTATATTTTTTAATATTTGTGTTGTGTCTAACTCAAATAGATAACAGTATTTCGAGCAAAAATTATTATTATTTTTTTTGTGTCAAATTTTTGAGTCTAATTGCGATTTTGCACAACTTTTTGTTCATCTTGTCGTTGTCGGTCGATTAAATAGTGTAAATTATTTGAATTAACAAGTGAATGATTGTCAGGCATACGAGTATGTACCAATCTACGTTAATAGGGCAGATGATAGAATCATTTGAGTTTTATTTTAATTTAAAAGAGAGTGATTAAAATCAATTTGTGGTGGTTGGTGTCGTATTAAATAAAGTTTTTTTTTTGTTTATTTTCGTTTGCGTCAAAAGTATTTTAAGTACCTACTACCTACCTACCTTCATATCTACGTAAGTAGCTAGATATTGTGACGACTGTATGAGCATGAATAGGTAATATAAACTGCAGGTGTTAGGTTAGATATACCTACATGTACATGCACAATATTTAATTAGAACAAGGGTTCTTTATTTCCATAGTAAGGAAGATGACATACCTATGTGCATTATGCAGGCTTGTGAATTTAAAGGGGATGCAAATTTGAATTTGTATCTATCTACCTAGGTACCTACGTAAAAAAAAACCATACCTCTTGACGTGACAAAGGTAACCAACCACACTAAGGTACACATCTATTTTTAACAGAAAGAAATCTTGTATTTGAGTTTAGGGAAGGATATAAAATGTGGGTTGCAGTATTTAGGAAGGTATTGCATTAATTGAACGAAATGCAATTCGCGTAGGTAACAGAAATATTTTCTCATACGAATTTCTTCAAATATTTTTCCCCTTAGCCTTTTTAAAAACACGCAAAAATGCTACTCAGCTACTTGACTCACTAAGTGTGATGGGTTTTAAACAAAAAAAAAATGGAGCAGTTGTACCTAGGTACCTATATGAAAAAAAAAAAAAAATTGGGAGGCCAAAGTCAGCTTGGTCCATTTGTACTTTAACCTCATTTTCTCGTAAACCATACATAGAAGGTCAATTTCCCATCTGCCAAATGAAAACTTTGATTTTTCTTTATTTTTATACTAATTGTTATTGATTTGCTCTCTCCTTTCTTATTTTTTATTTTAATATGAATTTACAAGCCCGTGAAAAAAAAAATTGGAAAACATGTCTGTTTCGTTGATCAATAGTTGGAACATGAAGTTTCTTTTCCCAATAACATTTATTCGCCCCGTGTCGCACAGTGCATCTATTGTATATGGAGGTAGCGGACAAAAATCTTTGTTTCAAAAGTAAGGTAACCGTGCACAAAAATTGGTTGGTAAATGTAAAAATTAAGGAATTTTAGTCAATTTGAGGAATTTTTACGTCCGCCGCCACGCCCACCACTGGTTAAGAAATTGGGTTCACAAAAACCTCTTGTACAATAGCGATTTCAAGTATTAATACCTATTCTGATCAGTTAAAAAATTATAAATTATACAAAGCGTGAAGTCCGCCCACTGCCACGCCCACTTTTGTTATACAATTTCTTTTTTTTTTCTCGTACGATATTGAAAAAAAGTGTCCAGAATTGATGAGTGTCATAAAAAAATTAATTTTGACCAAAATTCACCTACTGCCACGCCCACAATTGTATTATTATTAGTTTAGAAGCCAAACATTTCAAATATAGTTAGTTTTTGATTTTACGTTATATACAAAAGTTGTAATATTTTAAAGATTAGTATAGAAAAGTATATATTTTCTCAAAGCCCAACAACGACAGAATATATCGGCATAAAAAATTTTGCAAAATATAATGAATGTTTTTTTTGTTGACAAAAATAATTATTCATAAAAAAGTAAAAACTGAAAAATAAACAATTACGAAGAAAGACCACTATCCAAATCTTCAAGAGTATGTGAGGAAGATGATGAATTTGTAAAATTTTCATCATCCATTTTGATACATGGCCCGATACCACTTTAGTCAGCTTTTGAAAGTCTTGAATCTGTTTTTCTTAAGCTCAAAATAAAAGGATAAGACTTTGAAAGTAATATTGTCAAGAAGTACTATTAATAGCCAGCAGTTCACAAAAGTTAGATACGAATATCAATAGAAAATTCTGAAGCTAAGATTCTTAATTGGAATGAAAATTTATGTATGAGTTGTTCATCAAGTTTTATTATTTCTGCAGTTGTTTTCGAATTCTCAAAAAAAAACGTCTTGCCGCGCTTTCATAATTTTTTGACCCAAATCCTAGCTTAGGCTTGTCAATAATGAGACCCAATTTACTTTCGAACAATTCATTCACAATATGAACCATTTTCCAGAAAATTAAGAATGCCATTTGGAAGAATAAAAGAAGTTCTCAACCAGACTCCGTGGCGTCTCGCAAAATGAGTGCCGTTTCGTTTACAAGCCTTCCACCTACGTTCAAGATATTTGAAAATAAGTCATACTTTTTCCACTAAGTCGATCTTAGTTGTAACCGAACCACCTTTAATTTTTAAATCATTCAATATAAATTCAATAACACCTTCAATTTTCGTGTTTTATCAAAAGAAATCTATTTTTCGATTTTTTATGGTTTGAAGAAGTAGCAATAATTTGTAAGCCTCAAAAAAAGAGTAAATTTATAAAAAAAAAAATTCAAAACAACAACTCATACCTGCGGTCAAAGTATCCATTATTAATGTTCTTACGCGAGCTAAACTAATTGGCACAAAATTGCAACTTTCAATTACATTGCAGCTTAAGGTATCTAAAATCCAGGAAGAACGAAAACAAAACAAAATTAAATTTAAGTACCTAGTTCAAGATATTCTAAATCAGGTTTAGAGCATAAACATAGAAGTTGCATTTTTTTTTATTTTTGTCCACTAGTCGACGCACTGTGAGTCGTCGCAATGTCCTGCTTTTCTAGATGAATAAACCTTAACTCCTCTCCGCAGGAATGAGATGTTCAATTTATGATTCTTTTCATTTAAAAGCATCTGACTTATTTTTTTCTTTATTGGGAATATAACATAAACATCTTCACTGTCGATCAATTTTACGAAGCAGTGAAATCAAAACTGTCTGATTCGTCCACACTCGCTCCAGGTTCATTGGTGACCTTCGCTAAGGGTTATCAAATTGGTGGAAGTTGGATCATCTTTTAGTGTTATTGAAGTTGTTTTGTGATTTTTTTTTCTAACAGCGGTGGTCTATCGCGTGGAAATACTCGTATTCAAGTTTTCCGAAAGCCGAATTTTAAATTTTCTTATCATTTTCATGCAAACTTTAGCAGATTTAAGAGGCCTCGGAAATACATCTTTTGAGAATGTTTTATCTATCGGGTTTGTCAGTATCCCGTTAAGATTTAGTGCTATTTTATTTCTAAAGGTCGGAAGAATGCAAAATCTAGTGACTATGCTATATTAGTGCAGATTGTCGAGAAAAATTAATACCATTTTTTCAGCTCTTTCGATAACATCCTCGGAGAAATGGATGGATCAATATTGCCAGCGATCGAAAGTAGCTCATTTTAATATGAAAGATAGATTATTTGAAACGAATCAGAAAAACACTTTGTTGTCAAACTATATCGGGCTTCACGTGACTCCATTTCATTTAGTTATATGTACACTTTTAAGCCTTTTACAGGGTATAGGTATATCAATTTTCCAGTAGCTGTGCCACAAAGCATGAGTGAAATTGAAGGTCTGTTATGTGACATAGCTTGCTCTGGATACTTAATGCCTTTCGAAAAAATGGTTATACCACATGAGACGACTACTTTAGCTAGAGCTATGTTTTGGTGCACTCTCAAAAGGATATCTTTTGTCTTTGTGGCGTTTTAAGAAAGCGTTTGACAATGCCTGAAAAATTATTGTTGAATTTTGAAACACATTTATTTTTCCCATCCGAAAAAGTCTTGGTAATGATGTGGAGTAGAACAAGGGTTGACAAATGAAATCCCCAGTCACTGGTCATTTTTAACAAGATTCAAACAAAAAAATTTAGCATGTCAAAATCAGATATTTTAAATAGAGATTCTGAACAACTGTAATCTATAATCTGTAATTTCTAATCCTGTCCTACCTACAAACACCAAACCTAACATTTGCTGAGAACTCTCAAAGAACAAAGTAAGGAAATGAGAAACCTTGCCTTTAACCCCATTAGCCAGGGAGACGAAGTTTTGCGTTCTATGCTATTCCTTCCCATTTCAATATTTATTATTTGTATTTGTATTTGTATTTATTATTAATTAAAAACGCTTACAAAGTAAGATAACATTTTTTAAAATATTGCAAGTCTTGAATATAATTTTTTTTGATTTTTTTTATGTAAATCAAAATTAAAATAAAAAAAGAAAAGAGAATGAATTGAAATTACTAAAAGTTTTGAATACAATTTTTATAGTTTTAAATTTTTAAAATTTCAACGATTGGCCAAATGGAGAAATACGAAGGTTTTAACCAAATTGTTCCTTAAATGAAACCAAGACATGTGCTTTAGATAAAGTAAAAATTCTGTCATAATTTTTGTATGAACTTTATCACAATTCTTAAATTGTTGAATGATACATATATGTATGTACATGTGTTCTATTTAAATTTTGATAAACTTTTTTAGATAAGAAAATAAAATATTTTTTTTTGCTTCGATTCAAACTGTTATCTCAATAACACGACACATTTGTGTGACTTTGAAAATTTGTTCAGATGCTATTTCGTAGCTTTTTGGTATATTTGTATAACAATTTTAATAATTTTCCATTTCTCTTGCAAGCCAAATAAGAATTCTATCTACAGTTAATTTAAACAACTTTTAGTTTCATATAATAAGTTGAAAGTAGGTTCATTTTCTATTTATCTAAACAAACAAAATTATATAAGTTTGCAAACAGTTTTTAAAACTTCATTTTATTATTTAAGTATTTTATAACATTACGTTACGCACTATATGAAATTTTTGGTTTGCTAATTTTTTATGGATTGAATTGGACGAACTTTCCAACGTGGTAACACACTTCTTTCAGGTCTCTTAGAAATTGTATATTACAATATTCTAAGAGTACACAGACACCGAAAAATGTTTTTTTTTTTTCAGGGGTTCAATGCCTTTAGCGAGGAAGCTACAAATCCGCCAAGAGTATCTCTTGTCATGAAAAGAGCTTCTGATTAGCGTTTCAGAATCGGCAAAAAATTATAGCTAACTTCCATACCATAACAATATAGAAGAAGAAATACGCGGGCGGCTTCTGAAATCCAACAGAGCCTACTATAGTCTGTCAAAGCTCTTCAAATCCAGAAATCTCACCATAACTTCAAAACTGCTGCTGTACAGGACCATGGTCCTGCCAGTACTCACATATGGATCCGAGACTTGGGTGCTTAGCAAAAGGCACTCCGACCTCTTAGCTGCGTTCGAGAGAAAAGTCTTAAGGAGAATTGTGGGCCCCATATGTGAGAGGAAGGACGATTCCGGAGACGGTACAATCATGAATTGTACGCAATCTACCTTGAAGCAGATATCGTGATAAAAATTAAGCTCGGTAGACTCCGGTGGGCAGGGCACCTAGCTCGCATGAGCGAAGAGGAACCTGCTCAGAAAGTTCTTTGTGGTAAATTCTATGGTAGACGACAGCGTGGTAGACCATGCTTGCGCTGGAGAGATGGCGTAGACCAGGACGCCCGAATCCTTGGGGTGCGCAACTGGATGGCGTTGGCCATTAAAACCAGTTGTATCAGTTTTAAGATAATCAATAAGATGGTTCTATGGGCTTTTTCTAAAAGAAAGCAGTTTTTAAAACGATGTCGGGGTAATAAACGTACAAAAGTCAAGATGCGAATTTTTGTAAAAGAACGAACAAAATAGCTTAAGAGGTCCGAAATGTTTTACTTCTATTGCTTAGCAACCATATCTAACTGAGTTCGAATACTTTATAACTTTTGATCCTGCAGTGTCAGATTTGATCTTTTTTCAAGATTGGAATCAAAAATTAAGTTTGGCCAAAATTTCATTAATTAAATGAATTTTTTAGCTAAGTGGTATTTAGCTTAAATTTTTGAAAAATTAAGAGTTGAAGTAAAAACAATACAGGGTGAACAAAAATCTGGTTAAATGTTGGGGTTCTTCGAAATTCTAAAAATCTGTATGGACAAGTTACCAAATTCTGAGAGCTCATAAGCTAACCTTTCTTCAGCTTCAGTTTAGCCCGTTACTAAAGGCAAACCCTGTAGTTATGACAAATAAAAAATAAACGGATGGAAATAAACTTGTTGGAAGCACTTTGAATACCTACATACAAATATGAAGTTGTTGTTGCCTTTACACATATCAATCGGTTTGCCCCGATTTTCTGCCAACAACTTCATAAACGGAATGTACACTAAAGATACCCTTTTAGTGAGAGATGGTGAATGTTTCGGAATTAAACCCGAGTAAAGTTAAGTTTTGGGGTAATTAACTCCAATTTCAAACTTGCACTGAACGGAATGGAACAGAACCTGAAGCTAGTGATGCAATCTAGATTTTTGTTGTTACGATTTGTCAGTATCATGTGCAAACATTTGTCACGTTTAATCTCATGTGTTCTAATTTTTGTTTCTGACTAATTGTGCAACTGAAAATGATAAGAGCTTTCCTATTCTAAGATTTGATTATTATTTGACAGTCCAAGCTAATTTTTGGGCAACTGTCGACCATAAAATTTGAAAGAAAAAAAAAAACTGAAAAATCTGTTAACAAACTTGAAAACATGTTAAAAGTTTAATTACTACGTGGGCTATGTGTATCCTGAGAAAATTTGGTTTATTAAAGAATACATGACACTTATTCATTGAGTATGAACAATGATGTAAATTTTTAAATCTTTCAAGATTTTTTTTGTATTTATTAAAAAAAAAACTAATTTATAAAAAAATAAAAATAGTCTTAGAATGCACTGATAGTTGCGATAGTTTATAAAGATAATTGCAAAATTTAATTAATTAACCGATCACGTTTTTAGAACCTTCCCATATTATTGCGTTCATCATATTAATGAGTTCATCTTTGCTGCACGAAAAATAAGTACTGAATTGCCATTATTCAAGTAAAAAGTTCAAAGAAAATAAAAAATAGGCTAAAATTCAATAAATCATTTATTCATATTTTCTGCTTTCATTTACTGAAGCTATTTATATATGTACGTATGTAATATTCCCTGCTGAGTCAGAAAATACCAAAGGCACATTGTACTCGTAAGTACATTTTCCTACTGCGTAAAAAGTTAAATGGAAATTTTTTAACACAATTATCTTTAATTTAAGGGTTAGAAGTATTATTTAAAAAGTCGATTGGAAAATAGTGTCCGAATATTTAGTTATTCTGGAATGTTGAAAACTTTGGATCTTTGATGAAACTTTTACTTTAATGTACGACCTTGTGATCTAACTGGAAAAGAGAAATCTTTCTTTAGCCAAGTGAACAAACTCCCACCATATTTGCTGGTGAGACTAAGTTCATGAATTTGAGAGTTAATGTTATTAGAGAAAACTGTTCATAAGGATAAAATTAATTTTTTAAATTCTTTTAGCAATATCTAAGAGATAAAAAGAGAATTTTTTGCAAATATGAATTAATGCAAGAACAAAAATTGTAGTGGTTTCTTTAAAAAAAAAAGTTATATAAATTTTTTTAAAAACATGTTTAAGAAAAAAAATTGGTATAACGCCAATTTAATGTTTTATTATTGTACGTATAATTATTAAATATCCAAAAAAATTCAGAAAATATTTGCAAGTTTTTAAATGCACCGTTTTTTAAACTTTTTAGAAGCATCTCTATGAAAAATTTCATTAAAATCCGTTATGTCGATAATGAGAAATTCAAAATTACAAAAAATGGTTCTATCGTAGGTACAAGCTGTACTATCTTAATTTCAATTTTTTTTATTAAATTAAAGATCATAAGAATTCATTGAAAGAAAAAAAAAATTATCAAAATTCTAGGCGCCGTTTTCGAGAAAAATACGATTTTTGAAAACCATTTTTTAACAATAAAAATTTGAATGCACAATACTATTCAAATTTTTGGGGAGTTTTAGCAAAAAAAAATGATCAAAATCGGTTGTACCATTTTTGAGAAAATCAAAACCCTCGCAATAACTATTTTTTCAGAAAATTTTTTCAAACATTACCTAGCTTTAACTAAATGAAATTTTTTTCTATTTTTATTTTTTAGATCTGTCGAACAGTTTTTACAAAAAAAATATTTGTAAAATTTCGAAAAAAAAATTCGTATGACAGGTACCGTTATTTATGGTCTTAAAAAAAAAAAGAAAACAACATGTGGGGGGGAAATTAAAAATGATATTTACCAAGTTTGAAGAAAATCGGCCGAGCCGTTAAGGCTGTAGTCGAACAGACAGACAGGCAGCAAAAATCGTAATGTCAACTTTGATCAAAATCTCGAGTTGGATTTTTTTCCGAATGCATAACTTGCCTTATAGTACATATTAGTTGCAAGTAAAAAAAAATTGTGGTAGAAAGTTAATTTTTATTTTTTCGATGTAGCAACAAATAAGGTGAAAGCTGAAGTAAAATAATTTTGTCAAACATATTTCAAAAAAAAATAAACTGCAAATCATCAGTCGTCAGACAGACGCTTATGTCAAAAGTTTTTGTTGGACAACGACAACAGTACCCTGGGTACTGTCCCAAGGCTGAGACTTAGTTTATGTTCATTTTAGGATTTTGTTCGTTTTACGATTGGGATTCAGCTTTTAAAAACATAGGAGTTAGTTGAGAAGTCCCAATTTTGATGGGCGTTAGTTAATTGGGACTTCACACCATTGGAGATTTGTTCATAGAACCTAATTTACGAGTACTTTCATTTATCATACTGATTGAAGACATCACCCAAAAAAAAAAAAAGTAAAATAAGAAAAATGCTGGCTTCATGAATAGTTAAAATTTGTTTCCTAAAATTGAGATCAAGAAGATACCAACATTTTTATAACAAAAATACAAATTAAGCTTATTGAAAAAAAGTTAAAAAAGTTTAATAAAGTCAATAATCAATGATTCAAAATAGCTTTTCTGGCCTTTAGTCCAAAAAAAATTGCAGTTTCGTTCCGGCGATCTCCTATGGACTAATCAGTTGACAGATCGCCGGGACGAAACGCCAATTTTTGTAGACTAAAGGCCAAAAGAGCTATTTTGATTCAATAATTCAACAAGTCCAATAATAGTGCTAAGTCTTCTACTTGGCTGATTTATTTCAGTAGTAAATAGAGTTTGTACTATAGAAACTTTCATAAATAAATTTAGTTAATATCCAAAAAGTAAGAGGTCATAATTAAGTTTCGAAAATTGAAATCTGAAAATTTACCACCCTTTGTGTTTTTAGTCACTAAATTTAGAGAGTTTAGCCAGAGATGAAAATGTTAAAAATCTTAAGCCTTATAGCTTCTACTTGGACACTGTTTCATCAAATTAAGCGGAATCGAAATAAATACCATTTTGTTCAATGAAAAAAAAAAGAAAGAAAGCGCTATGAGGGGGTATTAACGCTTTATACCTTGAATGACAATAAAATACAAAGTTCACTCTGTTATAAATTTGTGTCATGTACCTACCCTCCATTTGTTATTTAGTTAGACATTATTAGTAGGTTTACCTTATACTAAGTTGAAAATGAGTGCAAAATCCTGTTAATTGTTCAATTTACCATAAACCTGATCAGTAAATTCATCAAAATTAGTTTTTTTTTTCTGTAAAATTCTTCATGGTTTGATGAATTTCAAAGCCATCAGTATGCATATGTGTATGTAGTATGTACATATATATTGCACTTGTCCATGCAACAATTCGATTAAATAGTGATGAAAACAAAACACTTAAAGTTCCCCTTTTTTTTCCTTAAAGCAAACAATTTGCCGAAACGAATGACAAACAAAAATGTCATAAGCAACAAAATAGTAGTCCACTACGCAGTAATTAAAAGGTTCTGCTGTCCCTCGATGATGTAGTTCGCACCTGAGTAAGCACTTTACTTGCGAATGTATGAATTCCAATATCATTGAACTGAATCAAACAAATGTCAGGTAGAAGAATAGAAAAGGAGGGATTGATAGTGCAAGTGATTTTATAGGAGTGTCGCTAAAAAAAAAGAAGCAAGGGGCACCAATGGGTTGCATGTTGTGGATCTTTTATTTTTACTCGCGATTCATGCATTTGTAAAAATTTAAGTTTTTGATCAAATTTGACATTTAGTCTTAAGATGATAGTGAAGACGAAGAAAGTGGGTATAGTAAACACGAACCCCAAAAAGAATAAAGTATTCCGCCTTGGTACATAGCAGGAAAAAAAAAATATCTATCATATCGATGATTTTTGATAGTCCGAGTATATCACGGTGGAATTGTTTAAAAAGAGGAATGCAACTGGTTATTCGATTAGACCAATTTTGTTTTAAAGTAGTATCTAAAATAACAAGACACATCAAAAATTAAGAGGCACAGGAGATTCAAACTTTTTGTTATATTCTTATCACCTATCATTTTTTAAAGTACTTAATTGCATTTCACCTAAAAGACTCCAGATTTGTGGAGCATCTCCGCCCAAATATGTGAGTTTTACAATCACGTTTGTGACAAAAGTATGGGTCTGTAAGATTACGACCAGATCAGAAGGCGAGACAAATGTCCTCGAATGAAGCCTAAACACTTAGCAGCCTTCTTGGCAATGACGAATATTTGTTTATTTTATCAAATTTGGTTAGTTATAGACATACTGAGAATGGAAAGCAGTTTCGTCAATGTAAGAACCACTCATGATCAGTCGGATAGGGGTTGTGTTCTGCATTAACGACAGAAGATAGCATTCGATTTCTAAAAGATTTAACTCCGCACGGCCTTGAGCTTATCACACACTTCTGCTGGAGTTACAAATCTGAAAAACAAGGCAGTAAGTCTTGAAATTGATATGAAAATCTGAAGACACTGTCAGCTTCAAAAAAGTTTAATGGGTTGAAAGTTTCAGGCGGAATAAATACCAAGAAAAGAGTAGGATGCAAAACGGAGCCCTGAGGCACACCAGTATTTATTTTTGTGAAGACTTTAAACCATCCAAAACGTCTAGTATTGAGAATAGTAAGGAAAACGGCTATTTATTCAACAAAGGTTTCTAAGTAAACCAAAGTTGTCAGGAAAACTCTTTATGTTGAGTAGTACATTTGACCTACACTGTATTTCAATTTTATTATAAATAAAATTAATTTATTTATATAAAATGTATCACGTGTATTGAACACTTACAATATGTACTTAGTAAATTCCGTACTATAAAATAGATTTATACAAGGGTGTATGACCACATACAAATTTAGAACCCACTCGTCATCCAAATAAAAAAACTTTAATCATCACAAGGACTTTTGTAATGAATACGAACAAGCGCATAGTGCAATGAGTTATTTAAGTACTATGTACTGAGTACATCTCTCACTTGAATGCAGTGTTTTCAGCACACCATGTATATGCATTTGTAAAACCTTAAGTTTCAACTCATAACTCATTCTTAAAGCATTGAATATGTGCCTTATTTCAGTTCAAACTAAATCCAAATATTATTTTTTTTTAAATTAAAATAAATTTATAGTGAATACGTGAACAGGTGAACAGATAGAATCATTATATAAATGTGTAGTCAGTACATATACCCATACCCTGAACTCATCATTACATAATTGTGTACTCACTACCGATAACTGACACTTCTTTATATAATGTGTCCAAGTAATAGTGGATACTGTATAATAATTTCCTACATAACCCATAACCGTTACATATGTATTTATGTATTAAGTCCACAGATTTATTTCTTGGGTACATCACTGTTAATAAATTTATGTTGTCTGTACAGATTTCAGCACTTGAGAACTATGTAAGTTGTGCAGAAATTTATGCGATGAACAAATATAATTTCAATTCCAACGATAAAAACATTAATCGATATCAAAAGCACTCATTTTCGATAACAGGTTTTGATGTCAAACTCTATCAAACGATTTTGAAGTATTAATATTAAAATTTAGAATGTTTGACTTCAACCAGCATACAAGTATTCAAGATTTTTGTTAAGCTTATGGCATTCATACAAATAATTGAAGATTTTACTTCATCATCAATGAATATTATAAAAAGTAAAGGTCCAAGCTGACTTCTTTAAGGCACACCTGACAAAGAGATCCATTTATGTAATTGAACTGATTCTAAAGGCGTTATATTTAAGAAAACTTCCATTCATCTTAAAATATTGAGGATGAGGGAGATATTTCAAATATATTCAGCAATGTTAAGAAGAGACTTCAAACTTCTTTTCAAGAATAAGGCATGAATGCTATCGACACCTGGACTAGAAACTTTTTTAAGTTCTAGGTTCAATTTTTAAGATTCAGTTTGATAATAATAAAATCTTCACGTAATTTATAAAATTGAGTTTTCTCAACAATATTATTTGACTTTTTGAACTTAACAAGGTCTGTTAAAAGTTGATTGACTTGTTAAAAATTAACCATTTCTAATAAAAGACTCGTACTCGTAGTTCTGTGGAGTATCTAGGTAACCCAGGAAGTACCTATCTAGAGAATGAAAAATGCGCTTTCAAGTGTTTTTTTTTTTGAAGACTTGTACCTCTACTTTCATTGTGTACTGTGTGACCATACCAATCTTAATACTTATCAACAGATTTGTTTTTTGTTAATTTTCAATCAAAATGATAAGTCCATAGCAGAATATGTACTCTTTCGCATAAAATTCTTAAGATTATTTATCGCTAGTGATTTTGTATACTCGTATTAAAAAACCAAAGCCAAACCCCATCAAAGACCCAACCACACATCACTAGGCACGGACATAGAACATGGGAGCAGAGCACATGCAAGATGCAAGGCACAATTTTTTTTTTGTTGGCTTTGGCTCTTCATTGAATTAAAAAAAAAAAAGAATAAAAATAAAAACAACAAAAATAGCAATAGCAACGCAAACTTCCATAATAATCCCATTCTCTCTCTCTCTGCAATTTGATCCACTTCAGCTGTTGTGCTGTTTTAGTGGTTCTTGTCATTCGAGCGATATCAGTTGACATTCAATCAGCCGCCAGCCCTATATAGAAACAAAATTTTCAACCAAATTGAAGTAGATCTCAAAATTGTTTTTTAAAAAGTTCCAACATTTTTCAAAAAAAAAAAAAAAATTATAAACTTTATCTAGCGGAAACTGTTGTGGTTAAGGTGGCTCCGAAATTTTTCTGATTTGATTTTGAAACCTTGACAAAAATGCCTACCATATCGGTTTATTTTGATTTAGTAAGCTAATCGAGTGAATAAATTAAATATGCGTTGTTGTTGTTATTTTGTACCCTTCCTTTATCACCCCATTTGACTAATTAATCAATCAATCGTTAAAGGTTAAATTAATGCCGGCATGCAGCGGGGGTGAACATATCGGGAGACACAAGCAAACATTATCTACAATTTTATAACTTAGTGCGGAAAAAAAAAAGAAAACAAAAGACAAACATAGTGAAAATGAAATGAAAATAAATGTGCATGTTCATCAGAACTGCAGAACTGAAACAAATGCACTCAAACTTGAGCTGGACTTGAGTGAAAATCGCAACAAAAACCATCCGGAGGCAAAGTTTAATCCAGATGAATGGAATAACAGCAAAATGTGTGATACAATTAATTTGACAAGCTGGAATTAAAAAGACCATTTAAGGTGAGTGGAATTGATTGTTTGTTTTTTTAAACAATACTTTTAGACATTTATACTCAAAAAAAAACTATTTTGTAGCTAAAGAGCAAATGCGACTATAAGGCCCTTTATGATATTTTTTACGTTCTTACTTAATTTTGAAAAAAAAAAAAAATATAACTGCCTTTACAAAATATGTTCTCCACAGTTATGACAAGGCATTAAGACACTCTTTGGCTTTTACAAAAAAGACCAGCCCTTGCTTCTGAAATGTATCCAAATAGGTTTTGAGGGACTTGTAGCATAGTCCGATGGAGTGAAAGTGGGAGGTGAAATAAAACGCATGACTGGAAAGTATGTAAATACTTTCATTCAAGCATCCTGAAGTGTCAAAAATTTTACAGTATTGTACGGATATAAGAAAAACATGTCAAGTTAGCATTATCACTTATAAATTTTATGAGTGTAATAATTGGATTAATTGTCGTTAATATCTATCGCGTGAAAGCAAAAAATTAGTAACGCTTGAATTTTTTTAATATCTGCTGGTAATGCTGAATTTGCCTATAAGAAACTGTTTCTCAAAATACCGTGATTTTTCCTTGAATTTCTCTTAGAAATTTAACGTTTATGAGAAACGTAAGATACTAGTTTTGTGCACAAATTTTAATTTTAAGAAAAATATACGTAATAGAAATTTACCTATTTATTTACATGTGGAAACCTCTTCAATGACAGCTGTCAAATAAAATGTCATCTACAGTTTGTTAAGCCCGCTAATACTCTTTCAATATTCTGACTTGAGTTTGATGTGAATTTATTTCTTTTGATGGAAATATTACATTTTCTTCCTTTCATTTGTGTTTCTTATTAAATAATGATTTTTCTTGTATCCGTTATTGGTATGTAGACCAAACTCGGATGTAAGAAACAAATTTTAAGGATTTTCCGTTTTTATAATACTCGTATTGCACTGTGGTTGGCGATAATTTTTAAAAATATGTATAGTAAAATATTAATAGAAACTTTTTACTATTTATAATCAATAGTAAAATGACTATTTAATATTTTCCAATATTTTGCAAATGTATCGACATCCATGTTTATATGACTACAGTACAATACTAGTATTAAAAAATCTGAAAATCCAAAAAAAATTTTTCTTATATGTATGCGAGTTTGTCGAACATACGACAGTAGTTATGATTTAAATTAAATTTGTGGAGCTTGTTTGAATTTTGCTTTAAGTAATATCCGCCCACTGCCACACCCACGTTGACTTATTTCCATGAACCCATTCGAGATAGACACACCAGACAAGCAATTCCCTTTGATATTCACCAAACGCAGTTGAAGAAAGTTGGTGTAATCATTTTTGAGAATGCAGAAAGATAATTGGGATCAATAATTCTTCAGGTCTGCATTTTTCTGACGCAGTTATATGTTACAGAGATGCTTTTACTCTGGGCCTTACCAACAATCAAATTAAGAGACGACTTTAATATTTGAGCGAAATGAAGCATTATTTAATGGACTCTATATATCTGACCGTATATGCTGGATTTTATTTTTTAGGTTCCGTACAATAATTGGTTCATAATTTAGAGTTCACATAAATATTAAGTTCATAACATGTATGGTTAACTTTATACAGCTCTTTAAATAATGGTCCATTTTGCTCAAATATTAAAGTCGTCTCTTAATTTGATTGTTGGTACGGCCCTCAGTCTGAATAATTAAATAATACTTGCAAATCGCTTATGATAGGAACACATAGTTCCAAAGAATTTTTCGGTGCTTTCCTTTGCATGGAAACTACCGTGTTTATCTAGAGTATTTGGGTCGAAATTCTCTCGAATATAAAGTAGATATTGAACTATTGCAATTTTTTTAAAAACCTCACTTTAAAGTGGAGGAGAATCAATCGTAATTGGCTTCTTGAGCGAAAACTTCAGACGACGAAGCAGAAATACCCGAGACTGGCAGAACATCAACTTTGACATAGAACAGATTTTTTTTATACAAAAACCCAATAACTCCTACTTTCAAAAAAGGAAAAAAACCACTGAGATTTTAAACAGCTGACAAAACAGAATGGGCGATCGTAGTTTCTTCCCAATGCTCGAAACTATGACTTCGTCTAATCAAACTTTGAGAGATGGTTTCTGGAATATCAGTTCTAAAAAATTCATTTAGTTTAGGTTAGGTAATGGTTGAACAAAAATTCCAAAAATTATTATTTTTGATACCCCCCTTGGAACCATTCTTTTTTTGTTTTTGATTGTCTTAAAAACGGTACGACCGATTTTGATCATTTTTTTATGTTAAGGCTGTCCAGCAGTTTCAATATTATTGTGTATTCAAATTTTCAAAAAAAATTGTTTTTGAATTTTTGGAAAAAAATTTCAAATTTTTTTTTTTTGAAAACCCAATATTTCAAAAAACCCATGCTCGATTTTTTTGAGATTGATAAATAAAAGTTTCTTAATACAATCTAGAAGATATGAGAAAAAAGGAATTATTTTACCTAAAAATAACGGTAGGTACCCTCCATACAAATGTTAAAAAATGGTTTCCGAAAACCGTATTTTTCTCGAAAACGCTTCCAAGAATTTTGCTAAATTTTTTTTCTTTCGATTAATTCTTACGATCTATAATTTAATAAAAAAAAATTGAAAAGAAGATATTACTGAATGTACTTACCATAGAACGATTTTTTCGAATTTTGAATTTATCATTATCGGCATAACGGATTTTAATTAATTTTTTTTTATAAAAAAGCTCCTAAGAAATTTAAAAAACATTGCATTTCAAAACTTAAAGAAAAATATTTTTTCAATTTTTTTAATTTTTGGAAAATTTGATATCTCGAAAACGGCAGAATATTTTTCTTGGAAATTTAATTCTCATTCGTACAATAATAAAAACTTAAAGTTGGCGTGCCAAATTTTTTTCTTAAAATTTTTTTACATAAAAGCTTATTTTTTTAAGGAACCACTACAACGACTTATAACTTTTGTTCTTGCATAAATTAATATTTGTAGCATTCTGTTTTTATCTCTTACTTCTAAGAGAATTTAAAAAATTCATTTTATCCTTATGAACAGTTTTCTTTAATAACATTCATTTTTAAAATTCCTAGTCTATTACATAGAAGCAAGTTTGTGTGACCCAGTCGTGCATTTTATTTTAGTATAGTTTTGGTTCGACTACAAGCTGAAACTTAGGCAAAAATTTTCGACAAACAAAAAATATTAACGTGGATAACTATACTGCCAGACTACTTTGTTTCCCTTGGAGCAAGCCGTAAACTAACCAAGCTGTTAATCCCCCTGCCAATTGCTTTGGTGTAAACACACAAGGTTTGCTTTGTACTTGTCAAAAAAGCCATTGAATGAAATTTTTGGAAGCGAATGTCTATAAAATGTCTGAAGAATCCAAATGAATCCGAGAGCGCACATGGTCTTCGTTACTTCTATAAAACAAGAACACAAAACACAACCCAAAAGAATGGAATTTTACAGTGCTAAATGCAATTTTCCATTATTTGACGTTTAACATGCGTTACTTTAATAGAATCATTTTTGGCGGTATTGATTTTTGAGCCGAATGGTGAAGCTCTCTCCAAATCAATTGGCTTTAGTAGAACATTCGATTCGGCTTTCGTAATGAAGGCCTAGCTCTGCATTAAGAAAAAAGAATTCTGTTAATTTCCTTAACGACTTAGATGATAATAAACAGTCGGTCTTTCTCTATGTTCACCAACTGCAGCCAAACAACTTTTATTAAGAAGGGATTCTAGAATGTTTTCTTTTCTACCGGAGGAGATGGAAGGTCGTAAACTCCACGCACCACTTAAAAGAAGTCTAGGGAATTCTGTAGCTCTAGCGCACAAAAGTTGTTGTTTTATTCAAATATTATCAATTTTAATTTTAGGTACGCAGCATGGACTGCATTTCTATGATTTTAATTTACATACACAAATCTGGAAGATCGTAAAATTCTGGTTCTACAAATTCTGATGAGCTGGATTAACTAGGTTCTTCTTCTAACAATATTGCATTATCATTTCCATCTAAATAAAATTCTAATAAAATGGGTTTAGACAAAAAAAAAAGGTGACATGATATTCTAACGCGAGGATGCATTATTTGCATACCCCCTCTTAAGGCTTAACTTTTAACAGCGCCTTAATTATCTCTATCCCAAAAAAAAAAAAAATCTACCTGTTGGATCACTTGTGCAAATATTGTTCACAGCATTTTTATGCTATGTATACGTCGATTATATAATAATCAGCCTTACAGGGTGTCCATTGATTCGTGCGTAATTCTTGATTATGTTTTAAGAAAAAAAATCATTTAACAGTGAGTGCCGGTATCCAGTTTTTATATCGGGGATTTAAGAAAAGGCTTACTTTGGTGTACCCTGAGCCATGTTAAAGACAATTGCGGTATTAGTACTAATGGCCTTTATTTTTAGAAGAAATACCAGCCTTTGTTATTTGATATCTTATCTAGGTCTTGAGATAGCCAGTTTCTTTTTTGACATTTGGCTCAATTTTCTTCAGAAAATTCGTTTCACTATTTTTTCTTGAATGGACGTACTAATAATAAAAATAAAACTCAATGACAAGTTTGCGGAAAAACTCATAGATTTTATGATACTTGAGAAAAAAAAAATAAAGGGCTAAATAAAATTTCAATCATTAGTACTAACAGCGCAATTACCGTTAAAATTGCTCAAGGGTACGCCAAATCCCCGATGTATGATAATACAAATTAGAGATGCGCCCTTACTGTAACAAGATTTTTTTCTTAGAAAATAACCACGCCCAAAAATAGAATGCACGAATTAAGGGGCACCCTGTATATATAGGCCAGACGTATGTTCTATTGTTGCCTGAATTTCAAACTTGTCCAAAAGTCCTAGGATTTAGTATAAGATCAACTTAGTGTATTGATATAAAACAGTATTTACCTCGTCTGTTGCATTTAAAAACCTTTGTGTACTTAAATTGTTCTACGAAATAAAAAATAAAATAACAACAAATATATACATAACTTCACAATCAGTATCTAGGAGATAGATTTTCCCGTATCTCTGTCTCATATCGAATTCGATTATTTTTTTTTTATTTTAGTCGTAGGTGATTGAACGGAATATAAGGAACGGACACGTCGCGTCTTCGATTAATAAATTTACAGATTTTATTTATAATAGACACGAGTTAAGGTTTAATGGCCTCAGATTTTTGAATAAAATTGAACCAGAAAAATCATTTGAGGGCAAGGTTTCGAGTTCATTACAGAAACTTAACTGCCGTTAGTATGTTATAGGGCCTTACCAACAATCAAATTAAGAGACAAGGAGATTGCAGAGCTGCAGAAGGACGGCGCACTGTGGTCCAAAATGACTTTTTTCGTTGCAAAAATCATAACTTTTGAATACGTGAAGCTATCGCAACAATTTTTTTTTTCCCTTAAAGGTAATTTCCAAGGCTATACAAATTGTGAATTTTAAGAAAATTACTTTACAGGGTGTTTCAGAATAATTGGTTGATGTAAGATTTTCTTAGAAAAAGGAGTTAACAGAATAAAGTCTGAAAGTAAACCTTTTAAAAACAGTCCTAAGTTTTTAAAACTTTGTAAAATAAAAGTTTTTGACTATTCAAGTGAATTTATAACAACAGTGGATGCTTAAAGTTAACGCACCAATTTCAGAAATATTTTTTAAGGAGTATTATAAAACAGTATTTATTCACATGTTGTGGGGCATCAGTTTATTCTTTAAACTGTGTGACTTATATATTTTATATGAAACAGTGTAGGAAAAAAGTAACCGGACGAAAAAAAATTAAAAAAAAAATCAAATAGAATATAAAATTTATATTAACAAAATAAAATAGAATACTTTATAAATATTTGTTTACAATTAACTACTATAGATCTAATTTTCAGAAAAAATATTCATCGGCATCGTGATCATTTTCAACAATTAATAGACCTATTAGTTCTGGGCAGTATAACTCTTTTTCAGCTCTTTTTTTTGATCTAACGTGTCTTAAAGATGAAACAAGGATATGTGATAATATAGCTAGCATATTAAATAAATCTTCATTTTGTCGTTTCCGTGAGACTTTGCATGTATTTGAGTATCGATATCGCTTGTAGTCCTTATTCCTTGATTCCTGTGCTTCTTCTGAAAGCTCCCCGATTGGCAAAATTTGATGTCTTATAAGTTCCCCTCCATGGTCCAAAATTTTGTGCAGAGTTGGTGTCAGGAGTTTGTAGCTGTACTTGGCTTTTAAAAGATCCGAAGTGGCTTTGGTATACTCGTTGAATTTATCTACATTATTAGATTCTTTAGATGACAGCGCATTTAAAATAACTTGCAGTTTCTTTATAAGATCCTTGTCTACTCGGGTTATAGCTGACGTAACTTCTGGATTTTCAAAAAATCTTCGTGAAGTGTTTCCATCATTTGTGTTACCGAATCCTTGTTTTGGAGTATCAATGATTAACCCGAGTTGTTCCCTAAATTCCTTTTGAATATCCGCTTTTCTTCTTCTTTCGGTTTCCTTCTTGTCGGTTGTCTCATCTTCTTGGTATAGTCCATAAGCTAGTTTAAGAACGAACTCCATACATCTTATTCTAGCGTGTAATGGTGGAATTCCAAATTCGTAGTACCTCTCATCTGCTTCGGCTGAATCGTCTTCTTTTGGAAAATTTTTTAGTGTCCTTTTGCAAATTGGACATGACAATGTTGATTTGACTGACTCCTTTGCATATTTAAAAAGAATCGGTCTGCAAAAGTGAACTGATGACGGCCTTGGATTTTTCCAATATTCGGTTGATTCACCTTTTATACGAAGTGGAACAAGTGATGCCATGAACATGTTCGCATCAGATATTACCTGGCCATCTTCTGAAACTATTGTTTGCTTATATGCACTTTGTCCGGAAGATCCATCGCATCCCCATTTGCTCATCACAGTAAGATTTGTTGGAAGTAAAAGAAGATCCTGATTGACTAGGCTATTTAAAATCCTCTTTGCTGTTTGGTCCACCAAATCTTGGAGATTCACTTCAACAGAAGTTTCTGTTACTATCAAATTTGATGGAGTTGCTTGTATTTTAGCTTCCATTAATAAATTGTACCTCGGTAACACATCAACGTTATTGCTTTCTTAATGATTTTCTCATCAAATTATATTTTTCTTTAGAAAGCCCCATATCCAAGAACAAGCTAGCGCAGTGGGACCATCGTATTTTATTGGATCCCTTTGAGGTGTGGGAATACTCTCCTTTATCCGTTGCACTCGCAATGGGTTTGCATTAAAAACTGCTTTTGTGATATCCGCTTTTATCTTTTCGTGTTCCTTTTTATATTTTATACTCAGAGCTGTGGAAACATTTTCAGTCGAAATATGGCCCGTAGTTTCCAATAGTTTCCTCCTTTTGGTATATACTGAACATGTATCTAAGGATTTCGAAGGCCTTCCTCTTGATGTACTTGGCACGTCGCTGTCTTCAATTTCATTACAGTGGATTGTAAATGTTCCATTCAAAAATTCTTCATATTTTGAGAGAAATCTTGTTTTAACTCTAAAACAGTCAATCCATTTTTTTTTTTAAATAATGCGTATAATCTTTGGAGTTTCTTTTTCGTTTCATCGTTGTCACTTATATCTTCGTATTGGTTTTGGATCAGAATTACAAATTCTTCAGAATTCGAAACATTGATAAAATGTTCAAAAATTGTTCTGTTTGAAATATTCATATTGATATTTAATTTGCAAACTCCACTTGTCAGTAAAGCCTCTTGAAAACTAACAACATAATCCATTGTCATAATTTATATATACCTCCATATTGTATATGCACAAGGATTATTTTACCTGTGAAATTTAAGCTTTACAATATTGGGTATCGGAAGAAAATTATTATTCCTACCTGTTTTATTAGATCATAAAATAATAATCCAAAATTAAATAATTCTTTCAACTTTGTATATGGAGTAGGCAATAAAGCTATTAATCCTTTTCTTTTGGCAAGTTAATCTATGTTTAGGTACTATTAGAAAAAGATCAATTTAAGTTAAGGGGAATTTATTCAAAGAGGGTCGTTAAAGTGGGCGGATTAAAAAATTTAATGTTCAATAAAGTAATCAATAGTTTGTGTACAATATTTTATATTTTTTTTAAATAATAGTTGGCATTTGTATAAAAAGGGCGTAGAAGTGGGCGATTTTTTTTTGACAGAATCAAGATAGTAATAAAACGATTTTTAATTAAAAAGAAAATTTCACGTTCTTAACTATTAATTAATAGAATAATTGAAATTTTCCATAAGGGAATTCGCTTTTAAGACCAAAAGGTCAGCACTACTGGGAACACGACCTTTTTTTAAACAAATTACAATATCTCTGAAGGTTGCAAATAGTTGCAGCTACAATTTTGCATATGGCTTAAGAAATAGTTAGGGTAAACTATCATGGTCAATTTTCCGCGCGAACTCGCGAGTATTTTTTTGTAGCTCTATTCAAACCGAAAAAATCTGCTAAAAAAGGGTGTTTTTTGTTTTATTTATTAAAAATATTAAATATTTTTTTATTTTTTTTTTAATTAAAATTTTGATTTACGCACAAATAATAAAACTAGAATAAACTATAGAAAATTAATATTTTACATTTAATATACCAAAATGTCAAATACGAAAACAAAGAAGTTAGTTTTTTCTGTTTTTTTTTAACTCTAGAACGAAATTGACCAACTTTGAAAAGCTCTATAAGTCAAACTAGTTAGCGGAAAATTTTTTTGTTTGCTGTTTTTGAAGCTCCGTTTATATTTCTATTAGAAATAAAAGACAAAACTTTAAAAATAAAACATCGAAATTAGTATTTTTGCCACGAAATTTCCCTTTTTGGACCACAGTGCGGCGTAGTTCATTTATCTAAGCGTGTATGTATGTATGGTCATTTATTTGAGTTGGAAGGAAGTTGATTTAATTTTTATTGTTAAGTCAAATATTTTAAAAGCTTTGTTTAATGGATTTTTTGAGTTTTTGATAAGAGATTGTGATAAGTTGTTTGCATTTTAGTTGACTCAAAGCAAATTGCTACTTCTGATTGTGCGTGTTTGTGATGCGTCACGAGTTACGATATTCTGCACAAGTTTCTTCTGAATAAGCTAGATTGTTGACACGTTAACAGAATGAGTGGACATGTTCGACGTCTTAGAATTACTTTTGTAAATTGTCAATTTTTGGTAGACTAACGTTAGAAAGGCTAACACGACACGTAATCAATTGAGACTTTTTTTATATCCTAAATTAATGTAAGTTAAATTATTTGTGTGACACGTTATTAGAGTTATTCATCCTTATAATGGATTTCTATCTAATTCATTAATGCTTTTGTATTTTTTGTTCTTGAAGTTTGAGATGAACGATAGACAATAAGCAATCAATTTGTTTTAACATTTTATATTCTTAAAGAATTCCTAAAAATACGGCGAGCTCTCAGAGTTTTGTGCTTCTTAACTTTACATATTTTTTGCAAACATTTTGTACAAAAATTAAATTTTTTAGTTTCAATTTATTATTTTTTGATATTCACACGATAAAAACTGGAAAAAGTCTAACACAAGACATTGGTTGAAATTTTGTCATTTTTATTCTAAGTAACAAAACTGAGTCCAGTTAGTGTTTTTTAATATTTTGAATCTTATATTAATGTGAAATATAATTATAACTACACAAAGTATGTAGAAAAGTAGAAAATAGTTTTTTTTTAAATTGATTTAGATCCTGAAAAAATTTCAAATAATATAAAAAATTCTTCAGCATCCCAAATAAATTTAAAAAAATTTGTAAGGAGTTTTAATTTCACTTGAAATGCAAGGTTGCAAAAGCTTAAGTCACTTGTTAGCTTAAGCTTGGCTTTAATTCACAAGCTAGTAAGTGACTTATGAATTAAAAACAATATAATTCAGCAGCTAGGAACTGACTTATGAATTTAAAAAAAATTAATTCACAAGTCAGTTGGTGACTTGTGAATAATTCAGAACCTACTATGTAAGTGACTTATGAATTAAAAAAAATTAAGTCATGGGCAAGTAAGTGACCTACGAATTAAAAAATTTTAATTCCCAACCTACTAAGTGACTTAGGAATTAAAAAAATTCAAATCAAATCATTAGCAAGTAAGTGACTTATGAATTTAAAAAATTTAATTCAAAACCAACTTAGTGACTTATGATTTAAAAAAAAAAATTAATTCATAAGTTAATAAATAAATGCTGATTAGAAACATTATGAAATGGATAATTTATAAGCTATAGCGTGATAATCTTATGATTTAAAAACTAGATTTGAAAGCTAAAAAGATATTCAAAATTAAAAATTAAAATTAAATGTTATACTTACTGAGTAGGTACCAAAAGTTTCGAAGTGCTTAATTAAGAAAACGGAATGTTTTTTTTTTTAAATTTTATTGAGAATACATATTGAATTAGTTTCAGGTACTTGAAACAATTTTACAAAACAATATTAAATAATCAAATCATGTAAAATATGAAGCCCAAAAAATTTAAAGGCATACGCATAAAAAAATGCACTCACGAAATTTATGTTATGATAACCCATCATTTGCTCAACACAAAGATTTTATCAATATTGCTTTTTATTTAATTGGATGATAGGGACTGCATAAACGGCAATAATTATGTAGTCAAAATAAGCTTAAAAATTTCCAATCTACCAACTAACTTATGAATTAAATTTTTTTTAATTCACAAGTCACCAACTTGACTTGTGAATAAAATTTTTTTTAATTCATAAGTCACTTACTCCCTGATGACTTGATTTTTTTTAATTCATAAGTCACTTGGTAGGTGGTGAATTAATTTTTTTTATTCATAATCACTTAGTAGCTTAGGATTAAATTTTTTTTAATTCATAAGTCACTTTGGGGTTGTGAATTAAATTTTTTTTAATTCATAAGTCACCAAATATCTTATGAATTAAATTTTTTTAATTCACAAGTCATCTATAGACTTATGACTTAAGGATTTTTTAATTCAAAAATTCGCAACCCTGTTGAAATGTTTAACAGAGTTTTAGGGTTAGGAGAAGATTTTTAATTGCGACTTACATATATGTACTATAAGACAAGTAATTCAATCGTAAAAAAAAATCAAACTCGAGATTTTGATCAAAGTTGAAATTACGATGATAGCGAAGACGAAAAAAGTGGGTACCGAAATTCTGTCTGTCTGTTCTACTACAGCTTAAACGGCTCGGCTGATTTTTGTCAAACTTGGTAGATATCGTTTTGAAATGTTTACCCCTACACGTTTTTTTCTTTTATAAATATATTTTTTTTAAAACTGTCAAACAAATTTAAAAAAAAAATCAAAAATTTTCATTTAGTTAAAGCTAGGTAGATAATGGTTTAAACGAATTTTCTAAAAAATGGTTATTTTTGGTACTCCCCTTGGAACCATTTTTTTTCTGTTTCTGATTTTCTCACAAACGGTACAACTGATTTTGATCAGTTTTTTTTTACGGTCTATAATTTAAGAAAAAAAAATTGAAATTAAGATATTACTGACTGTACCCAACATAGAACCATTTTTTTCGAATTTTGAATTTCTTATTATCGGCACAACAGATTTTAATGAAATTTTTTTGTAGAGATGCTTATATAAAAATTAAAAAAAACATTGCATTTCAAGACTTAAAAAAAATATATTTTCTGAAATTTAAAAAAAAATCTAATTTTTTTCAGAAAATTCGATATTTCAAAAACGACTCAATATTTTTTCGGAAATTTTAATTTTAATCGTGCAGTAATAAAAACTTTAAGCTGGCGTACAAACATTTTTTCTTAAAATGTTTTAAAAATTTTGTATATAAAAGCTTTTTTTTTTCAAGAAACCACTACAACGACTTTTAATTTTTGTTCTTGCATTAACTAATATTTGATTGAATCACATGGCATTCTGTTTTAAGCTCCAACTACTAAAGGAGTTGTTTTAGTTATTTAAAAAATTAATTTTATGCTTATGAACAGTTTTTCTATCATAACATTCATTTTTGAAATTCTTCGTCTTTTACAAAAGAGCAAGTTCGTGCGACTCAGTCGTGTACATTATTTTGTAAATGCAATATTATTGAAATTGTGTATAGCTACATAAGTGCTTAGTTGAAAAAATCGACTAAATCGTTTTCGAAATAACCAATGTTTTTTAGAAAATACTATTTAAACTTAACAATAGAGTTTAAAAAAGTTTCGGTTGGTAGCGGTTGGTTCTTTTTAAACAGACATCTGTGTTTTGTATGACAAATCACTAAGTAAGCTTAAAGCGGCTGCGAATCGTCAAATTTCATTTTCAAAATCGAAAAGTTCGAAAAACGTTGCGCACATTACGGGCTCTCCTTAGAGAAGAGTTTTTTTTTTAGATTTTTTAGGTGACATGTCGATTAGAGAACGACACGTTTATCTCACACATTACGTGGTGACGTGAAATGGCTGAAATTCTAAATATTTGCGGCTTTAAAATTCTGTCTCTGGGGCTTGCTTAGATCGCAGGTCAATGAAAATGTACCAAAAATTGATGACTATGCGACAGAGTCACCCTGGACCTTCCTAATATGTGTCATTATTTGCATCAAATTAATTCCATACCAGAGAGTTCTCTTTGAACGACAATTTATTTATTATTATGTTTGTATATAATTTATAATTTGGAGAAGTTCAAATAACTTTTAACATGTACATAATGTAGATAAAGTAAATGTAAAATCTCGCATTGAAATAAAACATGTACTAGTTAGTGCGATCCATATAAATATTTCATTTATGTGCGAGATTCCAATTTGCAAGATTATAATATAGTTAATGAAATTTAAATCATGCAAATTTAAGTGATGCAAATTAGTTTATTTAATTTATGTAACGAAATTCCAATGGAAAGTACCTACCGCAAGCTCGTAAAAATTTTTAAATAGAAAAGTAAAACAAAAAAATATGTAAATATTTAAATAACTAAAAAACAGTTTTAAGTTGCTTGTTTTTTTTTTTTTTTTTTTTTTAGGAGGTTTATAACTATTATTATTCTTTCAAAAATGCTACCCACATAGAATTTTAGCATAAAATTAATTAATAAAGATTGTTACACTATCGGAGGTCTGGCGGTCATTGTCCTATCTTAACGAAAACATTTTTAAGGAGTGAGTATCACTTGTCGTGAAAAAATTATTTTTGTATTAAATTATTAAACTCCACCTAAAATTGTCTACACCACGCACACAGGCATGGTTGCGAATTGTAAGTCAATAATTTTGTTCTCCGCCACCAAATTTTTAATTTTAACAAAACTTCAATATGCGAGATTTGGATATTGTGAAAATTTGATAATACGAGATTTCGTTTTGAGACATTTTTGAAACTAGATTTGCATCATGCCCAACTGAAAACATCTGCTTTCGAATATAAATTTTTGGGATTAATGAAACCTAAAGTTAAAAGTTACTTAAAATTTTTGAATATAAATCTTTATAAATTTTCGTAACTTTTTTTTTAAAATTCACTGAAAACTCAAATGCATGAGTGGGTTCCAAAGTATGTAATAATGGGAGAAAATCATGAAATTTAATTTTCAAATTTCTAAAATGACTCCCTACTATACATAGTTTGAGTTAAAACAAAAGAACGCCGTCTTATATTTTTGAAACATTGTTGGACCGTTTTTTTTTTTATTATCTAGTTTTATCACAAAATAGTTTTTTTGTATATAATGGCGCAAAATTTTAAACAGCCTGTTATTAAGGTATTAGTATGATACTACTTAACAATTTGCTAACTTTATAGTAGTTTACTAACTCATTCTTCATTTTAAACATTTTCTAACTAGTATCGTACTAAACAAATTTTCTTTGATGTTTGCAAATGTCAAACAGTCATATGAAGCTAGCACGATAGTAAAAAAATAAAGTAGGTATTCAATGATTTTAACTTTAATAAAAGGGTATAGAAATTATGATGCTATATTTGATTAAAATTTTAAAATTCCTTGTTTTAACCTAGTATCATACTAAAACAGCTTTAGCATCGTACTAATTCAATTAAAATTTTGCGCCAATGTTTCTAAAATGGTTTAATATAATTTTTTGGTATGGAAATTTTAAAAAGAAATTTAAGTTCAAAATCCAAAACATATTTTTTTTTAAATTGCAGTAATAATTATTATTTTTTTTAAATTTAAATCGCTTTAACCGGAATTGAGAAAGTTAAAAATAGAAAAAGAGTTCAATATTAAGTACTACTTCTGATAATAAAGTGGGTACAATTATTCTTTGACATAAGAAAACTTTTTTAAATCTTTTAGATAGAGTCAAAATCGCCAGATGTCAAGTTTCAATAAAATCGACAAAGCCATTTTCGAAATACATAGTAAAGAAAGTTTTTTTTTAGGAAAAAAAAAAATAATTTATTTTTTAAACATCACACAAATTTAATTTTTTTTTGTAAATTTGTTTGTGTAATAAATAAAATAAAATGCACCAGTTGATCACACAAACTTGCTCTTATGCTGAAGAGACTTAGAATTTTAAAATTTAGTGTGTAAGATTAAATTTTTAAATTGGATTTTTTTTTTCAAAAACTCAAATAATATTTATTTGAAAGTGTTGGTATGCAAGGCTATTTAAATATTTTAGAAGCTCTTAGTTTGAGTTAAAAAAAAGAACGCCGTCTTATATTTTTGATAAATATTTTATCAAAATTTTAGGGTCCGTTTTTGAGAACAATTTTAAAAATATTAAACTTTTCAAGCTTTATAGGAGCTTAAATTAAATTAAATTTGGTGGTGCAACAGCTCAAAGTGAAACAGGACCTAGTGACTTACAGCACTCAACCAATCCTGTGTGCGTGCGTGTTACCAGGCCGATTCCGAACGGCTAATGAATGAGCAGCACTTTGCATGACAAGAGATATACTCTTGGAGGATTTATCAATTCCTCGCAAGAGGCAGTACAATCCTGAAAAAAACTTTCTTGCAGCGGCTGAGAATCGAACTCGAGACCTTCCGCATGACAGTTCAACGCACTAACCATTATGCCAAGGGGTACTTAGTATAGAAAAAATTAATCAAAATCAGTTTTAGCGTTATTGATAAGTTCGAAATTCGAAATTTCGAAAAAAAAAATTGTATGAAGTAACCTAATAAACAAAAAATAAATGTGTCGGGAGATAAATTTAAAAATTATGTCTAAAAAGTTTAAGGAAAATCGGGCAAGTAGATTATGCTGTAGACGAACAGACAGACAGAACCGAATAGGCTTAATTCCACAGTGGGGGCCTACCCACACTAACGGAGTCAGATTGAGCGCTGACCACAGCTCTGAGCTAGTACAAGACCAGCCCAGTAACAATTCTGCAAACGTGGAAACCATTTGCTTCCGCGATTTGGGGCAACCACAGCCACTACGATACTCCCACAAGGGGTCCTACCTCATAGATAGTCTGAAGCAGAGGAGCCAAGTGTCTTGCGACACGAGAAACCCCCCTACATCCTGGGCACTATCTCCCGTGGTACCAGAATATAGCTTTCGGTGGAGCTTCGCGAATGTGGAGATCACTTCTAGATGAGTTCCACAAAACTCGAGGCCTAGCAACCTCGGATGTGCACACCCAGTCATCGACCAAGGCAGAAGCCTACCATCGTCGTGCCAAATATGATCAAAATTACGAGTTCGATTTTTTACAAAATCTTAACTTACCATAAAGTACCTAAATATATGTACATATATATATTTATGTATATAACAAGTAAATATTTAAAAAGGCGTGTACATAAAATTGATAAAAATTTAATACATTGATTCCAAAGGAAAGTAGGTATCTTATCTACCATTAACAACAATTTTCCAGAACGAAAATTTCACCAAAAGCTTGCTTTTGAAAACAGCAATTTTATAAATGAGAACTTGTGGCACGATTTTGAGAAAAATGCGATCTTAATAACTGAAAAATGTTGATATACATTATATAAATAGTATTGTAAGGAATTTGTTTTTTACTTAAACTAATTTTTTTTTAAATATCCAATTTATTGCCTAAGAGGTATGGCCTCTTTCGCATAAAACCGTTTTTGTAAAAAAAATTGAAATAGAATATTGTAGGTTCCAAAATTTTCGAAAAACAAAAATTAAATAAAAATATTTTCATAAACAAAAAATGATCTGTTCTATTATTTAAATTTAAAATGTTGATTTTTATTATTAAAGTGATAAGATGTTTTTGTTTGTTATTATGTTCTGAAATGTTGCCTTAAAATTGCATTTTGGTTTATGATAGTCTTTTCAATTTCACGTGTCGAAAAGACGGATATCACATTTTCTTTTCATTATGCAGAAATGGTGAAGTGAACAAGTTTGGGTTTACTTGCAGTTTTTTTTTTTTTTTTTTTTTTTGAATATTTGAGTTAGACAGACGTATTTAATGTTGGCAAATGTCAATTAGCGTCAATTAAAGTAACTCATAAAAGGTTTCAGGAATTGAACATCTACTTACAAAAAATAAGAAGTTTTTTATAACATTTGTATGTGTCAGAGAACTCCTATACCTAATCCTTCCAAACTCATATAAATCTAAAAAAAAAAAAAAAAAAACAAGAAAGCCATAAAACGTAATTCAAATAAATACATTCAAAAACAATCTCCCAGAAAAAATATGACAGTAAACACAGATTACCGATTGTTTGGAAGGCCAGCTACTGATGGTGAGAAAATTTAAGTTTTTTTTTTAATTCTTGATTTAAATACGTACGTTCTCCTACTCGTATTTCAGGCTATAGGGCGCTTACCGATCGTCGATCTCTAGTCTGCCCGATAGTTGGCCTTGTCGTTGGATTATTCTTTGCGGAATTGTTCCTCTTATCTACACCGCGACGTCCAGAGTGGATGCCATGTGTTGGACATGAAATTGGCAACATCAATGATCCGCATAATAGTCATGATTTGCTCGAGGAAGCAGGACCCGAGGCCGAAATAGGTTCACATACACATTCCAATGAGAACAATTCCATAGCCAATCAGCTGTACAATGAGGTGCGTGTTCTGTGTTGGGTCATGACCCAACCGGACAATCATCAAAAGAAGGCAAAGCATGTCCAACGGACATGGGGCAACAGATGTAATAAGGTTGTGTTTATGAGTTCCAAGGAAGATCCGGAACTAGGGGCTGTAGCTCTGCCCGTTGGCGAAGGACGTAACAATCTATGGGCAAAGACCAAAGAAGCCTTCAAGTATGTCTATGAAAACCATTTCGATGAAGCTGATTGGTTTATGAAGGCCGACGACGACACCTATGTGATTGTTGAAAATCTACGACACATGCTGTATCCATACTCTCCAGAGGATCCGATATACTTTGATTGCAAATTTAAGCCTTATGTTAAGCAGGTTTGTCTTATTTTTATTAAGCCACTTTTTTTTTTGTTAAAAAAATAATCTTTCTTCAAGGGTTATATGTCTGGTGGAGCCGGTTATGTTCTAAGCAAAGAAGCTCTACGGCTTTTCGTGGAGAAGGCTCTTGTAGATCCCGCACTGTGTAAACCTGATAATAAAGGTGCTGAAGACGTTGAGATGGGTATATGTATGCAGAATGTTGGTGTTTTTGCTGGTGATTCACGAGATACAAAAAATCGGGGGAGATTCTTTCCATTTCTACCGGAGCATCATTTGATACCGGGATATGTGGATAAAAGTTGTTGGTACTGGCAATATATTTTCTATGAGACTGATGAGGTATGTTGTTTAAAAATTAATTTCTTGCTTATCTTCGCATTTCTATTTTAATTCAAATTTAAATCTTAGTCAAGTAATGGGTATTCAAATTGGGGTGTTTACAAAACAAAAAGTTGCATTCTTCAAAATTATGTGAAAACCAACACTTCATATTATTCACAGATCCGACTCATGTGTTTAAGCTTTTCACAATTGGGAAGCCCTTTTTCATTCAACAAATTTCTTGCTTGACATGTTATTCTTGTTTCATGGTGCATGATTATCGCACATATACATAGATCTCTATAATCCTCCTTCTCTTACGGTAACCCTTATGGTTTTCTATCGACTTCTTTCACCTTCATGCTGGTATTCAAGGCTTGCAATAAAAAGCAGAGGCCTCAAGACTCCTCCTTGTGGTACATCTACTGCAACTTGGAATTCTTCGGTGACACAAGCTTGACACCTTACTCTTGCTGCCTGAACCATTATTATACGCATATTGATTTCTGAAACGATTCTTGTCTAAGGGCCACCCTTATTTGACCTCATGGTTATCTCTCGAATGCCAAAGACAATCAGAACGATATGCAGAACCTCTTAGAAATTGAGTCGCAGTTGGCTGAGCAATACTTTCTCAACCATCTTCATAGCATGAGATATCAGAGTAGCAGAACAATATTATATCAAAGCTTGTACATTGGCATTAATGTGGCATGCGATCAACAAGAATCATGAGCCATTTGAATCCCAGTCGTCTCCCACCTTTTTCCAAAAACTCAGATGGTATCTCGTCTGAGCCGCCCTGGGCTTGGCTTTTTGCTGTTTTAAATCGCCTAACTAACTGCTTTAATTGTGATCTTAATTGCCTTCCAGAAAAAGCTATACTTAAGCATTGTTAATGGCGTTTTTGTCCTGATCATTTCTTTCTCTTTGAGCTAATTTTTAAAAGGGCTAGATATTGAGCGCACTTATTTGCGTCTTTCACTTTTTTCCCTGTGAACCTTATTTAAACTTGGAATTTTCAAGATCAACTCTTATGTATCCAATCATTCTAGAATCATTATTTTATTATATCATAACCTACTAAACATTGCCTTTTAATTAACTTTAATTCTATTTTCCAGGGACTCGACTGTTGTTCGGACAATGCTGTATCCTTTCACTACGTCTCACCAGATCAAATGTACGTCCTCGACTATCTAATATACCATCTCCGACCGTATGGTATAGTTTTTAACCCAGATGTCCTACCACCAAAGATCTCAAAAGAGGAATACTTAGCCAAGGAAAGATTATACCTAAAACTGAAGTTCAATCAACAAAACAGTAGTTTGAAATAGCAAAAAAAAAAAAAAACCTGAAACTCATTCATAAAAGCATTGCAAAGACGATCACTATCATGTGTTCACTTAGTAAAAAAAAGGGATTCATTTAAATGGAGAAACCTTTAAGAAAAAGACATGTTTTTGTAAATCATAAATTACAAAACTTTTTAAATGACTTAAAAATCAAAGACTTGAATTTAAAAGAAATTTTTAATTAAGAGAAATGTAAAACTAATTAAAATTGAAAATATTCCCTTGAACATTCGCTTCCACAAATAGATCATTATTCTTAAAATTGAAAAAAAGGATTTTAAAATGTTGTCCCAATTTTAAATACTTAAGTTCAACTTAAACGCTTAGGTATGTGCCCATTTTTCTCCGCAAAAAACTGTCACAAAAGTGAGTTTTGTTGAATTCAAATATACAAAAATATATTTTTGCTTAAAATAAAAAAAAAAAAACTATTTGGAAAACCTGCTTAAATCGTAAATCTTAAATTGATTAAAAAATATATAAATACCTAAATAAAATAAATAATATTTCCATTGGTTTGCCATTTTAAAACTATTTTTTTTTAAACTTTACTAAAATTTAAATATTATAAATAAATTTATCTTCTAAGTTTGACTGTATATTTTTGCACTATTGTATTTTTGCTTTCGTAATTGGTAATAATTAATTTGTATTATAAATGTGTTGATAAAAGAAGAAAAAAAATAATTATAAATAAGGTTCTTGTATAGTTCTGTATACCAAAGAATACAAAATGAAAATGAATAAAAAAAAAATAATTTAAAAAATACGAATTATGTATATAATAATATTTTTAAGTAAACAAATTATTTAGTTATATTTATAAGTAAAATTATTTTTATTTTAAATACAAATGCCACAATATTTTATAAAAATTAATTTTAAATACTCGTAGGTTATTAAGAATTTAATTGAATAATGAAAAATGTCTGTGAATTCAACAAACAACCTATACACAAATGAGCTTTTTTTGTAATTTCTATGTAGATATTGACTTGTTATAGGATTTATTGAAGAAATTTACTTTACATAATTTTCCTTTTAAAGCCTTTTTTCTTCTTTTGTCACGGATCGATGAATTTAGACTCTGACACAGGAGCTTAAATAACAATCTAAAATATCAAAATTTGAAATGGAAAATTTCGTATAAATCGAAGATAGTCCTTGACATATGATCGAACGGGTGGTATTTTTTCTGAGAAGAGATCTTTAACCCTACACTGTGATGACTTCACTTTCGCTTTGTATCAAGAAAAGTAGGAATCGGCGGGCAAACGTTACACGGGAAACTGTGATACGGGATATCGTTTTACGGGAAAACGAGTTACGGGAAAATGATTTTCGGGCAAACGTTACACAGGAAAACGTGACGCGGGAAATCGTTTTGCGGGAAAACGTAGCCAACCCAGCTATAATAGGGCTGTTATTTATACACTTTAAAGTCTTTTACAAGATATATGTATATCAATTTTCCAGTAGCTGTGCCACAAAGCATCAGTGAAATTAAACTGAGATGGCTGTTTTAGCTGGAGCTTTGTTTTGACACACTCGGGAGGTTATATTTTTTTCTTTGTGGCGTTTTAAGAATGCGTTTGCCACCATTTGCCTGGTAATTGTTGTTAAGTTTTGACACGCATTTGTTTTTCCGATCCAACTCTTGGTTATGTGACAAAGATCAAGGGTAAACAAATGAAATCCCCAGTCACTTGTCGTTACCAAAAATTTAACAAGAGTCAAACTAAAAAATTAAGCATGCCAAAATCAGACATTTCAAATAGAGATTCTGAACAATTGTAACCTCGGTGTTAAAAATTAAACTCATGAATTAATTTTGTTTTCTAATCCTGTCCTACGTGCAAACAGCAAACCTAACATTTCCTGAGAACTCTCAAAGAACAAAGTAAGGAAATGAGAAACCTTGTCTTCAACGTTGAATCCCATGAGCCAGGGAGACGACGACGCACGCCCTATGCAATTTCCTCCCATTTCAATATTTATTATTTGTATTTATTATTAATTAAAAACGCTTACAAAGTAAGATATACATCTTATAAAATATTGCAAGCCTTGAATATAATGTAGGATTACAAAGTTTAATTTAATGAATTTTGATTTTTTTTATGTAAATTAAAATTAAAATAAGAAAAGAAAAGAGAATGAATTAAAATTACTTAAAGTTCTGAATTTAAATTTTTAAAATTTCAACGATTGGCCAAATAATTAAAAAGTGAAGATGAGAATTTTCTTGTGATTCCTATTCCTTTAAATATTGGCAGAGAGTTCCACACATCCTTCCTATCCTTCTTTTTCTTCTTTACTTCGCCAGCGCTGTGTTGAAACATTTAAAGGGTAATCATAATAGATTATACAAAAAAAAAAAAAATTAATGACGCTGAGTATTCAGATATTTAAATCTTGGCCTTATAAGAATGAGAGATCTATCTGAATGAGGGAAGTTCAGTCTACGGTATAGATAATCGGATTGTTCTGTTTGAATTACGAGTTGAAGGTAGCTTAGTGACCGAAATTTTAATAGGTTATCCATGCTACAACCACATAGTTGTTCAGAATAAAAAGAAAACTGATCAAAAGGACGAAGATTATATACGAAACGGACAATGTTATTATAGACAACGTTAAGTTATCTATACGTCGCATAATCCAAATCGCTAAAAACTTCACAGCAGTAAAGCAGCACTGGAATCAAAAGAGTTTTTAATAACAGAAGCTTAATTTTCTGTGGAATGAAGCCTTGCGTGATTCGAAGAGCTCTTAGACTACTATAAACCTTCCCAATAGAGCTGTTAAGTGGTCATTCCAAGTAAGTGTTCGATTGAACACCATACCTAGATTACGGGCGGAGTCAACATAAGCGATGGTTTGATTCTCAATCTGTAGAGGGCTTAGTATTGTTTTATCAAATATCTTACGTTAGATAGGCAATGTCTTTGACTTTGTAGGATTTAGGTGGAGATTATTTATTTTAGACCAATGTAAGATGTTTTGCAAATCCTCATTCATCAGAGAGACTGCCTCGTCCTTCGCAGATAGGGGTCGGCTGATCAAAAGTTGCATGCGTCGTATGCGTCAGCATACAAATGGATAAAGCAATTTTTAACTTTGTGTGGTAAATCAATTATATAAATGGAGAAAAATAGAGGCCCAAGTATTGATCCTTGTGGGACCCTGTGAAGTACATTAGCAAAACTAGACGATCTACCATTTGCTACAACACATTATTGTCTGCTACTTAGATATGAGCCTTGTTGCAGTCTTCTACAAAGTATAGAGTGATTTAGTGTGTGAGTAGAACAAAATGATCTTCGTCTAAGGCAACTCTAATTTCATCAGTAACGAGAAGTAATGGGGTCGTGGCCGGAAGCCAGACTGACATAGGCTAAGAAGGTTGTGAGACGTGAGATGGTTTTGTAACTGTTTGGATACTGCCTTTTCAAATACTTTCGACAGAAATAGTAAAATGGCTATTGGTCGGAAATCTTTTACCGTACTTGAACAGTTCTTGGGAATGGGAATGATATTCAGAAATTCAAACTAATGTGCAATGGTTGTATCTTTTAAATGTTTTCCTCATTTTTCTTATGCTCACATGTTAATCATTTTAAGTTTAGTCGTAAGCCCTTGGCTATGCGCGCATACAAATTGACTTATTTAGTATAAAAAAAAATCACTCAAAAAAAGATACTCCAGGCCTTCTTTCTCAATTAAAGAACATTGCACTAAATGTTCTGTTAATCCCACTTAACGTCGAAACTTGTTATCGTTTTGAAAACAAAACAAAATATATTCAATGAACAAAATACGTTTCATCTGCTCTTACAGCAATCATTTTAATTGTTATGCAAATTCCAATGATTTCATGATGCATTGCTCCCAATTGTAGTGTGCGACAAACTTGTTATGCAAATTTTAATTGATATGGTTTTTTTTATTCTTTTCTGGGCCCAGTAATTATTTTAACAATTATGAACGGAAATAGCATTTCTCGGTAAAAATAACCATTCCACCACGCGTTTGGATGTCACCAGTAGTATTATTAAAATTTTTTTATTTAGCAAAATATTTCTATATTTTTTTTGTTTTACAATTAGCACACAATCAAGGAATTATGACTACCCTTATAATGCTACGATGTAACACAGTGCGAGCGTTTAGGCAAAGTGGAAAAGAGTTATAAAGGAGATAAAGGAGATGTCGCTGCACATTGGTCTTCAAAGCTTGTATACTATAATGAGGGGGAAAATCGATAGGGGCAAGGTATTCCACATTCTAGTAGTACGGCTAAAGAAAGAACCTCTATATTTGACAGTTGGTCCGAAGTAAGTTTGAAGGGTAAACTGATGAGCATTTCCTGCTGTACGAATTTTACTGTGGAATTTTTTGAGGGAAGAAATCCAACTGGCTATTTCAATTGAATATTGCTAGTAGAAAAGGCGGTAAATCAATGAAAGACAGGAGACGTTACGATGTGTGTTCAAGAGAACCAAAGTTTCTGTAATAAGTTTCCTATAAGTTTTAGAGCTCTATTCTGAATTCCATTAAACAAGTTCAAATGAGTAATTGAGTAATACGAATGTTTAACGAAAATGTGCTTTAGATAAAGTAAAAATTCTGTCATATTTTTTGTATAAACTTTATCACAATTCTTAAATTGTTGAATGATGTATGTTCATACTCGTATGTTCTATTTAAATTTTGATAATTTGTTCAGATGCTATTTCGTAGCTTTTTTGTATATTTCTATAACAATTTTAATAATTTTCCATTTCTCTTGCAAGCAAATAAGTACTGTATCTACAGTTAATTTAAACAACTTTTAGTTTCATATAATAAGTTGAATAACTTTTAAGGAAAATATATGTATCTATGGTCTAGTTGAAAGTAGGTTAATTTTCTATTCATCTAAACAAACAAAATTATATAAGTTTGCAAACAGTTTTTAAAACTTCATTTTATTATCTAAGTATTTTATAACATTACGTTACGCAATATATGAAATTTTTGGTTTGCTAATTTTTTATGGATTGAATTGGACGAACTTTCCAACGTGGTAACACACTTCTTTCAGGTCTCTTAGTAATTGTATATTACAATATTCTAAGAGTACTCGTACGTAGATGTAGGGTCTTGAATTCGATTCACAGATACCGAAAAATGTTTTTTTCAGGGGTTCAATGCCTTAAGCGAGGAAGCGACAAATCCGCCAAGATTATCTGTTGTCATGAAAAGAGCTTCTGATTAGCGTTTCAGAATCGGCAAAAAATTATAGCTAACTTCCATACCTGATAACACGGACACAGGAATGGCTGAGAGTTGTAATTCACTAGGCTTATGCTTTCTTCGAGCCTTATCTATTTAACAAAAAATATGATTAAAACCAGTTGTATCAGTTTTAAGATAATCAATAAGATGGTTCTATGGGCTTTTCTAAAAGAAAGCAGTTTTTAAAACGATGTCGGGGTAATAAACGTACAAAAGTCAAGATCCGAATTTTTGTAAAAGAACGAACAAAATAGCTTAAGAGGTCCAAAATGTTTTACTTCTATTGCTTAGGAACCATATCCAACTGAGTTCGAGTACTTTATAACTTTTCATATTAGTCCAGCAGTGTCAGATTTTATCTTTTTTCAAAATTGGAATAAAAAATTTGATTTGGCCAAAATTCTATTAATTTAATGAATTTTTTAGCTAAGTGGTGTTTAGCTTAAATTGGCTTAAATTGTTGAAAAATTTAGAGTTGAATTAAAAAAAAATACAGGGTGAACAAAAATCTTGTTAAAAGGTGGGGTTCTTCGAAATTCTAAAAATCTGTATGGACAAGTTACCAAATTCTGAGAGCTCATAAGCTTACCTTTCTTCAGCTTCAGTTTAGCCCGTTACTAAAGGCAAACCCTGTAGTTATGACAAATAAAAAAAATAAACGGATGGAAATAAACTTGTTGGAAGCACCTTGAATACCTACATACAAATATGAAGTTGTTGTTGCCTTTACACATATCAATCGGTTTGCCCCGATTTTCTGCTAGCGAACTCATTAACGGAATATACACTAAAGATATGTAGTCTTTTAGTGAGAGATGGTGAATGTTTCGGAATTAAACCCGAGTAAAGTTAAGTTTAGGGGTAATTAACTCCAACTTCAAACTTCCACTGAACGGAATGGAACAGAACCTGAAGCTAGTGACGCAATCTAGATTTTTGTTGTTACGATTTGTCAGTATCATGTGCAACCATTTGTCACGTTTAATCTCATGTGTTCTAATTTTTGTTTCTGACTAATTGTGCAACTGAAAATGATAAGAGCTTTAATATTCTAAGATTTGATTATTATTTGACGGTCCAAGCAAAACTCTGGGCAACTTTCGACGATAACATTTAAAAGAAAAAAAAAACTGAAAAATCTGTTAACAAACTTGAAAACATGTTAAAAGTTTAATTACTTCGTGGGCTATGTGTATCCTGAGAAAATTTGTTTTATTAAAGAATACATGACACTTATTCATTGAGTATAAGCAATGATGCACATTTTTAAATCTTTCAAGATTTTTTTTGTATTTATAAAAAAAAAAACTAATTTATAAAAAAATAAAAAATAGTCTTGGAATGCACTGATAGTTGCGATAGTTTATAAAGATAATTGCAAAATTTAATTAATTAACCGATCACGTTTTTAGAACCTTCCCGTATTATTGCGTTCATCATATTAATGAGTTCATCTTTGCTGCACGAAAAATAAGTACTGAATTGCCATTATTCAAGTAATAAGTTCAAAGAAAATAAAAAAAGGTTAAAATTCAATAAATCATTTATTCATATTTTCTGCTTTCATTTACTGAAGCTATTTATATATGTTATGTACGTATGTATATTCCCTGCTGAGTCAGAAAATACCAAAGGCACATTGTAAGTACATTTTCCTACTGCGTAAAAAGTTAAATCGAAATTTTTTAACGCAATAATTATCTTATGTTTAAGGGTGAGAAGTATTGTTTAAAAAGTCGATTGGAAAATAGTGTCCGAATATTTGGTTATTCAAGGTGGAATGTTGAAAATTATGATCTACCTCCCACCATAATTGCTGGTGAGACTAAGTTCATGAATTTGAGAGTTAACGTTATTAGAGAAAACTGTTCATAAGGATAAAATTATTTTTTTAAATTCTTTTAGTAATATCTAAGAGATAAAAAGAGAATTTTATGCAAATATGAATTAATGCAAGAACAAAAATTATAAGTCGTTGTAGTGGTTTCTTTAAAAAAAAAGCTTATATAAAATTTTTTCAAACATGTTTAAGAAAAAAAATTGGTACTACGAATTTTCCAAAAAAAATTACTTTTTTTCCAAAAATTCAGAAAATATTTGCAAGTTTTTAAATGCACCGTTTTTTAAACTTTTTAGAAGCATCTCTATGAAAAATTTCATTAAAATTCGTTATGTCGATAATGAGAAATTCAAAATTACAAAAAATTGTTCTATCGTAGGTACAAGCTGTACTTTCTTAATTTCAATTTTTTTTATTAAATTAAAGATCATAAGAATTCATTGAAAGAAAAAAAAAATTATCAAAATTCTAGGCGTCGTTTTCGAGAAAATTTTGAAAACCATTTTTTAACAATAAAAATTTGAATGCACAATACTATTCAAATTTTTGGGGAGTTTTAGCAAAAAAATGATCAAAATCGGTTGTACCATTTTTGGGAAAATAAAAACCCTCGCAATAACTATTTTTTTAGAAAATTTTTTCAACCATTATCTACCTAGCCTTAACTGAATGAAATTTTTTTCTATTTTTATTTTTTTAGATCTGTCGAACAGTTTTTGGAAAAAAAAATATTTATAAAATTTCGAAAAAAATTCGTATGACACGTACCGTTATTTTTGATCTTAAAAAAAAAAAGAAAAAAACATGTGGGGGAAGAATTAAAAATGATATTTACCAAGTTTTAGGAACATCGGCCGAGCCGTTTAGGCTGTAGTCGAACAGACAGGCAGACAGTGAGAATCGTAATGTCAACTTTGATCAAAATCTCGAGTTCGATTTTTTTTCCGAATGCATAACTTGCCTTATAGTACCTATTAGTTGCAAGTAAAAAAAAAAGTGGTAGAAAGTTAATTTTTATTTTTTTCGATGAAGCAACAAATAAGGTGAAAGCGGAAGTAAGTTAATTTTGTCAAACAAATTTCAAAAAAAAAAAAATGCAAATCATCAGTCGTCAAACAGACGCTTATGTCAAAAGTTTTTGTTGGACAACAGTACCCTGAGTACTGTCCCAAGGCCGAGACTTAGTTTATGTTCATTTTAGGATTTTGTTCGTTTTACGATTGGGATTCAGCTTTTCAAAACATAGGAGTTAGTTAAGAAGTCCCAATTTTGATGGTCGTTAGTTAAGTGGGACTTCACACCATTGGAGATTTGTTCATAGAACCTAATTTACGAGTACTTTCATTTATCATACTGATTGAAGATATCACCCAAAAAAAAAAAAGTAAAATAAGAAAAATGCTGGCTTCATGAATAGTTAAAATTTGTTTCCTAAAATTGAGATCAAGAAGATACCAACATTTTTATAACAAAAATACAAATTAAGCTTATTAAAAAAAAGTTAAAAAAAAGTCAATAATCAATGATTCAAAATAGCTTTTCTGGCCTTTAGTCCAAAAAAAATTGCAGTTTCGTTCCGGCGATCTCCTATGGACTAATCAGTTGACAGTCCAATAATAGTGCTAAGTCTTCTACTTGGCTGATTTATTTCAGTAGTAAATAGAGTTTGTACTATAGAAACTTTCATAAATAAATTTAGTTAATATCCAAAAAGTAAGAGGTCATAACTAAGTTTCGAAAATTGAAATCTGAAAATTTACCACCCTTTGTGTTTTTAGTCACTAAATTTAGAGAGTTTAGCCAGAGATGAAAATGTTAAAAATCTTAAGCCTTATAGCTTCTAATTGGACACTGTTTCAATCAAATTAAGCGGAATAGAAATAAATACCATTTTGTTTAATGAAAAAAAAAGAAAGAAAGCGCTATGAGGGGGTATTAATGCTTTATACCTTGAATGACAATAAAATACAAAGTCCACTCTGTTATAAATTTGTGTTATGTACCTACCCTCCATTTGTTATTTATTTGACATTATTAGTAGGTTCACTTTATACTAAGTTGAAAATGAGTGCAAAATCCTGTTAATTGTTCAATTTACCATAAACCTGATCAGTAAATTCATCAAAATTAGTTTTTTTTTTCTGTAAAATTCTTCATGGTTTGATGAATTTCAAAGCCATCAGTATGCATATGTAGTATGTATATATTACACTTGTCCATGCAACATTTCGATTCAAACAAAATACTTAAAGTTCCCCTTTTTTTCCTTAAAGCAAACAATTTGCCGAAAAGAATGACAAACAAAAATGTCATAAGCAACAAAATAGTAGTCCACTACGCAGTAATAAAAAGGTTCTGCTGTCCCTCGATGATGTAGTTCGCACCTGAGTAAGCACTTTACTTGCGAATGTATGAATTCCAATATCATTGAACTGAATCAAAAAAATGTCAGGCAGAAGAATAGAAAAGCGTGGGATTGGCGGATAGTGCAAGTGATTTTATAGGAGTGTCGCTGAAAAAAAAAGAAGCAAGGGGGCACCAATAGGTTGCAAGTAGTGGATCTTTTATTTTTAATCGCGATTCATGCATTCGTAAAATTGAAGTTCTTGATCAAATTTGACATTTAGTTTTAAGATGATAGTGAAAACGAAGAAAGTGGGTACAGCAAACCCGAACCCCAAAAAGAATAAAATATTCCGCATTTGTACATACATAGTACGAAAAAATATCTGTATTTGATGATCATTCCTAAAAGTCTGAGTATACCACGGTGGAATGGTTTAAAAAGACGAATGCAACTAGTTATTCGATTAGACCAATTTTGTTTTAAAGTAGCATCTTAAATAACAAGACATCAAAAATTAAGAGGCACAGGAGATTCAAACTTTTTATTATATTCTTATCACCTATCATTTTTTAAAGTACTTAATTGCATTTCACCTAAAAGACTCAAGATTCGTGGAGCATCTTCACCCAAATATGTGAGTTTTACAGTCAAGTTTGTGACAAAAGTATAGGTCTGTAAGATTACGACCAGATTAGAAGGTGAGATAAATTTCCTCGAATGAAGCCTAAACACTTAGCAGCCTTCTTGGCAATGACGAATATTTGTTTATTTTATCAAATTTGGTTAGTTATAGACATACTTGAGCCTTGAGCTTATCACACACTTCTGCTGGAGTTACAAATCTGAAAAACAAGGCAGTAAGTCTTGAAATTGATATGAAAATCTGAAGACACTGTCAGCTACAAAAAAGTTTAATGGGTTGAAAGTTTCAGGCGGAATAAATATCAAGGAAAGAGTAGGATGCAAAACGGAGCCCTGAGGCACACCAGTATTTATTTTTGTGAAGACTTTAAGCCATTCAAAACGTCTAGTATTGAGAATAGTGAGGAAAAAGGCTATTTACTCAACAAAGGCTTCTAAGTAAACTAAAGTGTACATGTGGTTACCAGGAAAACCTGCACTGTATTTCAATTTTATTGTGAATAAAATTAATTAATTTATATAAAATTTATCACGTGTATTGAACACTTACAATATGTAGTCAATTCCGAAATATGAAATAGATAAGGGTGTATGACCACATACAAATTTAGAACCCACTCGTCATCCAAATAAAAAAACTTTAATAATCACAAGGACTTTTGTAAAGAATACGAACAAGCGCATAGTGCAATGAGTTATTTAAGTACTATGTACTGAGTACATCTCTCACTTGAATGAAGTGTTTTCAGCACACCATGTATATGCATTTGTAAAGCTTAAGTTTCAACTCATAACTCATTCTTAAAGCATTGAATATGTGCCTGATTTCAGTTCAAACTAAATCCAAATATTATTTTTTTATAAATTAAAATAAATGTATAGTGAATACGTGAACAGATAGAATTATTATATAAATGTGTAGTCAGTACATACATATACCCTGAGCTCATCATTACATAATTGTGTACCCACTACAGATAACTGATACTTATTTATGTAATGTGTCACAGTAATAGTGAATAGAAACTTAACTCACTATATAATTATTTCCTCATCACCGATAACCTCCACATGTTTATGTAATGAGTCCACAGAGGGTACATCACTGTTAATAAATGTATGTTGTCACTACAGATTTCAGCACGTGATAACTGCATAAGTTGCGCAGAAATCTATGCGATGAGTAAATGACATTTCAATTTCATAGATAAAAATATTGATTGATATCAAATTTTCGATAACAGATCTTGATTTCAAATTCTATCAAACCTTTTTAAAGTATTAATATTAAGATTTAGAATATTTTACTTAAACCAGCAAAAAAAATTTCAAGTTTAAATTTAAGTTTGGGGCATTCATAAAAATAATTTCAGGTTTTAGATCACGGTAAATAAATATTATACAAAGTAAAGGGCCAAGGTGACTTCTTTAAGACACACCTGACAAAGAAATCCATCTATGTAATTGAGCTGATTCAAAAGGCGTTAGGTTCTAGAAAATTTTCACTCATCTAAAAATAATGATAAATCAGCAAAGTTCAAAAGAGACTTTAAACTTAGATTAAGGTAGGAATGTTTTCGACACCTGGACCTATGTAAGAAACTTAAGATCTAGGTTCAATATTTAAGATTCAGTGTGAGAATAATAAAATCTTCATGTAATTCATAAAATTGAATTTTCTCAACAATATTATTTGACTTTTTGAACTTAACAAGGTCTGTTAAAATTTGATTGACTTGTTAAAAAATAACCATTTCTATTAAAAGACTCGTAGTTCTGTGGTGTATCTAGGTAACCCAGGAAGTACCTATCTATAGAGAATGAAAAAGGCGTTTTAAAGAGTTTTTTTTTTTTTTTAAGACTTGTACCTCTACTTTCATTCTGTACTGTATGACCATACCAATCTTAATACTTATCAACAGATTTGTTTTTTTTTTTTTTTAATTATTAATCAAATTGATAAGTCCATACTCCATAGCAGAATACTCTTTCGCATAAAATTCTTAAGATTATTTATCGCTAGTGATTTTGTATATTAAAGAACCAAAGCCAAACCCCATCAAAGACCCAACCACACATCACTGGGCACGGACATAGAACATGGGACCATGGCAGCAGAGCACATGCAAGATGCAAGGCACAATTTTTTGTTGGCTTTGGCTCTTCATTGAATTAAAAAAAAAACAAGAATAAAAATAAAAACAACAAAAATAGCAATAGCAACGCAAACTTCCATAATATTCCCATTCTCTCTCTCTCTCTCTCTCTTTTTGCAATTTGATCCACTCCAGCTGTAGTGCTGTTTTAGTGGTTCTTGTCATTCGAGCGATATCAGTTGACATTCAATCAGCCGCCAGCCCTATATAGCAACAAAATTCTTCAACCAAACTGAAGTAGATCTCAGAACTGTTTTTTAAAAAGTTCCAATATTTTTCAAAAAAAAAAAATAAATAAATTATAAACTTCATCTAGCGGAAACTGTTGTGGTTAAGGTGGCTCTGAAATTTTTCTGATTTGATTTTGAAACCTTGACAAAAATGCCTGCCATATCGGTTTATTTTGATTTAGTATCTAATAAGCTAATCGAGTGAATAAATTAAATATGCGTTGTTGTTGTTTTTTTTGTACCCTTCCTTTGTCACCGCATTTGACTAATTAATCAATCAATCGTTAAAGGTTAAATTAATGCCGGCATGCAGCGGGGGTGAACATATCGGGAGACACATATTTTAGTGCGAAAAAAAAGAAAACAAAAGACAAACATAGTGAAAATGAAATGAAAATAAATGTGCATGTTCATCAGAACTGCAGAACTGAAACAAATGCACTCAAACTTGAGCTGGACTTGAGTGAAAATCGCAACAAAAAAACAACCGGAGGCAAAGTTTAATCCAGATGAATGGAAGAACAGCAAAATGTGTGATACAATTAATTTGACAGGCTGGAATTAAAAGGTACATTCAAGGTGAGTGAAAGTGATAGTGTGTTTTTTGAAATAATACTTTTAGATATTTATACTCAAAAAACCTATTTTGTAGCTAAAGAGCAAATGTGACTGGCCCTTTATGATATTTTGTACGATCTTACTTAATTTTGAAAAAAAAATATAACTGACTGTAAAAAATATGTTCTCCACAGTTATCACAAAGCATTAAGACACTCTTCGGCTATTACCAAAGAGACTAGCCCTCTTGATTAAAATACTAAACCAAACATTTTTTAAAACGCATGCCTAAATTTAAAAAAAATTAGGTTTTGAGGGACTTATATTTAGCATAGTCCGATGAAGGTTGTCAATAGTAACAAAGCAAAGTGGGAGGTGAAATAAAACGCAACGACTTCAAGCATCCTGAAATGTCAAAAATTGTACAGTATTGTACGGATATAAGAAAAACATATCAAGTTAGCATTATCACTTATAAATTTTATGAGTGTAATAATTGGATTAATTGTCGTTAATATCTATCGCGTGAGAGCAAAAAATTAGTAACGCTTGAATTTTTTTTAATATCTGTTGGTAATGCTTACTTGTTGGATATATGAATAAATTGCCTATAAGAAACTGTTTCTCAAAACAACGTGATTTTGCCTTAAATTTCTCTTAGAAATTTATTTTTCATGAGAAACTTAAGATACTTTTGTACACAAATTTTAATTTAAAGAACAAAACAATACCCACACGTAAAAGAAATGTACCTATTTATTTACATGTGGAAACCTCTTTGTAACCTCTTCAATGACAGCTGTCAAAAAAAATGTCATCTACAGTTTGTAAAGCCCGCTAATACTCTTTCAATATTCTGACTTGAGTTTGATGTGAATTTATTTCTTTTGATGGAAATATTACATTTTCTTCCTTTCATTTGTGTTTCTTATTAAATAATGATTTTTCTTGTATCCGTTATTGGTATGTAGACCGAACTCGGATGTAAGAAACAAATTTTTAGGATTTTCCGTTTTTATAATACTCGTATTGCACTGTACTCATATAAACGTGGATGGCGATAATTTTTTAGAATATAGTAAAATATTAATAGAGACTTTTTACTATTTATAATCAATAGTTAAATTACTCTATTAATATTTTACAATATTTTTCAAATGTATCGCCATCGATGTTTATATGACTACAGTAAAATACGAGTATTAAAAAATCTGAAAATCCATAAAATTTGTTTCTTATATGCGAGTTTGTCGAACATACGACAGTTATACGATTTAAATTAAATTTTTAGAGCTTGTTTGCATTTTGCTTTAAGTAATATCCGCCCACTGCCACATCCACTTTTCATTTATCCAAGTAAGAAAACAAAGATCTCGGATTATTATTCGCTTACAAGGTCCACTGACTCAGCAATTGAACGCGCACCACCAGCTGAGGCAGCCACTTGAAAGACGTTGTGTTCCATAATTAATGGGAATCTTTGCTCTTACTGAAAAGGCTATAATACATGGAAAAAATTAAATATTTTTTTCATTTTATTGCATTTTTAAAAAGAAACTTGTATTTGGCCCACCCTTTACATAGGTGATGTTCTACTTGCAAACGTGATTAGCTCATAATGCCTCGATTTTTAAAAATAATATTTTCGCGTTTAGATGCATTGTATGGACTGTATAACTTTCAGTACTCTCTATAATGAGTTTATAATTATACGGCTGTAAGATTATTGGTAACAAAATAAATGAAACAGAAAGTTTTACCGTATTTTTGCATAAACAAACAATTTATTAAACTGCATTTGTTCTTAAGCTCCTCGGTGTTCAGAAGACTCATGCGAGTTATTCGAATTGAAATTTTCATTATTCGACGTTGAAAAAAAACGTATTGTGTCGGATTGCACTTACGATGGAATTCGTGATAGGGCTGAATGTTTTGACAGAAAGTACATATATCAAAAATAATTATGAGGTTCTAGGTTAAAAAGATAGGAGTATATATATTTTTAATTTTTTTATTTATGTGCATATATTTAGTGTAAAACCACTTTGCAAATAATTGTCAAAAACGTTCTTTATAACATCCGAGCAAGATTGAAAACATTCAAGTTTTCTTTAAGATTAAAACCCTATAGCATCTGCACAATCTGTCTCAGAAATCTTCAACTGAATTTAGTATTTACTCAGTATCTAAAAGCAGACATTGCCACAGTTCTTTACAGTTTCTCTAAATGTTATTTCAGAAAAGAATTGCTTCCATTATTTTATTGCTTTCACAATCAACACCCACCATAATTATAATAGTTTGCTCATCACCAATTCAAAGTAACCTAAGTATACATAGAATTGTAGTTCATTACTCTTATCATTTCATACACTTATAGCCTCGTGCTGTATGTAGCAGCTTTGTTTTTTTTTTCTATTAAGATAGCAAATATGACATTATATCAAGATGTTCTGTTTTTAGAGCTTTTATAAAAGGTTTCACTTTTCTATAATGTTTACCAAATATTGCGACAGTTATTTGTTTGTAATTAACTGTATCTTTGTTCTAAGCATTTTTTTCCAAAACAATATTCATGTCTCTTTTTCTTTATTGGTAGATATTTTTTAGTATCTTTTGAGATCTGAAAATGTGCGGAAGAATTTTTAATTGCTTTTAAAGTGTGAAAATTACAAGAAATTTGTGTGAGTTATCCGTGCCGATATAATAAAAAATGTTTTTCAGAAAAAGTTCTGACACATTTAAGTGCTTGAAGTTTTAATCCAACTTTAATTTAATTGTCTTTCCTATTTCTATTGCAATGTGCATACTCATTTTCAAAGTAACTTTCGAATCAAAAAATTTAATTATTTTTTCAAAAATCAAGGCCTTTTAGATTTTCTCGATTTTGGACGTAATGTCTTGCTATTTTTTTACAAAAAAGATATACTAATAAAAGCTAAGAACACTTTATTTTTAAAGGCTTAGACCAATCAGTGGAAAATTTAATAATTCATCGGATCCACTTGACATTTAAAGAGGGCTAAATTTTCTGTGCTAAAAAGCTGATTGGTATTAAATCAGGAACACAATGAAGATGAGGATAAGAGTTGTTTCCAAAAATCCTAAAACAACTCCTTTAGAAGTTTGAGCTAAAAACAGCATGCCATGTGTTTGAGAAAATATGAATTTATACAAGAAAAAATAATTTAAATCGTTGTAACCGTTTTTAAAAACAATTATTTAGTTCACAAAATTTTTATGAAAAAATGTTGGTACGTCAATTTTAAGTATTTTATATTGTGGAAGTGAAAATTTAATTTCAAAAATAAACTTTCGACGTCGAATTTTAAAAACAAAAAACTTGAAATTTTGTCAGTATTCAGAAAATATTTTTTTTAAAGATTTTTTCTAAGACCTCTTGGAAGCTTCTGTATTAAAAAATAATAATAATTTAAATCCATTATCCCGATATTGAGAAAACGAAAACAAAAATAAATTGTTCTATGGTAGATATTGTCAATTATGTGTTAAATTTCAATTTTTTTAGATCGTAAGAATTAAGAATTGAGAAATTCAATATTTTATAGATCATAAAAATTAAGCGAATCAGAAGAAAATTTATCAAAAAATTTGAGAAAAATAATATTTTTAAAAAACCATTTTTTTAACATCATTTTTAAATCTTTTCTACAGTATTTAAAAACTCTAAATTGTCAAGTTTCAAAATAATCAAATACCTAATCGAGCAAGTGCTTTTCAAAATATTAATATTGCGTCTTCAAAAAAAAAATTAAATTGTTTATAAAAAAAAAAAAAAAAAACAAAAAAAAAATTTTAAGGAGTTTTAGCATACAAAAATTAAAGAAGAAAAAAAACGATTCTACGGGAGAACCATTATTCATAATTTTTCGTGATATTATTTTTAACCTTAGAAAGAAATTTTTTGAAAAAAAAGTTTTGAAATAAAAAAATTTTTTTGAAAAAAATATTTTATAAAGTTTTAAAGATAAGAAATGTATAACGTTAGTTTTGGTCTTAAGAAGAAAAGAAAAAAATCGTTTCGGGGAACAAACTTAAAAATGCTATTTTCCAAGTTTAAAGCAAATCGGGCAAGCTGTTTACGACAGTCCTCGAATAGACTGACGAACACAATTTTGAGACCCACTTTTTTGTCTTACCTATTATCTTAACGTCAAGCCGGATCAAAATCTCGAGTTCGATTATTTTTACTAATGAATAACTTAATGAATACCTAACTTGTCATATAATACTTATGTATTTCTTGCAAGTAAAAATGATGGAAAATCATTGGTAGAAGTTGTTTTTTTTTGGTAAGCAATTTTGATAGGGCACTTAAGACTCTCATTATAAATAGCACATCGAACTTGAAATCTGGTGAATTCGATAGGTTCGCATTTTGTATAGCGAGTCGGTAAAATTAAGTTCGCTCCAAATATCAAAATTTTATCGAATTGGACAAGCCAGATATAACAAATAACGAGTTTTCGCTAATCTAACCACTCGCAGTGTGAAATCCAAGTGAATCAAATTATTTAGTGAAAACGCGAGGGAATTGAAAATTGAAATTGTTTTAATTGGAAATATTGAGTGAAAATGGAGTTGCATATAAATTGCGTGCTTTTTAACGAAAATAATGATTGAATGTTTCAAGAACTAGCTATAGTGCGAAACACTTTCCCAACCTTTTCGAATTAATTGAAAAAAAAAAGAAGTTAAAACCATAAAAGATTTTTGGGTCAACAAATAAAGATTTGGGAACCATTTGCAATATACATAACTGAATTTTCTTGCTCCTTCGTCAAAAAGGAAAGAAAAGGCCGGCATTACATTATTTTTTGTTACAATTTTTACTTGTGACTTATAGGTACTATAAGGCAAGTTATGCATTCGTAAAAAAAATATAACTCAAGATTTTGATCAAAGTTGACATTACGATGATAGCGAAGACCAAAAAAGTGGGTCTCGCAATTCTGTCTGTCTGTCTGTCCGTTGGATTACAACCTAATCGACTCGGCCGATTTTCTTTAAACTTGCTAGATATGGATTTTGATTTTACCACACCACCCCCCCCCCCCCCCCGGATGTTTTTTTCTTTTTAGGACCAAAAATAACGTTACCTGCCATACGAATTTTTTCGAAATTTTATGAATATTTTTTTTTCTCAAAAACTGTCCCACAGATTAAAAAAAAAAATTAAAAAAATTTCATTTAGTTAAAGCTAGGTATTGGTTGAAAAAAAAATTTCCGAAAAACTGTTATTTTTGGTACCCTCCTTGGAACCATTTTATTTGTTTTTGATTTTCTCAAAAACGATACCACTGATTTTGATCATTTTCTTTTATGTTAAGACTCCCCAGCAGTTTCAATATTATTGTGTATTCAAATTTTCAAAAAAAAAATTTTGGGTTTTAAAAAAAAATTTCAAATTTTTTTTTGAAAACTCGATATTTCGAAAACCCCATGCTTGATTTTTTTTTAAACTTGATAAGCCAAGGTTTTATAATAAAAATTATAAGAGGTAAGAATAAAAATTATTTTACCTAAAAAGAACGGTATCCTCCATACAAATGTTAAAAAATGGTTTTCGAAAATCGTATCTATTATTCTCGAAATCGTTTCCGAGAATTTTGCTAAATTTTGTTTTCTTTTGATTATTTTTTACGATCTATAACCAAAAATATGTACCTACCATAGAAACATTTTTTTCAAATTTAGAATTTCTCATTATCGACAACACGGATTTTAATAAAAAAATTTATAGAGAAGCTTCTAAAAAGTTTAAAAAACATTGCATTTCAAAACTTTAAAAAAATAAATATTTTTTGAGTTTTTGAAAAAAAAAAAAATATTTTTTGAGTTTTTGAAAAAAAAATTAATTTTTTTTTGGAAAATTCGATATCTCAGCAACGGCTCGATATTTTTGTTTGTAAATTTAATTTTTATTTGAAAAGTTTTAAAAATATTTTATATAAAAGCTTATTTTTTTAAGACACCAGTACAGGCTTATAATTTTTGTTCTTGCATAATCTAATATTTGCTTGAATCACATGGCATCCATGTTTTTAGCTCCAATTACTACTGTTTTAGTCTATTAAAAAATTAATTTTATGCTTATGAACAGTTTTTCTCTAATAACATTCATTTTTGAAATTCTTAGTCGTTTACACAAGAGCAAGTTCGTGCGACCCAGTCGTCCATTTTATTTTTTATAGTTTTGGTTGGAATACAAATTGAAACTTAAGCAGAAACTTTCGACGAAATAAAAAAAATTAATGGCTACTGGTGGAGAACCATATTGCCAGATTACTTTGTTTCCTTTGGAATAAGCCGTATACAATTTGTTAAGTTTGAGCCAATCTGTTAATCAACTTGCCAATTGCTTTAGTGTAAACACAAAAGGTTCTTTTAGTCAAAAAAGCAATTGAATGACATTTTTGGGAGCGAATTTCTGAAGAATACCGAAGAACGCAACAAGAACACAAAACACAATCCAAAAAAAAATGCAATTTCACAATGCTAAATGCGATTTTCCATTATGTGACGTTTAAAATAGTTATTTTAATGCAATCATGTTTGGAAGTACATATTCATTTTTGAAGCGAATGTGGAAGCTATAATACGCCAAATCAATCGGCTTTAGCAGAACATTCGATTCGCCTTTCGTAATGAAGGCCTAGCTCTGCATTAAAAAAAAATTCTGTTAATTTCCTTAACGACTTAGAAGATAATAAACAGTTGGTCTTTCTCTATGTCCACGAATTGCAGCCAAACAGAATGCAGAATGTTTTCTTTTCTACCGGAGATGGAAGGTCGTAAACTCCACGCACCACTAAAAAGAAGTCTAAGGAATGCTGTAACTCCAGCCCACAAAAGTTGTTGTTTTATTCAAATATTACCAATTTTAATTTATGCTACGCAGCATGGACTGCATTTCTATGATTTTAATTTACATACACAAATCTGGAAGATCGTAAAATTCTGGTTCTACAAATTCTGATGAGCTGGATTAACTAGGTTCTTCTTCTAACAATATTGCACTATCATTTCAATCTAAATAAAATTCTCATAAAATGGGTTTAGACAAAAAAAAAAGGTGACATGATATTCTAACGTGAGGATGCATCATTTGCATACCCCCTCTTAAGGCTTAACTTTTAACAGCGCCCTTATTATATATATTTATCCCAAAAAAAAAAAATTTACCTGTTGGATCACTTGTGTAAATATTGTTCACCGCATTTGTATACTATGTATACGTCGATATATAATAATCAGCTCTACAGGGTGTCCATTGATTCGAGCGTGATTCTTGGTTATATTCTAATAAAAAAAAAATCGTTTTACAGTGAGTGCCTGGATTGAGTATTGGGATTTAAGAAGAAGCTTATTTTAGTGTACCCTGAGCCATGTTAAAGACAATTGCGGTATTAGTACTAATGGTCTTTATTTTTAGAAGAAATACCAGCCTTTGTAATTTGATATCTTATCTAGGTCTTGAGATATCCAGTTTGTTTTTTGACTTTTGGCTCAATTTTCTTCAGAAAATGCGTTTCACTATTTTTTCTTGAACGGACGTACTAATAATAAAAATAAAACTCAATGACAAGTTTGCGGAAAAACTCATAGATTTTATGATACTTGAGAAAAGTATTCTAAAAATAAAGGGCTAAATAAAATTTCAATCATTAGGGGGTACACCAAATCTCCTATGTATGATATATCTACAAATTCGAGATGCGCCTTTACTGTAACAAGATTTTTTTCTTAGAATATAACCACGCCCAAAAATATTATGCAAGAATTAAGGGACACCCTGTACATTTAGGCCAGATGTATGTTCTATTGTTGCATGTATTTCAAACTTGTCCAAAAGTCCTAGGATTTAGTCAAGTAAGATCAACTTTGTGTATTGATATAAAACAGTATTTACCTCGTCTGTTGCATTTCAAAACCTTTGTGTACTTAAATTGTTCTACGAAATAAAAAATAAAATAACAAATATATACATATGTATGTATACCTGATGGTTGTAATCAATGGTTAAACTTCACAATCAGTATCTAGGGGATAGAGTTTCCCGTATCTTTCAGTAAAAGCTCTGTCTCATATCGAATTCGATTATTTTTTGTTTTTATTTTAGTCGTAGGTGATTGAACGGAATATAAGGAACGGACACGTCGCGTCTTCGATTAATAAATTTACAGACTTTATTTATAATAGACAGAGTTAAGGTTTAATGGCCTCAGATTTTTGAATAAATTCCAGTAAATATTCATTTATGTACAGATTTAGATACGACGAAAATGCATATTTTAAAATAGTTATTTTGATAAAAAAAAAATTGAACCAGAAAAATCATTTGAGGGCAAGGTTTCGAGTTCATTACAGAAAGTTAACTGCCGTTAGTATGTTATAGTCTCGGGAGCCAAGAACATACGCGTTTGGATTCTTCTTTTTTTTGTGTATAAACTTAGTGAACAGTGTAGAGTTCTGTTTAGTAAAATCAATGCCAAGTTAGAAAAATAATAACACAAGGAGATTGCAGAGCTGCAGAAGGACGGCGTAGTTCATTTATCTAAGCGTGTATGTATGGCCATTTATTTTAGTTGGAAGGAAGTTGATTTCATTTATGAGTATTGTTAAGTCAAATATTTTAAAAGCTTTGTTTAATGGATTTTTTGAGTTTTTGATAAGAGATTGTGATAAGTTGTTTGCATTTTAGTTGACTCAAAGCAAATTGCTACTTCTGATTGTGCGTGTTTGTGATGTGTCACGAGTTACGATATTCTGCACAAGTTTCTTCTGAATTGGCTAGATTGTTGACACGTTAACAGAATGAGTGGTTTCGAGTTCGAAGTTTTAGAATTACTTTTGTAAATTGTCAATTTTTGGTAGACTAACTTTAGAAAGGCTAACACGACACGTAGTCAATTGAGATATTTTTGATGTGTGTTAAATTATTTTTGTGACACGTTATCAGAGTTATTCATCCTTATAATGGATTTTTATCTAAGTAGTTCAATATTGGTTTTACATTGTTTTTTTTTTTTTTATTTGAAGTTTGAGATAAACTAAGTCACAAGAAGCAATTATTTTTTTTTTACATTTTATATTCTTAACGAATTCTTAAAAATAAAAAATACGACGAGCTCTCACAGTTTTGTGCTTCTTAACTTTACGTATTTTTTGCAAACATTTTGTAAAATAATTAAAATTTTTATTTTCAATTTACTAATTTTTGATGTTCACAGGATAAAAACTGGAAAAAATTCTAACACTAGACATCGGTTGAAATTTTGTCATTTTTATTCTAAGTAACAAAACTGGCGTTGTGTTTTTTTTTTTTATAAAAAAAAAGAATATAAGTTGATTTATTTTAGCTGAAATACGAGTACAATGCAAGCCGGATCACACTGTCCTGAGCTTGAATTTCAAGTCACTTAGTATTTTTTAATGTTTTGAATCTTATATATTAATGTGAAATATAATTATAACTACACAAAGTATGTAGAAGAGTAGAAAATCGTTTTTTTTTAAATTGATTTAGATCCTGAAAAAATTTCAAATAATTTAAAAAATTCTTCAACATCCCAAATAAATTTAAACAAAATTTGTAACGGGTTTTGTTTTCACTTGAAATGAGTTTTAGGGTTAGGAGAAGATTTTTAATTGCGACTTACATTTACATATACATATGTTCTATAAGGCAAGTAATGCAATCGTAAAAAAAATCGAACTTGAGATTTTGATCAAAGTTGACATTGAGATGATAGCGAAGACGAAAAAAGTGGGTCTCGAAATTCTGTTTGTCCGTTCTACCATAGCCTAATCGGCTCGGCTGATTCTTGTCAAACTTGGTAGATATCGTGTTGAAATGTTTACCTCTACACGTTTTTTTTGTAAGACAAAAAACAACGGTACTTGCCATACGAATTTTTTCCGAAATTTTATAAATATTTTTTTTTTCAAAAACTGTCCCACAAATAAAAAAAAAAATTCATTTAGTAAAAGCTAGGTACTTTGTACTCCCCTTGGAACCAATTTTTTTCTGTTTTTGATTTTCTCAAAAACAGTACAACCGATTTTAATTAGCTTTTTTATGCTAAAGCTTCTTAAAAATTTGAATATTGTGTACATATTCAAATGAAAAAAAAAATTATTTGGATTTAAAAAAAATTTTTTTTTTTCAAAACTCAATTTTTCGAAAACCCCATGTTCGATTTTTTTTTAAACTTGATTAAAGTTTCTCAATATAATCTACGAGATCTGAGAAAAAAATATTATTTTACCTTAAAATAACAGTACCCACCATACAAATGTTAGAAAATGGTTTTCAAAAATCGTATTTTTAAGAGAATTTTGATTAAATTTTTTTTCTTTCGTTTAATTTGTACGGTCTAAAATTTAAGAAAAAAAATTTAAATTAAGATATTACTGACTGTACCCACAATAGAACCATTTTCTTGAATTTTAAATTTCTCATTATCGGCACAACAGATTTTAATGAATTTTTTTTGTAGAGAAGCTTCTAAAAAGTTTAAAAAAAAAATTGCATTTCAAGACTTAAAAAAAATATTTTTAGAAAATTCAATACCTCAAAAACGACTCAATATTTTTTTGGAAATTTAAATTTTAATCGTGCAGTAATAAAAACTTAAGTTGGCGTACCAAAATTTTTTCTTAAATTGTTTTAAAAATTAAATTAAAAGCTTTTTTTTTTCAAGAAATCACTACAACGACTTTTAATTTTTGTTCTTGCATTAACTAATATTTGCTTAATGCAGATGGCATTCTGTTTTTAGCTCCAACTACTAAAGGAGTTGTTTTAGTTATTTAAAAAATACTTTTACGCTTATGAACAGTTTTTCTATAATAACATTCATTTTTGAAATTCGTAGTCTTTTACAAAAGAGCAAGTTCGTGTATATTATTTTGTAAATGCAATATTATTAAAATTGTACGAGTACATATAGCTACATTATGTGCTAAGTTGAAAAAATCGACTAAATCGTTTTCGAAATATGTACACAACGTTTTTAGAAAATACTATTTAAACTCAACAAAAAGGTTTAAAAAAGTTTAAATCGAAAACGGTTGAATCATTATTGAGAAAGTCGAAGGTACCTGAAAAAAGGAACAGTTTTTGAGAAAAAATAAGATAGAAGAGTGTATTTTGAAGAGTTACAGATTTTCCCAATCTCCTAACGTATCGGTAAAAAATTTCACTTGATGTAGTCATATTGTTCAACTGTTACAAAATATTTTAAATTAATTTTTGGCCTTAGAACAAAAATTAAAATATAAAAATGTCGGGCGAATGTCTAAGAATGTACAAACTTTAGAGATTGAGTTTAAGGAAACTCGACCCAACCGTTTAGGTTTTTTAGTCGAACAGTCAGAAAGTATGTAAATTGATAGGATAATATTTTTAGTTTTTAATTTAGAAGTTAAAATGTCGAGTTCATTTATTTACGAACCAGTATCTTTACAAATATAGGGTGATTAGGTTAGGTTTAGACTAGAAAACGTAGAGAGATGACATGTATATCTACTGGCCTTTAGTGATGATTCAATCAAAAAAATGACACTAAAAATATAAGAAAAGTACCTGCCAAGTTTTTAAACAGACATCTGAAACTTGTATGACAAATCACCAAGTAGGCTTAAAACGGCTGCGAATCGTCAAATTTCATTTTCAAAATCAAAAAGTTCCAAAAACGTTGCGCACATTATGGCAAAAAAAATAAAATGCACGACTGGGTCGCACGAACTTGCTCCTATGTAATAGACTAGCAATTTTAAAAACGAATGTTATTTAAGAAAACTGTCCATAAGGATAAAATTAATTTTTTAAATTCTTTTAGTAGTAAGAGATAAAAATAGAATGCTATGCAAATATGAATTTATTCAAGAACAAAAATTATAAGTCGTTGTAGTGGTTCCTTAAAAAAATAAGCTTTTATGTACAAAATTTTTAAAACATTTTTAAGAAAAAATTTTGGTACGCCAACCTTAAGCTTTTATTATTGTACGAATAAAGGTCTAATTTCCAAAAAAAAATAATAAGCCGTTCTTGAGATATCGAATTTTTCAAAAAAAAAAAACGACTTTTTTTTCTAAAAATTGAAAAAATATTTTTTCTTAAGTTTTTAAATGCAATGTTTTTTAAACTTTTTTGGAGCTTTTTTATAAAAAATTTCATTAAAATCCGTTATATCGATAATGAGAAATTCAAAATTCGAAAAAATCATTCTATGGTAGGTACAGTCAGTAATATCTAGATTTAAAATTTTTTTTTATTAAATTATAGATCGTAAAGATTAATCAAAAGAAAAAAAATTTTAGCAAAATTCTCGGAACCGTTTTCGAGAAAAATACGATTTTCGAAAACCATTTTTTAAAATTTGTATGGAAGGTACCGTTAGTTTTAGATGAAACAAAATTTTTTTTCTCAAATCTTGTAGATTATGTTAAAAAACTTTTTTTTTGTCAAGTTTGAAAAAAATCGAGCATGGGGTTTTCGAAATATTTAGTTTCCAAAAAAAAATTTTGATTTTTTTTTTAAAAATCCAAAAAAATAAAAATTGAAAATTTGAATATGCAATAATATTCAAACTTTGGAGGAGCTTTGGCATAAAAAAATTATTTAAATCGGCTGTACCGTTTTCGAGAAAATCAAAAACAAAAAAAATGGACCCAGGGGGTCTACCAAAAATAACAATTTTTTGTAAAATTTTTTTCAACCATTAGCTAGTTTTAACCAAATGAAATTTTTCAAATTTTTTTTTAAAAATTCTGTGGGACAGTTTTTGAGAAAAAAAAATATTTATAAAATTTCGAAAAAAAATCGTATGGCGGGTACCGTTATTTTTGGTCTTAAAAAAAAAAAAAAAAAACGTCCGGGGGTAAAAAATTAAAACCCATATCTACCAAGTTTGAAGAAAATCGGCCGAGCCGTTTAGGCTGTAGTCGAACCGACAGACAGACAGACAGACAGACAGACAGAATTGCGAGACCCACTTTTTTGGTCTTCGCTATCATCGTAATGTCAACTTTGATCAAAATCTCGAGTTCGATTTTTTTTACGAATGCATAACTTGCCTTATAGTACCTATAAGTCGCAAGTAAAAATCATCCTTAGAGACGAGATCAAATTTTTTGATTTTTTAGATGACATGTCGAATTGGGAACGACACGTTTATCTCACACGTTACGTGGTGACGTGAAATGACAACTGAAATCCTAAAAATTTTCGGCGTCAAAATTCTGTCTCTGGGGCTTGCCTAAATCGCAGGTCAATGACTATGCGACAGAGTCACTTGGACCTCCCGAATATGTTTCACTTTTTGCATCAAATTATATTCCATAATAGAGAGTCCTCTTTGAACGACAATTTATTATTATGAAATGTGTTCGTATAATAATTTCTAATTTGGAGAAGTTCAAAATAACTTTTAACATGTAGATAAAGTAAATTTATAATCTCGCATTGAAATAAAACATGTACTAGTTAGTGCGATCCATATAAATATTTTATTTATGTGCGAGATTCCAATTCGCAAGATTATAATATAGTTAATGAAATTTAAATCTGCAAATTAAAGTGATGCAAATTAGTTTATTTAATTTACGTAACGAAATTCCAACGGAAAGTACCGCAAGCTCATACAAATTTTTAAATAGAAAAGTATAACAAAAAAATATGTAAATATTTATTTATTTAAATTACTAGAAAAAATTTTAAGTTGTTTGTTTTTTTTTTTTTTTTTTTTTTTTTGTGGGTTTATAACGATTGTTATTCTTTCAAAAATGCTATACCCACATAGAATCTTAGCATAAAATTAATTAATAAAGATTGTTACACTATCGGAGGTCTGGCGGTCATTGTCCTATCTTAACGAAAACATTTTTAAGGAGTGATAATCCAAGAGTATCACTTGTCGTGCACAAAATATTTTTATCTCAAATTTTATTAAACTCCACCGAAAATTGTCTACACCACGCACACAGACATGGTTGAGAGTTGTAATTCAATCATTTTTGTTGACATTTTTGAAACTAGATTTGCATCATGCCCAACTGAAAATATCTGTTTTCGAATATAAATTTTTGGGAGTTATGAAAACTAAAAGTAATAGTTACTTAAAATTTTGAAAATAAATCATATAATAAAACGGCAAACATGTTTTTTGTGGTACACTTTTCTCCAAAAGTATTTAACCGATTTCGATAAATTTTATATGGTTGGAAAGCCACAGTTACGGAGATGTGCAGAATATATGTACTTGAGACACGCATTTACACACTGTGGGTCATTTTTGTTTTTGCACTGTCGAACACTTTGCATATTACATAAAATAAAATTTAATTTAATAAATTTGCTTGAAAACACTGCCAAATATATAAATAATAAATAATAAATAAATTGGCACTCGAATTTCGAGAGTTGGGTCGGCTAGTCTTTATAAATGTTCGTAACTTTTTTTTTTAAATTCACTGAAAACTAAAATTCATGAATGGGTTCCAACGTATTTAATAATAGAAGAAAATAATGTCAAAAATGTTTCCTTACTATACATAGCATGAGTAAAAAAAAAGAATGTCGTCTTATGTTTTTGAAACATTGTTGGACCGTTGTTTTTATTACCTAGTTTTATCCTAAAATAGTTTTTTTTTAGTATGGAAATTTTACAAAGAAATTTAAGTTCAAACTCCAAAAATTTTTTTTTTTAAATTGCAGTATTATTTTTTTTTTAATTTAAATCGCTTTAACCGCAATTGAGAAAGTCAAAAATAGAAAATGAGTTCTATACGAGGTTCTTTTGGTAATAGAGTATGCGAAATTTTGTTTCAATCACACACTTTTTTTTTTGTAAATTTGCATGTGTAATAAATAAAATAAAATGCACCACTTGAGTGCACGAACTTGCTCTTATTTTGAAGGTGTAAACCTTAATTTTCAAATGGCTATTTTTTTTTTTTTTTTCAAAAATTCAAACAATATTTATTTTAACGTGTTGGTATGCAAGGCTTTGTAAATATTTTAGAAGCTCTTGTACAAACAAAAATTCATTGAAATCTTTTTATGTCGATATCTATAATGAGAAAAAAGAAATTTAAAGCAATGGTACCGTTTGTAATTTCTTTATTTCAAAATGTTCTTTAATGAATTATAGATTATGAAAATTTAACGAAACAGAAAATATTTATCAAAATTTTAAAATTTTTTTTTCAGAACAATTTTAAAAATATTAAACTTTTCAAGCTTTATAGGAGCCTTAGTATAGAAAAATTAATCCAAATCAGTTGTAGCGTTATTGATAAAATCGAAATCAAAAAATAGTTCTACGTGAGGTAGCATTGATAACAATTTTTTTTTAAAACCATAAGCTAGCTTTTAACGGGTGATTTTTTTGAGGTTAGGATTTTCATGCATTAGTATTTGACAGATCACGCGGGATTTCAGACATGGTGTCAAAAAGAAAGATGCTCAGTATGCTTTGACATTTCATTATGAATAGACTTACTAACGAGCAACGTCGAATTTTCAGTGAATGGGCCCTAGAAAAGTTGGCAGAAAATCCGCTTTTTTATCGACAAATTTTGTTCAGCGATGAGGCTCATTTCTGGTTGAATGGCTACGTAAATAAGCAAAATTGCCGCATTTGGAGTGAAGAGCAACCAGAAGCCGTTCTAGAACTGCCCATGCATCCCGAAAAATGCACTGTTTGGTGTGGTTTGTACGCTGGTGGAATCATTGGACCGTATTTTTTCAAAGATGCTGTTGGACGCAACGTTACGGTGAATGGCGATCGCTATCGTTCAATGCTAGCAAACTTTTTGTTGCCAAAAATGGAAGAACTGAACTTGGTTGACATGTGGTTTCAACAAGATGGCGCTACATGCCACACAGCTCGCGATTCTATGGCCATTTTGAGGGAAAACTTCGGAGAACAATTCATCTCAAGGAATGGACCGGTAAGTTGGCCACCAAGATCATGCGATTTGACGCCTTTAGACTATTTTTTGTGGGGCTACGTCAAGTCTAAAGTCTACACAAATAAGCCAGCAACTATTCCAGCTTTGGAAGACAACATTTCCGAAGAAATTCGGGCTATTCCGGCCGAAATGCTCGAAAAAGTTACCCAAAATTGGACTTTCCGAATGGACCACCTAAGACGCAGCCGCGGTCAACATTTAAATGAAATTATCTTCAAAAAGTAAATGTCATGGACCAATCTAACGTTTCAAATAAAGAATCGATGAGATTTTGCAAATTTTATGCGTTTTTTTTTAAAAAAAAGTTCTCAAGCTCTTAAAAAATCACCCGTTACTTTACCTATAACCCGCGGAAAAGTTTTTGAGAAACATTTGTTTCCTAAATTTCGAAAAAAAATTTTTATGAATTTACCGTTATTTTTGGTTTAAAGAAAAAGGAAAAAAAAATATGTTGGGAGAAACATTTTAAAATGTTGTCCACAAATTTTAAGGAAAATCGTAGACGAACAGACAGACAAACAGAACTTCGTGACCCATTTTTTTTTGTCTTCCCTATTACATCGTCATGCCAATTATGATCAAAATACGAGTTCGATTTTTTACAAATTCTTAACTTGCCATAAAGTCGCTATATATGTATGTATATATATTAAGTAAAAATTTTAGAAGCTTCTACATAAAATTGATATAGATTTAATACATTATTTTCCAAAGGAAAGTAGGTACCATTAATAACTATTTTACGGGACGAAAATTCTACCAAAAGCTAGCCTTTGAAAACAGAAATTTTATTAATGAAAACTTATCGACATGATTTTAAGAAAAATGCGATTTTAATAACTGAGACATTTTGGTATATGTATGTACTAAAATAGTATTGTAAGTTATTTTTTTTAAATATCCAATCACCCTCTATAATAGTATAGGATCCTATATATTTTTTGCTTAGCGAATGCCGGATATGGCCTGTTTCGCATGCATAAAACCATTTTTTGGATTTTTAATTCTTTCATTTAGTCGCCTTCGATTAAATTTAGGATGTAGAAATTGTAAAAAAATTGAAATAGAATATTGTAGGTTCCAAAATTTTCGGAAAAAAAAATAAAAACAATTATTTTCAAAGCAAAAAATGATATGTCTTTCTAATATTTAAATTTAACATGTTGATTTTTATTTTCAAAGTGACAGATGTTTTTGTTGGTTATTATGTTCTGAAATATTGCCTAAAAATTGCATTTTGGTTGTCAATTTGACATATCGGAAAAACGGAAATCAAATTTTCGGTTTATTACACAGAAATGGTGAAGTTTGGATTTGCTTGCAGTTCTTTTTCTAAATATTTGAGTTAGACAGACCTATTCAATGTTGGCAATGTCAATTGAAGTAACTTATAAAAGGTTCGAGGAATTGAACATCTACTTACAAAAAACATATAAGAAGTTCTATATAATACTTGTATGCTATCGAAATTTATCTTTCAAATTTGAAGAAGCACTCTTTTTGGGTATTGGACTTGTTGAACTACTTTTGAATAAAAAAAAAAATATCGATTATTACTTTACTTAAAAACATATTTATCTAATTGTTGTAATTTATTTTTTCTTCCAGATAACATAACGCCAAAGAACTTACATAGAAGAAATAATGTAACTAAATGAAATTAACAATTATCGTAAGAAAATTTTAACCTGTAGGAAGAGAACTCCTATACCTAATCCTTCCAAACTCATATAAATAAACTAAAAAAAAAAAACAAGAAAGCCATAAAACGTAATTCAAATAAATAAATTCAAAAACAATCCCCCAGAAAAAACATGACAGTAAACACAGATTACCGATTGTTTGGAAGGCCAGCTACTGATGGTAAGAAATTTTTAATTTTTTTTAATTCTTGATTTATGTAAATACATATGTACGTACGTTCTCCTATTTCAGGCTATAGGGCGCTTACCAATCGTCGATCTCTAGTCTGCCTGATAGTTGGCCTTGTCGTTGGATTCTGCTTCGCGGAATTGTTCCTCTTATCTACACCGCGACGTCCAGAGTGGATGCCATATGTTGGACATGAAATTGGCAACATCAATGATCCGCATAATAGTCATGATTTGCTCGAGGAAGCAGGACCCGAGGCCGAAATAGGTTCACATACACATTCCAATGAGAACAATTCCATAGCCAATCAGCTGTACAATGAAGTGCGGGTTCTGTGTTGGGTCATGACCCAACCGGACAATCATCAAAAGAAGGCAAAGCATGTCCAACGGACATGGGGCAACAGATGTAATAAGGTTGTGTTTATGAGTTCCAAGGAAGATCCGGAACTAGGGGCTGTAGCTCTGCCCGTTGGCGAAGGACGTAACAATCTATGGGCAAAGACCAAAGAAGCCTTCAAGTATGTCTATGAAAACCATTTCGATGAAGCTGATTGGTTTATGAAGGCCGACGACGACACCTATGTGATTGTTGAAAATCTACGACACATGCTGTATCCATACTCTCCAGAGGATCCGATATACTTTGGTTGCAAATTTAAGCCTTATGTTAAGCAGGTTTGTCTTATTTTTATTAAGCCACTTTTTTTTTTTGTTAAAAAAATAATCTTTCTTCTAGGGTTATATGTCTGGTGGAGCCGGTTATGTTCTAAGCAAAGAAGCTCTACGGCTTTTCGTGGAAAAGGCTCTTGTAGATCCCGCACTGTGTAGACCTGATAATGAAGGTGCTGAAGACGTTGAGATGGGTAAATGTATGCAGAATGTTGGTGTTTTTGCTGGTGATTCACGAGATACAAATAATCGGGGGAGATTCTTTCCATTTGTACCGGAGCATCATTTGATACCGGGACATGTGGATAAAAGTTTTTGGTACTGGCAATATATTTTCTATGAGACTGATGAGGTATGTTGTTTAAAAATTAATTTTTTGCTTATCTTCGCATTTCTATTTTAATTCAAATTTAAATCTTAGTCAAGTAATGGGTATTCAAATTGGGGTGTTTACAAAACAAAAAGTTGCATTCTTCAAAATTATGTGAAAACCAACACTTCATATTATTCACAGATCCGACTCATGTGTTTAAGCTTTTCACAATTGGAAAGCCCTTTTTCATTCAACAAATTTCTTGCTTGACATGTTATTCTTGTTTCATGGTGCATGATTATCCGCACATACATAGATCTCTATAATCCTCCTTCTCTTACGGTAACCCTTATGGTTTTCTATCGAATTCATTCACCTTCATGCTGGTATTCAAGGCTTGCAATAAAAAACAGAGGCCTCAAGACTCCTCCTTGGTGTACATCTACTGCAACTTGGAATTCTTCGGTGACACAAGCTTGACACCTTACTCTTGCTGCCTGAACCATGATTATACGCATATTGATTTCTGGAACCTTCTTGTCTGAGGGCCACTCTTATTTGACCTCATGGTTATCTCTCGAATGTCAAAGACAATCAGAACGATAGGCAGAACCTCTTAGAAATTGAGTCGCAGTTGGATGAGCAATACTTTCTCAAGCATCTTCATGGTATGAGATATCAGAGTAGTATAGACATTATTATATCAAAGCTGTACATTGGCATTAATGTGACATGCGATAAACAAGAATCATGAGCCATTTGAATCCCAGTCGTCTCTCACCTTTTTCCAAAAACTCAAATGATGTTAATTACCTTCCAGAAAAAGCTATACTTAAGCATTGTTAATGGCGTTTTTGCAAAGTAATGTCCTGAGCATTTCTTTCTCTTTGAGCTACTTTTTAAAAGAGCTAGATATTGAGCGCACTTATCTGCGTCTTTCAACTTTTTCCGTGAACCTTATTTAAACTTGGAATTTTCATGATCAACTCTTATGTATCCAATCATTCTAGAATCATTACTTTACTATATCATAATCTACTAAACAATGCTTTTAAATGAACCTTAATTCTATTTTTCAGGGACTCGACTGTTGTTCGGACAATGCTGTGTCCTTTCACTACGTCTCACCAAATCAAATGTACGTCCTCGACTATCTAATATACCATCTCCGACCGTATGGTATAGTTTTTAACCCAGATGTCCTACCACCAAAGATCTCAAAAGAGGAATACTTAGCCCAAGGAAAGATTAAACCTAAAACTGAAGTTCAACCAACAAAACAGAATAAGTAGTTCGAAATAGCAAAAAAAAAAACCCTGAAACCCATAAAAGCATTGCAAAGACGATCACTATCATGTGTTCACTTAGTAAAAAAAAAAGGGATTCATTTAAATCGAGAAACCTTTAATAAACAAAAGACATCTCATAAATCACAAAACTTTTCAAATGACTTAAAAATCAAAGACTTGAATTTAAAAGAAATTTTTGATTAAAACTAATTCAAATTGAAAATAATCCCTTGAACATTCGCTTCCACAGATAGATCATTATTCTTAAAATTAAAAAAAGAATCTTAAAATTTTGCTCCAAATTTGAATACTTAAGTTCAACTTAAACGCTTATGTGCGACCTTTTCTCTGCGAAAACTGTCACAAAAGTGAGTTTTGTTGAATTTAAATATAAAAATATATATTTTTGTTTAAAATAAAAAAAAAACTTTGGAAAACCTACTTAAATTGTAAATCTTAAATTGATTAAAAAATACATAAATATTTAAATAAAATAAATAATATTTCCATTGGTTTGCCATTTTAAAACTATTTTTTTTTTAAACTTTACTAAAATTTAAATTTTTAAAATAAATTTATCTTCTAAGTTTGACTGTACATTTTTGCACTATTGTATTTTTGCTTTCATAATTTGTTATAATTAATTTGTATTATAAATGTGAAAAAAAAAATATAAATAAGATTCTTGTATAGTTCTGTATACCAAAGAATACAAAATGAAAATGAATAAAAAAAATTATTAAAGAAAAAAAAAATAATTTAAAAAATACGAATTATATAATAATATTTTTAAGTAAAAAAATTATTTAGTTATATTTATAAGTATGTAAAATTATTTTTATTTTAAATACAAATGCCACAATATTTTATAAAAATTAATTTTAAATAGGTTATTAAGAATTTAATTGAATAATGAAAAATGTCTGTGAATTCAACAAACAACCTATACACAAATGAGTTTCTTTTTGTAATTTATATGAAGATATTCAGCCCTATCGAAGTATCCGTTCGGAAGAAGTTTCGAAAATATAGTCCGTTCCGATCTGAACTTAGATTTCGTTCGAGGTATCCACTTCAAAATAAACAAAAATGAAGAATATATTCGCATTCATTCTATTCCATTTTTCTTAAAATAATCCGCAACTATTTTCTGTCGGAGAATTTTCGAAGAAATTTAACGCACAACTGTCAAAAATTCTTTGCTGAATGTTCTTAATCGCAATGCGTTGATGCGTCCGATATGTCAATCCGTCAGGGTACCTCGGTAGAAAATTCTCCGATTTCGAACAAATCGGAAAAAAATTTTCTCCCATTGAATACCACGATAGGCTGAACGACTTTTAATAGGACCTGATTTATATAAGGAATCTATTTTACATAATTTTCCTTTCAAAGCCTTTTTTCTTCTTCTGTCACGGTTCGATGAATTTGGACACACACAGGAGCTTAAATAACAATCCAACATATCAAAAGTTGAAATGGACAACTTCATAGAAATCGAAGATAATCCTTGGCATAGGATGGAAAAGGTGGTATTTTTTTTTTTTTTTTTTGAGAAGAAATCTTCAATCAACTCTCACTTTGATGACTAGACTTTCATATCAATATCGTAGTCATAAAACTGACCTTCATTCATTCCCATTTAGCTGGATGTATTTTTTAAATGCACGCAAGCCTTCACGTTATTGTGAATTAGAAGTTTCTTAAATCACCACGAAACTTATGAACATGTCTTGCACCAAAACAACATGATAACTTCGGAACCAAAAATTAAAAATAAGCTATTTTCACCTTTAATGTTTCTCAAAAAGTTTCCTAATCTATTCCAAAAAAATTTAAATTCTTAATATTGTGATTTATTTTTCAAAATTGACGAAATTAATAGTGCACGGAAATTCCTTGCACAGAAAATCAATATTTATAGCTAGGGGAAGTTGTCGACTTTCTTACAAACGGTTCTCTTTTTTTTTTTGTTGAAAAGCTGTATCACGAATTTTTTTTTGTAAGGCATACGCTTTCACCTGAAATTCACATACATTCTAGATCACAAAAATTCTTAGGAGACGAACAACGAGTCAGGAATTAAATTGGCTAATTTCTTCAAAATCTTATTAAAAAAAATTCTTAATGTTCGATAAATGGCCCAAACTGACAATTCTGAGATTGAGTATCATTTTAAAGGTTAGAATAGATTTGAAACCAGAGCAAATTTACATTGTTGGATCCCAAATGTACATATACTAAGATTGCTGACAGTGTCAATAGAATAAATAATCTTCGAAGAAGGCAAACGAAGTTGACATTTACTGTTTTCCTCCATCTGTGCTTCTGTTTTAATTTTGGTCTATGGTACAAATTATAGAGCTCGAATGTTTGAACGGCGGCGTCTTTTCCATTCCCATAGTCATATTCATGGAATATTTTATATTCCAAAAGTGCCCAGAAAAAGGGACCTTATAATCGAATGCTATATTGCTTTGACAGTTGTTTGCTATGCACAAGAGAAAAATATAGAGAATGCAGGCTTTAAAGTCAAGCCTCAATCCTATTCAGTTAATATAAAATGCTTCTGCAATTAACTAACATCAAAAGTCACGACAGTGCTGAGCCAAGTTCGAGGCACTACACCCTTTTTACAGGAACAAACTCAACCGATTTTCGACCACCCTCTTACATACAAAGTACCAATAAAGTCAGAAACTTGAAAATCACAGCATTTGCTGAGCGGATCAAACACGGGTGTCTCACCAAATTTTAACTCTTTAGAATTATTGGTTTCTGAGATATATATGACTTAAAAAATCGCTAAAACCTCAAATGACTTACTCAATGACAAATCATCACAAATATGTACTCGTAGTACTTCCCTACACCGTAAAACCTTGGAATTTCGCACAACAGTAGGTCTTGTATTACATACAAAGGAAAAAATCGAAAATTTGGAACTTTTCATTTAGGGGGTGTGGCGTCCATTCACTTTCTCAAAAATTCCTATTATTATTACATGGAGCAATTTCGTTTGTTAGAGAACACTCTATAAAGAGAGTCATGTTCTAATATGTACAAAAACCCAGTGTGTAACTAGTAGGCCGGGAAAAGTAGTGAGATCTCAAAATACGGCAAGTTCCAAGTTTAAGGCCCTTTTAGACGATCAGTTGTTCCTTCTGTTATGAATTCAGCTGTCAGTTCAGTTAAAAAAGGCAGTGTATTTAGACGTCAGTCCGGTGATCAGTTGAGCTTTCATTTTACTTGTGAGCAGTCAAAAACCAGAGGAAATACATTGCGTAATGGACGATGAAAGCCTTATTGCAATAGCTATAGTTTTGTCGCTTAATAAATCACCGCAAACTAAAATTGAAATGACGACTGAACTGAGAGTGAACTGAAAAATATTTACACATCAGTTTAACTGATAACTGAACTTATGGGAATTTCATGAGTTTCAGTCTCAGTTAAACGCTTCAGTTTTTGCATTTAGACATCAGTTTAACTGAAAGCTTAACTGATAGCTCAACTGAAACTGAAACTGAAATGATCGTCTAAAAGGGGCTTTATGAAGTTTAATATCAAATTTTTTATGTAGAGTGATATCGGAACAACTCCAGTTTTTAAGGAAAAATTTTCTTATTATTGTTGTTATTGAAAATTTAAAAAGTTATGAAAATTTCACCAGTGAACCCTCCAAATTTTAGTCACTTGTTGATATAACAAAATAAAAATCAGACACATCCAAAAAATTGGAAGGTAAGCATTAAAAAGTCGAAAACGAGTATAGGAAGATTTTTAGGAAATAATTTTCCCTAAACCAAGGTAATGTTCGATGAAGATTGATCAACAACTGCTTTGATGTATCATATGTGTACTTGATATGCAAGATTAACAAACTTAATTTCAATTTATAGATTGCTTTAAGTTAATTAAGATCCTATACTGCCAATTAGTGCAAATTATTTGTGACATTATTATTTGCAGTTTCTAATGTTGTCCTTAAGCGTCGAGGTTGTGAATCGGTTGTTGATGTACAGTTTGTCCCTTAAGTACCCCCGTTAGAAGAAATCGAAAGGTGTCAAATCATCATTCGACAGGGGAAAAATGTCTCGCTAAATTCGCATTGTAGCACGAGCTATGTATGTGTGATGTGGCACCGTCTTGTTGGAACGAACTACATGTTTTGTTGTCCAACCTATATAAATTCGGACACAAGAAAGTTTTCCAGCATGTCCCCAAAGCAGTCACCAGTAACGGTTAGAGCAATTTCCATGGCATGGCATTATCAAGAAAATATGGCCCAATAACGGTGCCCATCCAAATAGCGCACCATGCTCTTACTCATCGAAGGTGTAGTGGTCTTTGGTGCATCAATCGAAGGTTTTCAGTGCCTATATAACAGCTATTGTGAGAATGAACAAATTAAATGTTATAATGAATTAAAAAATGGTCATAAAAATAGGAAACATCTGTTAATGAACAAAGTCTGCCAAGTCGAAATGTGCTTTTGCACTTATAATGATTTTTGCAAAAAATGGTTATCAATCATATATAGCACGGTGTAAAACTCGAGCACTCCTATCTTTCCGACACAAATGTTCATTTCCCTGTAATTGTTACAAATCTTTAACGACCACTCTCTACGATTGTCAAATACTAACAGACAAATTTACTAATACAATAATGGCAATCAAATAAACTCGACTTCAATTCATGGATAATTTTCTATTATAGGAGTATCAATTAAAAATGTTTACCCATTCTGAATACTGATCTAAATTCCATTGCTAATTTGTTATATACAAGTATTTACGTATCTTCAATACGTTTGGTCTAATAAAGTAATTTGTTTTTATTAAACAAAATTTGCCTTTTCTTAACAATCATTTGTTCATTAAGGAGTAAAATTGGAAGCAAACAAAAACAAATTGAAAGATTGGTAAAATAAATGGAGAAATCCAGAAGTAGCGAAAAGAATTTGTTCAAATCTTTTCGTAACCAAAAAAGCGGTCGAAATCACTAAGGAACTTAGCAGCTTTTCTGCAAGTTTTCTTCCAAATCCATTAGGCTGATTTAAAGAATATTGTAATGCCCTGCGTAGGTTGGCTTCATTACACTTTCTTCCTCATCATTATTCGCTTCGAAAAATAATTCTACAGAAGCCATTTTGTTCTTAAAATCTTCTTCTTCAATAAAAAAAAAAACTGCAAATAACTTTATAATATTTGAATCATTAAGTCAACGAAGAATTTGTGACTTGTAGAAAAATAAATAAAGATGACGTTATACCAAGTTTATAAATAAAAGAACTATTGACAATAGATCGGAAATCAGTATACAAATTACAATTTTTGATAAATGATCACCATAATACTAATTTTGTTGATACCTACTTATCAAATATCGTGTTGGTATTTGCTAACCATATTTGGGCTGTCAATAAAAAATAAACTATTAAAAAAGAGCAGAATATACTATACTCGATTAAGGAGCCTGATTGTATTTGACTGTCAAACAACATTAGAAGAAAAGATCTGCACGTGTCTTCGATTTAAAAGAAAATCGTCAGTTCAGCAAATAAAATTTTTTAATCAACAATATCATAATTTTTTCCAAAAAAAGAAACACATTATTCTAATTCGAAATTTGGAACTTTAAGGTACAAGTCTTTTGATATTTAAACAGGACAGGCTAAAAAATAGTACCATTTTGAAATTCAAGACTACATTTCTTGTTCTTTCGCTACACTTAAAAACCTATGGTTAGACCTATGATATTTTTGCAGAAAGTTTAACTTTTTTAAATTCGGTATGTTCGGTATTAATTTATCTAATAGAACAGAAAAATTAAACTTTAACTCCAAATGAACTCTGGAAAAGCTGAATTTTGACAGAAAAAAACTTTATTTGTATGTCTGCAATATTTTCCAAAAAGTAACTTATATTTCGATAAGGGTTTATGTTTTGAGACATAATGAAAATAGGTAAAATTCAGTTTTCTGTAGTAAATTTTTCAAAAACTCTAAATTTTCCCAATAAATAGAGTAGTAGAATTTTAATGGGCGGTCTGCAAGGTGGTATGGAATTTTATTAAGATAAGCAAATGTTATTTTAATGTTTTGTGGACGTTTTACACACGAACTTATTGTTCTTACGAAAAAAAGTCAATCTGTTTTTTATAGACTTTTATAACCTGTAATTTTGCCTTGCAATTTTTTCAACAAATTCCAAAAGCTAACTGAACTTTACTCATTCACTGCAAAAAGTCTTAAAGTCCTTATTTAAATTCAGTATAGTTTGCAAGAATTTTGTAAGTTTTTAAATAAAACTCTAATTTTACTGGGTTAAATGAGCTTTGGCACTAAGTGGATTGCACAGTATGTGGTAGATTATTTTAAAAAAATCACAAATAAGTAACAGTTTAAAAAAGAACAACATTCCACCTAACTTTCAACCATATGAGGAGGAATATACGAACTTTGACCCTCTATAGTTTTAAGATGAATCAATTAACAGGGTCCGTTATTATATCATTTTTCATATAATCTAATTATCCATAAATTTAGTTTTCAAATTAAATTCGAATGAGTTATTCAGTATTAAATAAAATTACCACCTAACCTCTCTTTAAATAACCTCTACCGAAAAATTATTCAAGCAAATTTTAAGATATAAAAAGTAATCTTTCGATCGAAATTTTTGGTAATTGTTGTTCCTAGTATTTGGAGAGTTGTATACTATGTACTCGTATATCGTTGACAGCAACGAAAAATACCTAAAATAATTTTTCGAGTAAGATTTTGTTTAAATTACAACATTTTTTTTTATTATTTTTTATCTTATGCAATAATATATTTCAATTTCTGTCTAATAGTTCCGATATAAGCGTACTGTTACATATTTTGAATTACTTAAATCTAAAGTCTATGAAATCCTTATTACATATTTACATTATCACCAATTTTTTTTTTATAAAGTATTTTCTGATGTTTCATTTCGCCATTTATCGAGAAACTTATTCATATCTTTGTATTTAGCAATTAATCTGTCAGTTTTATAGATCACTCCAAATGGCCTCAAATGATATATGAGATAGTCCAGCATGTAAAATGTGTCCGGATGCACATAATGAAATGAGATCGCATGATCCGAGCAACAATTTAGACCCTAATAAAAAAATAAGCTGGAGGTTTACAATATTTGAAAAAAAAAAAAAAAAAAAAAAAATTATATTAAAACCTACATCATCTGTGGCATAAAATATATATCTCCAATACCAGTGACTTTTATCTCTGGCAATAATATGCGATTGTGGTCCGGATGGAAAGAATCGTCCACGTTTTTCCTCATCTCGAGAGTCTCCAGCTACAACGCCTACATTTTGTAAGCAATACCCCATTTCCATGTCCTCTGAGCCCCCGTGATTTTGTCGGCAAATTGTTTTGTTCGGATAAGCTAACTCAGCGAATCGCCGTAAGGCTTCGCGGCTCAGGACATATCCAGCTCCACCGGACATATAACCCTAAACGAAAAATTGCACACAAAATGCTCTTAATATTTTTAAATATTGGGGATATATATTTTTTTAACTTACCTGTCTGACATGAGGTTTGAATTTACATCCAAAGTACACCGGAGAATCTGTTGAATAGGGATATAGGAAAGCTCGGAGATTTCCAGCTATTACGTATCTAAAAAGAGGATTCAGATTTCGTTGGCACCACTCGAAATAAAAAGTACCAGAAAGGTTTGTCCCAGCTATTTTTTTTTTGTATTTTCTTTTATCATCGAACCGAATTCATTTCTTCATTTTTCAAACTGATTATTGGAGGTGTTATACAGATTTAATAGAGCGGAGCTTTTTTTCTGATTTTGGAAGTTCTAATTCTAATATCAATTCAAGGAGAAATAAGGCTTTCGAAATACTTTATGAAATAGTGGGTCTTCCTTAAATGAAAAAAGTAAGTCTGTACTTTAAAGAAATACAAATTCTAAGTTTTTGACGAGAAAATAGGAGTTTCTCAAAAAGAGGAAGACAAATGAATATAGTTGATATATTAAGCACAAAGTCCATCTTATCGCCTGATATTTGAAAGTTTGAAAGTCTCCAATAGACTTTAATTTATCACTTATAAATTTTCAGAAATGTTCAGAGCAAATTTTAATTTTTGACTCAGCATATTCATAACAGTGATATTTGAAGTTGCACCGAATGTTTTTCTTGTTAAGAATTAATAAGTATTGTTTCTATTTTTAAAATTTGAAAACCTTCCGCAAAAAACATACCTCTAGCCCTTCCAAGCTATGGCACCATGGAGTAGGCGAACAAAAGCGGATTTGGTCAGAAGACATAAAGAAGTGACGGAATATGTATTTCGGTTTGGAAAAGCATGTTTGTGCATTTATTTCGTAAAGAAATTTTGAGGTATTATTCTCATCAAGGAATGTTGTCCAAGGTAAACATGTACTTGAGTTGAAACTTTTGAGAAGATGTTTTCTGTTTACTTTTTCCTTAGAAAAATATTGTTAAGTACAGCACGTTGGCCAAAATTCTTGCTCTCTTTCAACAAAAAAAAAACAATATTGGCAAATTTTCTAATTTTTGCTAATGAGGTTTTACTTTTCAAATCGAAAGTTTAATTTTTTTTCTATTTTCTTTAACTTTAAAATTTTCGAAAAATCAAACAAACATGTTAATCAACAAAGAATGCTTTTCAAAAAAAAACTGGATGAAGGGCTCCTCTTTTTTGTTCCAAAATGAAAATCGGAAGTTTTTGAGTTTTGCATTTCTATACTTTTGTGAAAGTTTTGAGCTATAAAAATCTTTAACTAAAAGAAAGTGAAAAAGGCCAAACCCACTTGTCACAGTTCAGAAAAAAACAGCAAATTTCTTACTTTGGTGAGATATTGTTTCAATCGTAAAATCAGAAAAAAAGGATTATTTTCTTTAAAAAAAAACCATCGTACGATAAAGAGCAGGCATGTCACAATCTCGAAAAAATTTAAAAAAAAGTTCAAGAAATTTCGAAATCCTAAGTACATTTCTAAAAATTTAAATTGCCACACAGTTTAAAATTGAAGGAAAGGCTCCTGGTCTTAAAATCAATTAAATGAAGGAAGTAGTGCTGCTAGCACAATAAGGTGTACTTCTCAAAAAAAACTAAAATTTTGAAAAATCAGGAATGTCTGCACTTTTTATTTTTATCTTATTAACTTTAATTTTATTTTGTTTTTATTGCAAAATTTTTTCTCGAATAAAATTTTACCAAAAATAATTCCAAAATTGTGATTTATTTAAAATGACATAAATTTAAAAGAGGTAAATCCAAAAACTACAAAATTTTATATTTTTTAAAAAATGTTGTTATACTAGAACGGACATAGGATAGCACATTTTGCTTAAATTAAAAAAAAAAAAAAAAAAAAAAAAAAAAAAAAACAAAAAAAAAAAAAAAACTTAAAACGGTGTCTTCAAAAGTTTTAGTCTTAGGTTCATTTTCTGAAATTCTTAAACTTGAATATATTTTCTACCAAAAATAAAACCTATTTTTACTAAGTAAAGAAATAGAGAAAGAATCACACAAATCTAGCCTTACCTAGCACCTTCCACAAAATGTCAAAGTTCCATAAACTTGGTTTAATTATACCCTTTGGAGAAAGGGTTTTTAGGTCCTTAAGGCGAGGTTCTCCTTTTTCGGCGACCAAAAATGCATTTTTTCCATTATTTCTAGTAAAATATGACAAATTGACATTTAGCGGTATTTTGAGCGCAGCATGTTTTACATAAATATTTTTGAATTTGAGGTACCATATGAGCCACCAGGTGTCGACACATGTCGACATTTAGACACATGAGATATTAACCGCCAGGTTTCGACACATGAGCCATGACTCGAAAAAAAACTTTAAACGCGTTTTTCTCCAAACCACGTTTTTCCAACTGTTGGCCACGATTACTTTAAAACTACTTGACGGATCGTCATAATTTTTTTTTAAAGCTTATTGAATTAAGAGGTGTCTGGACCAAAATCAGGCTGATATATCAAAAACTTTTTTTTGTACAGCGCTCAGAAAAGTGGAGAAAACGAACACTAAAATTCAAGCCATTTTTTGAATTTTTGATTTTGGGCAATTATTTTGGTCCAGACTCCAAATACACTCTTCTATTTTATAAAAAACTTTGATTTTTTAGTTTTCAATCATTTTTGCAGGAGCTAGAGTGGCCAACAGCGAACAACTTTTGTTGGAGGTGGTCTCGTTCCGAGGCGCATTGGTTTTTAACGGCCTGGTATTTTTTGATAAAAACATTAGTTTTTGTACTTAATATAATAATAAACAAGTAAACAAAATCTGAATTGATTATATCATTCCTTCCATGAAAAAAAAAAATCATGAAAAAGTGTAATTTTTGACACGGAAAAAGGAGAACCTCCTCTTCAATGCACAAATTTGATCTTATTTTTATGAAACTTGTATAATAAATGGAATAATTGTCCTACAGAAATCTGCTAGAATTGTCAAAACATGGAATTTTTACTAAATAAGGGATTTCTGCACCTCTTCTAAAATTACACATTTTTCTCATAAGACTTGAAATTTCTGCAAAATATTTTATATAAACCAGGCGATACAAACCAGCACAAAAAATTTCAAGAGGAGGAACTTGGTCAAAAATGGGGCACTTGTACAATTTTCAGATCTATCTGAAAAAGACACAGCTTGAGTAGAATAAAAACTAAAAAAATGTATGTATGTTCGCTTCTACATTCAGGCCCCTAATTGAAATGCCAAAACTATTAATTTGTCAATCTTACAAGTTCAATAAATCGAAGATATTTTAAAGGATTCAAGTTTAGATAAGACTGTAAGCCGTGACTTTGCTCTCCATATCTAAGCCCTTTCTCTATCAATGCAAATTTATGAAAAAAATATAACCTAAGGCAAGTTTTTATTAAAATGCGACACTGATTAAATGACATAATTGCAACCTGGATTTATCTCTTTTATGAAAATATCAACATTTTAAATAAAAACAACAACTAACTCACGAACTCCTCAATTCAAAACCCCACCAAAAAGAAAGCCGCCCATCCTCAAAATCAATCAAAAACAGAATTACAAAACTCCCTCAGTAAGCCTCTTTGTCATCAAAACATTGTGCACACCTCCATCACACATAACCTGCTCTACCCACTTTATAGGTTTTTCTTTTTTTTCTATTTTTTTTTTTGTGAAGTCACGACAAAAAGAAAATACAAAAACAAACTCTATGTACACAGCTTCTATACTCACGTATCATCATCGGCCTTGAGAAACCAATCCGCATCATTCCGATGATGATCCCAAATGTACTTGAATGCCTCTCGCGTCTTGAACCACAAATTTTTTCTACCCTCACCAACAGGTAACTTGATCGTTCCCAGTTCTTCGTCTTCAGCCGAACTCATGAACAACAACTTATTACATCTTGATCCCCAGGTCTTTTTTATGTGAATTGCCCTCTTCATATGGTTAGCCGGTCCTGTTAAGATCCAACATAAAACTCGTGTCTCATTGTACAACCGTGTGGCAAGTGAGATATTTTGTGTGGAATTATTGTTGTTGGTAGTCTTATGAGATGGAATTCCATCATGATCCACCAGGTTATTGGACACGATTTCAGTTAAGTCATCTTCATCCTCTTCATACCGAGCTCGCAAATTCCTCCTTCGTAATGTTATTACATCCAATGAATCATCATCACAAAAATTTGGTGTCCACGATGTCATGTGCAACAATTGTGACAGGCAAAAGCCCAGAATCATGCCAAACATGAAAACTATCAGGGTTTTCATGGTGTTGTTGTTCGTTTTAACAGACAGACCTCTTAGGTACACAGAAACACGAATGACATTGGAGAGATCGAAATCATATAAAATAGGTTCAATAAAAATAAAAAAAAAAAATGACACTCAATTCAAAAAATAAACCACTCAAAGTATCTTTTTTTAATTTTTATGAGTATCTTTTGCTAAATCAAGCCTAGTTTTATGGCATACTTTTGAAGCCTTGAAACGATATAACCATATAATTTAACACCTTTTTCGCGCGATCCGATTGACCAAAACAATTACTGTCAACTAGTAAAGCTTGTAAAACACTGAAGATCACTCAAGCTTGACTCATCATCGTCACCGAGGTTGTCGCGGCGGCATGCACATGATCGATGGTAGCGATCGGGAGGCAATTTCATGAACCCACAACAACATACATGTAAATTTTATACCACAAACTGGTATCTCAAACCCTCGAACGTAGCTTAAACTTTACGATTTCAACCGAAAAAAATTAACACTCTTTTTCGAATTAAACAAACATTCCCGCTGAACACTCAAAGAGACACTGAGACTGAGATACTTTTTTGTATCTTCTTCATGATCATTGCTATTTTTTTAAGCCGGTATCTCGGTTAGAGGTTTTTTTTTATTTTTTATACATATTATTTTCGGATATTTTATTGTTGGAAAAGATTCTTTTGAGAGTTTTGTTGGTTCAAAGAGCACATTTGTTTGTTTAAAAAGCGAGAGTGACAACAAAAATAACTCAATGCAATAGACACTCAATTTAATTTTGTGAATAATTTTTGTGGCGTTTTATTTTTTTTTTGGGTGATATTAGCGAAAGTTTAATTAAATAAATTAAAAACATGTATGATAGGATTTAGCCAGGTTTTTTTTTTGTATTTTGTTTTATAGAAACAGTCTAGTTTAATTGACCATTTTGGAGGATTTGGCAGAAAGCAGGTTGGCCGAAATGACAAAAGTTATGTATCGTGATGGGTTTCTAATATTTTTCGTTTGAGAAGTTTCATCGATGTGATGTGACTCAAATTTGAAATTCTAGTCACGATGATAGGGGAAAATGAAGGTGTCTTTATGTATTTTGTGGAATTTCTTTCAGCAATAGGTAAGTCTTATACTTAAGGCGGATATGGTACGAGTACCTATGAAGGTGCAGCTGATGCATATAAATATTCTTATGTTGCATTTAAAGAAGAAATCAATCAAAGGTTCAAGTATGGAATAGCTTTGTGTTAATAGTTATGAGACGATTAAAAAATTCAATTAGAGCCGGTAGATATAATTGCTTTTGTTTGAATCCAGGCATTAACACCGGAACAGGTTTAAGTTCTATTTAAATACCTATCCAGAAGTAGAAACAGCCAAGAAATTCAGCAAGCAAAATAATTAGTGCTTTAAATGTGGCCGACCGGCCGGCGGGGATTCTATGAAACGATATATCACCATAATTTTTACATCATGTTTGATCATTTAAATATGATCTCATTTTTTCATTCCATTTAGAGTAATTCCATTCGTCTTTCTGACATTAAGTCATTTTTATTTTTATTAGTTTTAACGACAAGTATGCAAGTGAGATTGAAATAGTCCCTTCAAAAAAAGGAACGAAACTAGAACACTTCACAAAAATGAATAATCTTAACCCTAAAGAAAATCTTTTTTTTTGTTGATATCCTAAGATACAAATAATGTGAAGTTAGGCAACCATAACCTTTGGATCTAACCTATCAGTTGTAATAGCTACAATTTATGCACACTTTAGGCACTCAGAACTACAACAACGGCAACTCTAATTGGCAGAAAACTAGACAAATGAAACTCCAGAAAAATTAGACATTTGACAAGGAACATTGATTGGGTGGAATTAAGTCCACAAAATAATTTTTTAATAAATTGAAAAAAAAGTGTATTTTTTTAAATACAAATTTTATTCTAAGTCATCTAACAATTATTATGGTTTTATTATTTGAAACATTTGCAGATATGCATGTTGAATTTGTTCCCTTGTTCAATCATAATGCGGACGTCCGTCAGGTTAGCATTACCACTTAATTTACAATTTTTTGTTTTTTAAAAGAAGCTTCGAAAAACTAATTTCTGGTCGTTGAACATGAAAATGTTGACAATTTTTATTAATTTTTTTGTGGACTAATTTGAGGTCGCTGTACATGAAAATGGTGACCATTTTTATTTTTAAAATTTATTTCGAGATATTTTCGGCGCTGTTTCAGAAATTGTGATGAAACTAGACAACGTTTAATTTAAAAAAAAAAACATATATTATTCAAGTTTTGAAAGACATCGTTTTTCGCTGCCCAATGTTATTTATTTCGTATACATAAATCCGTCAAAACTTCGTTAAGCCGCCACCGTATAAATTTAAATTTAAAAAAAATACATATTTTGGATGTTTTTGGAAAACAAAATTGACTTTGGAAGCTCCAAGATGAGGCAAAAACTCTTTTAAAAACATTTTGGATACGATCTCTTTCACCAATAGGAAATTTGTTGACAAAAAAAAAGCTTAAATGTTATTAACTCAAATCTTTTGAGCAGCCTCAAATAAGTGTACAAAAACAATTTTTGGAAGGTACATTCTTCGCAAAAACTGTTATAAATTTATTCATGAAAGAAAAAAATTTAGTCGCACCTGTTTATCAAAAAAAAAAACATCTTTTAAACAGTATTTCAAATATTTTGATATGTTTTTTTATTGTTTTTAAGCTTTTTAGAAATTTATTTATACAAAAATGTTCAAATTTATTATAGCTTCAATAATGAAATTTAAAAAACTGGTTCTATGGTAAATGTAATGACAAATTTTCATGAAAAATATGATTTTCGATACCATTTTTTTTAAACATAAATTTGTATGAAGTACTGTTATTTTAAAATAAAATTACAAAAATAAATTAAAATTTATCTTTTGGAATTAAAAAAAAAAAAAAATTCTGAAAATATTAATAAAGAATATTTTAGGAATCTTAGCATAAACAAATTTGCTGGAGTTACAATTAAAGCCCTCCTATTTGCAGATGATGTTGTTCTTTTTGCTTACTCTTCGGAAACGCTACAATTAATGATCAACCGTCTCGAAATCTACTGCAAGTTGTGGAATTTAACTGTCAATTTAAATATATGGAAGGCGATGGTATTTAAAAACTGTTATGGCAGATTTGCTAGAAATGAAAAATGGAATTTCAACTAGTTGTGAAATCATATAAATACCTTGATGCACTTATTAAAAGCAACATGAACGTGGAAAGCCATTTCAAAGACAAATTGATCAAAGCGAAAAGTGCCATGAGTTCCACATGGAAAAACTGTTTTGCTAACAATTCTGTTTCGCATAGCGTAAAATACAAAAACAGCATTATTTATTATTTTTCACTAATACTGGGTTCAACCTCGGATAGTTAAACCGAGCCGAAGCACTTACTTAATATTTTTAGTTTAATTTAATTTTTTGCTTTTTCGTTTTAAAATAATTACTTTTTTTTGTGTACATATGTAAAATTTAAAACTAAAATTTATAACCTTGTTTAAGGATTGATTTTTTTTTAGATAAACTTTTGAAAATTGCAATTTTAATTTAAATTATGAAATAAAAGTCAATTTAACTGAAATTAATTATTCAAAATTTTGTGTACCATTTTTAAGTAAATTGGTAATAAAAACGTTTCTATGGGCGGTGCCATTAGTAACCATTTTTCGGATTTTTTTAAATTTAAAACTAATTTTAATAATACAAACAAATTTTGAATTTTTTTCTTTAGTTGAAAAAATTTTCTTTAATTTCGAAAAAAATGTTATGGCAGGTTTCGAACTCTCCTAAAATCCTCTCAATAAATATCACAGCGAAATTCACCACAGAACATCATGTAAATTTACTATTCATTATTGGAACAGCTTATTATTAAAAATACAATACAATTTTAAATAAGGTCGGTGTAAAATTTATTTCAGCGCCATGTAACGTATGTATGTATATCATATATTTAATAGAAGAATATAGTAGAGCAACAAATGCCTTCTGTACATAATATATCTTCAGAAGAAAAATAATCTTGACTAAGAGGAGTCAGCACCCCCTGGTCCTGGCCAAAAAAAAAATATAAGAAAACAACCTTCCACAAAATGAAGAATCGAAATACAAAAACTCAAATAGTTTGTGTAAAGTGATCACAATTTCTATTGTTTTTGTGACTCTCACAAGTTCTGACTGCGGGGGAGAAAGAGAATTTGAAAAAAAAAAATCAGAAAATCAATCTTAGCTCTTTTTGTGACTTGTCAGTGATGTTGAGGAGAATCAGGAGAATCCCCTATCATCTTAATGTCAAGTTTGATCAAAATCTTGAGTTGGAAATGTAAATATAATAAATAATATCTTTTATATTTCCAAAAATCTTCCAGTGCTTAGATGAACATTACGCCGCACCTCCATTAGCAATATTTATTTCTGACACTATATCAGACACTATATCTGAAGTTTATATTTCTTTAACTCTGTGGGCAAATTATGTCGTGAATATTCATTCCTCGCTATAATCTCACCAGGTAAGTCACGTCATTTGATTTTAGCGATAAACGCAGTGGAAAAACTGGAAGAGGTAAAACGGGAAGAATACAAAAGGACCTTGAAGAACATTTGCTCCAAAACATAATTGAGTAGTCCCACAAGCATGAAAAGTCTCTGAATGCCCTAACTAATTTTGAAAAAATTAATCAAAATACTTACTATCTTCAATGTGGGCTCCACAAGAAATATTGGCTACATGACACATTTCTTGCAATCATTTATTTCAAGTGGAGGCCCAGTGTTATGTACTTATATAAAATAAGCGTTCAAATAAAAACAAAAAAAAAATAAATAAAACATATAGCACCTAATATAATTTTTCCAATTAATATTTGCTACTACTTTCTTGCCGCTACTGTATTACAAAACTCATGTCAAACCTTAACAATTGTATTGCGTACTTTCAGGAGCAACCAACTATAGATAGAGATACAAATATTGAATAATTTAAGTAAAACCTTATCCCTCCTTGCGCTTGCTACCATTCTTATTTCGGAACTTCCTTGGAATATTTACATACCTAACTAACATAAATCATTAACCTAACAACATACACTCCGAGCCGTTTGATTGAAGTTGTTTTCTGAAATAAATGTTTGTTTATATATTTCAAACAACATTTAGGGGCACTATTAATTATGCATTCATGAAATGAAAACAGTTGAAAGATATTTAATGTGACGACACTATAAAAAGCGCAAACTGAAAATAATGAAGAACGAAGATGGCCAAAAATAATTTACGATGTTAAAACTGTTTTAGTATGAAACTTTATTAAAACGACAATTTTGTAAATTTTAATTGACTTTATCATCACACTTTCTATAAAATTTTATAAAATCAAAAAGCTATTTTACTTTGTTTTTTTTTTTTCACGAACTGAAATTATTCAGTGTTCAGAAGCAATTTATTGAAAAATAGCCTAAGCACGATTCTGTTCGAAAATGTTTAAAATTAAGAAAGAGTTAAAGTAAACTACTTTCAAGTTAGCAAATTGTTTAGTAGTATCATTCTAATACCTGAACACTAGGCTGTTTAAAATTTGACGCCAAATTTATTTGATATTTTTATAGTTTGAGACAGAATTTAAAAACTAAGCAAGTTAATTTATCCAGATTTGCATTTTGATTTAACAGGATTATTTATTTAACGTTAAGCTCATGTAGGTTAAGTCATATAGGTTTTTCAAGCAATTTTTTTTTTTTTTTGATTCATTACGAAATAGTCTTGTATCTTGTTATTTATTTGACATGATCAACCTAGACAAAATTTAGGAACCTAGTAAAATTAGTTAATAGGGTTAACTTAATCTGATATTTTCCATGAGAGTTGTTAAATAAAAACTTCTCATTTTGCAAACAAAAGATTCTAATTTCAAACTTATAGAATCATTAAATTCAATTCACATTGTGAGAGTTTTAAAAAAGTATTGGCAGACACAACCTGAATATTATTATGTTTCTTTTTCGAGATTCGTAGCCATTAAAATATTTTTTAAGAAATCGATAAGATGTTTTTCGAGAGAATATTTGTATCGTTCAACTATTTTAAACTGAATTAAAAAAAACTGAATTAAAAAAAAGCTGCCAAACTTAAATCAAATAACACGGAGTGTGTCCATTATTCCATGCAACCTTAACCCATATTAGGTTACCATCTTCGACTTGCTTCCAACGGAAACCTCTTAATCCAACTATTTCAAAGACATGTGTGTTACCGAGCTCTATGAAACTCTTATATATACTACATACTTTGTTCCACTTTCCGCATTCATCGTTAAAAACTAAACTCAATAAAAAAAGATAATGGCTTACCAAGTTTTTGTTAAATGTTTTGTTAGGTATTTTTTGTTGTTGATTTTTGATTACTTCATTCTGATGTAATCACTTTAAAAATGAATAATTGAAAAATTTAATTTACTCAATTCTATCTATTGCCCGTTAACGAGCATTAAATTACGAGAAAAAAAAAACAATTGCTCTTCAATGAGCAATGAGCATCATATGGGTGACGAAACCCCCAAACGGGACAACAAGCCCAACCTCGAGGTACAACGTAGGTATCTTTGTTGCTTACCAGTTTTAACTGTATTATCTATCACATTGTCGATGGCTTAGATACTTTGAATAACTTTTGAAATAGAGTTTCGCCTGTCTGGCTGGCAAGATGAAATTGAAAGCTATTGTTGTTTCTTTATTTTGGAAGCCAAGACCTTTAAGTTGGGGGAACTCTTACACTTGAACTTTCTTTATAAATATACAGAGTAATGCACTCAAATGGAACAGTCACGTCTAAGCCATCTGAACAGATAGTTCCATCTATATAATACAAGCAACAAAAATATAACTTTTAAAATGTCCCTCAAGGTAAGGACTCGTGAGGTGAAATTTATGTTATTTTTATTTCTTATCGATTTGATATTCTTTTCCCAAAAAAGATCGTTGTTGCACTTTGTATAATCGGCATTGCCGCAGCTGGAGAATACGAAATTCCACACGATTCCCATCATCAAGTCGACTACTATGCGCACCCAAAGTACGATTTCAACTATGGCGTCCATGATGAACACACTGGTGACATTAAGAGTCAAACAGAAGCTCGCGATGGTGACGCCGTTCATGGCCAATACAGTCTGATCGATGCCGATGGCTTCAAGAGGACCGTTGTCTATACCGCTGATGACCATAATGGCTTCAATGCTGTCGTTCATCGCGAACCTTTGGGCTACGATGCCCATCACGCACATTCCAAGGGTTCAGCTTCATATCATTGAACGGAAATTTAATTGTATTTTGTTTTTTTTTTTGCCCTGCATCGCGACATCATACCTTTTCATTTGTTTAATTAATTTACATAAGTCGAAAAATATTAAATAAAAAAAAATATTGTTGAATTTTTATACTCAAATTAAGTCTGTTGGCGTAAAGAAGATTCATAAATATTAAACATAATTTATGGTAAGCCGATTGACTTGCTTAAACTTATGTCTATATTTTACTCTGGACAAAGGCGGGGCCCTTAGTATTTGAGGACCGGTTTCATACGAGGAAATTCCACAAACGATTAGTTAAATATGAATGCAAATTAATGACAACTAAATTAATTTTTTGTCCTATCCTCCATTTGTAGTTTGTCATCAGTTTCCTTAGCATGAAATTTTAAATTAGAGGTGAGAAATGTTTAAATTAAAAAGTTTATTAGGTCTGAGGTCTGAGAAAAAAAATTAATTGTGATATTGATGTAGAATATTATAATTCATCATTATTGAAGATGTGTTATTGGGTATCATCGGCAACAGTTTAAAAATTGGTAAGAAAACAAATTCTCAACTAAAAGGTCAAGGTTATGGTTAGTGATATTTTTCTTTTTCTTTTATATTTTGATGAGTTCACAAGACAATAAAAGTCTATATCTAAGAATATGTTTAAATTAATGTGAGATATGAATATTTAAAAAAGGGTAAATTTGATTAGAATGACATGATAATTGATTAGATTTTCATATTTTGTTCAAGAAACTGGGTTATTGGGCAATGAATTGTGATGCACACAATCAAAACGGGCAGACCCAAGAATTGCCAAAATTTAGACATCTTTATTATCGCAGTCCCAATTTTTAAATTGTATTCAAGCAATCCTAATCTACCGCATCCTACGACTTTAGAGTAGAGCCCATCGTCCGTCAAATTAAAAAAAAATAACCTTTAATATTTCTAACCACAAAAGTCAGTAGAGAGCTAGTATCATTTAACCCCTTAATAGATGCGTCCCGGTTTTATTTTGGCAAAATTATAAGACACACATATCATACCACTCTTGCTCTCACCTACATACGCACCTGTGTCCTTACCAAAATTCAACTACTAATGCCACAAGAAGCCATAGAAAGTTCTAATACTCCCACAACACACAAACCTACTATACACCTGGGACCTGGCTGAACAGAAGTATAAGAGACGGCCATAAGAAAGACGAAAGATATGGAGTTTTCGATTTCAAAAAGCATTCTTAATTTCAAAAAGAATGACCTCAAGCGTGTTACATATACTACAAGACGTACCCGCCCAGGAAAAAACCAATAGAAAAATTGCTTTCAATCAACAGAGCTAAGTGAGCCCTTAGGGGTTTTGTCCCTTGATTTTCCAGAGGACGTTCTTGATTCGTCAATTGAGTTACCTCGTTCGACAGAGGGTTTGACGGATTCGTCTGTTGATCTACCTAGCTTGTCAGTAGTGTTACCGAATAGAAGAATACAAAAACTATTAAAACAAAGCCATAAAAGGTTAACCTACCAATACCGTCGGCCCATAACATTTGCAATTTATTAAGCTTTAGTACAAATAAATAAATGAGTCGTTACCGTCGCTGTAGTTCTTATACCTCATAAACCAGAATTTTTTTGAATTTGATGAGGTTTTATCGTAAAAACTGTTTAACATCTGCTGGACAAAGACAACAAAGGACAAAATTAATACCTTAGCTCCAAGACGAACTTTTTTTTGATTAAATATCTAACCTGCACTCAGTCTTCCCAATATCAATCATACCATTAAAATATTTCGTACCAAGGAAAATACTTCGTTAGCTGATAAATTCCATTACCTCTTAGACCATTATTAGCCAAGATGAACTCTTTTAGCGAAATAACTCGTACACATGCACCCAGTCCATCTTTCTTATGTAAATTATGCCTTGTCAATACCTCGTAACACACAAAAATTCGCCGCCGTTAGTCAAATTGCAATACCTCTTTTTTGTTGAAATATCTCGTAACCCAGTGAATCATGCCAAGCAAATACATCTGAACAAAGTAATATACCAGGTTATAAAGAAATAATAACTTGTAACTCAATAAATACAATACCTCTTAGGCCATAATTTAATGCCTCGTAACCTTCGCCAATTATTTAAAATTGAACTTTTAATAGAAGTTAAATTGTGACACTTCGAGGAGCACAAATAATCCCCAGTTTTTATTATAGCTCAAATACGTTTTTTGTGTCTCGTGAAAATTTGACCTTTCTGGGTTACGAGGTATTAGAACTACAGTGAAATTACGTGAGCAAACGCCGAAAAAAGTGATTAGGTGGATAATTTACATTTAATTAGCCATTAATTATCTTTGACCATTTGAATTTCAATTTAAAATTTTCAGAACTAAAAAATGACAATAATTTATTCACTTAATTTTCGATCACTTAATTTTTCTTTGCTAACGTAACACTAATGGAAAACTCCAACGAATGACTTAAATTTCCGTACTTCTTTCAAAGAACCCCGATAACCAACTGCAACGAGAGAAACCATAGCCTTAGATAAAAAGAAAAAAAGAAATACATTACAAGCTTCTAATGAGGTTTATACTGGAATATTATTACTGGTTTTTGCTGTGTAATTATAGTTCCCGTTCAGTTTGAACGAAAAAATAATAATATAAGAGAATTTAGATGAACTGAAGAAAATTTAGCTCTTGTATTCAGCTTGGCTTTCGGGAAAGACAATCAAAGCTACACCTGCTGCAGAAGTTTCCAAGCAACATGACTAATAAGGGAGCGTATCGGAATCCCGCTTTTTGAAATCCCGATTTTTAAAAATCTCAAAAAAAAGTTTTCAAATCCCGTCTGTTAAAATACTGCTTTTTTAAAATCCCGTCTTCTAAAATTCCACATGTTCAAAATGCCGATCTATTATAATTCCGCTTTTTAAAATCCCGCCAAATCCCACTAATCACGTTTTTTAGAATACGTAGCTAAAACTTATCGATTTTATGTTGTTTATTTTCCAGATCCTTCAAATGCTAAAGAAACTTTGCATACACCCAACCTCGCACGTAACCCAAATCCTATAGTGTGCCCAAGCAGGGGGTTGCAGTGGGGCAACATACCCCCCCTTACATACCACACTGCTTACACGTCGTAATAAGAAAGGGGATTATAAAAAACGGGATTATAAGAGACGAGATTTTAAAAAGCAGGATTTAAAAAAGCGGGATTTTAAAAAGCGGGATTATAAAAAGCGGGATTTTAAAAAAAGCGGCATTTTAAAAAAGCGGGATTATAAGAAACAGGATTATAAGAAACAGGATTATAAAAAAAGAGATTATAAAAACATGATTTTAAAATCATGACTAATAAACCTCAACAGTCATCGTGTCACCGTTGGAGGCTTTCTGGATGTCGATAAAGCATTGGACAGCGTTTGGGTTGAAGCTCTCAGAAACTTCTTTGTCCAACTGGAAAACTGCAAAGTAATACTGAAGAGCATTATGTTGCACATGCTCTAAACTCTGATCACTTATCTACAACATCATGAATTCCGACCAACCATTGCGAGACGGAACCCGACTACCAACTAAACACATCGTCCAGTACCTAGTACTAGACTTCAATGATAAGCTGAGCAACACTCGTGGATTGTTCTAAAACAACTACTTCCATCCCCTAAGCTCGCTGATAAAAAAGAGAGATAAACTAGGCCAGCAGACAAAGACTCTGATTTTTCCAAGCAATTGCTACTGCCTGTTATGAGCTAGAACTTGGTTCACCATCTCCAAAATAGCTAAGCCCGCAAGACAGAAGAAATCTTGAACATCTGCAACTGGTTACAGATCGATCACTAACTTCTCATGCGCTTCAAGAACAATCGGCTCTACTCTGAAGTCAAAGCAACCCTATTAAGAAGTACCTTATGATACTCGCCAAGAAGCTAGTTGGAAACTACGCCATTCATCCGATAACGAGTACGTCATCCTGGACAAGGATATTGTACTTACAGCCAACGCCGAAGCAGTAGTATTCTACACTGACCATGGATAGCCAACCATCTCTCAAGCATCAACAAAACCTACACTAGCCAACCAGGTCGGAATACCCCGAGGACTATTTAAAGCATTGTATAAGGATTATTGAAGCTTATATTAGTCCCAACTGAAACCGAAGAAAACTAAATTCGGTAAACCACAAAGAAGAGTCATAAGACCAATACTATATTCTTTAGGTACATTTCAGTCAGTACGCGTTTGTGTCTCTTTATGTGATTTAAGTAATCCTTCTGGTTTCAAATAGTCCCCAGTCTGAGCTCAATACTTAGAGCCTAGTAAAGAAGATTAATCTGAACTAAGTACATACAAAATTAAATTCCTACAAAATTAAATTCAGACCTAAAGTCAGTTTCATTTTCGTTTTATCTACAAATCACCATTCCATCCATGCTCAACCCATTTGAATTTTATTTCTTTTTAAACTCTTTGAAGTCGTTAAGTATAAATTCTATATAAGTTGACACCCAACTATTATTCTCTGTCTGGTTATCTTAATTATTTTCAGATTTAAATATTGTAACCGGTCACCGGTGCGGTGCTAAGAATTGGTTTCGGTTAGTCGCATATCGCACATAAGCTACTGTCAACACAAAAAAAAACCCAAAGCCATATGGCTGTGTCAATGGATGAGCTCCGATCACCACCTTAAGCTAAGAGGCACACTTTTTTGAGCTTGAACATCGATTAGTCTAACAAAAATCAGTGATGGGTTCGGACGTACTTCTTAATAAGCGACGCAGCGGTGGCGGTGGCGGTGGCGGCGAAGGTGATTCCCTCTTAATGAATTAGATTAACAAACAAAAAACGGTGATATCTTATTTTCTGTTTCCTTTGTCTCAAGACAGTGTCAAGCCTGAGGGTTCGTCTAGCAGCGTTGTTCGGTTTTGTTTTTGGTTTTGCCATGGCATTTGTCACGCTTTTATCTTATGGCACTTCGGTGACAGAGATACTCAGCGAAAGACCAACCACCCTCGTTGTAACCACAGGAGATGGTTCATCTTACGGGTCATCGTCATCGAGTTCGAGGGCTATCGCCAGATCATACCCGGATTTATTCGAAGAAGTTCGAATAGTTTGCATAGTACTCACTTATGCCGATAATCGCGACAAGGCGACACATCTGAAGGCAACTTGGGGCAAACGTTGCAACCGATTGATCTTCATAAGCAACGAAAACAACCAGGATCTGGGTGCAGTGGATATTGGCGTTGAGGATAGTCATGAAAATTTGTGGACAAAAACACGAGAGGCATTTCGTTATGTCTATGAGAATTTGATGCACGAAGGCGAATGGTTTCTCAAGGCAGATGATGATACGTAAGTGATGCTGCGAGGGTGGTGGATACAATTTCGACTTCTGCACTTTTATTTGACCTTTTTCTCTCTCTCTCTCTCTTTTCCTGAATACTTTAAGATACATTGTGATGGAAAATCTGCGATACTTGCTCTATGGATACGATGCACAAAAACCCATCCATTTTGGACATAAATTCACCTACGAGGACAAAGTGAGTTAAGAGTAGCTTAAGTCTGAAGAGTTGGTAGAAATGTAGGTACTATACTGCTAACTACTTGAAGTGTCGTCGTGCAACTAAATACTTGTTGAGTGTTTTTTGTTTCCTTTTGTTTGTTTGGATTATTCAAATTTTTAAGTCTTCCTCACTTTTCGAGATTGGAGATGAAAAGATGCATTTGAATATTCAACAGAGTGTTTTGTGCAAATAGGAGTTTTTGAATAAAATCTGTGATTTATTAGCAGGTCGTGAATCAATGCGAGAGTAATTTGACTCTAAAGTAAATAATTTTTCTTTCGTTTTTGTGTGTCAAAGTTACATAGGGAAATTGAAGTGTCGATGAAAATGTTGCATAAAAAAGGTCTGTCGATAGGTACTAATTCAGAGATATTGTTCTTTTTCATCAACAGTGATTTAAAAGCGATAATGATTAATTTATAATATTTATGCAAATTTAGGTAGACTACAATGTCAGCATATCTGTTGGCTTTAAAAAAAAAAACTTAAAGATCTTAGCTTTAGTAGCTGCAATATTTTATTTAAATATTGAAATTGTCTAACAACAGCTTTAAAAGAAACATTAAAATTTCAAAAAAGTCATTGTATAATCAAAACTGTTATTTTTGACAAATAGATGGTTATGCAGACGGGTTTATCTTTTATGGAGTGTTTTAATTAATTCATAATAATATTCCACTTGCTAATTATATGACTAGGTGTTTAAGGTAAGATGATGCAAAAGTGAAAAAATTATATGAAATTAACTCTAGTAGATACTGGATGGTTTCGTCAAATGAATCTATTCTTTAACGACAGTAGACATTAAAGGTATAGTTTAGTTTAATAACAAAGTGATAATGTTACCAAAAAAGTGTTAATTCTTTCTTTGTTTTGACTCTATTTTGTTTGAAAAAAAAAAATATTTGTGAATTATCAATTGCAATATTGTTTACGCTATCAGAGAGGATATAGGAGTAGTTTAAGAGTATGGCAATTTTATTTAAAAAAAAAACTTCAAAACCATATTTCGATCATGGGATGTTTTTGACAAATTTCTTGAAATATAATTATGTACGAAATTTAATCAAAATCGTTAGACCTATCGAAAAAATAAAAAAGAAAAAAACAAAATCATTCTTTTGAAATCTTCTGGACCAAATTTGAGAAAAACTACACGGCTGTACATATAGAAACTTAAATAAACTTTAGGTTCTACCAGTTCCTTGGGTTTGACAAAAACGGTCAAACAGCGCTCCCAGGAATGAAGTCCCAGTTAGCTATTTGAGTTTCCTCGGGTAGTCATCCCTGCAGGAGACGGCACCTATCAAAGTTGAGTTTATTCATTTCAATTTTAGGGGTGACTAAATTGACTCATAATTTGTCACTCTATCGAACTGTCAAACACCTTACATTTAGTAACAGGGACCGAGCTCCTGCACCAATTTATCTTAAATGCAATGCAGAAATATTGGGTATACATTTTTTCTATCTTACCATTGAAGAATCACTCAATGGCCAAATTCGTGACGATTCTATTCTTTTATTTTTTTGATGGTAAAGACATCCCTCTGCATTGCCTGTTAGTTGTCTCAGATTATGCAAAAGGCTCCAAGAGGAGGCCAGCAAGGCATAGTAATTACTATATTTTCGAATCAATCAAGATGGCAGGCCTACGGAACTGGTCTGGCTTTCAAGAATTTTTCTATTTTTTTCTATTTTCATTTTTACGACCTTTCCTTCATTAAAAGAAAATTTTAAATTAAATTAACTCACTGTTTTTTTATTAATTTAATTTTAAACGAATAGTTTTTACTTTTAAAATAAAATACTGGGATAGAATTCAAATTAAAAAAAAAAAAAAAACAACAATATCAGTTTCAAGAGCAGTTCTTGTGTCAGAGCGATAGATCGTAAAAAAGAGAAAAAATGTTATGGACATTCTAGCAGCTCTTTTCGAGACAAACAATTTTATCATTTGTATGGGTACCGCAATTTTTTTTCAAGCTTATGGTTTTCAAAATATGTTTTGATTTTGGAATTAATATACAATAATTTGGGGAATATATGGTAAAGATATAGCTCCATCAAAAATCTATTCGATAAACAAGTCCCTTTGAAAATTATTGTTATTAAAAATAAAAAGATATCCATTATTTAGTCTAGACCTTCAATCTATAATAAAAAAATAGCAGAAAGTATACTACCTAAAGTGAAGGAGGTCCCTGAGTCTTGAAACCTGGAGAACATCTTGCTTTAAGCGTAATAAAGCAATTTGCACAAGGTTAGCTAATCGAAATTTCCTTGCTTAAACTTGACCCCTTACCAACTATATGCCAACCTATAAAAATAAAATAAAATGTTGCAAAATGACAAATTTAGAAATGTTATCTAATTGAAATGTAACACTCAGTTCACCGAGCAAGTTTCAGCCCGAAATTCTATCTACTCGTCATGTTGATATATTTGGTTTTGAAGTTTTCTCCGAGTTCACTAAAATTCTCTTATGTCAGAAGCAATCCTGGAGAAGACGAAATTCCTCCTAGATTTGTTAAACTTATTCGTCCCTATATATTCATACCACTTTCGCATTTACATATATAACCACTACATTGCATCTTCAACGCTTCCAAACTTATTGAAAGCAGCAAAGATAAGCCCTGATCCTAAGAAATCCGTACCTGTCGAACCGTGTGACTATCAATCGATAAATATTTTACCTTGCTTGTCAAACGTTTTATAGAAGATTCTTACGAAGCATATAATGGAGCATCTTCACTCAAAGAGTGTGCAATCTCCGTTTCAATCTGAGTTCAGAGCCTACTACTCTTCTTTCAGATTCTTGGTCAAGATTATTGATCATATCAAGTTGCAGTACGATCAAAATGGTATGCCCCTTTTATGTTTACTGGACTTTTCTAAGCCCTTTAACAAAGTCAACTATGATGTTCTCTGCCAAAAACTTAAACTGTTTCATTTTAACAGGGTGTCCGGTAATTCGTCTGCCATACTTTGGGATGTGATTCTTGGTCATATTCTACCATTAGTACTGATAGAGAAATTGACCTTAACATGGCTCAGGGTACACTAAAGTTAGCCTTTTTTTAAATCGTCTAAAAGTGATGTCAAAGTTGAAAATCAGACTTTAATGTGGAACAATTTTGTTTTCTTAGAATATGACCAAGAACCACATCCTAAAGTATGGCACACGAATTACCGGACACCCTCTATAATAGGACTCACCGTGGGGTGGTCGAGAATGTTTGGTCACGGCCTAGTTTCTGGAGAACAGGTGTACCACAGGGCTCTATCTTAGGCACTATTCTCTTCTATTTGTTTATAAATGACCTATGTTCATTTTAATGTCTGTGAACATAACTCATTATATTTTTATGCTGATGAGATAAACAGACTTATTTTTCGAGGAGAATTGGCCTGATTGATAACCTTCTAATATCAATCTGCAAATGGGATGAGGGGGATAGCCTAACACTGAACCTTACAAAAAAACAGGCTTCATTGGTATAAAAGAAGGAGCACGATATAGAACAGCTCCTCACAGTCTACGTAGATACGACCAGGATCACATACGACCCTACAATACCAAAATTGTGAAATTTACCCTACCCAAACATATACATTTTAGAAAGTTGCATAAGGCGATGCACTATGCACAGAAAAACGCCCATATATCTTTATGAAAGAATAAGCTTCAGCCATTTTTCTAGGACAGGAAATATATTGACGCCATCTTAACTCTTCACGGATGGAATCATCTGCAAGTAAGAATTTAACAAATAGAAGAAGTAGCAAACTTTAAAAGTGAAGCATTTAAATATTTGTTCGAATATGCGGTCACAGTTACAAGCTCGGGCGTTCATTGAAAGGAAGGAATAAAATGCCAAAAAGAAAATGGTTGGAATTACGTTTTATAAAGGGAAGAAGGGAAAGTTTCTCTCTTTTTTGGAAAGCCAAACATTTTTTATTAAGAGGATATTATTGTGAATAGTAATACTTTGTAGTTTTAAGTTTAAATTATAATATAACCACTCTGCAAAAATACTATAACAGACTAAGTCTTACTGTTTTTTTTTAGAAATGTTACTCTGTTAAAATTAACCAAGAAATGTAGGTAGTTGAAAAATCCTGCTGATAATTCTTTGATAGCTGACAACTTCGAGACCTCCTTCTTCTGAACTGAATTTTTCGGTTTGGAATAAAAACTGAAAATTATTTTTTTCAGAAATAAAAATGTTTAAATACAAACTATCCATCAAAAAATTTATAGAATAAAAGACTCTCGTGTGACTCATCGATTTTATACATTTATACAATTCAAAATCAAAGCTATAGACCACCTGTTTACCTCTCTGAAACTAGATTTCTTTTCGTTTATTTAGCTATAAGAATTATTATAAAATTGAGCTTAAGCTTAAACTTCACTTTGACCAGCATCTCACTTCTTATAATCAATTCAAAATTTCATTGTAAAAAAAAAAAATTTTAAAATCAAAAATCAAAATTTTTGTCATAACAAACTTGTTAAAACACATTAATTGTGCATAAAATTATGTAAAATTGACAGCTAAAATCTAATAGACTATAAATTATTCAGATTTTGTTGGTTTCTAAAGCAAAAAAAAAAAAACTTTTTTCAAAAATTTAAATTAGTATTCATGACAAACAGACATTTTTAAAATTTTCTATTTCATTTGAACTTTTTGAATTTCCTGTAATAAAGATGACAACATTCGTTATCATTTCGCACACTCTAAATTTTTTTATTCGTTTGTTTATATTTTAATGTGTTAATACCAATTATATATCTTCGGATGGCTGCAGATTGAAAATCAATTAACGTTAACGTCTTGCACTGTGCGGCATCAGTAGCATCTCTCTCCCTCAATTTATTTTATATTTCTTTGGAAATATTTTTTTTTTTTGAAATCCAAATATGTACTTTGGTTTGGCATTTTAAAATGTCAACTACACCAGTGCGGCGTCTGCCTTTATCAATAATAAAGTTTGATTGTGGTTTGTGACTAAGGGAATAACGGATAACTGACCTTGACTATACATACAGTTAAAGCAAAATCAATAAAATTGCTTGTAAAATGTTCAGGTTTTTTTTTTTTTCTTATTTTATTTTTATTATTTATTGAATATTTTTTATTATTATTGGATGATTTCATTAATTATAAGTATTAATTTACCTTTAAAAATATTCATTTGACATTCAGATGACGACCGACGCAGTCAGGTACAATAAGAGATTTTGGTTGGTTAAACTAGTTTGCAAAACAACAACAGAAACAAGAATTAATGTATTTCTTTTGTTTTGATAAAAATGCAGCATATCAGAAAAAAACATTTTGACAATAATTTATCTGAATTTATTGGACATCAGATCTATGAATCTTGAGTATATTCCATGGATTGAGATATTTACATAAATTGGCAACACCATGAGCCATCACAGCTAACTGTAATGTTATTATGTATAAATTAAGTCTTTTGCAAAATATGTACACTCTGACTTTACTTATTTACATATAATTAAAAAATCGATAATAACAAATTTATAATCTGGTTCTAGAACGTGCAAACAATTAAAATTTTAATTTCTTGAAACCGATTTCGATCTTTAAAATGTCTCTGTTTTTTTCTTCTTTAGATATGTACGAGTATAGAGCGGTCTTAAGAAATATTTATAAATAGCTGTTTTTAACAATATTTATTTAATTAGTTGTTCTAAGAGTCTAGAACGTATCTACATAAGGAGTACATATATGTATATTAATTGGAAATAAAAATAAAAAAATCAAATATGCACAAGAGGATCGAGGTGCGAACTTGTTCTTGCGGTTCAAGGCCATAATGTTGCCGATCATTTAAGGCATAAAGTATTAGAGAACTATTAATACGATTTTAAATGAACTTGTCACGGATTTGAAAGTGAAACCCTGTCGAAACGTCGCGTCGGACAATATCAAATATAAATTTGATTAAAATTAAAATAAATAATGCGTCATGTCCGTAATAGACCGAGAGCCCATCACAGCAATTTTTGGGTATGATTGTGTGATTTATAACAAAAAAAAAACAATTAGCATAGTTAGATAGGCCTTTAGTAGTTATTTACAAATGTGAACGTCTTGCATGCTCTAGTGAGAGCTATAGTGCATAAAAGTGCATCATATACATATGCAGTTCTTTCCAAGTCTAAATAATTGTGATAACAATGAGTCTTTAATGAGACTTAGATATAGTGGAGTCCAAGTAATTGCATAAATGCTGATGACCTAGCATTACTAGCGACAGGTAAATTTCCCTCCACAATTAGCGAACAGATAGAGAATGCTTTATCCATAGTGAATACATGGACTAAAAACTGCGGTCTAGCGGTTAACCCGAAAAAAACCGAACTGGTTCTTTTTACGAACAAAAAGGAAGCTATACCAACTTTTAAAATTCCTTTAATTGAGGGGACCCAATTCAAAATCTCCGATCGCGCCAAATATCTTGGCGTGATCCTGGATAAGAAATTGAACTTGAGTCTCAACATTAAGGATAGAACAAATAAAGCCATGTTCGCTTTCTACTCCTGCAAGAGAATATATTGGTAAAACTTGGGGACCAAGCCCAAAAATTATCAAGTGGATGTATACGGCCATAGTCAGACCTGTACTGACATACGGTAACGTTATAGTCTGGTGAAATGCACTAGACAAACCTACCAACCTTAAAATCATGACCAAGGTACAAAGAATGGCATGTATTGGAATCCCTTGGGTAATGAGGTCCACCCCTACAGCGGGTCTGGAAGCTATACTCATTCTAAAACCTCTAGATCTATTTACACAAGAATCGGCAGCCAATGAAGCACTTCGACTTAGCCAAACGTGTAACTGGCGACATAGTGCGATAGGTCATGCGCAGATTCTACAGAAATACACTGGAAATAGGGTTTGTACTGACTACATAACACCCAGTTTAGACTTTTACAAGCCGTTGAAGACCGCCTTTCCTAGCAGAGAGGACTGGCAAATCAACGAGCCATCTACCTGCCATTGAAATAAAATCGATGCTTGTAACTTGCTGTCGCGAAGAGCTTAGGGTTCTTGGTACACAGCACAACATTAGGCTCTGCTGGGTTCCTGGTCACAGTAGTGTCCCAGGAAGTGAAAGCGCTGACCAGCTGATCAAGCAGACACAACAGTTCAAGTCCCACCCTGTAATCTTAAACAGGTAATCAAGAGTAAAATTCTAGCCTTAACAAACAAGAGATGGAACTCTCTCGATTCCTGTCTTTCAACCAGAAAATTATGGCCTAGTTTCAGTAAACAAAAGACCGATGTTATCCTCCAACTTAATAAAAAGTCTCTTTCTCTTCTCGTGAGCATCATCACAGGTCACAACCAACTCGGTCACCACAAGAAAAAGATGAAACTCAGTATGACCGACTTATACAGAGCAAGCGCTGACGAGGAGATACATGAGGACACTCCTCACTACCTGTGTCACTGCCCTGCGCTATATCATCTAAGAAACAAACATTTAGGGAGGCACTTATTCAGCGACTTGGAGGAGCTCTCCGACATTCCAAGCAAAATCAAGTTAGAATTCGTTAACGATACCAAATGGCTGGAGAATTCATGATCTTTGTATACCGCCTTCAACTACAGTACGATAGTAGTAGTAGTAGTACGAACGATAACGACAACGACGCACGTGCTCCTTGTTGGAGCAGCACCAACTGAGAATGGGCACCTCGCCTATACACCTGCGGTTTCCACTCCTACGATGAACACGAGCATCAGTGAGTTGATGGGGCCACATCTACCTATGATTGGTAAAATCATCTTTGGTATGAAAACAGCCTCTTCGACTTAACTAAGGACCAAACAAACGAACATATACACCAAGCACTGACTATTCAAACTCATCTACCAGACGTTGCAAGGAGCCACATGCTCCTACGGGCCTGGGGGAAAAATTGCTCAATTGGAGGTAAGGGAAAGGAATACCCCCTGAGAAGGCGTATACCTCTCCCTAGCCACATTATTATGTGACGATAGAAATTTCAATATTTTAGAAATACCCTCTGATATTTCAGCTTTCAGGCTAAAGCTTGCTGTAACCCATCTGCACCCTTAACGGGCTTGATCGACATAGGATTATCATAGGTTTCATTACAAGGGATCACAAACCCTAGGGTATCACAACGGATCTACATTGATCTAAGTGTGACGGTAACAAGATCAACTGTCAGCACACTAACCTAACCTAGTCGCAGTTTAAATAAATAACACCTTATTTTAAAAAAGAACTTAGATTCAATCAAGGTTTTTGGTACCCTCTTGAACAGGGTTAAGCGTTTTTATGAAATCAGTGTTTTTTGGTTAATTTCTCTATTTTATTCAATGTTATGAAAAAACGTTTTATAAGGTCTGGCTACGCTTATCTTTTTTTGTGTATAAAAAGATTATTTGTCAACACGAACCAATTCTTTTGAACGTGTATAAAGTCTTAACAAACATCTCGGTTAATTGATTAGGGTTCGAATCTATAATTCCATTAATTTGAATAATATTTAACAACTCATTTTTCATTCACTGAAAAGCTATTCATTTACTTTAACCAATGACTCATTGACACAAAGACATTGTTGACAAATCTCTACGTTTGTGGTAGTAGGGGTGACATAGTGTTATACAAGTAGCTATATTAAGTTGTTTTTTTTTTAATTTTTTTCAGAGGTAACACTGCCTCTGTTTTCATTTATTTTCATTGTTCTTATTTTCTCAAGGACCACTTTATGCTTTGAAGATCTTTATTTAAAAAAATTACTTTTATTTTCATTTAAAAGGTTTACATGTCTGGTGGAGGAGGATATGTGCTCAGCAGAGAGGCACTTCATCGTTTCATGGTTGATTCATTTGACAATGAAACATTGTGCTTAAGTGCACAGCCTTCATCGGAAGACTTTGAAATTGGAAAGTGCCTTACCAGTGTCGGTGTTGTAGCAGGAAACTCTATGGATCCCATAGACTACACACAGAGATTTCATCCCTTGCCACTTCGGGATTATTTACAGCCAGACGCCGTTAATTTGCTGCCTGGGTGGTTGTTTAATAGAAGTTTAGAGCCCATACAAACGGTAAGTTCAGAGATAAAAAATTTGTTCTGTTCTTGTGAAATATTTAATAATGATTGAATATTTTTTGTATTTTGGTATCGGAGTTGTAAGAGAATACAATCTTTTAAGAAAAAAATATTTTCTGAATTTATTTAAAAATTGCATTCACATTGAAGTCATTTTGAAACCTCGACTTCAAATTCTGCAATAAATATTCATTCGAAATTAAAAAGATCGTTCATTTTACATCAATCAACTGAATGCAATCTTTTGGGAATTCATTCTTTTGCATTGAACCAGTTTATTTAAAAGAATCATAAACTTCTTTTTTTTTAGAATAAGGTAAGTTTTTCAGTGAGAGGGCATCAAATGCTCTAAATTTGTTTGGTTGACTCTGAAGCTTATATGATCTCGCACTAAAAATATATCTTGATAATTCTGAAACATTCATCATATGAATCATATTTGACTTGATAGTTACCAATACAATATTGATAATTTTTTTTATTTCAGGGACCTTCTTGCTGCTCTGATTATGCAATATCCTTCCACTACCTAGAACCAAAGGATATGTATTTGTATGATTTTTTCCTATATCGAATGAAAGTTCATGGCATAGAAAAACAATTACGAACGTTACCAGACACAACGTCATCAGAAATTGGATAAATCAAAAGCAGACCTCTGAAGTGATACTTCCTTTGATTTTTATAAAATCATTCTAAGAATATTAAAGTTTATAAAAATAATAAATACTAAATACACATATCTATTTAAATTACAGTTAACTTCTTATATGTATCTGTTAATAAAGTATTTGAATTTGAAAATAATTCATGGTCAAATTGTAAAGCTGTGTAATTTTAGGTACACCAATAAATATGCAATATATTTTTTTGATAAAATTATACAGAGAAATCTGAAAGATCTCAAAAAAGCTGTAGATCGTAAAAGCTATAGGTGAAAGCTCATTTCCGTAATTAAAATCAAATCAAAGTAATTTCAAAGAAGTAGATAAATGTAATGGTCTTGACTTAAGTTGGATTTATATTTTAATTTCTAATTCTTTGTTTGCATTTTTAAACTAAAATTGGATTTGATATCCAGATTTTTCATATAACTGTAAGTATTTTTAGGTAAATCTAAACCTATATTTAAGAAAATCGAAACTTGCAGAAGGTTACATTTTCGATTAGATAGAAAAGGGCATCGAGAGGGTTGAGCTTATTATACCTTGTTTTAAAAAGGGTCTAGTCATGTTGAGGTTGAGGATATTTAAATTGTTTGATTTGTGTTGCATTCGTGTCTGTCAAGGGTTTAAGGTGTTTAAGGTGTAATCAGTACTATGTTGGGCAACGATGAAAAAAAGGATAAATCTCAACTGGCAAGGTTTCGAAGTTGAAGATATCAAATAGAGCAGATTGGAGCAATCTATGTCCCCATTTAGTAAGAATTTGGTGAAACTAAAGGGTTTAAAGGTTTTAAAGTATAAGTAGAAGATAAGCTAAAGCGAACCGTTAAAATCTGGATTGATCTGGATTGGATGGCAGCAATGACCAGACCTGGGATGCATATTCCAAAAAGGATTGGTCTTATTAAATTTTTATAATGGGATTTAGTGGCTTAGGAGAGTTCATCATTTTTTTTACGGATTAAGTTAAGTAAAGACACAGCTGAGTTGGCTTTGCTTATAATGCTGTCGTAATCGGAACGGAAATTTTGATACCCAGGGTACGAACAGAGCTTTCAAAAAGTTAAGTGATACAAGAGAGTTTGGCAATGTATAGATTATTGGAAATTCGAGGATTAAAAGATATTGAACTTAAGGTATGAATTGTATCGATTTTTGCCCTAATATCATTATGGAATAAATTGAATATTTTTAATACACCTTCAACGATTTTGATAAAATTAAATTGTTATCTACTATTGTACAAAGGTAGGGTCTAGCTTTGATTGTCAGCTTTATAGGAATTTCAATCATAATTGTCACTTTGTTGTTCGGAAAAAAATTTTAGAAAAGATTTATCAAATTGATCAATTTTTTTTTTTTTTTTTTTTTTTTTCAATTTAAACGACCTCAGCGATTAACATGTAGACAATAAGAAGCACTTATACATGTAACATAAGCTGAATTCCACGTTTACATCACGTTCAAATTCCATAGTAAATAATTTACATTAGTAGAAAAAAATAAAAAAAAAAACACCCGTCCGTGACAATGCTTTGAGACATTGCCGTGACCAGGATTCGAACCTGGGTTACCACGGCCACAACGTGGGGTCCTAACCACTAGACGATCACGGCTACCGGGGTGATGAATAAAGTGGTGTCAAATTCTAATCAATTGAGGTGAAACTTGTTGATGATTATGTCATCAATAGTGAAATGATAGATAAGTATGTGTTAGATTGAATACCCAACAATAATAAATTATTTTTAGAATTTATTCCTTTGGAACTAAAAGTTTTTGAAGTTGTTTGAAAATGCTCATACAAACATACATAATATGAAAATATGTTTTTCTATTTCTGGGTGAGTGGCAAGCCCAAGCAATGTAAAAAGAGATAAAACTTGTCTTTATACTCACAGCGCATGTGGAAAAAAGGCCGAAAAAAGTAAAACAAGTGCTCTGTGTGAACTAGTGGGTACTAGTGGATTATATGGAAAGAAGGGGTGAATTTCAAGAAGGTATTCAATTTCACTTTTTGATATTAAATTTGACCAATATGTATGAACATTTATGGGTAAATTCCCAATTAATTGATGGATGAAATTTAATTTCTTACTAAAATGTGTATTAGGTCTATGTCCCCGAAAACAGTTTGGGTTTTCAAGTTTTTTTATTTTTTTTAATTATATTTTTAGTGTGAATCTTGTTTAGGGTAAAATTTTAAAAACAAATTGTAGTCCCACAAAAAAAAAACCTTGACACTTTTTTATTGTATGCAAGCAATATGGAAGGTAGCGTAAAAATGAGCATTTGATGGACTGTAATATTATCTCGTGCAATAAAGTCGGACTTTTTGGTAATTCAAAATATTGAATAATTATAGGCCATACAAGAAGAAATGTGCTTTGCAGCTATTTTCTAATTTGTTATTTTATTGTAATGAAAGACTTTTTCAATTTTTCTCGGTGGACAGATAACGAAATTCTTAGAATGCAGTAGTATAATTTTTTTTGGCGAAATAAAGTAATTTTCGCCTCATCGTCAATAACTACATCATATGAGGTTCTACCGGGCAATCATTTATTAACACATACATATTTCCAATCAGTTGATTCCATAAAAAAATTATTGCAACCCGTTTCTGATTTATTGACTTTCTTCATTGGAATATAAAATTGAATAATTCACCTAAACCTCTCCTATTTCCAATGCAAATATCCTCAAGCCTGTTAGTTAATCTTGTGCAGAACAATACAAGTCTCCAGTTCTACGAACCATAAATCAACTCAAGTCTAAAAAAATAAACAAGTTTAAGCCTCGCAAGTCTAAAACCATCATCAGTCATACTTCAACATCAATGATGCTGATGCAGAGATACATTCTTTTTGTCGTTCCAAATTTGGACACAAGTGCGCTCCGTCCAAATGTGTTCGATAATGGCTCTTCAATAATTCAATTGACAGGTGTGAGTGTGGACTTGAGTTGGCAACAGCTCAGATGAGTGAAATGCGTTACAACAGGTGTTTGTTGTGTTGTCGAGATAGGTTAGGTACGTGATGCACACCAGCGTTGGCGTGTGTACATGCCTTTATGGACAGACATCCTACTAACTACATTTTTGAAGTTAGTTTTTTTCCTTCGACACGAGAGGAAGAAATCGTGACTGAATGAGATGATTTGTAGACATTTTCTGTTTAAAGCCTGAATTGCAGTTCAATTTATCGCGAAAAATTAAAAAAAAAACTAAGGGATTGGAAATGTTTTTTTTGACAGGGTCGAGAATTTTTAATGGGATCAACTAACTCGTGTGACATGCAATAAGCATTTTGATGCCTCCGTAAGTCATCTTTGTTTAGAGAAGTTCCACTGTCACGACTGGCTCGGTGAACTGATTTAAGTTCGGTTTTATTTAATAGATTGATCGTGTTAATGCAACACTTACATGAGAGGTTATCTTTATGAAGTAAAGCTTTATAAGATTGTTGGTTTTGTAATATTTTGTTTTAGGGATTTGAAATTTAAATGAGAAACATCTCACGATTAAGATACACGTGTTGTAAAAAGCAGATTTTACACAGCTCAAAGGAACAAATTGTTTAATTTATGATTTTTACTCGCGATAAAGGTACTTAAGGGCAAGTTAAAGACTCGTAGAAAAAACAGCAGACTAGTAAAAAAAATTAATCCTAATATGCCTTCATTAACATATTAAATAAAATACACGACTGGGTCGCACGAACTTGCTCCTATGTAATCGGCTAGGTTATGTTATTAGAGAAAACTCTTCATAAGGATAAAATTAATTTTTTAAATTCTTTTAGTAGTAAGATAATATATGCAAGAACAAAATTATAAGTCCCTGTAGTGGTTTCTTTAAAAAAATTCATATAAGCAAAATTTTAAAAACATTTTAAAGAAAACAATTTTGATACGCCAACTTTAAGTTTTTATTATTGCACGAATGAATATTTAATTTCAAAAAAAAAATACTGAGCCGTTTTTCAGATATCGAATTTTCCAAAAAAAAATTACTTTTTTTTTCCAAAAATTCAAAAAATAGTTTTTTTTTTTAAGTTTTGAAATGCAATGTTTTTTAAACTTTTTAGAGGTATCTCTAGAAAAAATTTCATTAAAATCCGTTATGTCGATAGTGAGAAATTCAAAATTAGACAAAATGCTCCTATGGTAGGTACAAGCTGTAATATCTTAATTTCAAAATAAAAATTAATTGGAAGACAGATATTTTATCAAAATTCTAGGCACCATTTTCGAGAAAAATACAATTTTTGAAAACACTTTTTAACATTTGTATGGTGGGTACCTTTATTTTTAGGTAAAATAAATTTTTTTTTCACATCTTGTAGATTATATTAAAAAACTTTTATTTACCTAATTTAAAAAAAAAATCTAGCATGGGGTTCTCGAAAGATTGAGTTTAGAAATAAGAAAATTGAAACTTTTCTTAAAAATCAAAAAAAAAAAAAATATTTTTGAAAATTTGAATAGATATACAAATCTGTTCAAATTGCTGGGGAGCTTTAGCATGAACAAATTATCAAAATTAGGTGTACCGTTTCTGAGAAAATCAAAAACAAAAAAAATGGTTTCATGGTGGGTACCCTCAATAACCATTTTTCGGAACATTTTTTTCAACCATTACCTAACTTTAACTAAATGAAATTTTTTTGTATTTTTAGATTTTAAATCTGTTGAACAGTTTTTGAGAAAAAAAAATATTTATAAAATTTCGAAAAAAAAATTCGTATGGCAGGTACCGTTATTTTTGGTCTTAAAAAAAAGAAGAAAAAAATGTGTGGGGTGAAAAAATTTAAAGTGATATCTACCAAGCTTAAAAAAAATCTGCTGAGTCGTTTATGCTGTAGTCGAACAGACAAACAGACAGAACTGCGAGCCCCACTTTTTTAGTCTTCGCTATCACCGTAATGTCAACTTTGATCAAAATCTCGAGTTCTATTTTTTTACGAATGCATAACTTGCCTATAGTACCTATAAGTCGCAAGTAAAAATATTTGTTTTACAATTTTCCTTAGAGACTGTACACATGGAAAACTTTTAGTTTTGACAACTGTTTTGAGTTAACTTAGAAATATTGGAATATAAAATTTTAAATTTCACGCTAACGACTTCGAATTTAGTTTTATTCTTCTCTCGAACAAGCCTATAATAGGTAATTTAACAAATATCCCACCGAAGGATTCTTCACTTCATCGAGTAAAGTTTTATTGGCAAAACTAATTTTTCATTACACATACTTACACATAGATAAATCTCCATGTACAATTTTTAATTAGCAAATAGCTCTATTTCAAGGGTCATTAACCATAGTGTGACATTGCATTATATTCTACATCACCATCATCATACTACCGCATTGACTTAAATTTTCAAAACACGCACTCGAAATTGCAACTGCGGCTGCGTAAAGATTCATTGATCTGATACAGTTTTAAGTATAAATTGAATCGGTTGGGGTCTGTTTGGTGTGTGCATTGCATTGTAACCTCATTATACACCAAATACAGCTCGGACATGGACGATAATATCAATTTACTGACCATTTAAGCCGAAAATGGACAAAATGAGTCGAACAACAAAAAGTCAAACATACTAAAAACTACTTGTGTTTGTCTTAATTTGAATGAATTATTCTTGAAACGAAAACAAAAAATAAATTCACGGCTCATCGACTCTCTAAGAGACTTCCATAGTGCAGTCGTACCATATTGCAATCATAAATACTTAATGGTCATACTAGATATGGCTTGAAAGACCGCGAACTTTTGATTGATTTAAGAACCACAACATTTGATGATTTAGAGAATTATTTGATTTTTTTTTCTAATATATTCACTAAGTTGCTGCTGTTTTAAAATTATGTATACCAGTTGCACCTGCAGTCGCCGATCTTTTATATTTTTAAGTATGTTCGATAAAAATTTGGTTTAGTATTTAATGTGAAAAAGCAACTTAATTTACATTCAATTGACATAAATAGCTCATGCAATGGTCCATGCTATAATCTGCTAGACAGCTAATGTGGCGGACAAGCTATCATCAATAAATAAGTTGTCAATGTTCATTGGGAAATCACAAGCTCATAAAAAATTTATTTACTGACGCATTAAAGAAAAGAATATGTATGTATATGTGTCAGATTTTTTGAATTTCGACTAGTTTTATTTGATAGATATAAATTCATAGAATTTGAATCTAAGGAATGCCAAAGAATGCAAAAAGTGATAAGGGTGCATGAATTCATGATTGCTAAATAATGAATAGGGAAAACAATGAACTTCTATCTTGACAAGATGGCCAACAAAAATAATGAAATTCTAAGAGCAAAGTCTGAGCTTATGACAAGAAACTACTCAAACAGTCGAAATTATAATTTCAAACTAAGAACCATCCGACGACAACCCCAATATTTTCGACTTTTTCGACATTTCGTCTTTTTGCCTACCATGGTGGTTGAAGTTTTTTCCCTTTGAAGGAAAGAAATGAAAACATGATGTAAGAGAATCCCTATTAAACTTATGATATTCAGATGTTTTAATTGTATCTTGACCATATCAACAAAGAAATGACTCCACATTTTGTAAGTTAAAGTGATTTATTTAACATATAGTTTCTACACTCAGAGAAAAAAGGCAAGCTAAATTCAAGTAGTGGTAGGCTTATTTTAAGATTTTTGAATTCTTATTTTTGTTATCCTGAAAGTGACATGTTGTTCAGGCATAACACTAACAACATGTAATTGAGTTCAACTAGTATGCCCAACACGGATGAACACGAATAAAATAATGTGAATTATAAGCGACATAGAAATAAGACACGGCATTTCTCCGCTTTAGCTGAGCCGCCATCCCTGGAGATAAAAATATCTGAGACAACCACCAACAGTCTCAGAACATCGTGCCACACATCTTTCCTATCCTTCTTTCTCTTCATTAACTACACGCCCGCGCTGTGTTGAAACATTTAAAGGGTAATCAGAATCCCTTGAGCGCGGGTAGATTATAAAAAAAAAAAAAAAAAAAAAAAATTTTATTCTTAAAACAAGTTTGTATTCCAAAATTAAGAACAAAATCTTGATTTGAGCCACCGCGTTGTTAAATTAAGTTTTTACATTCTCAAATCAAGCCGAAGCGATCTTAACTCGTTTGCTGCAAGAAAGTTTAGATCGTTGTTTCATTTTTATGTGCGGTACATTCAAGGTCGGACGTGTTACGTTAGTGATTAAAGTGATTTTTGAAGACCTCAAAGAAGCAATACCTCATTTTTGGGCTCCGGATAGAATGCAGGGAAATATTGTTTTCGTGGAAAAAATCTGAGGTAATGAATACTTTAAGTTTATTAATGCTGTATTTAATGTCTATAATTTTTTTTAGTTTGGAATAGATGATGATAAAATTTCTGTGCCGACAAAAGTAGAAACCTCGCTCTAAAATGACCCAAGTATAGCAGCTCGTCAACATTTTTAAATAATGGAAAAACTTATTTTAAATTTATATATATTTAAGTGTCTTTCATAAAAAAAATAAATGATACAAATTTTAATACATTGCAATTGTTAGATATTTTTTATTTTGGTTGGTGGTGAAGGTAGGGAGCGTGGAGGGAGGGGTGGTGAGGCAAGCGGACTGATTCTGAAAGTAAGACCGCTCAATCTTAAATGAAGAATAAACAAGCTAGAAACAATCCGAAAGAAACTTAGATACAAGAATATTTGTTCTTAATTTAAGAATGAAAAAAACTTGATTTAAGTATGTATTGTTCTTATTTCTGGTATAAATAAGAATACATGATCTTAATTTGAGGTTGAAATGGTCTGAAATTAAGCTTTTGTATTCTTAAAATTAAGCTTCCAAAATCTTGAAATAAGAATTCTAGGCTTATAAAAAATAAGCTCAAAACAAGAATTTGAGGCTTGTATTAAGAATTTTCGTGTTTAACAGACTTTCGTCAACGAATCGGCTTGATTTGACACCGATATTCTTGATTTTAGCTCGTTTTTTTTCTCAGTGTACCAGCCAAGATCCACAATTAATTGTCTTTAAATGCAGATAAGCTCACCTGCATTCAAATAAGTTTAAAAGTTACACCCACACAACTCTTTTATTTTGGTTTTTATTAAGTCTACTATATGTCAAACAAGTTTAAGTTATGCCAATAATTTAAACAATTTATACCCTACTCTCCCCTTAGAAGAAACTTTGTGCAATTAATTGTATGTATAATTTCTTTGATGATACTTTAATAGCATAGAATAAATTAAAACAATTTTGAAAAGTATTAATTAATTTCTGTAATTAAACATTCAACTAGAAAATCGGACAGACCCACCTCCTTGTCTATTTAAGTTCTGTCATGTCGAATTTAATTATGACTAAATTCGCGATTCAGCATTAGAAATACACATCACACCCTTTTGCAAAAGGGTTATAACCTTACATCACTTGCTTCTGTCATTTTGAATTTATTGCTTAGAGACGTCTGATGATTCCCTTCGAGTATCTACATAGCAACAAATTCCATCTAGATGGATAATTATCGACAATTTTGTTAAATAATAATTTATGCAATTGAAATCAACATCTGGTCGATGGGTAATTAGTTCTTTCTATATCAGTTCGACAGTTTGCTACATCAGCGATGAGTTCAGACCACTTTGCCACCTGATGGTTGGCTGAACATTAGCATAAAAGTCTATCAGTGTATCTATTAGGAAATATGCAAGTATCTTTAGAATAATAATTGTCGTTTCATTAAGAAGATAATAAATGATGAAAGCGTGGCAGTGGGATTGATGTTTTATGAAGCTGAGCGCCTTGCTCTATAGATTTTCTGCAGAGTTGGCTTCTTTTGATTTTATTCAAGCTGAAGTATTGCAAAAGTTAATTATGCGATGCTTAAATGGAAAATAACTTGTTTATGTTTTTCACATTTGCTTAATGGAATAGTGTTAATTTTTAATTGATCTATTAACTGCTGCAATTAAATTCAATTGCATCGACTTTTGAAATATATAAACTTGTGTTGATATTTGTTCAACATAAATGAGTACCATTTGAGGTAATGGTAAGTGCGCTCGCTGGTCACGCCACCGCAGATCTGGAGATCGAATCACATTCTATACCATCAGAGAAAACAAAAGATGTTTTTCTGGGCTCTGAGAGAGTTAACAGAAATATTTAGGTCCCTGAATTTCTAAGACCTGGTTCTCCACGAACTGTGCCACCTCCAATTTAATTTTTTTTTTTTTTTCTAAAAAATAATCTTCGATTGAAAAGAAATACCCTGAGCTCAATGTTGAGACACAGTGAACAAAAAATCCAATGAATCATTGTATCATTGATGAAGTTCCACTGAAACAAAATGCACATCACGAGCACCTCGTTTTTGTCTGCAAAAAAAAAAAAAAAAATCACAACAATATGTATCTACCTATTTGGTTATTCCATAATTTAATACCCATCGATAAAAATTGTATCGATTTGCATTATGAGCTATGAGAACAAACACTTTGCTTGGTCGGTCAATTCCATATAAATGGTAAAGATTCGTGATATGAATTTAACACTTGCACCCAATTTACAATGAATCATTTGTATGCTGTTTATTGCAACATAATCGTGATAGAAAAAATATAGACGATATACATTTATCAATGACACTGAAGGAATAAAGTCTTAATGGCTAACCATAAACGGCGAATTGATGAAAGAGCATCAATGGTGTGAAAATGAAAGTTCGCTGTTCAGCTCTTTTGTTTGCCATCTGTCGATGGGAAAAAATTGAAAAAGGATAGCATAAGCATTAGAGGCTGATGGCCTTCATGGGAGACCTTATGTCTTATTAGACGAAAAAATACTGCAAAGGACGAATCTGCATCAGATCATATGCGCCACTGAGCCAGGAAACAAATTACTTGTTGTTGAGTTCAGATTTGCATCGATCATTAACCTGGGGTTAGGTCCACTATACCTTAATTCCAAATTTAATTGCATTTATAGGTCAATCTAGTTATGGAATGAAAACGACTCACTCCAGCACTTATTAGGTCATCGTGCTGGGTTACAATCCTAAATCACTTTATTGTCCAGGAGTCACAAGAGCAAAACCGTAGCTCATTTTTTTTATAAAATTCATGACACGAGTAACAAAAATAAATTACACAGTCTAAATAATTAAATTATTTTTCGCCTTATTCTCTTGGGTTTCTTATTTTAATTTTTTTTTTGTTTATTAATAAATTTAAATATAAGCTTGTAATTGAGTACTTTTATAGATAGACAAACGTCAGTCCGTGGCACACGTACATAAATCAAAATAACATCTTGTTTGACAGTGCCTTCGATCGACGACAACCAGACTATATGTTCTACGAAGTTAACATGTTTCTGACACAGATCTTCTGGGAATTATATCGACCCGATGCCAAAAATGGAACAACACAACTGTTTGAAATTTCCGAAGCAGACTTCTATTTCCACACCTCGCTCTATAAGCTGATGCGATCTCAGTTGGAGTTGCACCAAACCACACAGCAACAAAAAATAAAAGAACATTCAACACGTGATGTCATTAGTTTTCATGTAAGAAGCATTTTAGTACTCAAAGTCGTGTTATGTGTAACTGCACTTGTCAAATACCAAGTGGATTGCCAAAATCGTAAAAAAAGTAACAGAGTGCTCACAATCCAACGAAGTGGACGAAACAAGAAATGTCTGTGGCACAAAACTAGCAAGTTGTTGTAGCCAAAAAATTGTAATGCGATCTGGAAAAGAGCACTCTGTTCGATCGATGATCATTTCTTGGGTGCATTTTTGAATAGTTTTTCTAAATTCCTAAAATGAAGTTACGAATCATCTTATGCATTTGGTTTGGTGTCACCTGCAATACTTGGTGAAGGTACAAATACTTTAGATTTTTCCAGACATTTTTACTGAGGTCTGCCTATACAGATCAATGTAATCTGGAACTTTTGGTATTAAATGGTGAAACTATTTAACCATTTGATTTAGCGAATTCCACTTCAGATTTTTGGTAAATGTTTTAAAGTTGCAACTTCTTGCAAGAACAACCTTGAAGAAGATATCTGTATGTGGCAGTGTAAGATACTCTTTCGATAAATGGATCTCTCAGATTCAATTGGTATGAGGTAGGTAACAAAATGAGTGATGGCACAGATTGGGGTAATTGACATTATTGCTTTGTGGAAAATAAATGGAGGTTGCTCTGAAAAACTGAAACAATTGGGATGATAATAAAAATAAAAACTGGTTGAAAATAAGAAAGGAACTTTTTTTAAAGGCATAAGAGGCGAAATAAATGAAAAAAAAAATTAACTGAAACAAATGAATTGGAAAAAAAGACGCAACTGGAATTTACAGTGGCTCTTTTTAAAGCTGCATTAACTAAAAATGTAATAAAAGGATATTAAGTCTACTGAAATTTGGTGTTTCTATCGAAAATTCTTGAGTTAATTTTGAAAAATTAAAGTTTAAATAAATTTTGTTATGTACATTAGTAGCAATATAGTCATGTAATCGTTGAACGTCTTTTTGCTAAGTATATTGGTGTGACGCGTTTTTCCGCGAGAAAACCACTCAACAACAAATAGAGCCTGTAAACTTCACATCAGCCCTCTATAACTTTTTTCTGAATGGCGGACAAAGCAGACTTCTCTTTTGTTAGAACGAAAATATCATACGATAGTTGAAAGGAAATCTTAATTGTCTTGTTAAACTTTGCCATTCATCCGTTGGTCGATTCAAAATCCTTTGACTTCACGATCAAACTGCCAGGAAATCAAAAATTTGTAGCTTGGGCTGTGTCTTAGAAAAAAATCTACGACTGGATCACACGTACTTGCTCTTATGTTCAAAAATTTTGGTTAAAAAATATGAATGGTATTACTAGAAACATATTTTCATTTTCGAAAACATGAAATTCATTCTTTTAATTCCTTAAAAAAAACCTCTAAAATAGCTTCAGCCAACAAATTGGATACCATCTTATTTCTTAATAATCTGCATACAAAAAATTTTTGAAATACAAATTTTTTTAACATTTTTCTCGAATAAAGTTTGGTACCTATGTCGATCTGAAGTACCAAATAATTTTTCATTATAGGACTATAGGGCTAGAACCAAACTTTTCATACCGATGGGGCAGTCCACCAACATATTCCAAGCGGAGGTACGTGGATCAAAATCTCGAAAGCAACTATCGTAAATTGCCATCCTTTCAGATAGCCTGAGCCCTATTGCAGAATCGAAGAAAACATTAACAAAAACAAAGTTAAACAAGATGAGGAGGCAAGTAGATCCAAGAACTGGAAAGTACTCCCAAAGCTAAGGCAGGCGAAACTACTATTAATACTACTGTTACAATAAGGAACGCTTCACAAATTTAAGTAGGAACAACTAAACAGACAGTATTGCTACGCTCATTGTTTTTGACTTCAGTACTTAAAATCTCTTGTTTGCGAATTCGATTAAATATATTTTATTTTCCCGAAGTCCTCTAAACAACCTTGAAACTGTGATCGAGTTCTTACTAAACAAAACTCTTTTCATTAAAATGTTTATACGAGTATATACCTTCGAAATTCTTCGAACCCGTGAAACTCTGAACGAGCTTTAATGATATTCTTACTGCAAAACATTAAACGTGTTTAATGACTCTAAGCGAATCATATACATTCTGCCCATTTATGAATGATTTTTAACGAAGAATTTTACTAAACCCCCTTTAAAATCCTCCAACACTAACCATAAAACTCTGAACTAATTTTTATTGTTTTTTTTTTTTTTTTTTGAGAAATTTTAAATTACTGTAACGATTTTGAACGAATTATTTTCTTTTGCCAAGTTATGAACGAAGTTTAGCCAAATTCTTAACAAATTTCATTAAATGCTTTTTTCACTCCCCCGAAATTTTAGACAGCAATGGTATTCTTCCCGCAAAACTATGAATATGTATAGAATATATCACTAACCAAAGGTATCTGTTGAGAAATCTTAGTGACTTTCGGCTTTCTTTGTACAAAAGAACACAAACCCAAAACAAATTACTCTATAAAGGATTCCAACTGTTCAAAAATCTTCCTAATGATGTGAAAATTATAACTGTTTTGAACATTTTTAAACCAAAAATTAACTGCCTTCTAAAAACAAACTTATTCACTTAAATAAATTGTAAATAGAATTAAGAGTTTAAAAAAAAAAAAAACTCATAAATTAATTGCAATTGCAATTACTTTTACAATCCTGATGGTTCTTTTGTAAGCTTATGATTGAGTTTAAAAGAAACTCCTAACAAATTTCATTAAAACTCCTTAATACTCCCCCATTAGCCTGAACAACTTCAAAACTCTGAACGAGTTTTTTTCAGCTAAATTTCATCAAGTCAAATAAGCACTTGAATAGAGACTTCAGGTCATCAGAAAAGTGGCATGCTTACTTTTACGCTGTCCAATAGAAAGCTGCGACGCAATGCCCAAACCGTTAATACGGCTCTAAGCCAAATTGTTCGTATTCGTTCAATTCTACTCCGAAATTTTAGCAAGTTTTTTGGCTTAAGTGTACCCTTCAAGTGATACTTTTATTAAAATTCGTCGAAAATTTAAAAAAATAGAACGATCTAAAAGGCTCTAAAAACACTAAACGAATCACATTGATTTTTTTTATATTCTCCCGAAAATCAACAAAACCCTAAAACTCACAAACAACTTTAACGAATAAAATCATTGTGCCATTTTATGAACGAGTTTTAGTGGAATTCTAAACGAATTTTATAAAACTCTGTTTTACTCCTCCAAAACTCTGGACAACCGCGAAACTCTGACCCAGCATTTATATTTTCTTATTGCGAAACTCTAAGCAACTAACTCTAACAAATTATATTCTCTTGCTAATTTCTGAACGAGCGAAATTCTTAACTAGGTTCATTAAAACTTTTTTGTAAAATACATACAAATGTATGTATACCCTGAGATTCTAAACAGCACGCTTTTAATATTGATTCAAAATAGATCTTTTGTGATTTGTAACTGAAAAACTGCAAACTACTTTAACGATCCTGACCGTAAAATATTCTTGTGCAATTCTCTGAACGAGTTTTGACGAAATTCTTCAACAATTTAATTAAAAGTCCTTTATATTTCCCCAACAGATTAGACAACAGTGCAACTCTGAACTAACTTTTATGGTATTTTAAATACGAAACTGTAAATGGCTTCAAAGATTTTAAACGAACCATATTCTCTGAACGAATTTCATTAACACTCATTTAACATCCCCCGAAACTGAGCAACCGGCTAAACCTGAAAGAGCTTTCATGATATTCTTAGTACAAAACTTTAAAGATCCTTAACCAATCATATTCGTTTGCCAATTTATGAACGATTTTGGTATCGAATTTCATTAAGTCTTTTTAACTTCTCCGAAATCCTAGACAACCGTGAAACTTTGAACGTAATTTTATGACTACAAAACCCTGAACAACTTTAACAATCCTTAACGAATCACGCAACTGTGATTTGGCTTTTAAGATACTCTTACTACAAAACTGTAAAAGACTTAATAGACCGAGAGCCCACAGCAATTTAGTAGTTACATATTTACAAATGTGAACGTCTTGCGTGCTCTAGTGGGAGCTATAGTGCATAAAAGTGCATCATATATGCAGTTCTTTCCAAGTCTAAATAATTGTGATAACAACTTTGCCAACATGTAGAGTTAAGCCTCCTGATTGAAAGTATTGAGGTCTAAGACGTTTGCAGACAGCCTTCTGCCTGCAAGACGCGATAAAAATAGCGTACATCTTGCACGAAGAAGACTGCCTTCAAAACGTCTTGGACCTCGATATTTGCGATCAGGGAACTTAGCTCTTCAGTTTGAAGTTATGCCAAATTTTGTATCACAATTTTTTAGACTTTGGAAAGAACTGCATATCTGATGCACTCTTTATGCACTATAGCTCCCACTAGAGCATGCAAGACGTTCACTTTTGTAAATAACTACTAAAGGCCTATCTAATTATGCTTATTATCTTATTATTATTATTATCAATCATAAGTGATCGTAAACGAAAAATATTGGTTTTTCAATGTATAAATGAAATTCCATTAAAATTCTTTCAAAGTTACCCTGAAATTCTACGAATCCACAAAAATCCGAAAAAGCTTTTTATTCTTACTATTAAACTCTAAACAACTTAAATAACTTACGAATCTTATTCATTTGCCAATTTTTAAACGACTTTTATTGCTAACCTCCTAACGAATTTCATTAAAACTCTTGTATACTTACTCCCCCGAAACTCTCAACGAGCTATTTATGATATTTTTTTACTACGAAGTTCTAAAATACTTAAATGATCCTAAACGAATCATGTTGTTTTCTTATTTATGAATAATTTTTCGAAACTGTTTCCAAATTCAATTAAAAATCTTCTATATTCCCGAAATTCTCGATTACATAAAATTGTAAATTTACGATTCCAGAAAATGAGATAAGAAAATACGAGATTTTGATCAAATTGATCATGACGATAGTAAGGAATCAAATAAATTGTCTGTCTGTCTGTTTGATGGAGAGGGCCTACATTTTTTCGCTGAGTACAAAAAGGCTATTTTCAGATATACAATAGATACTCTTGAAGAATTTGTGCCAGGATTTGTAGCAGTGTCTTGAAATCAAGATAAGAAGTGACTGCAGCCGCTTCACCTACCTGTAACTTATTTAATAAAAAAATATTTTGAATCAAACCCTGAAATTTCTGAATTTCTTGAACTACAGAAGAGCAGGTACGGCCAACCATTTGTTAATTTTGTTTATGTTTTGTTAAAAGCTAAACAATAAAGTTGTTTATGCTTTTAATCTGTGTTGCCTTATGGATAATGTACAATTTGTTTTTTAATACGAAATTTTGATTCAACTTATAAGAATAATAAAATGTATTTTTAAAAAATCACTTACCATTTTGGCAAAACTTATATTTCTTTCTGAAAACCCTTCGGCCAATCTGCAAATGACCTACTTTTAATTCCCTCGCTGGCACTATTACACTAACACAAACACAATAATGAGTTCTAAAAAGAAAATTGAAAAAAATATCAAATATCAGAATTTCCAAATAATTTTGACGAAAAATTTCGTTCAGCAAAATGTTTTTTATAGGTAAAGTATGAATTTAATCGGTTTAGCTATTTCCCAAACAGAAATTGTAAATCAAATTTCCCAAATTCAGAACCCACGAGTTTTGATTTATTAAAACCAATCCTATTTCGAAACCACTTTAATCCGCCAACCGAATAAATCTATTACCAAAAAAAAAAAACTGAGCACGGTCGCCATGACAGAAAGAATAAATTTAATTTGAAATTTTATTTGCAAAATAGTTACCTTTCCTTGAAGAACATTGGATTTTACTTTTATAAAAACCATACCCCATCACTTCATAAACAATTATTTCATAAAATTTACTTTTTTACCTCACATATTAATTAATAAATAATATTTTAAAATTTTCACTAAAATAACGCGGAGCAAACTTAAACGCACTTCTTAAACTAATGCAATATTGCAATTCTGAATCTGAATCTTTGTAATCTGTAATCTCTGAAATCTCCTACGAATTAGCATTGACCAGAGTGTAACTGAAATGGAAATGATCGTTTGGCTTATGAAAAGTGAGATTGTGGGTGTGAGAGCTTTTAGTTGTTGCAATTTATAACAGTTGGCTTATGATTATGATGGCAGATGGTCTGTGTTTATAGAAAGAGAGATAGAGATAGAAATGCTTTTTTGCGGGTGCATCTCGAGCACGATAGGACAAGAAATTAATGGGTGGTGTGAGAATTTTGTTTGGCATTGGCAATGAACAGTTTCCTGGAGTATTTTGTTCTATGGCAGTTGGCTTTTTTGTATTCTTTGTTTTGAGAGAACAAATTAAATAGGGTGAATATAAATAGAAACGAATTTGGTTTGAGAAATTGTTTAGCTTTGTTTAATGAATAGTAGCGTTTTTTATTGTTTCATGGACATTTTGTAAAGCAAACTTGATCTTCTTGGAAAAATAAGACGAAGAATTTGAAATTTTTGGAGAGATAGGTATAACACATAGCAGAAAATATTGAAAGGTTTCTTTTACGAAGCAAGTTGCTTGCTAAACTATGCCAGCATTCTGAATTTGGAAAAATATAAAGAAAACATACTTATGTATTTAGAAAATGAGTAGCTTTTTGAAGACATGCTTATCATGCAGCTTGCAACCGTTTCTATAAAACTATAAGATTTTTTTAAACTGTATCTCAGAGGTTATTAAGTTAAGCATACTTAAATATTGAATTTATAGGTATATAAATGATGAAACTTCAATTCGTGTCTATAAACGATTTTGCATTGCTTCTTAACTGAACGATAGTTTCGGCCTTTAAGTAACATGCGGTCTCCACTAGCGATGAATCTAGAGCATGTTTTAAAGTATGCTTTCACTATCGCAAGTAGAGACCGCCATCGCAACAATATTTCCCTAGCGTGCGATAAAAACTATGTTCTCCATCGCATACCATTCATCGCTTGCTTTATCGCAAGCAGAACTGTCAGATTTTTTTGGTGTTCCCAAATTTGATTTGTTGGAATTTGAGTTTTGCGTACGAAGAAAGCTTTTGATTTTGAACTCATTTATATTAATTCCCAATTTGAAAGTATGCGAAGCGCAGCCAAAAATATGTGACAGTTCTTCTGCTCTCTGCTTTTTGCTTGGGCTATTGCGATTGCGATGGATTTATCGCTAGTGGAGACGGCGAGTAACTTTACGTTAATGTGAAAATTGATTATAGATACCGATTTTATACCTAAGAGCTAATTGGCAAGCAAATTGTTGGAGGTTCGCGGATCATAGGATTATCAATGAAAGGATGGCAGAATAAATTAATAAAATGAAATTGCTTAATTTGTCATGTATTGACATGTGTCATTATCTTTATATCTTGAAGGATGTTTATTGATTACATATGCTAAGTGCTTTTTCTGTCATGGTGAGTTCAGAAATTCAAAATATTTTCTTTTTTTCCATTTTACAAGTCGCACCCCCGGTGCAATAACGACATAAGTGCATTTTTTTTTTCTGAAATTGAGTTTAACACGACATAATTACCTACATTTTAAGTTTTTTAAGTGACGTGATTGTATCTTTGATATTGCCCAAAAGAGGCCACTTTTTCGTTTGACACAAAAGCTGAATTGTATTGTATTTTGATGAACAAGAAAACTTTAAACGTGATTGCTCAACTTTTAGGAAAATTGCACTTACGTCGTTATTGTATCAGAGGTGCGATGTGTTTGTGAACTTTTAAATGTCTTACTTTGAGTATAATACCAGATATAGTAAATTAAATTGGTTATTTGTTCGCTTTTTTTATATATTTATAGTAACACACAACGCAAATAGATTTTAGAATAATAACTTAATCCCTTAACACAGTTTTTTATCAAACACATTGTATGTAATAAAATAGTAGCTCTGGTAACACTAAACGCAATCGCTCATTGATTCACCAAGGACAACAAAGTCTTTCAGAAAAAAAAACACACAAAAACACAACACCGTTCGTTCATCTTACAAATCAGCTGTTTGAAATCACAAAAGAGAAAGAAAATTTGCACTCACCATCTCAAACATACCTAGTTAATGATTGATGGAGCTTTTCCGACAAGTTTCTGTTTTTCAACTCTCCCTTGCACCATCATTATCATCATTATGCTTCTTCTGCTTGTCTCATTATTATTCCAATGAACTGTTACCAAGTACATAGTAACACACCTCCACAAGAAACCGCACTGACAGCTCAGCTGTCAGACAGGTGGGATTTTATTTGTTTGTATGCTTCAGAGCTGAATCTCAGCTGCAAGATTAAGAACGGCTTTTTCAACAAAGCCGGCGATGACTGATGACTGATAGGGGCTTGGGAGGTGTCGCGGTAACAGAGAAGCTCTCTGTCAAGCATAACAAGATACCAAAGACCAGACATCAGAGAGACTGTCTCTTTAAGAGGAGGAATTCCAATTCCAGTCATTACCATCGGGTGGAAGGTGGTTTTAAGGAGACTTGGAGGCAAGTTGCTGCAGAGCAAACGATCAGTGATCAGTTGGCAGTCATCGGTAGCGGTTCAGTAAACGGTTAGCAGCAAAAGAGTATCAAATTTAGACGTGCGATCTTGTCGGGTTTCGGTGTGAAGAGGGAGAGAAAAAGAGGTAGTGATTGTGAATGTGTATTTTTTGTTTGTGAAAATTTTTGAAATCACATTTGGCGAGTGAAAAGCGTGTAACGGTTTGAAATTTGCATCACACGCCGCCGACCGGTTCAAAGAAAAGAAAACCAAGATAAATTTAACGTGTCTTCACAGTTACTCGACTTTTCTAAAATTCGATTTCTTTCTGTTCTGTCATCTTTTTTTTTTGAAGTCTTCTTTTGTTAAGCAGCACAAAAGAAAACCAAAATCTAATTGCTGCAATTAAACAAAACAAAAAATAAAAAGAAGAAGACGTCTTACATCCGCGGATTATGTGATTGATGTCTTTTTCACGTTATTTTTTTAGCTTAAAAGAAGTAAGATTAGAAAAAAAGAAACTGTTTTTTTGTTTGTCTTTTCATTACACCATAACGAGCGGTTCTTTGCGTGGCTCTTGAGTGTAGTTTGTGTGTTTTTTCTTTCTTTTCTTCAAATCTCGGTCAAATATTTTTTTTGTATTCTCCATATATTATTTCCATTCAAAGATGTATCTGTGAGAGTGGTGCAAGAGAGAGCGTGGTAACCTCAAGAATTCATGTTGGAACGAACGACAATAAAATCAACACAACTTTGTAAGCAATGTTTTTTTTTTGTTATGAAAATTCTTGCGAATGCGTTTGAAAGTGCGCGGGTGATTATATTTTATTTTTTGTGAAAGTTTTTCGACTGCAAAAGATTGAACATTTCGAAAATTTCGAATTCTGAGAGAAGAAATAGTGTTCACACGTGGGTAGTTTGGAAAAAATTTTATGTTTGCCTTTTTTTGTGAAAATATTGAAATCTATTTTTATAAAAGTTACCTAAATATATATTTTTCTTTCGTTTACTTCGAATTTCAAAGAAGTTTGTCCACATATTAAAAAGTTGTTTCGTTGAGGTGAATGACGTAGGGAGCTGAAAATGAGTGAAATGATTATGCGAGTATTTTGTAGACATCAAGGCCCTATTAATTTAGTTTCAAAAATATTACAGGATTTAGTTATCATTGCGATGCCGAATAAGTCCAAAAATATGGTCTGTTTTTTGTCAGAGCTCGATCAGATGAGAGATTGACGGATTTAGGTCATTTTACAGAACATTATTTTGTGGTTCTATTGGGAAGATCTTCAAATTTTCGTTTTACATCATCTAAAACGGGTTCAGTTTCGGAGTTTTTCTTCAAAATTTAGGAAAACGGTGTTTTAGGTTCTTGACAGTCAAATTCGCATAAAGGAGACTGACTCTAGGTTAGCAAGTTCTTACGATCTTGTCGTGCATTTTATTAAATTTATGTTGGCTCGTTTTTTTAAGGTTTGGTGGCCTTGCCTTGATCGATAGCTCGAAAACCGATTGGATAGGAATGAAATTTAATAAAACCTCTTGGCTGGGTTTTTCATTCCTACCTTAATATCAATAAAATAAATTTGAGAGAGTGGTTTTGTTTTTTTTTTTATTTGGTACAACATTGCACAATATTATAATTTTTTAACTGTTCACTTTCTTAAAACTTTAATGCTGCTTTTTTACTTTAAAACTAAATTAAAAAAAAAAAATAAAAATAATCAAATTTTCAAAAAGGAATTATTTTTTTTAAAGTACCTACCAAAAAAAATATTTTTTTTGAAAACGACCACATACCTAGTCGTTAAATTGAAGCTTAATTTCTTGAAAATGGCCAACAAAATTTTGGTAAAACATCTTTTACCAACTATTTATGAGACGCAACATTTGATTAAAAATATTGTTCTACGTCCTATTCTATTGTCCTAACGCATATGCTCCTTCCTACTATCCAAAGACAAACTTCGATGCAGGAAACCATTTTTCAGCAAGATCTTGCTCCGTGTCACACGTCCAAAAAAATGGAGCAATTCTTGGCGGAGAAAAATATTAAGGTGCTGGAGTGGCCTGGCAACTCACCTGATCTCAAACCGATTGAGAATCTATGGGCTATTGTTAAAGCGAGGCTCAGGAAAAAAGACTGTATGACTAAAAACAAACTAATTTCAGCAATTATTGAGGTATGGTTCCACGACCAAAACTTGAAAAATTTATGCGAGAAGTTAATTTCTTCAATGCCGAAGAGAGTTAAAGAACTCATAGATGCTAAAGGTGAGCATTTAAAGTACTCATTTCATTATTTATAAACATTATTCAAAATAAATGAAAAAAATGCTCAAAAATCTGCTTGTCCCAATTAATTTGCACAAGACTGTAATTCTGTTTTTGCCGGCGGTAGAGTATACCAAAAACGTATGTCAAAATTATACGTTCTGTGTAGCCCATTACGGTTACACGTTCCATGTAGCCCGTTACACGTTTCGTGTAGCAACCTACATTTAAGACCCTGGTTACATTGGGAATATTGCGTACTTACTACATCCCGCTTACATTGGAAATTTTGAGTAATGAAATCTCGATTGTAGTACTTTCCATTTATAGCTAGAACTAAATATCTTCATTCCCCCAACATTTCTTCACTTCTCACCCTATATGTCAAAAAAACGACGAATTAACTGTTGTAAAATTTCATTGCAGAGTTATTCAATGTTTTATTCAAATCCGCTTCGCGTTATTGATGGACGATTACATTTTGTTGTATATTCCCAAAAATGCATTTGCAGGGCATCGGTTGACATTTGCAACGAAATATTTTCAACACGTCAAAAATTTCCATTACAATATGGAAATGATGCCAATCAGGCTAGAAATCTTTGACAAAGTGAGTGATATTAAGTAGAGAGACGTCAAAAAAGTCGAAGGATTTAGTTCAGTGCCTATAGCAGAAAAAAGACAGCAAGGACCTGATTACACGATTCTTTTTTCGTCTTTTTGACATATTTGGTGCGAGGTGAAGAAATGTTGCGGAATGAGGCTACGTGTCTACATCTCTCAACCAAACTGCCAAAAAGATGAAAGACTAGACGAAGGAAAAAAAAATCGTGACAAACATGCGTTCACATTATCAAATATGCTTGTCATGCTGCCAAAATATGAAATTCATCCACCATGTTTGACCGATCGCTGAATGGAGCGTTCACATTATCAAAATTAGGCTAATCATGCGGTTCTTGTCAAATATATTTGAGAATGTGATCGCCCCAAATGGTGTACGGAAATATGATACTTCAGTTAGACTTTTGGATTCTTATTAGACTAGGAGCGCACATTTAATTTTTAGTTGCACAACTCTTTGGTAGCTTATAGAAAACAGATGAGCTATTATGTTATATTACACAAAATAGCGAACTCATTTTAGGCAATCGTTTAGTTTGTGTCAAAACACTTGCGACTTATCGTTTTTTCTTCTTTCTGGTTTCCTTTATTTCCCGAGTATGTTTTATTTCGATTGAAAAAAGAAGACTTTTATTAAAAATCTCTGTGTTTAGCACCCATACAATCGAAGGAAAGCTAAAAGAGAAACATAGATTAAAAAGCAGTCTATTTTCTATGAGATAACATCTCTGTTTGAATATAGGTGTAATAATTTAATGTTGTATCAAATAACATCCCTGTGCGTTCTTTTTCTTACAATATTTAACTTTTGAAATAAATAGGTTCGTTCCTTCACTTTGAAATTCTGCTACAAGGACGTAAAACTAAGGGGCCAGTAATAGCTATAATTGAAATGCATCATTGGAACAAATCAGTGGAATGCTGACTTCATTTTTTTGGTAAGGCAGTTAGGCCAGGCGCGCACATTCAATTTTTGGTTGCGCAACTGCTTGGTTCGAACAACTAAAAAGTTTGTGTTTTGACACAAACTAAACGATTGCCTAAAATGAGTTCGCTATTTTGTGTACCATATAATCATATGCACCTGCGCGGACATTCAACCAAATAGGTTATCTGTTTTCTATAAGCAACCAAAGAGTTGTGCAACTAAAAATTTAATGTGCGCGCCTAGCCTAATAGCAATCATTGTGAAATTGGTTTCAGTAAAAGATCCTGTCGGTAACCAATTATGTGTATTTGAGGTTACAATTGATCATTGAAAGGAGAACTGTCATTTTAGAATAAAAAGAGAATCGAACACATTCAGTGGAACGATTATGTACTAAGTTAAAGAAACGAAAGTCAACTATTAATTGAAATTGATTTCTATCAGTGAAATAATAAAAGTGGATTTAAAAGAAAGTTTAAATCAGAATTTTATATTTTATAGATTAAAAAATTCTACTACTCATTATCTCTATTTTGGTACCAATTAAAGCCATTGCAGTTTGTTTAGTCTTCTTAATAATGGAAATACAAATTTTCAATTATGTATTTCAATGAGTCAACGATTTAAAAGCATGTGTAGAAAGCGTTAGTACATCTATATCACATTTATCTTTTTTAAGACTTTTTTGGTTCCAAGCTTAAGTGAAAGGAACAAATTGTGGAAAACACAGTAGCATGATTTGAATATATCCAGTCACAAACTAAAAGAGAAAATAAAGTTGACATTCATTTATGAATTGAAATTAATTTTATTATATTAAACGTATTAGCTAGTTCTTAACAAAAATGTTTTCAATATTTAAAAATCAATGTTGACATTGCACGATTTCATGTGAATGTTTATTGGATACGTTCGATAACAAAAATTCGGTTCTCGGTCGAACGTTGATGTTTACACATCTTAATTTGAAATTCCTATATAATACGAGAATTTAGATTATAAAATAATTCACCCGGGTTTGGTTGGTTCAAAAATTCTTATTTTTCATGACACACATGTTTTTTGCACGATGTGTAACTTGAATGTAATGGAAGAAAACTTCCACTTTATAAGCATTTATACATTTTTCAAAGACCAGAGACTTGATTGAAATTTTGAACGGATCAAACTGGAAATCTTTATGTTGCTTCCTTAAATCTATTCATAAATACAAAAATTTGTTAATAACTGAGTATATTTAAATTTTTCATTTATATGAACAAATATTAATGCCAACCAAGCTCACGGATAAGCTAGAGCTTTAAAATTCATAACCTTTTTAAACTATGTATTGAAATAATATTAATAAAATGAATTTATTATTATTATAATTCGATTGATACACATGTTTTATTAACGTTTAACTAGGTCACTATAATTAAATACAACTTAATATCTTCTTATTTTCATTTCACTTAAAGAAAACACAAAACAAGATTTTTCGAATTAACAGTTCAACATAAAATGCCTTAACTGTATTGACCAATATTTTTTTACGAGTAGTTTAATGACATTGTTACCTTCTACTATATTTAGACAAAATGCCGATGACTCTTTTGAGAAAATAAATAGCAAAAAACTAACATTTAGCAAAAGGTGAATGCTTAAATAATTTATCTCAACTCTACATAAAAATACACTCTGCTTCACTTGATTGATGTGGAATTTTGTATAAATTTTAGTTTTTTGTGCGATGTCTTTTCGTTGAAATTTCTCAGTAAACAAAATTTACTTACACATGTAGTTATTAATTAAGATCTTTTTTCTTAAAAAAGTCATAAATATTTAAAGTACAAAGGTTAAATAATAACATATGAATTGAGCACTACAAACCTTTTTTTAACAACTAATTTACTAGTAAAGTACTAATCTAATCTCCGAAAGAGTAGGTAGTGCTAATTGGGAGACGAGATTCAGTTCCAATTAGCATCTTAAATTGAACTTAAATATTTCTGATCCACTTCAACAAACGGATCTTAGTCACTGAAATTAAAATAGATAAATTAGAAATGTTTATACAAAATCCAGCGAATTATTTTCCTTTAAACATAGTTGAAGTCTTTTTTTATCATTTTGAGCTCACTTAAAGGATTATGACTACACCCTTAACATGCTTGACCAGAGTGCGAGCGTTTAAGAAAGTTAGAAAGGATTTAAATAGAGAGATACAGATGCACAGTGGTTTTGAATGTCTGAAAATCGTAATGTCAGGAAAATATCGAGCACGGAAAGGCATTTCCCATTCGTGTAGTTCGGCTAACGAAAGACCCTCTGAATTTTTCAGAACTTCGAAAGTTGGCTTTAGTTAATAACTTATCCTAGATATTAATTATTGAAATGAAATTAATTAAATTTAAAGCGAAAAATGTTTATACCAACAAACCTATCAAAATCATGCGATGCGAAGTGTATGTTTCTTAACCATTCATAAGCCGTTGGAATGGTGGCCCGCATAACTTCATTTAAATTATGTACCTATGTATATATATAATTTATTAAATTAAATTAATTAAAAAAAAAGGTTAGACAAAAATAAACAAAACTAATTGCGTAAAAGTGGCTTTTAATGAAATGTCGATCGTAATTTTTTATAATAATTTAAAAAACTGTCGTAGTTAGTTGACTCTTTGCAAACACAATTTTAAATTAAGCTTGGGTTTAAAGTTAGATGCGAAACTTAGTCTCAGTATTGACTTAAATGAATGCAAGTTGTTTAATTTATCGTAGCGTAGGTACATAAATATGTACATTTATGTATCACGAAGGTTTTTATTGCATAGGTGTGTATTTTTACTATACCTATTCAATTAGACATTAAAATAAATAATTATGCATAGCAATATTCATTAAGAATATTTTCGTAAGATTAAGAAAAATGAATATATCTACTCGTACGTAAGAAATAAATTCAAAAACATAGATTATTATTTTTTAACATGCTATCTTCATTTTATTTTATCCGTTGCTTTATCATTGTCTAGACTTGAAGATTATATACTAACATACATACATCTAATAGCTGAAGAATGTAAATTAATATTTATTTATATGTACGAGTATGAACCTAGCTGGTAATTGCGTTGAACAAGATTTAGATGCTAGATTAGCTTTTATAGTAGACATTATGTAAGGTCCACCTTATTTATACTTAAATCTTACAAAGTCGAAAAAGGGGGTGTTTCGATCATCACAGTGAAACGAATACTTATCTTATAGAGCTAGTTATAAAGATCAGAGTTCAAAAATACATAAGTTTACGGTGGACTTTTAAACAGAAAATAAAGTGAAAAACCTATATTAGTGGCGATTCCAAAATAACATCATCATGTGTCACTTTGTGTCATATTTTAATTGGCCTATCAAGAGGGTCATTTTGACATTTTTTCCATGTTAAAGCTATCAGGCCGATTTTAATCTTTTCAAAGACGAAAAAAAAAAACAAATTTCGAATTTGGCAACGCTTTCGTAGAAATAGGTGATCTCATGGCTTATCTCACCGCCCTTTGTTCTTTGATGTTCTTGATCTTTTCGTCGTTTGAGAAAGTAAGATTATTACACTTAATAGTATTTGGCGTCAAGCTTTTTTAAAGTATTGATGAATCTTTTCTTCTTTAGATTTGAATTAACCTTTCGAACCGCTCTGTGCAAACTGTATTGGATCTTTTCTTATATTCATCGTAGATATTTTTTCTGAAACTTTGAATTTATTAATTTGTTTTTCTGACGACAGTACCCTTTGCTTCACGTCCCTGTCTTTCAGATGAGGATCTAAAATGGCAGCTTGTTAAAATTTGATCTCGATAGCATTATCAAATGGAAAATCGTAGAATGTAGTGCCAGTGGCGTAGCGTACCATCTCGGCGCCCGGGGCGGGAGACCCATTTTGCCGCCCCCATTCAATACTAAATTAAAATTAAATTTCGAGGCATCATTTCACAGGCAATGAAGTATCTTTTATTGAAAGTAAAATAGAATTAGCGGTTTCATAAACGGATTTTACGAGCCCGTGAGACAAAGCTGCATCTGCGGATTCATCTCCATGCATGCGTTTTTTCCGGCGAATTGTACTCGTTTTGAGATCGATTCCGTGTTTTTTTCCAAAAAGTCTTAGAAAAGTCGATTGCGGCTTGGACGAAACGGTCTCTGCTCTCCACCAGGAGAGCTTTTAAAACGCAGAGTTTCTGAGCACACTTATCCACACTCAGTCCACATTGCTGCAGGTAAATCTGTGCGTCATCTTCTTCAGGTAGCTCTGCAGCTCAAAAGCCAAGAAAAGTGAGGAAGTTGAATGACTGCATGACTGTCAGAAGAAGACTGGCTACCGATCCGTCAATTCTTCCAGTACCTCAAGAACTTCCACAAACTTATTTTTAAGCGTCTTTACAGCTTCACGAGGTTCACTTTTTCTGCAAGCTATGTGACTAGATGCTTGAGATACTTCTGGTGAGTCGACTTCGTCTTGACCCTGCTCTGTGGTGGGACCAGAACGACTTCCAACTTCGACGGCAGGCGCGTCTTCTTCTTCTGCCCGTAAAATAAGTTATGCATTCCCATGAATATTGGCCGGAGGACAATTCTAGGCCACTCACGATTGTAGATGGAGGAATCTTACTTACATTGGAATCACTTCCGCTGCTGCTGGATGCCGCCGAAGACGTTAACGTAGCTTTTGAACCAGAACTAAAACTGAAATATTTCGCGTCTTCGTGTCTGCTTCTTTCTTAGCCTTTTTCTTGCGGTATTCCGCGCCGCTTCCTTTAACTCTTTTCATTTTCAAAAACTAGTTCAAAGGTTGAGTGAAGTACTAAGTGCTTAGTTTTAGAAGATTCAACAGTATTTAAACTATAAACAACACAATCGAAATAACTTTCTGTGATGCGGGAGGGAGCAAAAACATTGAGCTGGCTGAGACTAGAATAACGTTTCCGTCGAATCCTAGTTATCTTATCATATCTCGCATATGCATATCATATGTTTCGGAACACTCCCTTTCAGTTTCGCGAGAGTTTCGGAACGTTTTGTTTTAGTTTCGCGATCAGCGCGACAATACGGAATGCACTCTTACGTCCCTACTCACCGTCTACGAATTCACGAAAGCGGTCAACGACGAATCACAGATAGGGTGGCAAATTTCAAATTTACATCATTGTTGTTTGTTGACTTGTCAAACGATCTGTCATGAAACATATGATTTCTACTCTACCCGCATCACCGGCGACATTTTGCCGCCCCCCTAGGCCTGCCGCCCGGGGCGGACCGCCCCCCGCCCCCCCTACGCTACGCCACTGTGTAGTGCATCATAGACCAGATCCAGAGCTAGAAGAGTTGCTAACTCTTGGAGTAAAGCTATAGGTTTAGCAACTCATCTAGATCTGCAAGGGGTTTCAATAGATCTTTTGGTCGCAGTGCAAACCCCTTCCCAATATTCATTCACTAATCACAAACCATCACCTTTTGCTGCTAGGTGTTTAGGTTTCTTTCGACGATACAAGAAATTTGTCACCCCTTCTGATCTGGTCTGGATTCTTCCGAAGCTTGAGTACAACTGCCATGTTTGGGCAGGTGCCTTAATAACTCACTTCAGTCTCTAAAAAAGTATCCAAGAAAAAGATTTATAAAAATGATAGGTGATAGAAGTATAACGTACTGTTAAATTCAGAGGTTTTTTCTTTAATCGCACTACACGAATATAGAATGCTTTACTCGAATCAATATTTCCCTCCCATATGATAATCTGACATTCAAAACTTATGTACCTTGGTATCTCCATTTAAGCCCTCTCAATTTTTCCTAAGAGTTCACTCTGTGCTCAAACATTTTATAGTCACAATTCCTTTTGTTCTCAAAGTAACTATATGTATATTTCGCGAGTAACAGCTCTGATGTTTTTAAGCCCATAAGTTGTTGATGACGCATTTATAAAGACTCTGTCTCTGACATAACCCTTAAGAAAAACAAAACTTAAAGTGCTTAATTCCACGATCGGCAGGTAATTGAAGTATCTACTTCCAGAAATCGTTCGTTCAGAAAATAGACCGATTATTTCACAAGATTTGTTTATTTGACTATCCCTAATACTAATACCAATACTGACCCACGCAACCTAGGATCAACTCCTCTATTCCGCCTTTCTCATCCACTACGACCACTGCGGCCACTTTGAACCAATCTCAAAAATGTTTCGTTTAGCCAATAACTCCCAGGACATCTTTGACTTCCAAATGAGTTTTGCCCTACTCAGAAACACACTTTACAACTCGTCCTAAGGAAAACTTGTTTTAAATCGAAGACCTCTAAAAACTGATAAACAACCAATTATGAACCACCCTTATTTAAATACGAGCGCACCGAAAATCTGTTCTACAAAATAAAGTAGGTATTTCTCTTTAAATCTAAAAGATTTATACTACCGATGGAAGTTTAGTTCAATCCGTCGAATTTTTAACTTTTTGGAATTTGAAACTGAAATTGGATATCCGAATAAATATATGTTTGTTACTAAAGATAGTATTTGATGGCAAAGGTGTTGATACCTACCTCAAGTTTAAAAAAAAACCCATTGAAACTGATGAAATATCTAAAATCTTATTGAATTGCTCTTCATAAAACAATTAATCAAATACCTCTCAATTCTTTATGTCCAGTATTTAAAGAAAAATCAAACTCAAGTTGAACTCCAAGAATAAATTAAAAACAAATAGAAACTCAACCAAGTCATCAACGGAACAAGATGATGAATCTGCCGGTTGTATCTTTTTTTCTTATGCAAATTTATCCCAATTCCAAATTGATACTCAAATATGTTAATCGCGCTAAGTATTCATCTGGAATTCATCTTTATTCGGTGCTATCGTTCCAAGTGGTACAAAACAAAGCTCACGTGATTTTTTTAATTTAAAATGCAAAAAAAACATCTATGAAAAATTAATGCTAAAATTCGAATTCGAGTTTTAATGTTTTCGAGTGTTTGTGTTTTTTGAATGGTTAAAGTTCAATTGATAAAATCGATGTTTCTATGATTTATCACCGAGTTCCTTTTTTTTATGAACATGAAAAAGTCTTGTTCGAATATAACTCGACTCGAGACTAACTAACTAGCCTACCGGATCACGCTTCTGACATACAAGAAGATAAAAAAGTAATAAATAAGAAAAATTCAAGAAAGTAGTCACCACAACTTCTGATCGTGGCTGGAAACCGAAACTGGTCTGATGGCCTGGCCTGGTCTGGCATTGGCTCTGGCTCAGTCTCTCTGGACTCTGGCATCAGTAACCAGTACAAGTTACAATCACAAACCGTCAATTTATTTAACATTCGCAAGACGACGCGCTTCACGCGTTCGAAACTGAAAACAGAAAAAAACAACACCAACAAGAAATTAATCAGTGAAGTTGGTCGTGAGAGAACTGGCTACAATTGAGTTGAGTTCGTCTAGAAATAGAAAGTAAGAGATTTTAATTTTATTTTATTAGATTAAATAGGTGTAGGGAATTTTCATTTATTTTCATTCAAAAGTTTGATGTTTATCTGGTAATTTATTTCGGTTTAGAAATATGGCGTTGGTAGAGGAAACTTTTATTTTGCAATGCGAGTCGGACATTTTCCGCGAAAAAAAAGTGAAATTTGGTAGAGAGAGTAGTCGAGAAATTTGATTTCCAAATCTCAACAAGAAGCGGAAATTATTTTATGTTTCTTTCTGAAGTAAGCAGATTTCTTAGGTCAAATTAGAATTATATGCGCGAATATTATACATAAATTGTTTTACATGATTTTGTCTAATATATTGGCTTCAAATTAAGTAAAAATGTGTTTTAAATTGATGGTTTGACAAATTAAAAACTGAAGTTAGAGAGCATATTTAAATAAATTGTAAAAAATTTTGAAAACAGCTAATAATGATTTTTTATAACTCAAAAGACAAAACTATAAAACATTTAATGCGATTAGGTGATCTTTTTAAATAGGTACCGATTTTTGGAACCAAAATTTTCCGAATTGAAACGAAACCTTCTAAACATCAATTTTACATTTAGAGCTATATTTACAAATAATATTTTTGGTTCAATATTATTGACTTCACAGTTGAAGGTACATTTTACCAATATCAATGAAATCTTTTGCATTATTTTCTGAAGCAAAATAAAAATTATAAGAAATTGAGTTAAAAATTTTCTTTCAAAATTAAGTAAGAACGTTTTATTTTTATTGAAGAACATAAGTGTGATCAATCTATGATTCAATCATTTTCATTATAATGTATGTTGTATAACTTCATCCAATAAAATATTGCATAATACTTTTAAGAATATTTAAATTTATATACACTAGTTACCATTGAAGTCTGGCCGGATTTCTTTTAAAAAGCCTTGTAGAGAACATTGTAAAATGCACGAGTATCTCGCAGTTTAAAAAAAAAATATTTGTCTGATATAGATCTGAAATTTAATGAAATTTCTTGGACTTAATTTTTTTTGTATTGCTAATAGGGGAAATATAAATCATAAAAAGAAGATGAAAATGATAGCTTAGTTATTTTATCATTTTGAACTTTCTTATAGTACATAAGTTTTAAACTTATAAATCGGGCTGAATTTGAACGTTGGCGACCATTGTGTTGAGTATGAGAGCATAAATTATTTGACGTTTATTTTCCTTGATTTGCGATTTAAGATAGCTTCAAAGACATCTTAAGACGCTAAATCGCATGACCCCGGTGGTCCATTAATTTCATTTGGATTGATTTGGTCCCAAATCCCATGATTTTGATTGTTCACACATCCATTCATCAAAAATGGGTGTCAATGCTAAGGCATATTTTTTGGCGTAGTTTCCAGAACGTTCTAAAATGGAATACAAATTTTTAAAATAAAATTTTATGCCTTGCAAGCGTTGTTAAACGCTACAATCTTCCATCGTGATGGACTTTACCGAGGAATTAACAATCAGTGCTACATATGTTGATTTACGATCATGTCTTCTATAGACTAAAAAATTTCCAGCATCCCTATTGAAAGACCATTTATAGGGTATTTAACCATATTTGATAAATTGTACCTAAATTGTATTTATCATACTAATACACTGTGGGTTATTTTAGTTAAGTACCATTTTACATTGCCGATCACATTATCATATATTAGAATATTAAATTTATAAACTAAAAAAACAGATTTTTCCTGTAAATGTCAATAATTTTATTATAATGAAATATGTGGGAACGTAAAGCACTTCTATTTAGTAGTAGAACAGTAGAAGTAGTGAGGTGCCGTTTAAGACCCAAGTGTGGCAGTTATAATTATTTAAGTAATTTTTTTTTTTACTCTGTTTTGGCTTTATTTCTCTTAAATAATCGTAATTATAATATTTTGACTGCTCAGAATTTTTTTACAACGTTTATAACATTTATATTAGTATATTTATTCGTAACTATAAGATGGCATACAGTTTGCTGCGCAATAGGACATTGCGACAAGAAATGATCGAGGATGATTGTAACAATGGCGTTGCTGAGAATATTTCGGATGCTGAAGTCGATGATGGTTCTGAGTCTGAATTCAACGTATCTAATAGTTCAGTGTTTTTCAAACTGTGGGTCGCGACCCCTGGGGGGTCCCGAAGAGATCTTTAGGGGGTCGCGGTCGTAAGTCGGTAAGATTAATAAACAAAAGTCCTGTGCTTAAAAAAATTAAATAAAACAAACAAATTTTTAGTGCGACATATGTGCCTGTTTAGTTTTTAATAAACGTTGAAATCTTGGATTACTTTTTGACACTTTTAAGATTAAATCAATTTCCAAATTTAGTCTGTTTCTCTTTTTAGTTTTAATGTTTGGCATTATTAATCCTTATTTTGCAATAAGCCCACTTTTGCTGACCGTCGAAGCTTTAGCACCATCACTCCAAATAGCAAAACATTTTGTCCAATCAATCTCGTAGTCACGAGAGCTTTCTAAAAACATATCGTACAAACACTGGCCAGTAGTATTAGCGGAAAGAGCTTTGGAAAATAAAATTTCTTCTTCAATGTTTTCCTTTGCTTCAAAACGAACAAATATCAGAAACTGTGCACAGTCAGAAACATCAGTAAATTCATGCAGTTGCAAGGCAAAATGCGGACTCACCTTTAATTTTTCAATTAATTGTTCTTGAAAGTCAACGGCCATGTCACTTATTCTCCGCTCAATTTTATTGTCAGAAAGTGGTATATTTTTAAGTTTATCTGCCTCCTATTTGCCCAAAATAATTTCAACCATATCAAAGGCCGCAGGCAAACTAAATGTTCGTTCGAAAGATTCTAACGGCTTATCTGCTTCTTTGGAATGTTTAATTGATAGATGTCGCATAAACTTTGATGGTTTCATAATTTCGGCAGATAAAACTTCACAACAAAGAACACATTGAGGCTTATTATTTAAAGCTGTGAAACCATATTTAAGATATTTTACGTCATAAAGTCTATTTTTTTTCATTGCTTCCACCGCTTCCAATTGCACCGGATGTGCAACGGTCTTTTGAGAAACTTGTCCATAATCTCTCGTAAACAACACAACACTTAATTTTTAAATATGTAAGTACTTTCTCTCAGTTGAAAACAATTAAATGACAATTCTGATGCGCACTTAAAATTAAAAAAAAAAAAAAAATGAAAATTACTGTAAGGCCTGCTACATTTTTTTTTTTTGGCCATACGGGAGAAAATTTCATCGCAAATAAATAAAATTTTGTTTAATTAGACCGGGCTTGGAAAGGGTTCAGTGTATGTAGCTTTTTAAATAACTGACACATTAAAAGGGGGGGTCGCCAAAATTTTGTTACTAGCAAAGGGGTAGCGTACTCAAAAGGTTTAAAAAACACTGTAATAGTTCATCTTCATCGGAGTTAGATGTAGAGATGGAAGACGCAACTCTCTATCAACGTCTTTTACAGTCTCTAGCACGCGGTCGACCTACGTCGAAGCTAAAAGCTCTTCATAGTACAAAATAAATATACTTTTTCTCTAAGACAAATATGAAGTATTTTTTTTGTTGAACGTATACATTTTGAGAGTATCTCATTAAATTTTTAGCTCAAAATATTAAAAAATGAAAAAAATAGAATTTTTTTGGTGAAAATCATCATTTTCACCACTTTTTTCAATTAACAATTTTTTTATTAATAATAAATATGAATATTTTTGCTTAAACCTACTTCATCTTATAAAATACATATTAATGATCAACACAGAATTTTTTCAAGCAAAACAATTCAATAGCTGGCTCACAATACGATATTTTGTTGTTGGGGCATTTCGTACCCCAGTGTGGCAGCTATGTTATTCTACAGAAGTGTGGCAGCTAAGGGTTAAAAAATCATTCATTGAATACCATTTAACGAATGTGTTCATTCATTTTAATTTGAGACTTCGACTTTAAATTCTGCAAATATCATTCATTTCACATTAAAAATATTTCAACCATTTCTTACAGTAATTTTACAGCAATCAATTGAATGCTTTATTTCTAGAATGCATTCCTTTTTGATTCTTTACGTTCTTTCGAATTTTTGCATTCTATTGAGTAAACTGTACACATCCTTAAAAATTCGTTAGAGAAAACCTGAAAAATTTGCTTTTGACATGATAAAAGTGACTTTCGAGTCAAAGATCATATTTGATTTTAGTGACCTTGGAGTACAAGCAATCTTCAAAATTATACGTAAAAGAAACCGGTGAAAAAAGTTTTGCATGACTTTAAAAACTTAACAGCAGCAATTTAAAAATAATGAGATATATTTTTAAAAATGTACATATACATTCACAATTGGACGATATTTGAATATACATATTAAGGTAGTTCACTAATTAATTTTTTGGTTATTATGTTTCCCGAATTCAATCAATCTTTAAGGTTCTTCATTATGAATATGAATTTAGAAGTAATCCTTAGAAAATTAAAAACTTATCGAACCACTTAAATTCTTGCCACTTCACATCAGCATCTTTGAAAGTAAAATCAGTATGCTCTTCAATACTCAATAAAAATATAAGACTTAAACCCAAATGATATTATGTAATTATTTCTAATATGAATAATAAATTCAAATATTTTTTCTATGTTTTATACAAGAGTCTTTCAAGAGGCTAAATGTTTATTGAAGCCCTGATTGCCAAACAAATATTTATATAAATATATTTCAGAGAAAAATACATCGATTAACAATTATTCAAATTAATAAATATTCTTCAGTTCAGTGAAATGTTTTTTAAAAAAATAAAAACTTAATGAAAAATTCAGTTGAAAATAAATTATAAAGATACAAAAATAATATGAGTACTCTAACGTCCTCACATTCGATGAGCTCATCAGCATCTCGATTGCATTCATCAAGAATTAACAGAATTAATCAATTACTCGTTGCATTTGGGATTTTAGTTGTAATCTGCCTGGAAGTAAGCAGTTATGGTAAGTCTTATATCTCCTTAAATAATAATTTTAATTGATCGTTATTTTGGTTTGAGAAATTTATATTTCGATTTTGAAATAAAATTTGATTTTTAGATTTTTCTTATGTACACATTTGCAACTTCCAAATTATAGGTTCCTAAAGACAAATAATAAGACTAATAGATAATAATTTATACAAAATATAAAATTATTATTTATTTCTTAAACAAAAGTTGGTAGGTACTACAATTTTTGTTAATATGTCGGGCCTAGTAAAATATTTGTTGAAATTAGTTTAAAAGAGGATTAAAGTATCAAGAACTGTGTAAATATTGTATTTTAAATTTGTTGGGGATATTAGATATATGTATATATTTTATATATATTTTTGAATTTAGAACAACAAGAATGGAACTTTTATTCACCTAATGTAATTTTTTTCATTAATTTGCCTCACTTAGTCGGAGAACTACCAAAACGCAAATTCTCACGCTATTGTAGAACACTTTTAATTTTGGAGAAATTCCTCTAAACAGGAATGATCTTCATAATATACATTCACGGTTAACTCGGTCAAAAGCCTTCCCAAAATCCACAATCACAACAGCAGCAAGACCACACAAGAAGTGACTGATATTCAGAGGACAAGAGAACTGCTTAAGAATTATATGTACGCAAGTAATATGATCAACACTCGATTGTCAATTGCGAAAGCAATATTGATGCCCCTGACGGTAGACTCGACTGTAACTTTAGTCCGCTTGAGGATGATAGTTGCCATTAATTTTGGAAAAACAGACAAAGTATTAATACCGCACTAGGTGTTACTGCTCTTAAGGTCTTCTATCTTTGGCAACTTAACAATAGCTTCAGGACCTGAGTTAGGTCTCATGTTACCAAACTGATTTAAGTTTTTAGGAACTCAAGTGGTATGTCACCAAGTCCAACTGCTTTTTTGAATTTCAAGAGGTTCATTGCAGTTTGCATTTTAGCAGCTGATTTAGATTAGAAGTCATTACTAAAGTAGGATTTGCACAGTTTTTTTCTGTGGAACCATTTCAGCGCTCTGTTCCAAACTGTTTTCATTAAGTGGTGTGCCACGAACGACAATGATAGAACTAAGGAAAACGATCGAACGGTGCACATGGCTCTTGCACGAGAAGCAACAAATAGATTCACAATCCCTAGGGTATCGCAAAGTATTTACATTTTTCTTAATTTAACGTTAACAAGATCAACTGACAGCCCATTAACCTAACCTAGGTAAAGTGCAACCATGTTCCTTCAACTGCGTAACTGATTCTCAAATGATATCGTTTGGTTGGTGTTCTCCTATGTATGCCCATATGTAATTCTGCCCTTCGTTGGGAGTCTATATCTGCATGCGTATTCTTCTTCAAATATTTGCGATTTGCTTTCTTGGGATGTACAGCTCTTCTGCTCTTACATACAGTTTGGAAACCCGAAAACACTTTTTTCTTGCCCCAAATCATCTCAATGTAACCAACAGTTTTTGTTTTTGTTTTAAAGAAAAACTTGACATTTAATTGAAGCATAGAAATTAAGTTTCTATGATGTCCCCTGAGCGATTTATGGAACCTGATATATGTATTTTACCTTATTTATATACATGAGTAGGAATGTACAGACTAAACATTCTGATTTTACTGTTTGGCTTCGGTCGATTTTGATAAAACATCCCCATCATAAAAATTTAATCCAATCCATAAAATCAACGTGATAAGCATTAATAATAAGTTTGGAACTTTCATTTGACTTTAGCCTATAAACACGAAAGTCACATAAACAAGACCTACAAGGTCGACATAAGTGATTCATGGAACATATTTGCATGTCCATCGACTTTTTGATTCAGCAGTGCGCTAGCAGCACTAACTCTTGTGGAATGTCTTGAGTTTGAAATTGAATTCATTTCGCCATTTTTATTGAAATACATATTTCAATCTAAACCCAACTCAGTGGTTGATTTCCGTCAGAAAACTACTTTAGGAAGGTTGCTTTAAGATGTTAACACCTTTTGAGGTATTTTTATAATATCCATGAGTTCTTAACTGTTGGATATTTATAAGTTTTTTTCTTGTTTCTCATAGAGACTTGAGCATTTTGGAATTGTTAGAGTTATTTATTCTCCAATTAGTTTCTTTGCGGCAAATGTCACTCAGTAAAGTCAAGGTTCTCATTATAAAATAAATGACAAAAGTTGCAAAATCCTCCAAACATACTCCAAGATCGATCTTTATTTTTTATTAAAAAAAGCAGTTAACAAAACTCTCTCTTCCCCCTGTGCTTAAACCTAAGTCATTTTATCTGAAATTGCAATCTTTGTCGATGTTAGGTACTTCAAAAATGGTATAACGTTCGCATTTTTCTTTTCAGTTTTAATTGGATTGAAAATGAGGCACGATTATTTTGCCAAAGCCATCATGATACTCATACTCGCTAATACACCAGCGTTTTTGCAAGTTCCTCTCTCGTTCTCTCTGCCTAGATACTGATTCGTTTTTGGTCACAATTTGTTGAAATCAACTGACAACTAAATAAGAATTTTGACAATCACACTTGGGTATAAGTATATTATACCAAATAATCATTCTTGTGAGTCAGAAGAATTTTCGTTTAGCAAAATAAAAAATTAAATATATAAAAACTAATTAGCAACGATGGCTGTTTTGCGACTAGACGATCGGCCGCGGCGGGATGGTGTTTAGGTCATTCGTATTCGACTAGAGATTAATTAGCGGAATATTTTTCGTAAGTTTGAAATTTGTATCTCTTTTTTGCAATGGAATTTCTGTGATAGACTAAGACGGACAAGTTAATGAGTCTATTCAACTATTAGTCGAGCTGCTATGTGAGTGTGGAATTTTTGAGAAATAAGATCTTTACTTTTGAAAAAGTGGAAAAAAAAATTGACAAAAAGATGAAACTAGACATAAGGTGTCATTGAAAATCGCTGAAAAATAAAAACATAATTACAAACGTATAAATCAAAAATGGAAATGATTAATTGTTGAAAACTGAGAATTCTATGCAGTTTGTTAAATTTAATTGGGAAATGCGTTTGTCTTTAGTTAAGTTTACATTTTTAACTAGAAATTGTTTCAAGATTTTTTTTTTTTGAAATCTTAATAGTAAATGTTTATCATGCAGCTCTTGTGACAAACCAATTTTAACACCGAAATGGCTTTCTAAAGGGTTTCCCATTTAGAGTTTGTCGATGCTGAAATGGAATGAAATAAGCTGTGAGTGAGCCATCAGCCATGTACATACTTCGGTATGAATGGAATATAACATCGTCCAAAAGTCCGCCGCGAATTCGCATAATAGCACTGATTCAAGAGATCTAGCTTTCAATGACTCTGCCGCAATGATCCGTCTGAATTTCAATGATGGATTACGCTATATTGACTTCATCAGTCGATTGCGGGATATTGGCTTAGACCTGTCACTATTAAAAACCCCACAAGAAAAGGTCTAACGGTGTAAAGTTGCGCACTCTTGGTGGATAGTTCACTTCGGCTCCGCGAGGGATAACTTTACTTTCTAATCGTTCATTGAAAATTTCAAATTTTGCTGTGTGGAACAAATTGTCCCGTCCTACTGAAATCACAAGTCGTCTACGTTCATTTCGAGCCAAAAGAAATTGCGCCGCTCGTTGACAATGATGGGCTCGCCTAATTTAGCTTAATAACTTAGCCATTCATCCAAGAATGATGATGATGGTTTTTTAACCAAATGCTCCAAAGCCTAAACAGCGAACAAACCGCGTAGTATTTATTAACTTTGAACTCCTTGTTGGATCTTGTAAGGATGCAGGCTAAGTTCAAGTCCTGGCGGAAAATAAGCTAAGTTGAACTGTGCCAAAGGTATACTTTTCTCGCATGTTTGTTTTCTGTGACGATAGCTTTTTTGTATGATAATTTTATCGCATGATAGTTTTTTCGCATGATATTTTTCTCGCATGATAGTTTTCTTGCATGATAGATTTCTTGAATGATATAGATTTCTTGCACAATAGACCTATCGCATAGTAGTTTTCGTGTATGATAGTTTTATCGCATGAGAGTTTTTTCGCATGATAGTTTTCTTGCATGATATTTTTCACGCATGATACATTTATTGCACAATGGATTTCTCGCATGATATTTTTCTGGCACGAAAGTCTACTTGCACTTTATTTTTCTCACATAATGGCTTCGTCGCAAGAGAGTTCTTTCGCATGATAGTTTTCTCGCATGATAGCTTCTTCCAATGACAGTTTTCTCGCATGTTACTTAGTGCATTTTTTTGGTTAGTTCAATCTGCACCCTTTATAAATCATATGTATTTTTTTTAAGAAAAAAACACTTTTTATTTCATTTTCCGTGTAGCAAAAGTCTTTGTATATATTTTTGAAAAAAATTGATGGAGCCTTATTATTACTTACCATTATTTAACCTTCTTATAAAATTTCATCAAATTTGGAAAATAGAATTTGATTTAAGAGGATTTACCGATTTACAAACTAATTTCTAAGTTTTACACATTCGCGAAGTATTACAAAAGGAAGAATCTCTTTACGTACTTGACAGTCCGTCCGAATTTGATAAAATTGTTATCTTTTGACCATTCCTGGAAATGCGAGTATTTAGACGAATTACTTAGAGAATAAATGCTATACTTAGATATAAAGATTATCAAAATAAACTTGCCATATATACAAGTTCTGTTTTTTTTCTTTTGTTTCTTTCAACGTTTTGTTTAGATTCGTTTCGATCAATGACACCCACATTTAATTCTTTCCTTTTAATTTATTTATGTTTTTCTCTTAAGAGAATTACTACCTTGCATGTTCTCGCCTCAACACCTGACCTAATTAGTTTAACTCGTAACATCCGTGTTGAAATAATTTAGCTGCTTGAAAGCAAATTATATCAAATCATCTGCGAAATCAATCGAATTAGAAATAACTACATAAATGTAGGTAGGTAGGTTAATCCATTAAAATCCTATTAACATTAGTAAGACACAAATTAAACTTCGAAATAACACAAAAAATAAAGGTGTTACTCATTCAAGCCTCATAAGTCGTCATCTCGATTTATGGATACACACAATCGATTAAAGAAAAAAAAACTTAATCGTGATGTTTTTTCATAATATTAATATTCGAAGGGGCAACATCCGCGATGCGCACATAATATTATGAGTTGAATGTTTTTGATTTATTATAACAATAATGTAGCTCATCAGTTTAGGTAGACACAATACAAACACTAGAAATATCTTGATTGATTTGAAATTTCGAAAGAAAAATATTTCAATGAATTAATATAAATTTAGCGGTAGATGTTAGAAACAGATAGTAATGAAATATTTAAGGTGATTAAATGACTTCAAAGAAAAATAATTACATTGAGTAAGGTCCAGTTGGACAAACGTGGTTCAAACTTATGTCCAGCTGGGGCTCAGTCATGGAATTGACTATCATCGCACACTTGAATACTGAGCCCTACTTGAACCCCAGTTCATCAGCCGAAATCGGAGTGTTAACAATTGGTTCTAAAAGTGGCTATTTTGTTGCTTGAAATTTTGTTCTCAAGGACTTGCGAGTTACTTCTTAAGCTTCAAGTCCAGTCAATCAAATTGAACTCTTCACTCAAAACCGAATCCATTAGTCTTAAGACTTGACACCCTGATTAGGAAATCTCTAGTGAAAAATTGTAAGAAAGTCTCCGTGAAACCGAAGTGTGCTCTAGCGGCAGTACTGCGCAACATGTCATTATTTCTATCGTTCTTTTTTATCTTGGAAACTAATTGTATTATCAAAAAACAGTCTTTTACAAAATTCAAGCTAATATGATTTTCATTAAAATTGAATACATTCAATTTTTGAATATCTTTTACAATCAAATAGTTATTTTAAATACAAAATAGGATTCCTTTTTTCACTCTAAACTAGCATTTCTTTTCTAAATTATAACAGAAAGTGTTTTCTGTTGCATATAAGTAATTTTATTATTAATTTAATATGGTTTATCTTTTTGCACAACATTTTTTTTCATAAGACGAACAGTTTGCAAATTAAAAACGAAATACCAAAATACTACAAGATACGCGACTTTGCCGCTAGAGCACACCTCAGATTCACATCATTAAATACATGCAAAGAAATGGTAATGTGTCTTAAACATCTGGCGTGAACAAGAGTTAGATTTTTGATTTCTTTGCTCATCCAAACAAAAATATTCAAATATGTACCATATGCTCGTATCTTGCTTTTATTTGCTCCTTTCCGCACACATTTTAAGTACTGTTATCCCAATTACATGAGTAAATTGGGGGATCGAAACGAATCCGAATTCCGAATTGAGATTTCTATTAAAAAATACAGTGAACATTGGAAAACGTGAACCCCCCAAAACGTGAACTATCCCAAAACGTGAACACCGTAATTTTTACATTGACTGCTCTAAAACGTGAACAAATCGAAAAGCTCTAAAACGTGAACAGACATTTTTTAACATTTCTTTATAAAAATGCACTGAATTAATTTTTTAAAACTTCGGGGGCCCCATAAATTTGACATTGCGTAATTTGAAATATTTAAAAAATCTTTGGAATGGTGTTCAGATGAAGGTTTTGACCAAAGCGACATAAACGCCTAAGAGAAATTGAAGTTATTAAAATGTTGGCAAAAATAGAACAGACAAAATTTAAAATTTTGTTTGTTAAATAAAACTTTTATTTGTAAAACGTTCTAATTTAAAAATGAAATCTAATCCATTTTTTAATAACTCGTAGGTACCAGTATGAACCCGTAGGTACCAGTATGTGTAAAAATGTAAAAATATTCATAAATCTATACTACTGCAAGCAAAAAGAAAATAAAATGAAAGAAAATATGTTTTATTTTAAGAGGAGTAGTAAGACAATACGGTAGGAATACTATTTTAATCATAAAATGTTACATTCCAAAACATGAACAATCTCAAAAACATGAACACCCTCGGTTTTAATTAGTTCACGTTTTCCAATGTTCACTGTATGGCCACGCTGCGGGTTCGAAAAGGGGGGTTCACATTCTCAAATATGTTTGACAAAATGCTGTTTGATTAACTCGAATTTGAAAATGTGAACGCTTCATCAAATGGATTGTCAAACATGCTTGATGATATCATAATATTTTGATGTTTTGCTGATTTGACAAGCATATTTGAAAATGTGAACGCATGCTTATCAAGCCACAAGCAAATTTCATTTTTAATGAAGTTCTCGAGGTGTGCATATCGTAAGAAAATATTTCAAAATGAGTCATATATGCAATACGGGTAATTCAGGTGGATTTTATTAGATTAATATAAGTTTTCTGCAGACTTTTATATATAAAAATGGTAGTAAATTTGCTCAACTAATATTTCATTTATGCTCTGAGTTGGTCCGCCATGGTAAGAATTCTAATGAGAAGTGATGTTTGATAGCATATTTGACGAATGTGAACGCAAATGCTTTCAATCCGTCAAATATTCATCAAACCATATTTGTCAAACATATTTGAGAATGTGAACCCCCCTAAAGAATGAATTCAAATGGAATCTAAGTGACAGTCTGGCTTTAATTCCGTGCAGTGTTGTGGGTGTCGTTCAAAATGGCGACACCAAGAGAAACAATTATTTGCTTATATTATATACAACATGCAACAGAAATAAGCTAAACATAACTGAATACGTCTGAAAAACATAATATTTAATAATATTTATTTCACACACACATCATTGCACACAACTCGATTCTTCAATCCGTCGATTCAGATCTGAATCAATATTTTCATTTTTATTCGATCCAGCTTGACTAGTGGGATCAAATTGAGTTATCCAATTTCAATCCGACTCATGTATACAAGGAGCTAAATCCTGATTCAATTCTCGTTAGGGGCCAGTTATAGCTACTCGTATCATTGAAATGCATCATTGGAACAAATCAGTGGAATGCTGACTTCATTTTTTTTGACAAGTCAGTTATAGCAATCATTGAAAAATTGGTTTCAGTAAGGCCAGGCGCGCACATTCAATTTTTAGTTTCGCAACTGTTTAGTTGCTAAAATGAAACATAATGGGCTTATATGGGACACCGCGCACTTAGAGCAACTCGATTCGAGCAACTAAAAAGTTTGTGTTTTGACACAAACTAAACGATTGCCTAAAATTAATTCGCAACAGTTGAGCTATTTTCTATAAGCGCAAGAGAGAAAAGAGTGTGAGCGTGAGTAAAGAGTTGCAAGTGCGCGGTACTCTATCAACTGGTGATTAAACTATTTTATTTCGATCACAGTTGCCAGTGCGCGGCTAGCCAAAAAGATCCTGTCAGTGGATGATTACAACCAATTTTATGCACTTGAGGTTAGAGTTGATCATTGAAAGGAAAACTGACATTTGAAAATTGAAAGAGAATCGAACACATTTAGTGGAACGATTGTGTTCCATATTAAAGAAACGAAAATCAGCTGTTGATTGAAATAATTGATTTCTGTCAGTGAAATAATAAAAGTGGATTTAAAAGAAAGTTTAAATGAGAATTTTGTTTTATAGAGTACTACTCATTACCTTCATTTTGGTACCAATTAAAGCCATTGCAGTTTGTTTATTCGTCTTAAAAATGGGAATGAAAATTTTAAATGATTCATTTCAATGGTAGCTATAACTGGCCCCTTAAAAACGTAGTTACGAGTAATTAACACATAGTCAACTAAAATATACGTCTTTAATACTGTTGGAGAGTTTTGTAGGTTGGTGAAGTTCGACGGACCTGATTAAATGAAGTCTGTTTGAGTTGTCACACCAAAAGTCAATGACCTTTATTTAAGCCTCAAGAAATTGTGTTTTTTTGTTCTGTTCTGCTTTTTGCCTTGAGTCATGAATTAACAACAATCACACTAATTTGACCCGAAGACTTATCAAACTGGACAATAAGCCAACGATTTTATTTGTGTTTAAGGCTTTTTAGCTTAATTGCATGAGAGTTTTTTTGGTTAAGAATCAGTTATTACTGATTTATACATATTCAATTTATTCTAAGTTGGCTTTAAATTTGTTGAAATATAGCCTCAAAGAATTTTTTCTATTTATGGAACCAGTTTTTATTTCAAGAATTGTATCTTCATTCACTGTTTTATAAATATACTCGTATCGTACAGAAAGTCTTCTTCCTACACATCATGGTGATTTCCCAGACATTCTGGCGTTTTTTCTTCACATCACCTTATTAGGAAACTTACAAAAAAAGTAAGATTTTACTTAGGACAGTTTTTATGGTCAACATAAAATTAAGAGGATGTTTGTTTTTTTTTTTTTATTTATTGACTGTCCAAATTTTAATTGACCATAAAGTTGGAGATACTTAAGACTTTCAACCGTTTGGAATCTAGTTAATTCCTTAGCATGCAATAAATTATAATAATTTATGTGATGTACATTGTACATAATATATTTTATTTTTCTAATGCATTTGGTGTGCATCAGACAGCCTTGTGTCATCGTTTGTTTTGTATTTTTTCTTAGACTTGTGTTTATGTAAGCTTGAAGTTAGATAAACAAAATGATTAATAGCCGGAAAATGTTTTTTAAATTATTTTTTAAGATAGAAACTAAGAATGAAGCAGCAGAAAATAAAACATAAATCATTTTGTTTATTCTTTTGAAGAATGTTTAGATTCATCAAAGGAATATTGCATTGCTCTGGATTATGCCAGCTATGAAAGCCAGCAAAACAATAATGCCTACAAAATATATTGGAGTTGGAGGTAGTTTTAAGTGCCTGACCATTTCAATATTTGACAATTTTTAAAATCAACAATGATTCATTGAATTTATATCTACAGAATACGAGTATGTTTAATATTTTCTCAGTTAAAAAATAAGTAATTCACAATAATTACTAGACTTAATGATTTGGTTCAATGGTATTGGTATAAATGTACAACTAAAGAGTCGAAACCAAGGGGAATAAATCAACTCGCAATAAACAAATTTTAAGCTTATAAAACTAAACAAGCAATAAATCATGTCTCTCGTCGACCACATAAAATAAGTCTCCAATAAAAAAAAACACCTCAAACAGAAAATGATAAATGGCCAAAAATTTTGCTTCAAATTAAAAAAAAATCTTTGATCATATTGGGGAGTTTTTATGCATTTTAGGGCCAATTTCATTTATATGCTAGAGGATCAATTTCATTTTGAAATATTCACCCCAAGATACACTTGGGAATGAACATGAATAATAGGGTGTGTCAAAGTGCTAACTATGGTATTTTCAAATGTAATAGCTTTTAAAAGTTGCATTGCTTATCAAAATTAAAACCTGCGTTTACAATTTTCCTTTTAATTAATATCTTTGCCTCGCTCAAAAATAAGATGAAATCCAAAAAATTTTGATTTTTCGAGATTTTTGAAATATGTGTTGTTTTAAATTGCGCCGTGTGGATACAAAAAAAAATATATAAAATATTTTTAGACTTTCAAGTGAAAGATAATTCCAAGGAAACACTTTTAAGCTTATATTTGTTTAAATTGAACACTTGATAAAGAAGCTATGAAATAATAAAAGAAGGAAGAAAAATCATTTTTTTATGTAAAATCTTTTTTTTCTTACGAAAAAAATATTAAAAACTAACGGAACAATATTATGGTATATCTTTTTGTTTTTGTAAAGACAAAATTTCTTTCTGTGTTTTGTTTAGCTTTTTTTTAGTATACGTAAGAATTGAAAAAAAATTAACTGAAAATTAAGTTTTTTTTCAACTTCAACCGATTTTTTACAAGTTCTTAAACCTCAAAACATAATACAACTTTTGAGCACTATTATTAAAAGTGACACACCCTAATGAATAATGTCCCCAAGAGATGAGAAGAAAATATTCACCAAAATACAACAAAGAAAACAATATAAAAAAAGTTGGTAATTGGTGATTTATTTTATTAGCGCAATTTTCCATTTCTTACTAAAAGTTGAAGTAGCCAGTTTTTTTTTAACTTAGTAAAATTTTAAGAGATAGTAAGATGCTTAAATCCTTTAAAATTAGCAAAATCCTTACTAAAATTAATAACATATTACTAAATCGTTTAAAATTTTGCGCCAAGGACTTTTAAGTTTTTCGAAAAATAAAAAAAAAAATTGTCCTTGGGTCTTTCTTGACTTCACACATTTTGTTTTAATCAAATAGTTCAAATATATACTAGTACTTCAATGGAGTTAAATTATTCTCATATTGAAATTTTTTTTAAAGAAGAAATGTATTTATTTAGTTTAGGTAGTTTTAATTTGTACTTATTTTTGTATTGTATTTAAAGACTTTGACCTTACATCATGAATGCTTAGACAAAATGCCTGCGATCTAGCTGTATATTTTATTTAACAATAAAATTTATAAATTAAAAGAATTTCAGTGTAAAATTTTTTAACTTTTCCAAACCAAAGCTTCCTAAAGTGTGTCAATAAGCGTCATAACAATTCAAATAGGCATCTCAGCTCTTCATATAAAGTTATGTAACTACTTAAAGTATTTTTAAAAGAAGACCTTTTGCCTAATTGGATATTAACATCAACAAGTTACCCAATCATGACTTAAACTATTCGAGAGTTAGATTATTCATGTAATCCAAAATCAACACCACTTAATCTTTAGCTTTAAGCTCTCAAATCAAGGCAAAGTATTTTAACTTTGTAATTTCATCGCTTGTCTTGTCTTCCAAATAAGATGCGAAAACAACGATTTTTAATTAGTTATAGTTAATGATCTTTTTTATTAGACTTTGTGTAGTACAAGTGCGCTAACGCATACTCAAACTGTTTGTCTGACCGGGTTTTTATTCTTTTTTGTCGCTCCTCATAAGACCCCGTAAAAGACTTGTCAAGGGAGATAAAAAAAAAGTATAATTAACTTTGATTTCACCTTTTTGTCTAATTTAAGTTTGAGTTGGAAAAACTTTGGAATTTTGTTTTAATCGGTTTTTAGTTTTACAAAATAGCCTTTGGAATATCTTAATGGAAATAATAGCAAAGGGTAAACGTTCTAATGGTGCCATTATTTCAGGATTTCGTACACATTTTTTGACATAAGCTCAATTATGGAAATAAATCGTTAAGCAAGAAGTTGTCAAATAGAAATTTGCATGATAGAGGTTGCGAAATGTTTCAATAAATTACATATATAAGTCAAATCACACCTAAGTTAGAAGAGTTTTGCATCAAAAAATCAACAATAAAATCAATGAATTTAAAGCCGCAATATTTGCACTGATATGCCAAATTCACACAATGGGAAAAATGCTATCTTTCCGCCTTATTCATTTCAATCAATAGTTGTATTTATTAGACAAAATGAATAAAAAGTGACAGATATGATGTAGGTCGAGTTAATTAGTTCAAAGAAGTGTCAATTATCAACAACGTGAATTTTCCGAATGGATGCTTATGTGACTACTTTTACTGATGGCCGAGACTTGGTTAATCATCATACATATGTATGCTTGGCTACTAAGCTACATCGAAATCATCAGAATGATTGAGATTGTTAAGAAAATAAAAAAAAATAACGTTAATTTTCTTAAAATTGCTTACAACATACATAAAGACATACCTTTTTTGTATCGTTATGCTGAATCCAGTGCATCGGCTAATTTCAAAAGAAACAGCATTGCAATTTTCTCCAAATAGATCAATTGAATTCAACAATTAAGCTATATACACAGTGAAATTTTATTTCTTAGATAAAATATCTAAAATAATATCTAAAATAGCACATCACGACCACATCCCACAGGTAGTTTGTCACTACGAGTACGTGCGGCATCCAACAAATGAAATCCATTACAAAATAATTCAAATTCACATTCGCACTGCGATTTCAAAATTCCATCAGAAAACGTCCATCTTTGTCTACAACACCATTAAATGGTGGATACAGGTAGGCAAGGTGCATCGCGCATCCACCGTGCAACACGTGTTCATTTGATCATGTTTGTGTAACTACTTACCGCCTTTTAAGTAGAAAAATCATTTAATTGTAGAATGTTAGTGCGATTACTTTAAGAGAGCAAATATTTGCAACCATAACTATCCAACAAAATGCTTGAACGATTGCCAAGCAAACAAAAAAAAACAAGAATTCCAGAAGTTTCATTACTATGTATCTACCACTATCTAACTTGACGGTTTAGTTGACGTCTTTCTATAGCTTCACGGAATGGGGAACACAAGTAGTAATCTTCAAAACCATTTAACAAGTTTTTATGAAATAATGACATAAAATGTCAATTAGCGAGAAGAAAGCTTCCGCCATAAACCACGCCAATCCACAGCATACATTGAGATGAGTGACAGTTTATCTTATACAAAAAAAAACTTCACAAAGTAATAAACTTTTTGTATAACAAACACAACATAGTCACGTTCGGTCGAATCGAAAGTCAATGTGTTGTAAGAATATTATGATTCTTGAGTAAGGTGCAACAAAAAATAAATAAACGTCAAACGTAATGCTCGATTCTTCCAATAGACAGACGTCTCATCACCTAGAATGACAGCCAGTCCATGCAGCTGTCAGACAGGCGCTGTGTTATTTCCAAGAATGTTCGATTTCTGAAAAGAATATTGTCTTTTAAATGGAAAAATGGATTGAGTGCTTGTAAAACAGAGTTCTACTGTCATCTTTGACCAATTTAGTTTCAAATTGAAATCTTATAGATATCTACTATTTATAATCACGCGAATCTACGAGTATGTTGTTAATTAATAATTCCTTTCACGGTTTAAGTTTTGCGACAAACAAACGCCGATTTCTCTTTGACGTTGTCGGTTGGTGAAACCGTGAATTAAATCAATCCGGTCGATGGTGTTTAGTTTTTAATGAATGAATGAACTATTGCTATTGGACTATTTGGTTCGAACTCGGTAGACATATTGGTATTTCCACAAAGAGTTTTCGTGAATTATAAAGAAGTATACCAATTTATCGGAGCAAAGTCTTATATCAAAGTCACAACTATTATTTTATCTTTATATACATTATTCACAGCCTATTTGTTTTTTCGAGAAACTTCTTTAAACATCCTGATGTTGGAATAAAATACTCCATTTGTTTAAATAATAAAATGCAATATTAAGGTTCTTGTGGTTCAAGGCCATAAATGGGCCTAGCATTGAAGATGTAAGTTACATTATATGCATACACGATGGCGGGCGTGTGGATACATTTTAAGTACAAACCTAAGAAAAACGATTTCAATTTTTTTTTTTATTATAAAATTGGACCTAATACTCGTGGTATGAGAAATGTTTCGAAAAACAAAAGTCAAAATTAGTATTCAGTATCGAAAATGGATTCATAGTTTTTCAAAATGCTCTCCATGAAGATCTCTACACTTTTGCATGCGTTTGAATCAATTTTCGAAGCACTTTCTCGGCTCTCCAGGAGGTATCTCCAAAACATGTATTTTGAGTGGATCAACCTCTTCTTAAGGCATCGACAAATCTTAATTTCACAATTTTTGTTTGATCTGTGGTAGTAAGAAATAATTATTTGGTACTAATTAGGATTGTGCGTTGAATCTTCGATGCACAAAATTGCACTTGTTTCAGAGCACTTGTATGAGAGCGTGTATTATCGTGGTTGAGAATGATTCGTCTCCTGCAATTGATTCTGCCTTATTTTCCTAAACACTTCTGACAAACAAATAGTTGTGCACCATTCAAAATTTACCTTCCTGCGTTATACTCAAATAGCACGGAGGTGACATGTCTAATTACATATTCCAAAAAAACAGGCCACCATTTACTTCGAAGTGCTTCGTGCGATTATTATACAGATCCATACAGTCGACTGTTACTCGTATATAGTTTTGAGTTCTTATATGCATATTTCCATTATTTGGTAGCTGTCACGATTTTATAGATGGAGATTGATTTCTTTCAAGATTTCTCAATTGTCAAATTCATGTTAAATTTACTCGTAACGTAATCAAGTAGAATTAATGCATGCCTCAATCTTGCGGTACATCACGTAATGATTTTTAGTCATAAGAACCAATTTTATACGCCCTTCACGAAATTCAGGACGAAAAACCAGCGAAACACGGTGGCACAAGATGGCGCTTCATTGCCAAACATCAAAACGAATTGAGCGGCACACTGTTTTTGGTTTAATCCACGTCGAAAATTTAAAAAATCAATTCCATTTTTTTGACCAAGAAGAATGTTTCAAATGCATGTCGCTCAAGTTAGCAGACCAATGTCAAAGTTATTAAGTACTAATTAAAAAGCCAAAAATAAAATTAAGTGCTCAAGTAATTTTTGTAAAAATTTATGTTGATTTCAAGTTTGGTTAGAGCTGCTTAGAACTAAAGATAAAAAAAAATCGCGGTTTGTCTAGTATTTAAGTGCTGTAGGAATCCAAAAAAAAATGAAAAAATTGTTAAAAAAAAAAAAAATAAAATTTTAATTATATTTTTTTTTTCAATTTTCTTCCTATCAAATTGTTTTGGTTTATGAATTCAGTACCTTATTTTTAGAATCATTTTCAAAGATTTGGCGCAAAAAGAAAATAATTCTATTTCCAATACATTTCCCTGTTCTGCTAACTTCATTTCGATTTTCGTCAAAAAGTTCTCCGTAGAATGCCACGATTTTCTTGAAACAAAAAAAAAATAGTTTAATTTTTTCAGATCAAAACATTATTATTGAAAAGTTCTTTAAGCATCTGTGTTTATTTAATTCGAAAACAAATCTTTTTTATCTAAATGTAATCATAATATCAAAACAATCTATGCCTTGAATCCATTAAATCATAATTCTTTCACAAAGACCTTAATACCTGCTATTTCATGCATGTTAAACCCTTATTAATTCAAAAGATGATATCTATCTAGTTCCAATATGTATGCAATTGTGACATCGAACAGCATGTAAATTTATTTACGTGCCTTCGAGTCGTTAACTATTAGATAAATAATTTTCCACTTATGAGCTAGCTAAATGATCTCTATCTTTTAATCCATCCATAGAGTGTTAGTGCAAAATACGAAAGAACAAATAAAAACTAAACAATCATTATTAGAAAACCCCCTGGAATTACCCAATCAATGAACGTACTAGCCTATCAAACATACATTTATCGCTCAAGTAAAATGAATAATGAAAGGAGGTCAATAAAATCACAAAGGCGTACCAAAGACAATGTTTTTTTTTTTTTTATTTTTCTCACAGCTGATAGTCTTTTGGAGTTTTGTAGAGTTATTAAAAAAAATCAAAAATTATTATTTTTTGATTTAATTTCTTTTCAATTTAACTATACTCGTATGTCATTAAAATGTTTTTTTTTCTTGTTTTGCAAAACAAAAAGTGTCAAACCAGTGTTCACACTTTACATGAAAAAAATTCCAGTTAAAAAATCAAAATTTAATAATATGTTTATTTAAAAATCTATGGAACTAGATGACCAAGAAAATCATTAATTAGTTTTCAGTTAAAATCCATCAGCTAGTCATCTAAGGGCAATACGTTATCAGACACTTCTAAGACAAGCAAAATGGTTCTTTCGTAGTAAAATGTCATCTCTGGTTAAAAATCAAAAAATCATGACCTCACACATCCTTGATCCAAAAATTGAAAATATCGTAGGAGAATGTGTCGTGTCGTGTTGTTTTATCGATTTTTTTATTTACTAAAAACTAATTAATAAAAAATATCAACGAAACAATTAGTGATAATGAGTTGCCATTAATTGGCCTGAAACCAGATCAATCGAAAGGAATCTTGATAGGTATACAGAAAAGTAGCGCGCTTATAAAACTGCCACCCTGAATGCAATAAAAATTCCATTAATTTTCCCGTAGACAACATTATGTGTCTCGAAGTCAGGTTGAAGCCATATGATATTAATCAAGCTATAGTGTCCCCACCTGGTGATGGCAATAGTTCGATGGGGTTATATATTATTTGTGGACCTAGAACCGAGAAAAGTTGTTGAGGTTTGGTTATGCGCAACGCGCACGCATTAACGCACTGTAACTGCCCCACAACAGCTTTCGACTGGCTTATTTTAATTGTGACAACTTGTTATTGCCATGGGAGGCAGGCATGTCAAGCTTATATGTATATGCATGTTGGCGGTTCACATTTAATTAATAAAAATACTCTTGTTGAAGTTTTTTTTGTTTGGTTTTGCAATTTTTGCTAAAGAATAAGGACTGCGCGTGTGCTCGCTATGTGCGATATTTTTGAAAGCGACCTTTTTTAACGAGTCTATATATTTAGTACCACACCTGAGAATTCTGTTTTTGGTTTTGTCTAGGCACGACTAAAAATTATTTGGATTAAAAAAAGCACCGATTTGTGAATAAATTTGGTGAAGGAATTCTTTCTATCTTATGGAAACTAAGAAATTAAGTTAAATCGTAACTCATGGAGGTAGGGTTTTAATTTATGCAAAAAGTATAACTTAAGTGGACATTTGAATTTATAACTGATGGCAGCTTTTGTTCTGACAATTCACGTTTATCTTGTTAAAGAACTGCGGTTTGTTGGTCTTGAATAAATATATTTATGTCTAAAATTAAACTACGTATCAATTTACTCGTATTTCCAAGGTGTGATAACAGTCCCTAGAACGCTGACCATAATACAAACATATCAAACAATTACATATTTATTAATAAGAATTAAATGTAAGAAACGTGTAACAGCTAAACGCTTTTGGTCGTCATTTATTAATAGAAGACTTAGTTTAGAAACAAATCACAAATCAGATAAGTAGGTAGTCTTTGTTATTATTGAATCTTACGGCTTATAAGTGTTGTTCAATAAATATAAGGGCAAACATAGGAGCAGCTCGAAGAAAACAATGAAACCAAACAAAGCTATAGACTTTTGCTTGAATAATCCTTATCCTGCCCTTTGTATAAAGTGGTGATGTCATGTATAGGAAATCCTACAAAAATTGTCAATTTTGCGTTTATTGGAGTGATTTTTAATACAGTGAGGTCTGTTACTTAATATGCCATCTCTCATAAGGAAGCTGAATATTTCTTTAACATATTTAATAAAACTATGACTATCTCTCCATATAAAAATATAGAAAATAAAACTCAAAATAAAACATTTCTGTATGGATGCATCGTTGAATGATAATGAAGAAAATCGTACATTCTATAAAATTTTCTTTGAACAAAATTTGATTTAAAGATAATGACATTTTTTTTTAAAAATCTTGTCAGCAGTCAAAACTTATTTTGGTAATTTCCATGTGTTTTTGTGAAAGTGGAATGCTTTTCCACTTGAGTATGCTACCATAGGTAAATAAGATGCAGCTTAGCTCCCCAGTTGATAGCGAAAATTCTTCAATTGTAATGAACACACTAACGACAACTTGTCATAATAGTTGATGAGTTGGAATGTCTTGCCGGAGGCTTGAAGTTGATTCCTAGCGTTTGCAATCCAAATATTAAAATAGATTTTTCAGGTCGAGTAACAGATATTTTACAATCTCAAAATATTTACCATGTGTACACAACTTTCCGTCAAACACATACAAAATGTTCCTTGTTTTGGGAAACCTAGCATACGATTTTTGGAAACTCGCTAACGTTTTGACATTTGAAGCGCTATTCATAATAAAGGGTTTTCCAATAAAGATTTTCAAACTTTGACAGTTAATTGCGTTGTATACATTGTTGAAGCTACATTTTTCATCTATCATATTGGCTGTCAATTATTAAGTCTGTCTTGCCAAATCAACATGGAGTTTTATAGCGTTCAACAACCATACAAATGATCAAATTCGCCTATATAACATTCGCCATAATCTTTCAGCGAAAATGAATGGGTTCGTCAATAAGCAGAATTGTCGATTTTTCGGACGATCAAAATCCACATGAGATCCACAAAATTGCAATACATCCATAGAAAGTAACTGTTTGGTGTGGATTTTGGACTAGCGGCATCATGGCTCAATACTTTTTTGATAACGACGTTCGTCAGGTTATCTCCGATCACGACAAGCAATATCGGTCGATGATATTCGAATTGCTTTGACCCGAATCGGATAATGCAGACACCGACGACATGTGGTTTCAATAGGACGGCGGCGCTACTTGCCACACAGCCCATGTCACCATGGAAATTGTTACATGCACGAGCGATTTCCGAACAAGGTTATCTCACGCGTACGCGATTTGATTTGGCCACCGAGATGCTGCGATTGGATTCCGAAAGACTTCTTCTTGTGGGTTTTCCTTAAGTCACATGTCTATGCTAATGCACCATAAACCACCACGGCCATGAAAGCTAATAAAATCAATGCAATTGGGCTTTTTCAGCTTGATTTATGAGCTAGGGTTATGGAAAATCTGATGTTTGGGATGCACTGCGCCCAGCGAATCTTCGGCGGACATTTGAATTACGATATATTCCATACATAATACCATTCACGGTCCGTCTAAATAATTTAATAAAAACAATAATGAAATCTACCTCACAGTTTATTTTATTCAATTTTAAAAATAGAAAACGCTTAATTTACTATGGATAGCTCCCATTTCATGATGAGATCGAACGTGATGGGATTTTTCTGACATTTCTTTTGTGACTTCATTTTTCTGTTTTTGACACTTATGTACTTAATATTAATTAATTAAATGTTATATTTCCGCAAAGATTTGTGTTCTGATTAAACGACTGCTGAACATTAAAGTTAATCGGTATCTTCACATTTCTTTCAAATCCGCGGCTTAATGTCAAAATAAGTGGGATGAGTGAACCCTATGTGAACGTCGTCAATTATATACAATTTTATAAAATTGTTATATTTTTAGTTAATAAGTAAAAATGATTCTTATTCTCGTGCAATATAAAAGGCATTTTTACTTATTAACAATTAAAAAACTGGTGTAGTAGTTCCATTACATTTTTTTTACGTGTCTACAAGTCAAATTATTTATTAGACAGAAATTTGAAAATTTTTCAGCTGTATAGTCTTGCAACTTGGTCACTTGGAGCAAGTAACATTTTTTGATAAAACAATAAAACAACAATAATATTATAGACTACCTCGAAATAAAAAAGAATTATGATTTAAAAAAAAAAGTGCACGAATTCAATAGCTCTAATCATAAACTTATGCGCACGCAGACCATTTACCTGTACACAAATTTTACTGGACTGATTAAATTAGGTTCAAATGCTCACTGAAATAATAAAAGTTCATACTAAACACGTAGGTATTATATTTTTTCAAATGCCATAAGCAGTAGGTAGGTACGTATTCATGGTTAGATCCATTTGAAATTGTAAGACATTTGGCATAATGATAAGCATTACGTATGTTACTTTGTCTGTAATTGCACAGAGGTATAATAGGTGTTGTTCTAATGTGCACCTTGTTTTATTGCATTCAATTAATTTTAATGCAATAAAATTCTAATTTTCATCTTACCATAAGTCTTTCGTGCTCTTTGGTTTTTTTGTTTATTGTTTTGTCTGCAATTTTTTACTTCGTGAGTGCTATTAAAGGTGTTGGCTATTCTGTGTGTTGATTTGATTTATTTTGATTAAGTTTCATTTTAATGTGATTTTCCACACAAAAAGACTCGCCCGCTTTGCAAATGTTTAAAGTGAACTTAAATAATTTAGTTTCTTATTAATAATAATTAGAATCAATATAATGGTATAATAGCCTCAATCTTTTGTTTGCGATTATTTGTTTAATGTTTGATAGTTTTTATTAGAGTACCGATGTATTTATGTTTTACGAGTCGGTTTTATCTGGAATAACATCACCTATAAATCGTCGCTTTTCCGGCAGAGTGGCATAAGTCGAAATTTTTCGTTTTTTAATTTAAAATACAGAACTGAGCTGAAAAAAAAACACAATTCTTCTGTGTAATCGGCATTAACCTACATCTTCTAGTTTCCGAGTTATGAAAAAGCGCCGATGTCAATTTTCACAAACATCCCTTTCATTTTCTATGTATTTTTGAAAAATGGCATAAATCAATTTTCGTTTTTTTAAATACAATTTTTCATGTATTCAAAATTCGAGTTTTGTTTTTTATGAACAACGAAATTTTTTTTTTAATATAAAAAAAAACTTTAAAAGGCTCTCCTGAAAATTTACAAATTTCGACTTATGCCAGTCTGCCGGAAAAGCGACGAAATGTATGTGGTGAACTCTAAAATGCATGGGTTTGTCTTAGTTAATGCCTGTTATTTTCATTCTACAAATTTTGGATCTCAGTAACAGTTGTGCTTGAAATGAAAATTACTTTGAGCAAATCTTACTGAGAAGCTAATTTTAGTAACAGTCGTTAGGGTTGTTTATATTTCTTTCGATCGGGGCAAAAGTGTAATACTTCTTTACAATTTTGAATCTCTTCACTGACACTTTTTCTTAAATATCGAAAACATTAAACCAGACAAAAAATTTCAGTTGAAATTTTATAGGAAAATTCTTCTCAAAAACAAAATCGGAAACTTGATAATTGCTGCCTATTATGAATATGAGTAATGTGCGTCAAACTTCGGCTATTTCTATTTCGTTTTTAAAGAATGGTTGCATGCAATGTGCCCGACTTGTGCTTTTAGGCATTAGGCAAGTTTAGGAAAAATAAAATCCATAACTGCGGGGCACGTAAATTTTCTTGTGTTCAAGTGACTTGATATTTTAAAAAATATTTACATAAAACAGAGTCCTTGTTTGAGAAATTAATAAAAATAATTCTTAAAATGGCTGTAACAACTCCTTATTAGTTTCAGAAAAAAAATTTCAAAAATCTTTGGAGCCGTTTATATATTTTGAAATTTTTTTTTAAATTTTAAATATGTATATAAAAGTTTAAAAGAATATGTGAAATAATTTTTGAGAAAAATGAGATTTTTTTCAACTTTTAAATAATACTCGTATTAGATGGTATGTAACCTAACCACCCTTATTTTTGTACTTAGGATTAAATAAATTAAATAATAAAAAAAATGGCCTAAAAGCCCTGTGTACAAGAGTTGTAAAAGATTGACATTTACAGTTCTCCTATTCTTTTTATTAAATTATTTTACTTAACATGATGTGAATATTGCTTTTTAATTCAAAGGTGGATTTGAGAGAAAATAAATAAAAAAGTGCTGTAGAAATTTAAAAAAAGGTATTTTTACTATCCTATTGACTTACACTTTTATTGAAGCACAAGATCTATATTTGGCAGATTTTTAAGACTAAGAAAAAATTACTGAAGCCATAATCTTTTTTCTCAACTCTTTCAGTCACTTTATGAGAAAAACATTTAAGATAGTTTTACGCAACTTTTTTTTTTAAAAGGTAGTGTGATTTGTTTACGATCTGGATAGCTATGCATTATATATAAAAATCAAAGTTTACTTGTTAATAAACGAAATTAATATATTTAATCGAAATCCGCCAAAAAAAATTAAAAGTGCAAAAGAAATAATGTCAAAAAGGTTTGTCTTAAATAAATCCAGCTAAAAATGTAGATATGTAATTTTAGTTCTCTTGTTAAATTAAGGGCTTAGTTAACTACTTCATTTGAAGAAATTTACGGCTAAATTTGTACCGAAAAATATTCCTATTTTCAATTTTAAAATACTGTTTTTAACTATTAAATTAATCGCTTTAGCTTATAGTTTTTTAAAGACAAAATGTTGTGGTAATCAGTTCCGGGACAGAACCATGTCACTTACAGTTGTTATAACAAATTTGACATTCAATGGGCGCAAAGAATTATATATTTAAAAAATATATAAAATAATTTAAGATGCAGACATTTGTTTATGTAAAGTTGCTATTTTCTAAAAGTTTCCCCTGTTACAATTTTCAATTCATTGAAGGTGCTTTAAATAGTTCGATATTTGTATTAGCAGACTTGTTGGACTTCCGTTTGAATATCGCTATTTTCATTTCATATTGGTCAGGTGTAATTAACTTTGTGATTCATCATCTATTAGTATGAAAAATATCGAACTCGAGCATTGTTTTTGTAAATACTCCAATCAAAAGTAATTTTTGTATTTAAGAATCCAAATTCTTAAGTTTATAGAAAGGAATGCTGCCTGAATTAAAGCTTCAACTTGTCCTTATAAATGAGCAGAAGTCAAGAACTACGTCAACGTTTCACATGGTTTCATTTTTATTTTACGTTTATATTAAAAACCTAAAAAAATCCACAACATATACTAATTTCATTCAATCTTAAAGAATATTTTTGAATTCCTCCATTTTAAAGTTTTGATACTCCAAACCATTCTAATAAGAGTACTTAACTATACCCTAGAGTCTTGGACCCAGACTAAGTATCACGATACAATAATTGAGTCACTTGTAATTAAACTCAATTAAATGCAATATGTCCAGCAATTTAATGATTTAGTGTCACATAATCAAAAATAAATTAAAAACCAACTAAAAAAAAGAGCTTAAAACGTCTGTCAATTGAATTGTACATTATACAAAAAAACAAACGTCTTTTAAATTAAATTCAATTTTTCAAATAGAAGTAATAAATTTGAAATTCAGCACAAACATGCAATATTTATACACATCCTATTGATCTTTGGCAAGTATTTAACCACGATCGAGATTTTTTTTTGAAAATAAAATTCAATGAAATATACAAATATCTATACCACTGCAACTAAAAGAAAAAAGTACATAATCTTATTTTATTTTATTGCTTTTATTGATCGACTAAATACTAAAGCAATATTGAAAAAAATGTGTTTAAAATCACAGCAAGTTGCTAATAATGAATTTTTAATTAGTCCAAACAACACACGCAGACAAAATGAATGCATGCTATATAATATAGTTGAAAAGATAAAGATACACTTTTCACAGAAAAGTCTCAAATCGAAAACTGATTGATTTAGTATTTTGTGCTTCGTCAGTACACAAATATTGTGTGTCTTGAACTGGAAAATCGAAGATATCAGTCATTCAATGTTTGAAATACCGAGTAAAGTTGTGTTTTTTTTTTTGTATATTAACTAAATGAACATCGAATGGCAATTAGATAGTTTTGTGAGTAAGAAGTCTAGATTCTGCAGGTGCATGATCAGAGTCATGCGTTGTTGACTTGTCAATATTCAGCTTAAGGCAACAAAAAAAAATCTAAGACAAATATTAAGCTAATAGATTCTGTTGAAATTATACCAGTTTATTTCGATATTCGACAAGCGTCCCTGGATTAAAATTTCATTCATGAGATGGAAAATAGTTTTTAAGTCTCTTGATCAATTGTTGTGGTCTTTCAAGATGTCAGCTTAATTTGTTAATCAGTTTGGATTACCCAAGTGCAGCTACTGTTGCAAACTAATCCCTATAATTGGAATATTACTATTTTTATTTCAATTACTTTGGTTTCTTAATTGATTGAAAATCAAATTAGATATGAATAATGATGATCTGTTTTCAAATCGGTTACGCACATGAAAAATTGTTGTTGTTTTGTTTATGTTTGATTCGCTTAGAGAATTTTTACAAGGCTGCTTAACCATTAAAAACAATAATAAACAATCAGACGTGTTTAAAAAACTGCATGCGTTTCTGCATGCAGCACTGCAACTCCATCACTTTGGAATAATTTTGGATATATAAAATATCAGATGAGAATCATTGTATACATAAACATTATTTCTCTTGTAAGTAACCAAGATAATTAAAAAAATCAATGACTACAGAAACAAACGAAAGAGCTGATATAAAAACTTTATGTTGAAAAACCATTAAAATTTGGCACAAAATAAATCCAGTTAAATGTATATAGATTGACAACTGTTTAAATAAAGGTAATAAAGATTTACGCCTACAAAAAGCTCATTAAACCACCACCATGAAAATGATACTCATAAACTTTTGTTCAAAAATTGTAGGTGGAGCCATTAAATTGAATATAATTTGTGTTTAATTTGTTTGTTTATTGTTTCACAGTTCAATATTTGTTACGAGTAATATGAAAAAAAAATATTATTATGGTGCTAAAAATATGTGTAGTTTATTTTTTTTAATTAACAACTTAATTACAGGGCATGTTTTTTATTCGATATTATATAGGAGGACGAGGGGTTTGCTCTCAATAGTATTTATAACTACCCGCAAAAATGATAAATTAATCAAAAACTTTGATTTTTTTTGTTAAACTTTTCTTCTATTCAGTTTTGAATAGAATTGAAAAAGGAAATGTTTGGAACAAATACAACGTCTGTTTCCGGTATTTTCTTAAAGCCTTACCTTTAATTTATGAGATGATCATTTTTTTTTTCTGGCGATAATCCCAAGTTCATCCTTAAAGTAATTGCCTAGACTGAGAGGACTTTTGAAATTTTACGATTTTATCGAGATTTACAGAAGACTTAGGAAGTAGTCTCAGTCTCGTGGCCAGCCCTATACAAAGTTTAGCTCTCACTCGTTGTTTACAAAAAATATCATAAGGGGACCAATGTAGATACTTAATTAAATAAAAATGATATTGGGTCTTTGATCAAGTCGTAGGAAAGCAGTAAACGTGATTCAATAAATCAGTTTCAATAGATCAGATGAGTGAAGTTGATTGGGCGATTGGTCGAAATAGTCCAGACGTACTTGCTTATCAATAAGTGCCTTGGCCAGGAGCATTAAACCTGTTGAACCTACAAATGCGAAAGCCTACTGTTCCAAAAGCTACTAATTATACCTGCGGATCTGACATTACCACCAGTTCGTTATGCAAACTCCTTATCCAAGAATGCTTTTTGAATAATTTTGTTTTAAAATTCAAATATTCAAAAGTGGCATTGACATTCGCATTTCCCAGTTGAGAATGTTACATTATTGCAAATTGAATAAAAACAACCTATTTTCCGCACCCCAAAAACGTAAAATCACTCCAATTACCGCCCTCATATGCCCAATTCCGGATTTGTGCCAAACGGATATGAAAAAAAAAATCAAAAAGTTTTACAATGAATCACCGACTTAATAGCACAACAGCGATACATTTATATCGACCTCAATTAAAGTAAAGCATGTCTTGAAAATTCCTCCGATGCGGAATCGAGACACAAAACAATGGCAATAGACTTGCTGTCATTAATATTATTTTCTACGATACATATGACAGCTGGATGCATGACAAAGCCATAAAGTGTATGGGGAATCTCCGTCAAAGCGATTTCCATATATTATTTTCTGTGTCAGAAATCCCCACGTAGATTAAATAAATTCCACTCTGCGACCGACTGATCGTCTGCTCGTTCGCAGCTTGCAAGTGTCAAATTGTGGTGTGTCGTCGAGATCATTGTCACCGCATGCAGGTTGTCTTTCTTCACATATTCATCTGCTTAACAAAACGACTATAGTCTGGGAAATAACGTTACGTTATGAAGTGTTATAATTGATTCACTTGGTAAAGAAAGCGAAGAACGTAAAAGAAATGGCAATGGACGTTGTTTAGAAGAAACAATTGATTCGGGTAAAGTATTTTACATTCGTGCAGTGCGGCTCAAGAAAGAATTCCTCTATTTAATGGTACATTCAAACTTCAGTCCAAGCCTTAAAGATGCACTGATTTGATTATCATTCCAAAGAACTCGGTATTGATAAAGGCGAAACTGATTAAGGAAACCATTCTAAAGGGGGAAGAAATGTTCATTATGTTTAAGGGAAACATTACTATAGTTTCCGAATAAATGTTAGAGTTGACATCCTTAAAGAACTAGTCTGAGTTTTGTATTTTTAAGAGATTCTTAAGAAGTTTTTTTCGGTGGCTTCACGTCTGACACACCGCACTTATACCTCAAAATCTGACGCTCCGATTCACAACATTTTAAAGCAGAAAATATCCAACCATATTAAAAATATTCACATGCAACTTTACATCCGAGACTTTCCTAAAGTGATACCGGATCTCATCGTCATCAACACCATTGTATCTACACAAAAATCTTTCAGTTTCAAAAATTCGTAGATTTTTCGGTGGCTGTGTAAAACAAACGGCCTTAGGATAACAATGAGTGGGGGTATACATGAATGCTTAGCTTTTAGCTAAAACGGCGGCGGCGGACATCTGGGATGTTCGTCGACTTTTAAGCCAAGACATTTTGTCATTGGGTTCGTATTATAAAGTGACGGTGTTTGTGAGTAACACTAAAGTGTTTTTGTTGTATTTTTTTCTAATTTTCGTGAAGTGAACGGAACACCGGTGTTGGAATTTTCACCGACATTCTGAAGTGATATTGTTCAATGAAGATGAAAAAAAAGATTATGTAATGGCTAATTGTTATTGGGTTTAGGAAAGTAGTCAAGCTCAAATCTTAAGAATGCTTTTAAAATCTTAAGACCTTCTGATGTTTAAATTGTGTATTCTATGGCATGTAAGTTGTAAGTATTTTCATTGTATTTTAACCAAACAAAAAAAAAATCAATGAATGAACAATTTGCTCTTAAGATTCGTGTAATCCGTTAATATTATTATTATCTTCATCTTGAGATAATAATATTAACTATTCAAGGTTTTATTGTTGACTAAAATTACAGAAGGTATTCGATTGAAGGTAGTTTCTTGTGAGTATCTGATTTAATTAAAGGGAAGGGCCATTTTGGCTTGATAAATAATAATTGTAGATTTGGTATAACTATGATCTTACATGCGTTATGTATAAATTTTGATTTAAAAAAAAAAGTTTTTAATGTGTGAGTTTTTAAGGGATAGTTTGAAAACAGATGTCTTAGGGCCAGTTTTACATGTGTGTATGTATGTTAACTCTGAGTTCCTTTTGCAAGTGATATAGCTAAATATCCGATGAAAAAAAAATTAAAACAGAAAAGCAAACAAAAAAAAATCAAATCATGCAAAGTAATTATTTTACCTACTAACTTACAATACTCGTCTTTGTTCATGCTTTTAGTTTCTTTTCATTTTTTATTACAGACAAACGAAGATCTCTTGAAATATATTTTACTAGCTTACCTACAAATTTATTTTAATTACACCTCCAATTTAATTCTCTTTTATTTTTGCAGAAAAAATCTACAGTCAAACAGAGAAACAACGCTATGATGGATGGTATAACAATTTGGCACATCCGGATTGGGGTTCTGTTGGTAAGTTATATCTTCTGCAATAAAAAAAGAACAATTGTAATTGTTTCTTCTTTGATATTCACAAATTTACCCACTACTTATCTAGTCTTTAAGTATTTCGCACTAAAAATCACATACAATTTGATCAAATTGTAAACCTAAGTGGTTTTGGGTGAAGAGATCATCATCTGCTGTTAGCTCTCATGAATTTTTGATTTATTAATTTAAGAGGAATAATTATTTTAAAGCCTGTAGGCTACGAGCAATTAATGTATAAACTATTTTTTGTTTATAAAAACTCTTCAATGAGTTTTTGGATTCGATTCTTAAAAGAATGAGTTAAGAAATTAATATTTGTAACAGTTCAATCTGTAGCTGAAAGAAAAGCAGTGAGGGGTTTCTCTTCAACTCAAAACACCTTCCCATATTTCATTCGACTACGAAGACTGAGTAATTTAACAAGAAATTAGGTTTTCAGTTGAAAATATAAAAACAAAAGATGGGAAAGGCATTGGTCACGATGGATGGAATAAGTTGTTTGTACAGAAACAGCATCGAAAAATAGTCACTGGTGTTCGGAAGAGGGTGACTTCTGTGTTTTCGCTGTTTATCTTCAGTCCCCATTTCTGATAGTATTCCCATAGGTTTTAAATGTGCTCTTGCACTCTCTTGGCAGCAATATCTGGACATAAAGCTGTGGCGTATGTGATGGAATCATCTGCATAAGATTTCGTCTTTGATCCTAGTGTGTTTGCTGGTTGATCAGCAGTATAAATGTTGAACAGCAGCTGTCCAAGTCTTCCAAGATCCTGAGAAACTCCAGCGTTGATTCCCTTGGTCATACACATAAAAAAGTCTATGGGTTGGGAAATTTTTGATTATTCTTACCAAGTTAATAGGAAGTCCATGTTCTGAGAGTTTAAATAGTAGTTTTTTAATTCAAACGCTGTCGAAAGGTTTTTCGATGTCCAGCAAGCAAGTTTCCTTTTTGTTGAGTCCAACTGTAACATCACTATGAAGTCTCATCAGTAGATGTACAGTAAATAATAAAATGCACGACTGGGTCGCACGAACTTGCTCCTATGTAAAAGACTAAGAATTTCAAAACTGAATGTTATTAGAGAAACTGTTCATAAGCATAAAATACATTTTTTAAATGGCTAAAAAAACTTCTTTAGTAGTTAAAGGTAAGAATAGGATGCCATGTGATTCAAGCAAATATAGATTTATGCAAGATTAAAAATTATAAGTCCTTGTAGTGGTTTCTTAAAAAATAAGGTTTTATATAAGAAAATTTTAAAACAATTTTAAGAAAAAATATTGGTACGCCAATTTGAAGTTTTTATTATTGTATGAATAAAAATTAAATTTACAAAAAAAATACTGAGCCGTTTTCGAGACATTGAATTTTCAAAAAACAAAAAATTGATTTTTTTTTTTCAAAATTCAAAAAAAAATATTTTTTCTTAAAGTTTTGAAATGCAAAGTTTTTTAAACTTTTTAGAAGCTTCCCTCTACGAAATTTCATTAAAATCCGTTGTGCTAATAATGAGAAATTCAAAATTTTAAAAAATCGTTCTATGGTAGGTACAGTCAGTAATATCTTGTTTTCAAATTTGTTTTTATTGACTTACAGATATTAAAAAAATAATAGAAAGAAAAAAAATTTAAGCAAAATTCTCGGAACCGTTTTCGAGAAAAATACGATTTTCGAAAACCATTTTTTAACATTTGTATGGAAGGTACCGTTATTTTTAGGTAAAATCAATTTATTTTTCTCATATATTGTAGATTATTTTTCTAAACTTTTATATATCAATTTTTAAAAAAATCGAGCATGGGGTTTTCGAAATATTGAGTTTTCAAAAAAAAATTTTGAAAGTTTTTTAAAAATCCAAAAAATTTGTTTTTGAAAATTTTAATACACAATAATATTTAAACTGTTGGGAACCTTTAGCATAAAAAAAATGATCAAAATCGGCTGTACCGTTTTTGATAAAATCAAAAACAAAAAAAATGGTCCCAAGGGGGGTACCAAAACTACTCATTTTTTTGAAAATTTTTTTCGACCATTACCTAGGTTTAACTAAATTAAATTTTTTGAATTTTTTTTAAGAAAATCGCAGGGACAGTTTTTGAGAAAAAAAAATATTTATAAAATTTCGGAAAAAAATCGTATGGCAGGTACCGTTATTTTTGGTCATACAAAATCAAATCAAAAAACATCCGGGGGTAAAAAATCAAAACCCATATCTACCAAGTTTGAAGAAAATCGGCCGAGCCGTTTAGCTGTAATCGAACAGACAGACAGACAGACAGACAGAATTGCCAGACCCACTTTTTTCGTCTTCGCTATCATCGTAATGTCAACTTTGATCAAAATCTCGAGTTCGATTTTTTTTACGAAAACATAACTTGCCTTATAGTACCTATAAGTCGCAAGTAAAAAGTGAAGCTATAGTGATTATGTGGGTATCCTAATCTTCGCTGTCAGAACTTCTCAAATTTGAATTCAATTAAGAAGAATAAAAAACGTAAAATAGAACTTCAGAAACATATCAATAATCCTGGTAAAACTGTGTACTTAAATTTAGTTAGGAATGAATTGTTATCTTATCTTTAATACATACTCCACTTTTATGATGGATATATGTAAGACATACAGGCAACTGCAAACAAATTCGAGTGATCATATTTTCATGAAAATTGAAAAAAAAAATATCCAAACCTAAGTTTATCAATCATATAAAAACTGTCTTCTAGTATAGTTGAATGCAACAAACCAATAAATAAATCTTTCAAGCTTTAATTTTTCCTGCTACCCGTCATCAGATTGAATAAAATTAAGTGATTTGATCGGTGATGAAAATAGTCTAATGAAAATCATTTTAAATTAATCTATTTCACAATCCATCAGATAAATATTTGAATCCATTTTGAACTGTCATCTTTGCTGCTGGATGCCATCAATCGTGCATCATTATGCCGCATGTTGCAACAAAATCCATATTCAGAGATACAGTCGATGGCTTTGAGTTAGAGTGATGGTGAATGGATTATTCTTTATTCAATAAAACGTACGTTAATATCTCCAACGGCCTTGATGGGCTATAGGAATTATGATATGTATACATATGTATATAGATGTAAAGCATGAGTAGATGCACTTTAGTTCTTTGTTAGCCATATTAACACTTCATAAAGCAGGAAATAATTACTGACTTATGACCATGATTTTTATTTAAATGAAATAAATTCTGTACATTATGTATGTAGATAGATATGTATATTGTTGTATAGTTATAAGTCAATTCTGTAATAATAACTCAAGTTTACTAGATTTTTGACACAAAAGCACAAAAAATGTAACTCAAGATCATATAATTTTTGCCACTGAACTTAAATCCGTCATTTTCCCGCCATTTAGTCGAGCTTACGGGTTTTTCTGATTTGTTAATGAAGAAAAAACTTTCTTTTGGAATTTTTGAGGAATGCGTGATCTTATGCTCTTGGGTCATCCAATGTACTTCGTTCTTTGAGCAGGTACTTGGTAAATTGATCTAATGTACTTGATTTATTGAGCCCGTGTACTAGGTGCTGGGTTAATTGTATTTGGTACAATGATCTAATGTATACATGGTTCAATGAAAAAATGTACATTGTAAATTTTCACTATGCATGCGTACATTCAGGCAATGTACAAATATATTTATTATATTGATCTTAAGCAAGTACATTGAGATATGTGTCCAGATTTTTTAGTTCTTTTAACTTCAAATATTTATTTTAATTCATTGAAAATTGGCGCAATGTACATACTTAATATATTGGCTTAGTGTATACTGCTAACTGGACGCACTCTCTGGGATGCATCAAATGATGTGACGACGTTAAAAAGGTGAACCTTTCTTATAACAAACTCTTATGTTTTTTATCTACAACTAGTTATGAACTTTTAAAAATAATTGGCACATTATAAAAACCTTACTCTTCTGGTATCAATTGTATCTTCAATCTATAGCTTGTTTGCAACTGCTGTTATACATAGCGCACATCTTTAATAAAAGGAGTTTTTCAGTAATAATTTTGAGTTCGGTTTCCCAACTGAAAAGTCTACTTTCTGCTCCCAAATATTTGGGAGCTTGGATAAAAAAATACTGCTGCTTTATTAGAAGATATATCAAAAGTATTTGATAAATGGTAGATCATGAGGTACTTCCTAAAAAAATTGAAGATGTATCTAGAGTTCCGAGGTTTTATAGGGAAATTGTTCAGATCATATTTGATAGACAGAACGCAAAGGGTAAAATTGGAGGAGATTAGGAGCCATATAAGGTCAATCGATTTAGGAGTTCCACAGGAGTCAGTTTTAGGACCAATTCTTTTCCTGATTGATTCATTGTTTAGGCTACCATTTAAAGGTGTATTGACAGTTTTTGTTGATCATGTGGGTTTCAGTTAAAGTGCAAACAGCTACCTTAATTTTACGTCTAGTATAAAATGGGATCTAAGCATTTTAAAGATTTGGTTTGCTGATAATAAATTAGCAATTATTTCAAAAACAAAAGTTATGCTTTTTTTAATTTTTTAGAGAAGAAAAATGTTGATGCTAGTCTATTTTATCATGCTAAAGAATGCCGAAGACATAATCTTTTGAACTGTTACTATAGCTCTGATTGATACTCTTGTAGTTTCTCTAGTTCTTTCAGCTGTATAGTGATAAATATTTTCAGTTAAAGAATGTTAATGACTTCAAGTATTTTGGGCGTATCTGACACAGTACCTTCGTGGCACTTTAAGATGTTTTTACTTTCTTAATGAATGTTTGCTCCTTTCAACTTCTTATGAAGATTTATTATGGCATCTTCATTCAAAATTGCAATACGGAATTTTCTGTTGGGGAGGAACCTACATAGTACATATTAAATTAAATCCAACCCCTTTTGGTTATGCAACTGTCTGTCCTAAAGAAAATGTACAGAAAAACTCGTTTTTATTTTTGTTTTCCTCTTTTTAATGATTTGAAAATTCTTCCAATTCGACATTTGTCAATTCTGAATAATAAACTATCCCTGATGTTTTGATGAAATATCGTAATAGTAAACTTTAATACAATTGTCTCATGTACTAATTCAATTCAAATTCAAATCAATAATGATACATAACCTCAAACATGGCCAAAAGGATTTGATTACATTTTTGTTATTAACTAATCCTCGGTAATCGCATTATTTTTTTTTTAAATAAATCGTATTTTATAAATAAGTCTTCTCATACAAATTGAAACATTAGATCAAAACGCTTTCAATTCTTTGTCGAAAAAAAAATTAATTTGCATACACACATTATTTTGTTAAGAGGTAATGGGATTCAGCATATTCCAGGTCACGGTCAGACACTGTCATATTAAGTATTTTCTTCAAACTTTACCAGGGAATTCCCATAAAAATATAAGAACGATCTGCTTTTGAGTCACCAGACAAGTTACCAAATGTACTTATCTTTAAGCAAAAAAAAACCTAATGTAGGTATCGGTAATTCCGTAAGAATATAACTTAAGCTTAAAAACAATAACGTCCTATATCCGGCAGATACAAAGCAATTAATCACAAATTCATTCCGTCTGCCTGAAGACCTCACACAATATGTTTTATTATTATTTTTGTTTAATTAAGTTCTATTAAACTTGCACTTTCCGACTATAACAAACCGGTTATCGTATCATATAAGTTGTCAATCTAAAATAAAATCGTGATTCATTTAACCTAGCAACGCCTCGGCAGCTTGCCGCCACACTCAATACAATCCGCCGCCCCTTCATCATCAATTCTAAATAATTGAATTAATTCGAAAGCCCTGTTTTCTTCCTCTTACAGATAGCCACCTGATTCGTAAGGCACCACCATCGTACTCGGATGGGGTCTATGCCATGGCCGGCTCAAATCGACCTTCAACTCGCCGCCTGAGTCGTCTATTTATGCGTGGTCGTGATGGGCTTGCCTCGAAGTTCAATCGAACCGCGCTTTTAGCTTTCTTCGGACAAGTTGTGGCCAATGAGATTGTGATGGCTTCAGAGTCTGGCTGCCCCATCGAGATGCATCGCATTGAGATCGAGAAATGTGACGAAATGTACGACCGGGAATGCCGGGGGGACAAATATATTCCGTTTCACAGGGCAGCATATGATCGAAATACCGGACAGAGTCCGAATGCTCCGAGGGAACAGGTTAGTTACATCACACCATTTACACAACAACAACTCAACGATAATTTAATTAATTTTTTTTTTCAGATAAATCAAATGACAGCTTGGATTGATGGTAGTTTCATTTACAGCACCTCCGAAGCTTGGTTAAACGCCATGCGAACATTCCAAAATGGAACTTTGCTCACAGAAAAAGGCGGCCGGATGCCAGTAAGGAATACTATGCGTGTCCCGTTGTTTAACAATCCCGTCCCAAATGTCATGAAAATGCTAAGTCCAGAAAGATTATTCCGTGAGTAAAAAATATTAAAAAAGAAAAAATTAAAAGTACTATTCAGGTCCCACCGAGATTTGAACTCGGATCGCTGGATTCAGAGTCCAGAGTGCTAACCATTACACCATGGAACCGCTTGAAATTTTACTAGTAGAATGTTTAACTTAAATATGGGAAAAGGAATGCTTTTATCGATTTTTTGAAAATCATAGTTTTTGTTGCTTCGCAAAGCGCATGCATCTTATAAAAAGTAACGTAAGGGGGATACAGAGGGAATTTTCTAGTTTCACCTTTCAAGATTCTTGAAAACTTTATAAATTGTCATAGGTCAAGATGAAAGCTTAATGCTGTTTACGTTTATAGTGCAGGAGATAAGGTTCCAAACGAGAGGTGGGTTTATTTTTGCTCAACCTCTTTTTATTTATTAGTCTGTGTGCTCAGTATATTTTTATTTTTGGTTACGAATCACTATTAGAATATTCTTCAAAACTAAAATTTTGTAAAATTTTATTTTTAACATTATGGTTTTAAAATTTTGATAAAAAGTGAAAAAAAAAACTTGTTTAAAATTGTATTCTCTAAAAACAATGGAATTCAATCTTTTTACGGAGTCTTGAAAAAGAACCCAAACTCAACTTCATGATGGGCCTTTTTCAGAATATAATTAAATGCACGACTGGGTCGCACAAACTTGCTCTTATGTTTAAAAGGCTTACAATTTTAAAAATAGATGTTAGAGAAAAATGTTCAGAAGCATAAAATTCATATTTTTAAAGCCTAAAATAACTCCTCTAGAAGTTGGAGCTAAACATATGCCATGTAATGTGCAAGAACAAAAATTTTAAATCCTTGTAGTGGTTTTTAAGCCTTTTTAAGAGAACGCGATGAAATCGACTGGTTTTGTTCGTTTGCAACGGTCGCTTGAACGGCAGCAATATTCTTGGCAATTTGACCAACTCTTTGTCTAAAAAGCATGGGAACATCCAGCAGCGAAAACTGAGATTAAAATTTGTTCAATAGACTGGGTCAAAAATTACGTCCAAAAATTGGCGTTAAAACTTTTAATGTTGCCGTGACCGACTCGGATTTTGGTAATAAATTTGAATTACTTGTACGTTCTTCGTTCATGAACTTGTTGAAAATATTGTTTTTTTTTTCTGAATGTTTTATCTAAGGGAGTGTTCACAATGAAAGTTAAAAGTTGTCAAGTCCCAAGTGGAAAACTTTTAAGTACATACATATGTATGCATCGCAAGCTGAAATTAAAAACGCCGATAAGATAAGTAAAGAAAAAACTGATAATTTAACGTTTGTTCAATTTGTTCATTTTTTTTCAAAATCTATTGCCCTTACAAACAAAATGTTTCACTTGACATTTCTGTGAAAAAAAAACTATAATAGTTTTCTAGAAATTTACAACAAACTGATTATTTTCCCTTTCACCCTACAAAATCAAAGGTACAGTGGCAGCATGTGCCTAAGAGGTCAAAACAACATTCTTTACCAGCGGAATGTTTTCGAAGTCAAAATTTTACTTTACGTTTGTCAAAGGTCTGATTGTGATAATCTCTGCAACATGTATAGCCAACTTGTTAGGAGAATATGAAACAGTGGGGAATTACTAAATTAAATTGTTCTTTTGTGTGAAATTAAGCAGTTTTGTTTTTTGGAATGTTTTGCTTATATAAAAATTTTCAAAAATTTGTTCCAAGTGTGAATAATATTTTATAAATGTCTTAATGTTGTTAAAACGAGTTTTTTAATTTTCATTGCCTGAAGAAGAGCGTATACATGCTCGAAACGTCGCTTAACCAGTAACATCTTGTTTTATTGACCTAGAGCCCGCAAAAATTATTCTCTATATCAAATTTGAGAGGTCACTAATAATTCCCACATATTTGTCAAAGGTAGTGAATTTACACAACCTGAAATGCATCTGAATCACCCAGACTATAACGTTCTTTTATTTTGAAAAAGCTTTTTCAACCAAACATTTTATTTCTGAAAGACCCAAAAGTATACATGAAGAAGCTGATAGCTCTTCAGGTTTAACAATATGTAACCTACTTTTATGGTTTATATAAATAGTGAAAAAGTGTATTATAGCTGACTTTTCATTTCATTTCATTTTATTAACAAGTAATAGTTTCACATTGAGATTAAATCTCATAGTTTGTGAATGCTTTACAAAATAATTTACAAACGTGATTTCGAGTGATTAACATTAAATATGAGAATTGAGAAGGCTTTCAATGTTAGATTTGACCAAAAATGAAAAATCTAATCTTAATCTAATAAAACTAATTTATATAAACTAAATACATTTTATTAAATATTAATACATTATTATAAATCACTGGCCAAGTGATTGAAAAGAAGAGTTTTGAATTCGTTTGGGTTTTTGATTCTCCTAAGTGTGACGGGTAATGAGTTCCATAAAAGGGTGGCATGAACAAAAAATGTGCGCTCAGATTGCATGCAAAGAAACCTAGGCTGGATTAAAGTAAATGTTCGTTGCGAGCTGACGAAATTAAGCCTACTGTACAAATACTCCGGTTGTTTAGTCTGCATAATACCATGCAATAGATTAATACCTCTGAACTTAATGAGGTTATCGAAGCTTAGGCCCATGATTTGCAGAGAGTAAATTGAAATGTGATCAAAATGGCGTTTTTTAAAAATATATCTTGCTAAGTTATTGTAAATGACATTTAGTTTACGCCTGGTATTGTAATCAACATAGCAAAAGACCTCACAACTATAAAACAAAACAGGTAATAAAAGAGATTTTACGAGTAGCATTTTCGTATTTGTAGGTAATGAACTTTGAGTGGACCATAGTAATCGTAGACCATTGTAAACTTTACCAATTGTAACTGCAGCATTATCTGACCAAGGGAGACCTTATTTTGTTTCTTTTAAAGAGAAGCTTAAAAAAATAACACACGACTTAGACTGGGCCAAAAAAATTGACTATTTTTTTTTTTGAAAGATATATCGAGAATATCATTCAGAATGACAAAAAAAAATTTTCGTAAAAGTTTGAGCCCTTAATATCAATTTTAAGAGGTCTATCATCGCTAATTTTGATTTTTAGTCATAATTTCATGTTTTGCGTCAGAACTGACAAAACATTGAAGTAAAAAAAATTCATTTTGACTTACTTTTATATAAAATTAAATTCCCTACAAAAAAGGTCTAATTGAAAATTTTCGTCAGACAAGCCGTTTTTGAGTAATTAAGCTTAATAAATTGTTATTTTTCGTTAGTTACAAAATTCCAAATTAAAAAAGTAAAATCGAAGAAAAATAACAATTTATTAAGCTTAATTACTCAAAAACGGCTTGTCTGACGAAAATTTTCAATTAGACCTTTTTTGTAGGGAATTTAATTTTATATAAAAGTAAGTCAAAATGAATTTTTTTTACTTCAATGTTTTGTCAGTTCTGACGCAAAACATGAAATTATGACTAAAAATCAAAATTAGCGATGATAGACCCCTTAAAATTGATATTAAGGGCTCAAACTTTTACGAAAATTTTTTTTTGTCATTCTGAATGATATTCTCGATATATCTTTCAAAAAAAAAATAGTCAATTTTTTTGGCCCAGTCTACACGACATGCGAAGGGTCTAGTTATTGGTGTCTTGTGGGTTTCTGGTTTGGCAAAATCTTTAAAGTCGTTAAACCACAAATTGGAAAATTTACACAGTACCTTATCATACCAGTCTTTTTGAAAACTTTGTTTAAAAAATGGATCATAGCTATAGTTGTCCTAAAAAAAACTCATCAAATCGTTAAAGTCGTTTTGGATTAAAAGTTAAACTTTTCTTAGGAATAGTATCAATTTTTTGGTAGTATTAATCTGAAGCACAATGTTTGAAGAAAATTACTCAATGTGGCTACGGCTACATGTCCAGGTACATATAGAGAGACAAAATTGTAGGAACCACTGTCTTTGTGTTCTCTGTGATTGTAATGTCAAGTTTGATTGAAATCTGGAGTTCGATTTTTTTTTAAAAGAATCGAAGGCTTGTGCTACCGGACTCGTACCTAGCCTGCATCACATCACAAATAATTATTAATCCGAATTTGATTAAATTATTTCTATAATAAAACAAGTCAATGTAATCTAAACGCAAATTGATTGAAACTTCTTGCAAATAGTTTAAATTGATTTGGTAATAATTAAATAGGTTTGCGTTTAAATCTATTTGGATTAAATTGATTGGCTATTTTGTTAAATTAAATTTTGCTTATGCTAAAACTCCCATTTTTTTATATTTTAATACTGTCCTTAAAAATTTGTTTTAAATGATACTTTTCAATCAATCCAATGATGTTTGTAGAAAAAAGTTCTAACAGGTTTTCGCAATAAATAAGTCTTGAATAGTAAGCCAACTTGCAAGTTTATTTATATCCAACTTCCAGTCTAATATCTTTTAATTTACTTTTCGTATTGCATTTTTTGATTTTTAATTTCAACTCAATCTTTTAATACGTTTTAAATAGTCCAACATTTAAGAACTTTAAAAAGATAGATTGAATGGTTGAAAAAAATCAAAAATGAGCTAACTTAACTAACGTCAACAGGTTGAAAAAAACTATTTTATCAATCAATATCTCTGAAAATCAGAAGCATAGAGTATGAAACCTAACAGTTCATAAACTTACTTACTAACTTAACGTGGTTCTACAGTCCGGGGTAAACCACGGCCTCAACCAACTCCAGCTAGATCAATCCCTAGCTAGAGTCCTCTCCCACTTGTGTTCGCCACCTGAGTGGATTCGAAGACCTTCCAGGCCGGAGCATTTGGGTCCATTCGCACTATACATGACCAAGCCATCTCAGTCGTTGGGCTCTAACTCTTTTGACCAAGTCGGTTTCGCTGTAGAGCCGTACAATTCAGAGTTATACTCGTATCTTCTCCTACACTCTTCATCTATGCAGACGGGTCCAAAGATCACACGGAGAATTTTCCTCTAAAAACATTCTAAAGCGTTCTCACCTACTTTTGACAAGGTCCATGTCTCTGCATCATACACAAGGACCGGGATGATAAGAATTGTACAGGGGGGAAACTTTAGTTGCTCGAGAGAGGACTTTGCTACTAAATTGTCTTCTTGGTCCAAAGAAGCAGCGATTGGAAAGACTTATTTTCCATTTGATTTCAACACTAGTGTTACTGTCTTAATTAATATAGACGTCTAGACAAAGTCCTTAACTACTTCAAAATTATAGCTGTCTATGGTTACGTTCTGTGTAAGACGTCGGTGATGCCATCATATACTCATTGACCTCTAAGCCCATCTTCTTTCCTTCCGTCTCAATGCTCACAAACACTCACGCTTTGCTCTTCCAATAATGTCAATGTCGTCAATCCCAAAAAACTCGCACACACCCACGGCCAAAATAGTTTTAGCCTCAAAATACCTACTAGAACCTGAATTTTTCGTAGGTTTCCTCTTTTCAAATTCCTTACTATTGAACATAGAATATTTTTCTTTTCAATTTTAGTTCTTGGAGACCCACGAACAAATCAAAACCTCGCTGTTCTATCTTTCTCAATTCTCTTTCTTCGTTGGCATAATACAATCGCCAAACGGGTGAAATCTCAACATCCCGATTGGAGTGATGAAGACATATTCCAACGTGCTCGTCGAATTGTCGTTGCAAGTGTCCAAAATGTGATGCTCTATGAATACTTGCCAGCTTTTCTGGGATCTGATATACCGCCGTATGGAGGTTACAAACAAGACGTACATCCTGGTATTGGTCATGTCTTTCAAGCTGCTGCTTTTCGATTTGGACACACAATGATTCCACCGGGACTCTATCTACGTGATGGGCAGTGCAATTATAAAACCACTCCTATGGGATATCCTGCCATAAGGTTGTGCGCAACTTGGTGGGATTCAAGTGTAAGAGTTACTACAATAGATCTCAAAATTCAGAAAAGGCTTTAGCAAATTTTCTTTTAGGACTTTTTAACAGATTCAACAATTGAAGAGATTCTCATGGGGCTGGCCTCACAGATCTCCGAACGTGAAGATCCTGTTTTGTGTTCTGATGTGAGAGATAAACTCTTCGGTCCGATGGAATTCACACGGAGGGATCTGGGAGCTTTGAATATAATGCGTGGCAGGGACAATGGCTTACCTGATTACAATTCCGCTCGAAAAGCGTATGGTCTTCCACCGAAGAAAGATTGGATGGATATCAACCCAGAACTGTTCGAAGAGCAGCCCGAATTATTGAGGTTTGTATAGGAAAATCCAGTTAAAAAACTTTGATATGAAATTGAGTCTTTCAGAATGCTCATCTCTGCCTACAACAACCAGTTGGATGATGTTGATGTGTATATTGGGGGAATGCTGGAGTCCTATGGTCAGCCAGGAGAACTTTTCACAAAAGTCATTAAAGAACAATTTACACGCCTTCGAGACGCTGATCGATTTTGGTTTGAAAACGAAATGAATGGCGTTTTTACCAAGGAAGAGATCGCAGAACTGAGGAAAATCACCTTGTACGAAATAATTATCAACAGCACCGACGTAGGGCCAGATGAAATCCAACGTGATGTGTTCATGTGGCATGAAGGTGATCCATGTCCACAGCCGATGCAGCTTAATGCCACTGAGCTGGAACCATGCAACTATCTGGAAGGCTATGACTATTTCGCGGGATCAGAACTTACGTTTATCTATGTCTGCGTGTTTCTTGGATTTGTACCGATTCTCTGTGCCGGAGCTGGCTACTGTGTGGTGAAACTGCAAAACAGTAAACGCAGAAAGTTGAAAATTCGTCAAGAGGCCTTGAGATCAAACCCAGGTCACAAGGGTTCAGTGGATAAGATGGTTGCAAGAGAGTGGCTTCATGCCAATCACAAAAGATTGGTGACAGTGAAGTTTGGTCCGGAATCAGCCATTTACACGGTAGATAGAAAGGGAGAGAAACTTAGGACTTTCTGTGTCAAGACAGTCGATGTCATAACGGTTGAAGAGTCTGCAACTAACCACATAAAAAAGAAGCCTTACATTCTACTGAGGGTTCCTAACGATCATGATCTAGTCTTGGAATTGGAATCTTATGCCGCTCGACGGAAGTTTGTCAAGAAGCTCGAAGACTTTTTAGTTCACCACAAAAAGGAGATGACTCTTATCGAGGTGAACAAAGATATCATGCTTGCCCGAGCTGAAACTCGTGAACGACGACAAAAACGCCTTGAATACTTTTTCCGCGAAGCCTACGCTCTGACATTTGGCCTGCGTCCAGGTGAACGACGCCGCCGATCGGATGCATCATCGGACGGAGAAGTAATGACCGTTATGAGAACCAGCTTATCAAAGGCTGAGTTCGCTGCTGCCCTGGGAATGAAGCCGAACGACATGTTTGTGCGGAAGATGTTCAACATCGTCGATAAGGATCAAGATGGGCGGATTTCCTTCCAGGAATTCCTCGAAACTGTGGTTCTATTTTCTCGCGGAAAAACCGACGACAAGCTTCGTATAATCTTCGATATGTGCGACAATGATCGTAATGGAGTGATTGATAAAGGTGAATTGAGTGAAATGATGAGATCTTTGGTTGAGATCGCAAGAACAACAAGCCTAGGAGACGATCAAGTGACCGAGCTGATTGATGGAATGTTCCAAGATGTCGGACTGGAGCATAAGAATCATTTAACATATCAAGACTTCAAGCTGATGATGAAGGAATACAAGGGTGATTTTGTAGCAATCGGTCTGGACTGCAAGGGAGCCAAACAAAATTTCTTGGATACTTCTACTAATGTCGCTCGAATGACATCATTCCACATAGAACCGATGCAAGATAAGCCTCGGCATTGGTTGCAAGAGAAATGGGATTGTTACATTACGTTTTTGGAAGAGAATCGGCAGAATATATTTTACTTGTTTCTATTCTACGTGATCACGATCGTGCTGTTTGTCGAGAGGTTTATTCGTAAGTCAAGGTTTCTCAGGGAATGATGAGGTGTGACCAAAAGTGTGGGCTCTTTATTCTCTGAACTTTTTCAGGAATTTTGTTTATTTTAATCCTCCCTTTCCAACTTAGATTATTCATTCATGGCCGAACATACGGATCTTAGACACATTATGGGAGTCGGAATTGCGATCACCAGAGGATCAGCAGCCTCACTATCTTTCTGTTACTCGCTTCTTCTATTGACCATGTCAAGGTAAGAGGTTTTTCATTTTTTTCTAGGAGATAAATATTAATTTGTCTTTGTTTTTTGCAGAAACCTCATAACAAAGCTTAAAGAATTCCCAATTCAACAATATATTCCACTGGACTCGCATATTCAATTCCATAAGATAGCAGCATGCACCGCTTTGTTCTTCTCCATATTGCATTCCTTGGGGCACATTGTAAACTTCTATCACGTTTCTACGCAATCTCATGAGAATCTAAGATGTCTAACTAGAGAAGTGCACTTTGCTTCTGACTATAAGCCCGATATAACCTTTTGGCTCTTCCAAACTGTTACCGGTTAGTGCTCATAATAATTATGACTTGACAAGCTTCCAGAATAATCAAGGATTTCTCTTCCTTAGGTACAACTGGAGTAATGCTCTTTATCATTATGTGCATCATATTTGTCTTTGCTCATCCTACAATCCGCAAGAGGGCTTATAACTTCTTCTGGAACATGCATTCCCTTTACGTCCTTCTGTATATTTTGAGCTTAATTCATGGATTGGCACGATTAACCGGTCCTCCAAGATTTTGGATGTTCTTTCTCGGACCAGGAATAATTTATACTTTGGATAAGGTTTCTGCTTCCAAAATCAATTTTTTCCGAGCATTTTCAATATGTCAGTTTTCTAGATCGTTTCCTTGCGAACCAAATACATGGCTCTTGATGTCATGGAAACAGACCTTCTGCCATCAGATGTTATCAAAATCAAGTTCTATCGCCCACCAAATCTAAAGTACCTATCCGGTCAATGGGTTCGTTTATCCTGCACTGCCTTCCGACCCAATGAAATGCACAGCTTCACACTAACTTCAGCTCCTCATGAGAATTTCCTTAGCTGTCATATCAAAGCACAGGGCCCATGGACGTGGAAACTTCGCAACTACTTTGACCCATGCAACTACAATGCCGAAGATCAACCGAAAATCCGAATTGAGGGACCATTCGGCGGAGGCAATCAAGATTGGTATAAATTCGAAGTTGCTGTAATGGTTGGTGGTGGAATCGGTGTCACTCCATATGCATCAATTTTGAATGACTTGGTATTTGGAACAAGCACGAATAGGTATTCGGGAGTGGCTTGTAAGAAAGTCTACTTCCTATGGATTTGTCCTTCACATAAGCATTTCGAGTGGTTTATTGATGTGTTGAGGGATGTTGAGAAGAAAGATGTGACCAATGTCCTGGAGATTCATATTTTCATAACGCAGTTCTTCCATAAGTTCGATTTGAGGACAACAATGTTGGTAAGTATTAAAATAAAATGCAATTAAGCTCTAACTTTTCTATATAAAATTGGTGATATTGATTTTTATTTATTTTAGTACATCTGTGAGAATCACTTCCAACGTTTATCAAAGAAGTCAATATTCACAGGCTTGAAGGCAGTAAATCACTTTGGCAGGCCCGATATGTCGAGCTTCCTCAAGTTCGTCCAAAAGAAGCATTCTTATGTAAGTTTCTTTCCCAAGAGTTCGATTTTTCTTATTTTACCATTTTCAATTTATTTTATTTTAAAGGTTTCAAAGATAGGAGTTTTCTCATGTGGCCCAAGGCCCCTCACTAAAAGTGTGATGTCTGCGTGTGACGAAGTTAACAAAACAAGGAAACTTCCATATTTCATACATCACTTCGAAAACTTTGGTTAAATCAAAGATATTTTTCTTCAAAATAAAAATATTGCTCCTTATCTAGAAGATACACAAGCTCGTTCATAGAACCTTCAAGCTGTAACATTCTTTAAAACAGTATACAAAATGATAAACAAAATTCTAGTGCATTTGATCGTAACATAATAATAATTATTAATAACAAATAAACTTCATGTTTCTCATTTTTTTATAATTAGTAGTTAATTTTATATGATTAAATTTATTTTGTAAATATGAAATTAAAATATTTTTTTATAATAATTTATGTACACAATATTGGTAAAATGTGACTTTGTATTAGATATGATTGTGAATGAGAAAGAAAATTATAAATTAAAATACAACGCAAATTGTTGTTAGGCAAAAAATTACATATTTATTTCTTTGTATAAAAAATAATTTTTAGTATTATTTTTTTTTAAGATTTATAAATTCAAATATATAATATTTAAGTCATTAAGGAAAACGAAAATATTTTTTTTTTTAGTTTTTGCTTAGAGTCGTACAAATAATTTGAGAAAAGTTAAAAAAAGCATCGCTTGTAGCTATGTATTTTTAGAAAAACTACTTTATAATATTTAATGAAAAAATATTTCTGTTTACTTTGAAACAAGCACGAATATGACGGGCCAATCAACAAGCAAAAACAACAGGGGCATTCCAATTAAATTCCAATCACAACAGGGGGGGGGGGAGCTAAGGTAAGTTGCTTGTTGGATTTTTTGCACTTAATTTGAACAGTCGTATCTTATTTGTAGCACATCAGAGTCAATTATATCAAGGATACATTTCCAGTTCAAATATGACATTGAAAGAAAAACAAAATTGTGTGGCACAATTCTTCAAATGAGGTGTTTGGGCTTAGAACCGTGAAGAAGCAACTATTAGCAACAGACAATGTCGTCAGCCAAGGCTTGCAGAAGCTATAGGTCATTTTATTATTTCCAGATAAACGCGAACGTAATAAACTCGATAAATTAAGTAAATTGTTTCGAATGAACCTAATAATTCTTTTATTCTAGGTGTCAATTACAAATATTCTAGAACAGAATAAATCATCCGGCATAAATCCTGTTAGTAAAGACGAAATGCTCTAAATTGAATTGATGTTTTGAATATTCCGAATCAATAAAGACATACATCATAAGGCCAAAGCCACTCAATGAACTCCAAAGCGACAGAGTAATAAATTCAAGCGGCATCTGGTCACGCAGAAATGACTCTTCCCTCTCAACGACTGCATGGCTAAAACCAACTTCACATGTTTAGATTATTTCCTAACGCTCAGCATTTTCCCGCTATACCGATTCGCCGCTCGCCGCTAATTGCCTGCATTTAGCCAACTCTTTGGCTCCGCTAAATAATCAGTAATTATTTTAATACAAAAGTACATCTTACGATTTCTCATATTTTAGTTAAAAAATCTTTCTGCATAAAATATCTTAATATTTCACTAATCAGTTATATAGATCAATGCTCAATGAAAAATTACATAAGTAATTGTATATGGAAAGGTCGTGACAAGACGGCTTTTTTCTGACTGAAACAAAAGATTTATATTTGTATTAAAATAATCATTTATTTTGCTTTTGGAACGTTTACCAAACTTAAATTGTTCAATATTAAATATCCCGTAACTGGCACCTTTATATTATTAAAATACTTTATTTTCGTAAATAAATTGATATTTTCCATATCAAACTTTAATCTAATTGTTTTTTCATTTCAATTGATTTTAAGTTTTTATACATCAACCATTATCCGCATATTATCTTAGACACAAACCATAACGATATAACACTTTTGGTACATTCAGTCGCATTGCATACTTCCAGGTGTTTATCTACACACTTACCGACGTTTAGTGTTAGCATATACACAAACCAGCACAAATTAGCACATATCCGAACCGACAAATCACCATCTACACTTACCGACACAGTGTTAGCACATACACAAACCAGCACAAATTAGCACATATCCGAACCAACAAATCACCAGAATATACCACCTACTTTTCCTGGTCGCCTGGTGTTTAATGAAATTTTTAGTTGATTTTTGTGTCGATTTTTTCTTACGAGTGACGTGGGGGTTTGTGTCTTTGCTAAATGGATTGGTGGGAGTCTATTTTTAATGTGAAGTTGAATGCTGTGTTGAATGTGGGTGATCGGTAGGTTGGTGGTATTTTGTAGTTTTGCCTCGATTTTAGAACAGTTTTTTAAGGAGTTCTTAATTTCGAATAAAAAAATAGAATTATCGGATTGTAAAAGTTGACACAAAAAAAAGATATTAAGAATTTTGCAATATGGAGGATGGGTAGATAATAAAATAAGTATTTATCAATGACATTATGTGTGAAATATAACATCATTGAAAGCGCCGACGCGCCGCGGCTTCGCTAGGATGCAGCCATGGCAAATGTTTAATTTCCGATGACTGCATGATTGATATGACTAAATTAGAGGGTTGCAGAAGTTATGTTTACATGTTTGAGGGCACCGCACGTTTGTGGCTTATTGTCATAGACCCGTGAATTAAGGAAAACTCTCAAGAAAAAGTCTGACGGGAGACGGGGTCAAATCGCATGGTTGCGGTGTCTAGAAGAGCATGTCGCATTTGCGTGAGATAGCAATGCTATCAAATGAATGTCAACTGCGGTAGGGATGTCATTTTAGAACCACATGTCTTTAAGAGGTTGCCAAAAGAGGTTGGTTATTGTCGATGGAAAGAGCTATTTGTTGATAGTGCATCGATGTTTTCAAAGAAGTAGCGACTGAGTATGCCATTAGGTGAGTATTCACACTAAACAGTGGCTTTCTGTGAATGGAATGTCTCTTGATGAAATTCGATTGACTTGAGAAAGTCCCAAATCCTAGAAGTACTTATTTACACAAAAATGAGCCACTTCACTGGAGAATTTTTTTTGCTGAAATCAGGGTAGGTTCTCAATTTGTCTAGATCGTGAAATCTGCTTTTCATATACAATGTGCAGCGTGTCTAATGAGTTATATATTATTGATGCATTAAACACTTGAGATTTGGAACCATGTTGCTAATTACTGTGAAGTTGCTTGTGAGTGCTAAAGATGAATTCGTGTGCAAGAAATATTGTCTACAAACTCAGAAAGTGAAGTAAAACTGGAAAACATTAAATACTTATGTTTTCACTAATCATCCACGAAAGTTTGAAATAAGAACAAATTTTCTAATTTAGTTTTAATTTTTTCCTTTTATTATTTTTTTTTATTTGAATTTGATATCTTTCATAAACATTTTTGAATGCATATTCACAGTTTTACAAGTTTTACAATTTTTCTTTCCATTTGCAATACAATCATTACATAGTACAGTTTTCTATTAATTTATCACTAACACAACGACTCATATTTTTGTTTAACATCTAATAAATTTGTTACAATATCTAATATAACACAAGTTTCTAATAATAGCTTCTTTTGATTTTTTTAAACATTATTGTTTTTACATTTAATAAATTAAAACTACAATGAAATACTCAATTTAATACAAGAGTTTTACAAAATGAAATAAATAGTTTTTTACACAATTTTGTTTTATAATCTAATGAATTTGTTTTGTTCTAAAATTTTTGTTCGTACACATTTTTTTTAAAATAAAATAATAAATTATGAATCGTTATCTTTCGTCAAGTTTAAATACTTTTTTTTTTAATTTTATGTTTGTTAAATTTTAACTTAAAACTAAATGTTATTTTATTTATTATAATTTTATATATTTTAATTGTAAGCATTATCACAACATCATCACTTAGTTTACACACAAATAAAATATAAGTAATATAATTTTTGTTTTCTTATTCTAGTATGGAGAGTTTCGTTGAGTTTTCGTTTTGTTTTGTCAAATTTTAATCTAATTTAACGATTTTTAGTCCAATTTTTAAAAATAATAAAATAATTTACTTAAAAATAATTTTTTTCTTTTCGTAATTTGTTTGTCAGGTATGTGATTTTGTTTCCTTAAAATCAAAAATTGAAAAACTGTTTGAAAATATCTCGCTCTGGTCACATTAATTCATCAATTATTATTATTTGGAGAAAAAAATCCAAACAGTTTTTCATTATTTTTGTCAAAAAATAGTTAAAAAAAATTTTTGAATTAAAAATCCAGATTCGATTTATCACCAGTGATCAATGTCTCTTGGTCGTTCATGTGGGATTTTACTAAAAATGAAAAAACATTATTAAAAATTGGTTTCTTTCAGGGAAAAAGAAGTTTGAACTCACGGTAACATTCTTGATAAAGCCTGTTTGTGCATTGGTGAGATCTGTATCGTTGCCGAGGCTATACTCGACCCAGAGTCTTGTGACATCGTACGCTGCATGCTCATTGGATGGGGTGGAAGTTGCTGCGCCCTTCGGAAGGGATATCGCCATGGGCTCTTTGGTACATCGCCTTGGAAGCCCTTATTCTCGACCCCACTCGAAACTCCTGCGGTATTTGAAAAACCCGTTGTAGAGTCCCGTGCTTTCGAAGAGAGGCGTCGTAAGATTCGAGATCCCAGACCAGGTGGATCTTCGACACCTCTACTGCTGATGCGTTTTCTAAAACGAACATCGCTGGATTCCTCCAGAATGACATGCCTATCATAAGGCGTGCCATAATAGACTTCTAAGACTGTTGAAAAAGTGTGCGGCCACACTAGGTCAATAATTGAGATGAGCACCCCAGCCACAAAGCAAAGAATACCTAAAACAAAAAAATCATAATTTAAGAAGTGTTAAGAACTTTCTCTCAAACGCTACATACCTGCAACTAGCAGGAGCCAATAACACCACCCAAGGTGGAATTCAAGCTTCCCACCTTCGAGGTATATTGTCAAAGGTCTATCCGGCAACAGACAATAGTAACCAACATTGGTGATGACTAGCAGCAGTCCTGTCAATGCCTTCATATAAGCTCCATACCGGGGAACAGCAATGAGGAGCAGATTCATCAGCAACCACGAAGCTAATGATGTCCAGAGCAGAATGCTGGCAAAGTATCCCGCTGCGCGGTATTGTCCACCCCAAGAGAAACCCTCTCGGCCTAAGCTGAAATATTCAGCTACTGTCAAAATTGGATATGGCAAGCCGCGTTGCAGAGCATCACGGTAGTTGGTGCTCATGTCGGTGGCACCCTCCCAGGTGAAGCGCTCATTGTAGTCAATGTCTGGCGGAGTCCAGTTGCCAACTGGAATGGCTGTAAGTAAAAAGAAAAAAAAATATAATCGGATCTAATTATTTTGAAAATTAAAATTTAAAAATTTTTATTCAGGGGCACTGCCAGTTGGGAGGAATTGAAAAATCCGCCAAGAATATCTTTTCATGAAAAAGTGTCGTTCGGATTTGGCAGAAAATTATAGGTTCCCTCAATTCCTGCGGGAATGGGGAAGAGTTGTAAGTTACGTGGTTTTCTCCAAGAGTTGTCTATAAGCTTGAAGTTTGTACATATTTATGCGATCAGACATCACTCATGAGAGTCGGATAAAAGAAAAAATTGTGTAGAAAGTGCTATAAATATCTTCGATGGGAGATTTTTTTAACTACAAAAATGGAAAACGACGACATCTTTGGCAGAATAGAGTCATTAAACAAATCCTGCACCACATCACTTCCGTCTATTTAAAGACTTGGTATTATTTCAAAAGAATATAAATAAATAAAATAAATTTGGTGGTGCAACAGCTCGGAGTGAACCAGGACCTAGTGACTTACAACTCTCAACCTTTCCTGTGTGCGTGTTACCAGGAACGGAGGGGACCTAAAATTTTCTGCCGATTCCGAACGGCTAATGAGCAGCACTTTCCATGACAAGAGATACTCTTGAAGAATTTGTCAATTTCTCGCAAGAGGCAGTACACCCCTGAAAAAAACTTTGCAGCAGCTGAGAATCGAACTCGAGACCTTCCGCATGACAGTCCAACGCACTAACCATTATGCCAAGGGGTACTACTCTTTCAAAAGAAGCTGTATTAAAAAACAGAACAAACTCAATGCCGCAGATATCGCATGGTTTTCTTTAACCAAATTCGCTGTCTGAATAACTCACCCAGCAATTAAATGCATTAAGCTCTACCATACAAAGTTGCACTAGCTCACGCATGGTTAACTGCGTGCTGGGTGAATAATTGCCAAGGAGTAACGACTTAACACAAGCCGTTAACAACAAATGTCGACTGCCTAACCTTGCCAATCGCTCAAGGCCAACTCTATATAAATTCAAGCAAAACGAAAACTGTCGGGCCTCCATGGCGTATGAGTAACCAACTTGTGAGAAATCCAAATCAAATCAGTAGTTGCATTTAAACGGAAAGCGCAGAACGCACTGCTCAAACACACGTTCCTGTTTAAAAAAAAAAAAATCACGCAAATAAAAATGAGAAAAAAATGACGTGGTTGTTTAAAGCAGTGCGTAAGGCATGTTGTAGGAAATAATTGGCCTGGTCAATGCAAAAAACTAAACCAAAATGACAACAACTTGTGTTAGACGTGCAGACTGACTGTGTTGCCATAAGAATTTCAACTTAACGATTCTATTAGACCCAAGGGAGTGGCACCAGCAGCGAGAAAAATCGCCCGCCAATGGGTGATAATTAACAATTAATAGCAATCCTTGTGTTTTGCGTAATGTTGAATTTTTTGTTAACAAATTTGTCGAACCGCAGTGTTAATTAAATTAAATTATATTTAATCGGTTTTGAATGGTTGTTGGTTGGGGGAGTTATAGTTTATGGATGGTGTTCTTTTGCAGGCCTTTGGGTCCTACAACTGAAAACATGATATTGGGAAATATCTCCCCACTGAGTGGGTGCGACTAAATGAGCCGAATAATTATTAAGCTATGTTTTAGTACGTTGGTAGCTCTAGCTGGAAACCTAAAGTGCTTGCAATAAATATTAGTACACATGGTCAATATATGATTGAGAATTAAGATAAACATGTTTGACCGTGGGAAATTCAAATAGCAATACATTTTGCATTGGATGTGAATATTATTTTGTCTATGGAATATTACTTTGTATGGGGAATTGGATACAGGAAAGCTTGTAAGCTGAGTCTAAGAAAATATTAATAACAATTTGAATAAGCTATTGGGCGATTAAAATTCATTATTTTTCTACCTGATCTTGTTTCGACAATTAAACTAGAAAATTCAAACTTTTCAACATCTTAACTTCTAAAAGCAAAATTATATTTAAAAATCTAAAATACAAAAATAGAAAGATAATAATATAACTTATAATGAAGTTATTGAATGACTTTTTGTACGTTTTTACGATATTGGTTATAACGTGTTTTTTACTATGGATTAATAAGAAAAAAATAATTTTGAGGCGCAACAGGTCGTAGAGAATCAGGACCAAGTGACTTATACAACGCTCAACCATTCCTCTGTGCGTGTTGTCGACAGAAATGGAGGGAACCTACAATTCTCTGACGAGTCTGAATGACTAAGATGAGAAGCACTTTTCATGACAAGAAATTCTATTATAGGATTTGTCACTTCCTCCTAAGATACAGTATTTACCCCAGAAAAACATTTTTTTTTTGTTTCTAGGGGGCTACCAGAATTCCGGCATGACAGTCCAACGCACTAACCATTACGTCAAATGGCCCTGCTACAAAATAAATTAGCAATCCAAATTTTAATAATTTATTGAAATACGTAATAGGTCTATTCGCTAATGTTCCAAAACTGCCAATTTCTACTTATTTTTTTTTTACTGCATGAACTTTGAAAAATGTTGGCCTAAAATTAGATTACATATATGGGTGATTCTACAAACAATGGAATAAAATGATACAAATTTCGGCACGACATTTTTGGATTCCAAAGTCGTAAGAGTTGTTCTAGATGATCATTAGAACGTCCCTTTGTGTTGTTGAAAGCGGCCAGTTAAAAAAATAAAAAATGACGATTTTAAGGACATTTTTTGAAAAAGGATGTTCAGGGTACTGAGTTTCTCAGGTTTCTGAATAAAATATCATTTGCTCATTTATTAACCAGGGGACTAAGGCCAGGGGACTGAGGTTTTTCATGGTTTTTACGCAAAAAAGGTATTAAGGTTTTACTTTAAAAAATAAAAATATACGAGTATATATAATATTACAGTTTTATTAAACCTATACTATACTTCTAACAAATATGCCTTCTTACATACAAATTTGTTTTGTAAAACCTCACCAGAGGACTGATAATCTAAAGGGACAATCCACGACTTCTTGCACAAATGTCTTTTTCACAATACTCGTACTAACATAAGAAACAGAATCGATTTGCACCACAATTTTATTGTAAGGATATTTGGTACTTCAAATTGCCAGTGCTGGAAATTCGATCGATATCCTAGTTATTGATTTTTTCGACTGTTTCAATATGCCAGGGGACTGATACAAAAAGCGGGGGACAAAGTTTAATTAAGTTGTTTTGTAATAAAATAAATTACTAAAAAATATTTATCTATTTCGTAGCAAAGATGTGTTATTTTCCGTAACTTTGGTGCAATTCATCTAAGTATGAGACCTGAAATAAGGGAACGGTAATAATTTTTCTTTACGAAAACGCACTGGGGACACGTCAGGGGACTGAGAATCAGACACTTTGAAGAATTTTTTCAGCAAGATAAAATAAGGTCAACCTAATAATATTGTTAGGCCAGGTAGATATCAACAAGATTTAATTTTATAAAAAAAAATCAGATTAAACAATTGAACGGATTTTGAATTATTTCTTGGGCCACCGAAAATTCCATCGTTTGTAGAATCACCCATATATCGTACCAACGAACATTATATGAATCAAAATCAATATTCCTTTCGAAATAAAATGCATGACTTGCTCTTATGTTTAAAGGACTTAGAATTGTAAAAATCGATGTTATTAGAGAAAAATGTTCATAAGCATTAAATTTCTTAAATGGCTTAAATGGCTTAAACAACTCCAACAATGGCAAACACTTATATGAATTTATGGAAGAAGCAAACTTATAAACCATTAGGTTTTCTTTTTTTAAATAAGTTCTTGTATATAAAATTTTAAAAACATTTTTAAGAACAAAATTAAGTATTCCAAATATAGATTTTTGTTGTGCAAAATAAAAATAAAATTTCAAAGATTGATCAGAGTCTAGGATATCGAATTTTCCGCAACAAATTTTTTGAATATTTTTTTCAAAAATCCTATTCAAAGTTTTGATAGGCAATGCTTTTTCATAATTTTAAGAAGTTTTTATATACAAAATTTCATTCAAATCCGTTAATCTGAAAATGAGGAAATCAAAAATCGAAAAATGGTTCTACGGTAGGTACTGTCGTTAATGTCTTGATTTAAATTTTTTTGTAGCGTTAAAATTAAGCAAAAGAAAAATGATGTTATCTAGGAGACTTTTTTTGAGAAAAATTGCGATTTTCGAAAACCATTATATTTAGAAATAATACATTCTTTTGATTTTTGACCAAATCGGAACCAAAAAAAAAAGGTGTGGAGGTACCTTTGATATCCATTTTTCAGAAAATGTTTTTCAGCCATTAGCTAGGGTTTGCTTAATGAATGATTTATTTGCACGACTGGGTCGTACGAACTTGCTCTTACGTAAAAGTCTAAAAAATTTCAAAAATTAATGTTATTAGAGAAAAACTGTTCATAAGCAAAAAATTCATTTTTTAAATGACTAAAAAAAACAAGGCAAATATTAGTTTAAGCAAGAACAAAATTTTAATTCGTTGTAGTGGTTTCTTAAAAAAAAATAAACTTTTATATACAAAAATTTTAAAACATTTTTAAGAAAAAATTTTGGTACGCCAATTTAAAGTTTTTATTATTATTCGAATAAAAATTAAATTAAAAAAAAATATTGAGCCGTTTTTCAGATATTGAATTTTCCAACAAAAAAATTGACTTTTTTTTTCAAAATTAAAAAAAAAAAATTTTTTAAGATTTAAATTGCAGTGTTTTTTAAACTTTTTAGAAGCTTCTCTATAAAAACTTTCATGAAAATCCGTGATGCCAATGATGAGAAATTCAAAGTTGGAAAAATCGTTCTATGGTCACTACAGTCAGTAATACATACTCGTATCTTGTTTTCAATTTTTTTTATTAAATTATAGATCGTAAGAATTAATCGATATAACAAAAAAAAATTAGCAAAATTCTGAAAACCGTTTTCGAGAAAAATATGATTTTCGAAAACCATTTTTAACATTTGTATGGAGGGTACCGTTATTTTTAGGTAAAATAATTCTTTTGTTCTCTTACCATATTCCTAGATTATATTAAGAAACTTTTATTTATCAAGTTTTAAAAAAAATTAGGAATAGAGTTTTCGAAATATTGAGTTTTCAAAAAAAAATTGATTTTTTTTAAATCCAAAAAAAAAAAAACATTGAAAATTTGAATACACAATACACAATTTGAATACACAATAATATTAAAACTGCTGAGGAGCTTTAACATACAAAAAATGTTCAAAATCGGTCGTACCGTTATTTTTGGTCTTAAAAAACAAGAAAAACGTGTGGGGGGAAAAACTAAAAACGATATCTACTAAGTCTGACGAAAATCGGCCGAGCCGTTTAGGCTATAGTCGAACTGACAGACAGAATTGTAAGACCCACAACTTTGATGAAAATCTCGAGTTCGATTTTTTTACGAATGCATAACTTGCTTTATAGTATATAGAGACGACTTTAATATTTGAGCGAAATGAAGCATTCTTTAATGAACTCTATATAACTGACCATATATGCTGCATTTTATTTTTTAGGTTCTGTGCAATAAATGGTTCATAATTTAGACTTCAGATAAAAACTAAGTTCATAACATGCATGGTTAACTTTATAGAGCTCTTTAAATAACCGTCCATTTCGCTCAAATATTAAAGTCGTCTCTTAATTTGATTGTTGGTACGGCCCAATAAGTCGCAATAAAAAAAAAAGCAACAATTAACCATGCCAAATGTAATTTTTTAAGACTCCTCTAACTTCCACATCCATTTTTCAAAAATGTAAAAAAAAGTTAAAATTTTCTTTCCAAAGTTTGCTGAACTTGAAGCATGAAATATGCCATTGTTCCCTCCTACTTAATCGTCCAATTTCCTTATATTTTTTTTCTTTATTTCAAAACTCCCAGAAGGTTAAAATTTATTAATTTTGAACGTCTAACATGAAATTCTTCTTCTTCTACCATTTACATATAAACAAAAATGAAAATATCTTTGGACTTGATGCACGTTAAACGTTTTGGATGGAATGATTATTACTGACTGGGGAATATAGATTTTAAGTTTTCTTTTAATATTCTTTCTTGAAAAAATAAAAAACCGACATTGAATTTTAGTATTAAGTTCTTTAGGCAGTGCGTGAAACTCTTGTCCTCTTCTCTTTCATGGTATCTTGTGAACAATTGACGAAATATCCAATAATGAATTATTAATTGAAATTCTTCCAAAGGGACACATACCTTGTCAGAATTCATAAACTTAACTACAGAAGTTGCTGGGTTGCTTCTTAGTATTAAGTAGTTGAAGTTTGATAATTTATCTTGTATAACACGAGGCTATTAAATTTTATTTACATAAAAGAGCTCATTTCGAATAACTGTATTTAACCAAATCGGTAACACAAAAAGAAACTGGAAACAAACAAAAAAATTAACTTAAAAAAATTGTGATCATTGAATGACTTAGTGATTGTATCATTAAGACCCATTTAGTTGCTGCTATTTCCTCAATTTATGTCTTAGTTCTTTTTTTTTTATAAAAAGCTGTGTCAATCATCGGACTCACCGGTGTTTGTTAATTAAATCCATCGTTTGTACTATCGAAATAATTGTAATTAATTTCAAGTAAAAGCTTGTTAGTCCTAGCCTTTGAAGCTTTATTTCACGTAATACATTCCAATGAGAATCACATAGCCTACAGGCATTTGTAAAAAGTATTTTTTTTTCTCATACACAAAGTTGGAATTCTTTAAAAAGCAAACAAAAAAGAACTCATTCACCTGTCACTCACATTGGCTCTTTTTTTTTTAAACTCAACTTACTGCACTTTGGACATTTTGAACACAATGCAGGTAGGTATACAGACTTAAATCGGTTGCACTTGCGCTTGACGAACTCCTTTAGTGTAATTTTCCGGATCAAACTCACATTATGATCTCAATATCTTTGACAGAGATCTCCATCTACCGACAAATGGAATAAATTAAAATTTAGTACGTGCACACGCATGCGCGCACTTCGCGATTTGCCGTCATAATCATAATCTATTGCATCCATCTCTGAACTTTAAACGCGCCACAATGGGGTAGATTGGTCTAGAAGTGGGCAAAAAGTTGGCACCAGAGAAAGATATAATTAGAAATTTTGAAATCCACGCATCGACACTCCCGATTTAACACACAAAACAGTTTTCAAAAAAATAAAAGTCTCTTAGTCTTCTTTTTAAACTCTACCCTAAGCCATTTTTGTTTTGAGTTACAAATATAGTTTAGTCAATAAAACTAAAACCGGAGAAAGAAATGGCTATAGTTCCAGACCTGTCTCTCTCGGCTTTTTACCTGCATATGACTACAACTAGAAATCGAATGGTAATTCTAATTGGAATTAAGTTTCATGCCAACTTTGGAGAGTGCCTTGTTCCATTGTTGCCTGGCACCTTCTCTGCATTTCAGCATCTATGCTACGCGGCAGCTGCTGCAATTTGTTTCTAGGAAATAAAAAATGTGGTCGGTAATTGGTGGTTAGATAGGTACTCCATAGGAGATTACAGAGCAGGGTCTAGACTCAAGATTGCGACGACTTCAACGACTGACGACGGATAGGTTGTTTTTTTTTTGAAATATCTTTCCTTATGAAAATATTATGATATTTCTATTATGAGATGTCAGTTGCCGGCACCCGGATGCTTGAAAGTGAATGTTTGTTTTTGTTGTATTCTGGCTAACTGGTCAGAACTGGCCCCAGCAGTCATAACGATAGGTTGTGTTAAAGCTGTTGTCATTTGGCGCCGCTATTACATCTACAACTATGGCGTCGTTGTAGTGCCTCTTTTCAACCGTAAAAGGTGTGGAGTGAAATTGCATGTTGTAAGTACTCGCACGTAAGAAAAATATCAGTTACCATATTTGTAGGGAAGCAGTAGCAATTTTGATGCAATGCAAATGGATGGTGAGGCATACTTAGTTACAGTTTCGCACTGCATGCAAGTAGTTGAAATATTCGACAGGGACTTAGAGACATTAATCTTAAACAAAATGTCAGAATGTGTGTTGGATATATAACAAGTATTTGCAATCAATCAAAGCTTCAGAATTCGGAGTCTACGCAGATCCATCAAATGCCTGAGAAAATTTAAGAAGAATCTGTCAAGACTAATTGAAGACAGAGTCGTGCAATTTTGTAGTTGAATTCGTGGAATTTGTAAACAGGGTGAGTTGGTTGCATTTTTGTATGCTTATAATTGCATTAAAATACAGCAGCTCTGTGTCGAATTTAACGAAAAATATGGATATGGTTTTTTATTTTTTTTTTACGGTCATGCATTACGACAGATTTGTGTGTAAGATCCCAAAATTTATAAATCCCTAAAAATATGGCCAACAAGGTGTCGGGTGTAGGAACTCAAATATTCTTTTTCGCGGGTTGAGTACGAAACCGAAGTCTAAAATACTCAGTGACATCAAGTTTCAAAAGATCATAGAGAATGGGAGGTCATACCTATTAGGATGATTTTGAAAATGTGTAAAGTTGAAAAACAAACAACCTCTTTTTGTTTATTTAACAGTCCTTAGGATTTAAGATTACAAAAATTTGTAACAGACTGGACTTTGGATTTTATTGTTCTTTAATGTCTATACCTACAGGGTCCCCCAAGGCACCCCTTTAGGATTTATTTTCATCCTTACAAATAATAATATTGCTATGGACACCAACCATTTCTCCGACACATAATTTTAGTCATTTTTAATACGATCGCGGTAGTTTTTCGGTATTGTGTCTCAAAAAGTACTTGGAGCTAAAATGCAAATGCCAATTTTTGACCTGACACGCAAATGTCAAAGGTGGTATTCTCATCCAGCATATTAAAATCTCAGAATTGAGACCATTGACCGTCATTTTTTATAACGGATAATCAAGAATAACATTTCCCAAAAAATTGAACACGACCGACTCAGTTGGTATTGCCATGTTCAAAGGAGAGATCCTGAGAACCCCGTCAAAAAGGCAATATCATACAACGTTCCAATTCGGAATAAAAAGAAAGGTAGGTCTAAACACTCCTGGTACAAACAAATGCAAAAACACCAGCATTCAGTTGGCCTCAGAAATGGAACAATACAAAACCGGGAGGCTTGCCGCCGATTTCTGAGGTCAACCCGGCGAACCCCACAGGCGGATCACTAGTGTGAAGCAGATACGTGGGAGAGTTATGATCCCCTCGACATCGAGATCATAACAGCGCCGAAGCAAAGGAAGAAGAATCAACAAGGAAAGACATGAAAGATTCCGACAATGTTCAAGACATGGTAATGATTCCGTGATAGTTCTTTTGCCTGTCTGTTTTAAAACTCTGCTCTGAATTCTATCTAGTAAATGAAGAGAATTTTAGACAGCTCCTGTCCAAAAATGCTTAGGACGTACATATAAACGCCTTATAAATTGTAGCCAGAACAGAAGGAGTGAAAAATTTCTTTCACCGATATTGAAATCCTAAGCATTTAGCAGCGTTTTTGGCGGGCTCGAAAATGTGGTCACCAAAAACCAGAAATAAGATTTCAAACATACAAATACATATTCATAAAAATTTTTGAAGTCGATTACAACAAAATGTAGTAAAAAATAAATCCTTGTTTTGTGCAACCCGTTCTACATAAATGTCAAATAAAAAACAAACGAACATGTTATTTTTATAAATACAGATATTGATTTAAAAAGCCCTTTAATGGTATTTTTGTTCACAAAAAATTGACGTTTCGTCCAGATGATCTTCTTATAGCCAAAAATGCCTTGGTCAAAGATTTGGTTAAAAATGAAGAATTGTAATATTATTGGCCTTTGATATAGAGACAAGGCGATGTTGATAGTATAGTCTCTTGTGGCCATGTTGGTTTGGTGTCGTCTGTCAAATCTATTGTTTATTTATTATTCGGTCACTGTCATCGCAAGTAACACAATTGGGTAGCTCGTCAAAATAAGCTGAGCATTAATCAGACTTTAATTTGAAGAATTTTGCGTCAGGACTTGGGGTTCCAGCCGTACAAGATCCAACTGACACATGAGCTAAAGGTTAATGACCATATACAAAGCCGTTTGTATTTTGTCTGGGCTTTGGAGTGTTTGGAAGAAGGCCAACATTTTGGCCGAACAATTTAAATAAATAAAAAATAACAAAATAGACCAAAAGAGCCAAAAGGAAAAAATGTATCATATATGTATCTTGAAAAAAAAATGGTCGATCACATACAGCGATAATCAATTTCTTTTGGCCCCAATTGAACGATAGGGACGAGGACGACAAGTATAGTTTTAGCAAGAAGCTTCATGTCAAACACCAAAATTGACATCGTTCAAATTCAGCTGAATCTATGAGCCAGAGTGATCTAAAATTGGACGTTTCAAATAAGATAATAACACACACACTGCTTGTTTTATTCGACTCGTCTTTAATGGAAAACCCCTAAAGTTATATTGATTTTTTTTTAAATATATTTAGGACTAAGCAAAAAAAGAAATCATATTTTGGCGATTCATCGCTTTTGTTTACTGGTGAGTTCAAGTGAGATCTTCTTGACTAACCACTAAATTTGTGAGTAACTAAAGCAATTTTGAACCAATAATTTAGCCAGTCGAATTTAATAGTTCAAGTCTTCTATTTAGATTATTTATTTATGTACCTAATATTATAGTATTTTTATTATTAAAAAACTGCTTTAAGGTTATTTTTGTTTTAAACACTGTTTATGACTAAAAGTCTGGTAGCGCTTCATTTAACTGAAGAAATCATGTGCAAAAAGTCATTAAATCAAAGGTAAATTATTATAAAAATATAAAGTTCTATCGCACAACTTTTTTTTTATAAACTTTTTGAGAACATGAACAATATTGGTCTAAAAATTGTAGAAATTTGCCGTTTTAAAAGCACACGAACGAACCTTTATATTGTTTAACACATTTTGTTCACTTTTCAATGAATGAAATACATAATACATATATAGATACATAAAAATTGGTAAAATCATTTTGTTTACCAACCAACTTATTACTGGCGATATTATTTATTTATTTATTTACATATTTAAAAAAAAAACAAATATTATTGACGATACCTCCAATTATTTTTTAACTTAGAAGGCAACATTTATTAAATTTAAACGCAACAAATCACAAAAGAATGTGCATTCTTTTTTTTTCCTAAAAAGCTTTTCCTTGTTTTTGAAAAATTCGAAATGATTTATCATTAAAAATGCGAATTTATCCATCAAACAAAATATTCCTTGCAAAAATTCCAATGCAAAGCCCCATGGCTAATGGCGTCTACACTTCAATCATTTCAAATATTCACTGGGTAGCTTAATAACTTCTTTAATTGGTCATTGACCAAACCGCAAATCCATCTCCATTGAATGACATATATTTAAATAAAAATAAATTAGTTATTTACACGCTCTGTTGGATTGCTCACATTCATAGAGTCCAAGCTAACAATCACTATACCTTGCTTACGCCGCTCTCTATACCTATCTCCCTCTTTCTCGCTTATAAAGTTGATTAATTGACTTGAAATTAAAATCGAATTTTCCGCATACTCTGTTGCCCGAGACGTATATTTAATACAGCCCGACATTATCGAGGAGCGTTTCGAGCAGCGGCGAATGAATTATCATCATACCTGACCTCGTCAACTATTCACATTCTCAATCAGAGTCTTATAATTTCTTGTCTAGACTCTTTGAGTTGATTACTTCAGGGAGTCTGATGCGCGACTTCACCACCTGACGATGTTGAAAATGGTATTTTTTTTTTTTCTGATTATACAGCGCCGTATAGCTTTATTTTTTAGAGGCGTAGATCAAGCTATCAGACGGAGGAGCTAGCCCAGACAAACAGTCTTAATGAACACAAATGTCTACCGAACGCACAGCACCGTTTTGAAAATTACAAAATCACCATCAGAGTTATTCGTCATTCAAACTGCGACCGGGTATCTTTCATTGCATGAATGACAATAATCTGGGTGCGATATTAATGAAATAATGAAGAAGATTAACCTGACGGAGCTGGCTGTCAAATTAATATGCAAAATCATATGCAAAAAAAATATACAAACAGTAAAATATTTTTGAAATTTTGTAATTCAACTGGTTTTGCGAGAAAAAAAAAGCAATGAACTCAACAGCTGATACTGGGTGACTCGATAATTTGTCTTCAAAATATTATTTTGTCTCTTAGAGCGTTCGATTAAAATTCAAAAATGCGAAAAACTGAAAAGTTATCCAAATTAGGTAAAACAAGACTTTCTCTTGCTTTCCTTTGACGTAAGAATGTTGGCTGATCGATTACCGAACCGGTCGTCTCAAATTTGGTCATCAAAAATTGAAGAGTCGACTGTGAAAATGATTTAGCATCAGTAACTTAATAATAAACAACAGATTTGACAGATGTCCCTAAAATAACATGGCCACCACACGCCGCCGCCAATATCTATTCGCCCTCATTGAAATTTTTTTAAATTTAGACGTAGAAACAGGGCTCTAGTTTTTTCGAGGTCGAATTCTAATTTATCTGGATAACCTCATGCAGACAATCAGTTGATGTCGTTTAATTTGATACACGTTTTTTTATTATCAAAGATTTTTTAATTAAAGAAACAGCCATTCATAACAAATACAAAAGAGCTGATATAAGAACCTTGCTTTTTGATATAAAATAATAGATAAAACTACTGTCAGTTCTGATTCTGTTTTTTGTGAAGAATTTCATAAGCTACTGTTTGGACTCTACCCTTTTTTTCAGAAAACCAGATTGTTTTGAGATTTTTGAAAAAAAAAAATGAATTTCACTTTTTGTCATTTGTTAGCCTTAGACCAAATTTAGGATACTTCTTATGAAAAGGAAAATATAGATATTATCAAAATAAAGCTCTTAACCAAAAAACAGCTTTTTCAGAATTTTTCTGAAGTTTGACCTTTTTTATATATTTTCCTGGGACATCGTTTAAATTTAATGTGAACTTGGCCAAACTTTTGCCATGGTCCTCGGGGTTCAGGAGTTAATGATAAAATAACTTTCCAAAACTTTCTTCTCAAAAGTATCGGGACTTAATCCAAATTCAAAAGGTACAACAAATTAAGATTTGAATCAAATATTCTGATATTTTGGAAACATAATGCTGCTTGATACAAGAATCGAAAAAATCAGTAGAGAAATAGAAATTGATCACCAATTAATTTAACCCTTTTCTAATCTATGAAAAGCTATTACCAGCTGCGTATCATATTCATTAATAAAATTAACTTTCCAGCTTAAAGCTAACTCCATAATTATTATGGTGTGTCTCCGTGGGTAATATCAATAAATTTGATCTAATTTGAATAAAATGTCTGATTTGCGATTCATTAATGCCTCTACCTGTCTCCTCTTAGTGGCCGCATATCATTTCACACATTTTGGTGAGTGGTAAGTTGAGTTCTGTTAAAGGCTTTTGACATTTGACTGTTTCTATTAAGCCATAAAATCGTGCAACGCCTTAAAGCGTGTCGTCGTCGGTCTATATTTGTCATTTCGGAACTACCTTAACTCACGACCTTGTCAGAGGGGAATGACATTTTTTCGGTGCTCATCTCTCTGCCCCTACGAGTTCTGGAAGTTAATATTACTAAATGCCATTCTTTTTGTATTCACACATTTTAAAACCTTCTTCTCATAAGACTATCTTGTTTACTAGGGGTTATGAGGGAGCTTAAAAATATGTAATCTTTGACACTTGGATGTCATCTTAAGCAAGGTGAGTCTCTGTAAATGGCAATCAGAATTGTTGTTGTCGTGCATGTTTGATTGACGTGTCAGTGTGGGTTGGTTTTATCCATTCATTGGATCTGCTATCGTTTGAGGTCTCGCAACAACAACAACAAAAAAAAGGTACTGCCACAAAATTTGATCTTGCAAGAAATTAATGAAGCAGTGGCCAACTGTGGTGGCAAAACAGAAATCAGACAATGGTTGATGTTGTTGATGGTTGTCTTCAAAAAAAAAAATTTTTGGCAACAATGTTGCATCTTTCTTTAAAATGAGAACAATGAGAATTGTAGATTGCCTTATCGCTAAATCAGTTGTGGGGCTTTCGAATCTTGGCTGAAGTGGCTGGATTAGTTTTTTTCTTTAATTGCATTTTGAAGGGCTTTTCTAGATTTATGACTTCACTTAATATATTTTAATAAAAAGAAGGATAATTTTGTTTGTACATACGTGCATTTATATGTGTATTCGATTTTTTTTTAATATTTCGTATACTTCTTTTTAAAGTCGATATTTCAGGTATTTCAAGTCAAAAATTTAAATCAGATAAGAGTAATTTTAGACACAGCAAATGAAATAATGGGTGATTTTTCTGCTTTTTCTTTTTGGCAAAACTGCGGTTTTGATAGCTCACGCACGTTTCGTGTTTTGTGTCATTGGGGCAACCATCTTCAATTTGGTCTATAATTTAACCATGAATCGTCTTACGAACGAACAACGCTTGCAAATTATTGAAATTTATTATCAAAATGCGTGCTCTGTTAAGAAATTTCATCGCGCGCTTCTTCCATTTTATGGTCAGTTTAATCGACCTACTGAGGCGGCTATTCGGGCTATTGTGACTAAATTTCGCACCACATTTACATTGTTGGACATTAAACCACCAACACGCTTACGTAGAGTGCGAACTGAGGAAAATATCGCAGCTGTATCGGCTAGTGTTAGTGATGACCGTGAATTATCAATTTGGCGCCGTTTGCAACAATTGGGTCTCTGTTACTCCACTATGTGGAAAATTTTGCTGAAGGATTTAGGTGTGAAGCCTTTCAAAATACAGCTGGTGCAAGAATTGAAGCAGAACAACCTACCAGAACGCCGAATTTTCGGTGGATGGGCTCTTGAAAAGTTGGCAAAAGATCCACTTTTTTATCGAAAAAATGTGTTCAGCGACGAAGCTCATTTCTGGTTGAATGGATACGTGAAAAAGCAAAACTGCCGTATTTAGAGTGAAGAGCAGCCAGAAGCATTGCAAGAGCTACAAATGCATCAAGAAAAAGTCACTGTTTGATGCGGATTATGGGCTGGCGGAATCATTCGTATTTCTTCAAAAAAGATGCGAATCGCAACGTTACTGTGAATGGTCAGCGCTACCTTGCGATAATAACAAACTTTTTTTTGCCCAAAATGGATTGACTTGCATGCCAAATAGCATGCGTAACAATGGACCAATCGAGAGGCGAGTTCGGTAAACAGATTATTTCACGTTTGGGGCCTGTCAATTGGCCGCCTAGACCGTGCGATTTAACGCATCTAAAATATTTTTTGTAGGGCTAGGGCGACAAGCCCGCTTTGTTTGACGTACTGGAAGCCAACGTTGAAGCATTTATTCGTGAGATACCGGCCGAAATGTTAGAAAGACTATGCTTAAATTGGACTAAGCGGATTGACCATTTGAGGCGCAACCGCGGCTAACATTTGCATGAAATAATCTTCAAACATTAAATTATATCGATTGTACTATCGAGTCAAATAAAGATTTCATGCATTTTTCTGAATTTTATGTTTTTTTTTTTTAATTTTCGATAGCTCTTAATAAATCACTCGTTATAAATATTTATTTCAATTGAAAGCTCAAGTATGTATATCAATATATTTGATTCAATTGAATTAAATTCAATCACTCCACTTAAACCGAAATAATAAACGTATTTCATATATCTTCATCGATATAAAGTTTTATGCCACTTGAGCAAAACATTGTCATGTATGTTTTTATTTCGGTCAAAGATTTAAAGTTTACAGAAATCGACATTCATAACAAATACAAAAGACCTGATGCCAAAACCTTTTTTTTTAAGAAGAAGTCAGGTATAGAGCTCTGATTACGTGAAATGTTTGTTAAAACGTTAAGAAATCGAACTCGAAATCGAAGATTAAGCCGTTAAAATGATTTTTGGTAAAGTTGGTCCCTTTAAAAAAAGGGATTCCGTACATTTAGGAGTGACACTCGAAATATGTATCAATTAAAATAGATCAAATTGTCAAAAAATGACTTCAAGTGTTTAACATCTTCCCGCAATTTTATATTTAGTCTCGTGTCAGTTGACTATATACATATATGTATATATTTTCATGTCGGCATAAAATATATGAATAATAAGTTCAAACATACCTGCCAATGTGACATTAACATGCATTAATCCTATATGCGTCCCGATTCGTGCGGGCAGTTTTTCGCGTGAAAACGCCTTATATGGTGCAATGATTGTTGTATTCGCTACATGCCAAGCTGAACCGAGCCTTGTTACTGCAAACAAAAAAAAAAAATAAATAAAATAAAACAAAAACATTAAATTAATACACAAAGCCGCATTATAAAAACAAAAAACACATTATTGTACCCCCACAAAATGAAGTGATTCAACGTCGCCATCAGTTTAATAACAATCCAATTAACTCTAAATATAGCTCTTTAACGCCATTATCTATCAATCCCATCAATACAAAAAAAAACTGTACTTACTTAGTATGACTAGTCCGACAAATAAACTTAATGTCACGGTCGAAAATGTTGTGAATTTCTGCAAAGAAAAATTAAGATACAAATAAATAGAGATGGAGATATCTTTGAGACAAGTTAAAAGTTTAAAATGCAATTAATATCGATTAAAGTGGTATCTTTGGAGTTCCCGAGGCGATATGTATGGAATGTATATGAACTAAAGTGCATGATGGGGTCGCACTTAAAAGCTCCTAATGATCATGGCGGTTTTAAATATACGAGGAACTGACTAATATCTCAGAGTTGTTGTATTTTTTACGAAGCCATATATTTCCTTTTTAGTACCTCTACTTTTGAAAATTGTCAGCATTTCGGCGGGTGCGTCAAAGATTAACAAATTTGTGGCAATTAGTGTTTGTAGTGTGTGGACTACGCGTGCACCTACCTAAGACAAAGTCCAACCGACGACGACGACGCGTCATTGAAGTGATGGTTTTTTTTTTTTCTAGCTTTCAAATTAATTTGTTTAATGTATCTTTTTTAGGCTTTCAATTTGATCTCAGAGGTGATGATGGTAGCAACGGTAGCAAGGCTGTAAGTGGATTTTTTTGCATGATTAAAATCTTAATTGAGGTTAAACTGTTCGGTTGGAGCAAAGGTAAACATAATAATAATAATAATTAAACAATAAGGCGTGACATTGAAACTTGAAATTTCTGAAGGGATTTATCTGTTGTTTTCTGATTGTCTCTTGGTTATGGGAAGTTGAAATTTATTTCATTTATTAAGTGGTTAAAGAAAGTCTTGCGAAATAATTTTTAACACGTTTTGAGTTTTTTTTTTCATGCATATTAATTTCGTCCCGGGTAGTACAGAATTATTGAAGATACATACATATACATACATATTTCTATCCATGTGCTTATTTTATAAATAAAAGATTCAGCGAATGTGGAAAGTATATTTAATATTTATTTTAAAATAGTGAAAATGTCGTAAATAAATGAAAAAAAAATGCTTATGTGTAAATTCATTTTTTGATTGTTTTTTTTTTTTTACAATAAATGAAGAATGACATCCCGAATTCGTGTTTTCATATCTAACCATGCTCCGTCTCCAGATATATTTGGGTTCCTTTTGGCTGAAGAAAAAGTTATGAAAACCGAAATTGTTGAACTAAACATTTGTTTTTCCAGAATGACTTATGAATATAATTATTTTCCCATCAGAGAGAATGTTTAAGTTGGAAAAAGTCATTTTAAATAATTCCTCAAACTTATCCTGATTTTTTAAAACATTGATAGAAAGGGGTTTTTAATTATTCCCCCGGCAAGTTTTTTTTTTCCTTCTATATTCTTGACCAAATTAAAGAATATATTTTTTTTTTTTTCAAAATTTATTAAAACAATTCAAAAAATTACTGCTAGTAAAGTTCAGCTATAGGCTGAAAAAATTTGCAAAACATTGCTTTTAATGGACATCTTTATGTTTTGTATTTTCTCAAAAACGGTAGAACTGATTTTTATCAGTTCTTGTATGCTAAATCATACGAACAAATTTTAATATTATTGTACATTTAATTTTTCAAAAAACTTTTATTTGGATTTTTAAAAATCTTTCAATATTTAAAAAAATAACTCAAAATACAATTAATTTTTTTTTGGACACAAAAAAAATCTTTTTTTTTTTTTGAAAATTCGATATTTCATAAACTGCATTAGCAAAATACTAAGAACTTAAAATTGGCGTAAATTTTATAACACAAAAATTATTATTATTTAAAAAAAATGATTTTCATGAATTTTATAAATTTTTTCTTATGGCACTCTATTTTAAATTCACTTTATTAAGGTCAAATTCGTGAAAATAGAATAAAGAGAATACTTTATTAGGTATAATTACCTTTGTATATAAAACTTATAGTACTGTCAAGAAGACGAAAGATTGTACTTGCTAGATTGTCTCTGCTAAATTTAATAATAAAATATTCTCTTTTTTACTACTTGTTTTTTACATGTTATCCTACTCTCCACTGTAAAATCTAGTGCTAATTTAAGATCCACCACCAGGCTAGAGTTCGCAATACAAAATCACGCTCCATTATAATACTATATGTAGGTTATTATATACAAAGGTATTACATTTTTTGAATTTTTCTCCATCAGAGGTAACCAAATTTTAAATCTGGGATTAGCTCGACTTTAGTTGAAAACAAATTTTAAAACGCTTAAGCTTAAATTCCCGTTCCAAGGTTGCAAAATACAAATAAGTGTTCAAAAATTCTTGGTTGTTTTTTTTTTTTAGTTTTCGAACTTTGAATCAGTCGTTTATGAAACCATTTTAAGAAATAATGTGACGAATCGAACATAACTAAATTAAAAATAATTTTAGACATGTCTACCCCGGTCTTGCTGGTTTTCAGCTTAACTTAATGGTGGTAAATTACTATAAGTTTTAAAAGGAATATAACAGGATTCACACAGAATTTTCATGCCGAATTTTAGAAAGTTAGAAATATAAAGTGGATAGCGACAGCCAACAGCTTCATTCGGAAACACAGTCTCAAATAGCTTTTGACATCTTGTCACCACCTTCAATTCCATTCCATAAATTAATTCAAATTTCTATACAAACTCCGGACATTTTTAGACAGTCTCCAGCTAACCAAAGAATTATGCTCTAAAAAATAGCAAATAGTCACATTCACTTGCACTGGTCCAAGAGTCAAAAAATAAATACGTGGAACACCCAAACCAGGAAACTCAGTATGAAAGACAAACTGCTTGTCACTTTTCGTTTGTTCGGTGAGAAGTACCAAAACTATATAAATTTAAGTTGGTAACTAATTTCCATATATATTGGCCAATTGCATGCTGCAACCGCAATAGTATGACCATAGTTCAAAAAAATAAACTCACTTTCAATGGGATAACATGCACCAAATTTGTACCAACTCAGCTTGATTATGATTTCAAATCGAGATTTGCATTTCAAACACAAACAAGCCCATAAGCGAGAACAAGGATTTAACCTGAATTTCGAAAGGTTGCAGTGAGGGGCTGAAGAGAGGCTAATTTAAAAAAAAAAAAACCTCCCACCTGATTGAATTTTGTATAAATCTAAGCTCATTGAATGAATGAATTATAATAGTGAAAGACAGACAGACAGACAGGCAGACTTCGTGCACTATGTGTAGAAATAGATTTATTTCAAATCCCCAGATCTCGAATGTCTACTTAATGAAACTGCCACTTCAAAGCCTCTCGGGGACCTATCTGCTCTGTTTTTGTCCAAAGGTGATTTACGTATTGCCGTCGAATGTCGAACTGATTAGGATTATTTAGTTCTGTCTCCTGGAGCCCGTGTCAACTCACATATTTATATTATATGGAAATTTAAATCAATGATTTCATTCAAGATCCCAGAAGCGGATTTAAAAAATTTGAGATCGTTTTGTATGTTTAAGTCTGCAGGCAACTTTTAAATCACCTGGCCAATTATGTTTATTTCTTCGACTTCAATTTTTTATTTTGGAGTTATCAGTCAGTTAGATTTGCAAATTTCAAATGATTTGCTTTGAAGGGGTTATCTTTGGTGGCTTTAAATGTATAGTATGTGCCAAAACTGTGCCATATATAGACCGCACCAGGAGAGTACGAGATAAAAATCCGCATGTTAGATTTATTACGAAAAAAAATATTGCACTTTTGCGTGTTGTGCTGTGCTGTTGGCTTACCTGTTTTCTTACACCTGGAAATATAACTAGGAAGGCAACGTAAAATGTTGCAAATAGTACTGATACAGCGACAATTGATACATCTCCAGTGACCGGCGTCCGATTTGAAAATGAATATAAGGTGGGTCCACCATCGTCTCGAAATGCGTCGAACCAACCCTTCATCATAGGATTGTTGAGCTCTGAAAATAAATTTGAAAATATTAATTATGGGAAAATTAAATAAATTGTATAAATAAAATTTAAACAAAACAAAATTGACAAGGAAAATTGTTCTAAGTTTTCAATACAAAATGACACATCCAGTCTATTCTCTATTGTGAATCACGGCCTCAACAGACTATCCAATCCACCCAGTCCAGGCCTCCATTGTTAACTCAATCAGAGAAAAAAATTCTATTCTCCTCCCTTTTAATCAATAATAGTAGACGTCAAGATGCACAGTGCTGATGCATTCTTGCCGCAAAACCATATTCCCCACGTTCCCCGATATCGCATTAAAATGAAATTAATGTGGAATACAAGAGAATGCAATAGATGAATTCTCAGTTGATTGCATTCAATTGAATACTCTTAAATGAATGGGGGAATGATGGTGGCAATTTTTTTTAATGCCAAATGAATGGAGATTTAAAAATTTAAATGTAGGTTTTTTTTTAATTGTAATTTTTAATAGGTTACAGATGGGCAAATGTGATAGAGTGATTTTTTTTTACACTTATTAGGGTTTTAAATTTAAGAAGATGGTAAGTGTGTTAGAAGTCTTAAAACATTCTTTTTTTTTCCATATATCAATGTTTAAAAATGAATATTTGATATATGAATATGAATTTACCCTTAAACTGGGAAACTTTGGGTGAAAATAAATATTCATGGAAATCAAATTAAAAAGAAAGTTAAGCATGGGTGTAATGGTTTTTTAAAATTGTGTTTGGGTCAATTTTCTGGGGTTTTTTATTCGATGGAAAAGAAACTCATCTTCTATACTCCAGCATTTAAAATTCTTAAAAATATAAAATTTATTGTTAATTGAATAATAATTCAACGACGTCAAAGAGGCCGTAGAATGGTTTCATTGCAAAAATGTGAAAGAAAAAAGAGGTTTTTGGAGGTTAGAGGAGTTGAATTTAAAGAAGATCGACGTTTCTTTTTATGTCTCAAGAAAAACATTTAAGAATTTCTATTTTAATACTAGCTTAAAATTAATTGCTATGGGCTAACAATAGCGGTTTGAAGGTTCTGAAACCATATATCAATTTGTGAATTTTCTTGTTCATCTTGTGGCTTCTGTACCACACTTATTATAATTGAAGCGCCGAAAGGATGAAGGTGTTAAGCGACATTTTTAAACATTTGAGTTACAAGCATTTAAAATTTATTGCCTATACATTTTTTTATAAAAATAATAAAAATTCTGTATGGATAATTTAAAGTCAATAAAACTTTGGACGATAGAAGAGTGCAGATGAGGCAGAAATTTAAGTTTCCATATAAAACTTTCATCTTTAAGAAAAAAGCCAAATTTCAAAACATATCACTTAACACCTTCATCCTTTCAGCGCTTCAATTATTATTATTACACTTTTCTTTTTTATCGATTTTTATGTTAAATTAATTTAAATTTTGTTTGCAATGTCTTCTCACAAATTATTTAATTTAAATTTAAAAATATGTAAACAGATACATTTAAAAGCATACATTTTCCGCGTTGCTATTGAGAAAAGATTGGTTGTTTTTAGTTGCCTACATTATTCTTCAAATATGCACTTAAGAACTGAATACAAATCAAATCATCAACAAATTTCCAATTTTATTTTAATTTTCAAAAAAATATTTTGAAATATTTTTTTTTTTTAAATTTAAAAACAAAATATGTATATTTGTATCCTAAATTTCAATTCTTAATATTATTTTTACTTTTAACCAGAATTTTTATAAATCGGTTAAACAGTGATCAGACCAAAAACATAAATGTTAAAAAAGAGCCAAGTTCTTATATACAAAAACCTTTGTGTAACAAGTCAGCCGTGAAAAGTAATGAGATCTAAAAGTGCGCCAAGTTCTTACTTTATGAAGATTTAATACCGAATATTTAAAGTAGAATAATATTGAAACAGCTACAATGTAATAGAGAAATTTTATTATTTAATGATTACTGACTAAAATTTGATGGGCTTACTGGTCAAGTTTTTAAAACCGTTTGAATTGGGCATAAGAAAAAACTTGCCAAGCAAGTAAGCCCATCAAATTTTACTCAGTAATCATTAAATAATAAAATTTCTCTATTACATTGTAGCTGTTTCAATATTATTCTACTTTAAATATTCGGTATTAAATCTTCATAAAGTAAGAACTTGGCGCACTTTTAGATCTCATTACTTTTCACGGCTGACTTGTTACACAAAGGTTTTTGTATATAAGAACTTGGCTCTTTTTTAACATTTATGTTTTTGGTCTGATCTCACTCCTTTTTGCAAAGATTTAAATATTTTTCCATGTCAAAATCTCGAAAGATACGGAAAGATAGAAGGGTGGACTCTTCCTACTAAAATCAACTTAGTTTATAGCTTCCTATTTCTTTTGGTATATTTTCTTTTTGTTATTGATTGTTTTGATTTGCGCTTCAATTATTTCTTCTTATCCTGGCAAGATACATAACACTAACATACCTACCTTAATTACAGCAATCGGAAGTGTTCCATATAAATTAAACATACCACGCCCCCATATGGAAAACCTCAATTTTTATTGTTGGTCCTTTATATGCGACTTGAGCCCTACCGTTCTACCAAATTTTATTGTTCTACTGCAATTGGAAGTGCGCCATATATAATTTACATCAGTTCTGAGGAAGTGGGCGGATACCACGCCCCTGAATGGAAAACATCAATTTTTATTTTTGGTCCTTTATATGCGACTTGAGCCCTACCGTTCTACCAAATTTCATTGTTCTACTGCAATTGGAAGTGCGCCATATATAATTTACATCAGTTCTGAGGAAGTGGGCGGATACCACGCCCCTAAATGGAAAACCTCGATTTTTATTTTTGGTACTTTATATGCGATTTGAGCCCTACCGTTCTACCATATTTCATTGTTCTACTGCAATTGGAAGTGCGCCATATATAATTTACATCAGTTCTGAGGAAGTGGGCGGATACCACGCCCCTAAATGGAAAACCTCGATTTTTATTTTTGGTACTTTATATGCGATTTGAGCCCTACCGTTCTACTAAATTTCATTGTTCTACTGCAATTGGAAGTGCGCCATATATAATTTACATCAGTTCTGAGGAAGTGGGCGGATACCACGCCCCTGAATGGAAAACATCAATTTTTATTTTTGGTCCTTTATATGCGACTTGAGCCCTACCGTTCTACCAAATTTCATTGTTCTACTGCAATTGGAAGTGCGCCATATATAATTTACATCAGTTCTGAGGAAGTGGGCGGATACCACGCCCCTAAATGGAAAACCTCGATTTTTATTTTTGGTACTTTATATGCGATTTGAGCCCTACCGTTCTACCATATTTCATTGTTCTACTGCAATTGGAAGTGCGCCATATATAATTTACATCAGTTCTGAGGAAGTGGGCGGATACCACGCCCCTGAATAAAAAACCGCTAATTTTATATTTTTTCCTTCGAATGCAATTTGAGCCCTATCACTTTACCAAATTTCATCGTTTTACAGTAGTTGGAAGTGCTCCATTCAACCAACACCAATTCGAAGAAAGTGGGCGGATACCACGCCCCCCGAGAGGAAAACCTTGGTGTTTATTTTTGTTTCTTTATATGCAATATAAGCCCTACCGGTTCACCAAATTTCATCGTTTTACAGCAGTAGGAAGTGCTCCATTCAACCAACACCAATTCGGAGACAATTCGGTGAAAGTGGGCGGATACCACGCCCCCTGAATGGAAAATTTCAAATTTTCGATTTTTTCCTCTGCTTGCAGGACAAGACCTACCGTTGTGCAAAATTACAAGATTCTACGATGTCGGGAAGTGCTTCATAATTTTGATGATCTGTCAGTCAGTCAGTTACGGTTTTTGTGATTTTTGAGGCCTTATATCTCAGGAACCGATTATGCTAGAAAATTGATATTTGGTGAGGCGCCTGTGCCTGACTAGCTTAGTATATATTCGGAGTTTTAAGTTTCTGACTTCATTGGTACTAAAGATAAGAAGGGGTCAAAAATCGCCTGAGTTTGTTCCTGTAAAAAAGGGTGTAGTGCCAGAACTTGGCTGGGCACTACCGTGCCCTTTGATAACGTCGAACATGTTTTTTAATAAATAAGCTTGTTCTTAATAGCCGAAGGGCAGATACTATTATATCAAGAGTTAAAAAGAATTCAATTTATTTTCTGGGAAATCACTAAAGAACTTCAAGAAAGATAGACACGTCTGATTAAAATGACGAGTTAATTTTTTTTCGAATACTAGACTTGTTTTATTGATATATCTACATACCAGTTGCGGTCAAAATAATAGTAGTGAACCTTTTGACACAACAAAAACTAAAATAAATTAATCTACTAATTTTGAAGAAATAAATAGTCATCTGATTTTCAAATTAATGTTTTTTAAGGGTTTTAATTTCAGAAAAAAATCATTTTGAAATTTAATAATTTTTGGTAACTTCAAATCTATATCCAAGTCACATAGAAAAACAGCGGTCAAAAAAATAGTAGCGCATTCAAAATCTACCTTTAAATCTTACAAAAAGTAAAGTCAATAGACAGTTTCTACCATAAGTGATAGTCGAGTGTTTGAACGTTAAATTAATATTTAGTTGCATGTCCATTGTTAGAAATACCAGCAGCACAACGACGTTGCATGGAATTAATAAGATTTTCACATGTTTCTACAGGTATAGACCTCCAAGACTGTTGTATAACTTCCCAAAGGACTGTGTTAGTAGTTTACTTACAACTAGCAACATACTTGTTGTCTTAGCTGTGAAGCGTGGATTATATTCTGTATTTGGAGGCCTTCTTTCATATTGACGAGATCACTTTCCATCATATAACACAATCTGGGACTCGTCTGACCACAGAAAATTCCTCCACAAAAACATGAAAATTCAGGGACTTATCAATGATTTTATTTACGCTACTATTATTTTGACCGCATCTGTATATGTACATTCCCTTTATGTTTATCAAGAGAAACAAATTAGTGCCTGTCACATCTACTACCCGCCATGTTTTGAACAATCTTATTTATCTCTAAAACGGCTCCAACTATTTTCATATAAAAAATTATATGCATACTATTTATTATAAAACCATGGTCTACATTTTGGTCGAAAAAAATTCTAGAAAAATGGTATACATAACTGTATCTGTCAGAACCCTACTAACTTCGATTAAAATTGTATACAGGAGTTCTTTTAAATTTTAAATCATACAGTTTATAAAAGTTTTCGAGAGTTTTTGGAACAAATACAATTATTTTTTTTTTTTTTTTTTTTTTTTGAAAATTCAATATTTTGAAAAAAGGTTAACGATTGTTTTTGAAATTATTCCCCTTAATGTGAATTACTTAAGTAGTAAGTACGAGTAAGTAAGAATTTAAAAGCTATGATTTTGCCGTCAGCTCAATATTAAACACTTAGAGCTAGCAATTTTTTTATTTTTTAAAGAAATTTCGTATATTAAAAATTAACGTACTAATGAGGCTCTCGATTTTTTAAAATTTGTTTTCCTAAATTTAAATTTTCTTTAGTAATTAGACGGTATTCTATTTTTTTTTTTAACCTCAAACTATTTTTAGAGATATTTTATCAAAATAAATTACATCCATTTTTTATAAATAAATGTAGATTAGAGCAAACGTGCGGTCAAGTCGTGCATTTGATTTTAACTAGCAACAATTTTTGAATAGGTATATGAATTTTTTAGTCTAAAAAATTAATAGAAAATCTACTGATGATAATATTTATTAGAGGGAATTTTTTAACTTTTATGCAATAAAGTATTTTTTTATTTAATAATTTTTTACTTAGTTTGAATAGTGAAATTAAAGTAGATCCATCATTTTGAGAGTTTGGAGATTTCAAAAATTCCATGTATTTTTGTTTTTATTTTATACATTTTATAAGGGTCCAAACTGTTGTTCAGTTTATTAAAATTACATATTAAAAATAATAAAGCAAAACAAAAATATCCTTTATCAAAGAAAATTAATTCTTGGGGTGCAGCGATCTCTAAAGCTTCATGAGTTATGTGAAATTTTAGATAGAGCTAGCGCCTAAACTATAGAACAATTTAAATAAAATCAGGTTATTTCAAACACTAATTAAATCAATTCTATTTCTTTATGTAAATACAAGGCTGTTAGTTGTTTATCACTAATTGTGTCTTAATAAATATTTTCACACGTCCTATTTAAAAAAAATCAAATATTGTAACAAGAAAATCAATTAAAATGTTAATTAGCAAGAAGTTTCTTAGTGAATATCATCAAAGGTGAAAGGACTGAATCATTAAAACTTGAAAATACAAACAGAAATAAATTTTTTTTTTTGATATTTTATGTTTTATTTAATCAGTTTGGTTTCATAAGTAAAAACTTAAACATTTAACAGGTATGTGGAATATATGAACGGAGTTATTAATAAATTTAAGTAAAAGAATTAGTTTTTGTTTTGTAAAACAATTTTAAATAATTTATTTTCAAATTTTACAACATTGATTAAATAAATAGAAGAAAAAGCGACGCATTTTGGAAGTTTACTTCTTCTTCGGGCTTTTCAAAGTTTTTTTTTTTTTTTTGGAGTTATTAAGTACGAAGAAGAAAAATAGGTAAATTTTTCGATGTTTCTCAAACCTTCATTATGACTTTTTGGAATCCTAACTTCCTGGAATCCTAACTTAATAAAATATGGCTCTGGTTATTTCTTTAATTAAAGTTCTTAAAAATGTCAAAACAGACGAATATATGGGAAAACAGCGATGCACGTTACTTTTAAATATCAACGTATATTAAAATGGAAAGGAGAAGTATAGCGTGAATAAAGAAACTTTAATTTTCAAAGTTAAGGAACTGATCGTTTCCTCCGTTGTATTGACGCTAACAACTAACAAATTTGTTGATTTTACACAACCTTCTGAATAGCAACCGATAGGCATAGGCCAATTTAGATCCTCGCCAAATAGTGCTGTGAAAATGGAATCGGTCACACAACATTTCATTTTGGGTTACCCCATCCACCACAAGCATCTATCAGAATGAAGGCCATGAATAGTCCGATGCACATTTCCAGAAGAGCGAATAATGCGGCTAGTCAACAGGAATCTTAAGGACCTGCACGATTCGGCCCAATCACCCATGTGTGATCGTTCAGCAGATATTTCCCCAAGAGTTACTGCATTTATTAAAAAAGAAGTTCAAATGTAGTTCCCACATATTTAGTATTGACTTTTTTGTTGAACTCTCTAGAAAACCGAAGACAGTTTGCTATAATTTGTATTTGGTTATATAATCACCTGTCACGTAAATCTCAATTTTAGAGGGCGCCACCCTTCAAGGACTGAACAAAATAATTGTTTACACTGACTAATTAGTCTGCAAGGTTTAATTAACACACCGTTCGTTCGCATTGCTTCAGGCAATCACTTCACCAACCTACCTCAAACCGTACGTATCTGGGTATACCTTTTTCCAAAAATCATTCCAATTTGTCTTGCCTGTCAAATTAAATTAACCCACACCCAGGTGTGGTTCATGTTACACACAAAGTGTTCCCCCAAATTTTCACATAAAAAAAAATAAATAATACCAATCAATATCCAATGGAAGTCACTTAACTAACCGCAAATTTTCGAGCACCAAAATAATATGCCACCACAGTTATTGTACACTACCAAAACCCATAGAATTCCATTAGAACTAGTAACGCTCCTTTCTTGTAGTAGCAACAACACATCAACTCCAGACTACAACCATCAATTAACTTCATGGCCAAAACTATTACTCCACTCCGATGGCAAGAAAAAATCCAGTAGTTTGAGTTTTTGTATTTTAAATCCAATTTTTCAGCACTTTTTCCGGTGAGTGCAAGCGCGCTTCTATAAAATTCATTGTTTACCTACAACTTTAGCCCCTGTTTTATATTTTTAATGATAGAGGTATGAAGATAGCTACACACCTGCATTATAATGGAAAACAACAACAACCAAGAAAAACATTAAATCACCAAGCATCACAAGTGGGTATAGAGCTATTCGGTGTTAAGATACAATAGTTAACCGGCATCGCATTTTTAATGGCATTATCCATTTCAACATTTTGATATTATTTCCTATGTGGCAATACCGGTCAAGATCTCTTTATTCCATTCAGCAGTACCACATGTTAATTTTTCATATAAAGATACTTAGATACTCGTACATTGCTATATATAGGTGAAGTAACTAGGCTTGAGCTGCCAAGCGCACCGAAACTCACTTAAATTGTCTAAAGTTTAAGCATTGTCCGCTTGTACACCTCCGCATTTATTGTATCTTTTTATCTTTTGTATCTGAGTGTATATAATTAAATTGCTGCATTTTTCTCATTTGTGAAAATAATAATAACCAACAAAAATATATATATGTATATTTCCTTCATGATCACCACCAAAAGAAAATCATCCAACCATGTCCGTACGTTCCGTCCGTCGTCTGTCCGTGTCTTTGTCTATCGGTCCGTGTGCGCCATGAATAAAAGAGCAGGCTATTGTATCCGCCTTCCAGCTATGTTTGATATTTTCTTTTATCTATGAGATACTTTTGTAATCCAAATAAACTTTTTTTCACTTAATCATTGATTTTTTAAAGCGAGATCAACTGTGGATACGACTACGTGCTGGCCGCAAATATCACGGTTAAAATTTAGCTGGAGGGGAATGGTAGAATGCAATATTGAAATAATAAACATTACGAACTGAAGTTGAAGTTTATTTTTAATGACAATGTCTGATAGTTCCGGAAATGGCGCTGCAGTTTGGATTCCAAAGTTTGTTTGGGAATTTAACCATTAACTGCTAAAGTCGACTTTAATATTAATATATTTAGCAATGGTTCCTTTGACGTATCTTTGCACATTCTACCACTTGATTGAGTATGTAATAAACTTACATATATTATCTCCAACTGTGTTCTAAGACTCAGGCTGAATTTCTCAGCCGAAGAGGGTGGCTCTTAATTGACAAATTTAAGAGATTTAAGTGTCACTTATTCAAATAAGTGTTTATTTTAAAAATTGTTCTTTTGGTAAACCTCATTGTCACAGCAATATTGAGAATGTGCTTCCAGATATTTTCAGATACGAGTACCATTGCCTAGAGCGCTTAATTACTGATGCTTAGTTAAAATTTTAAAGTTACCTGATTGACAAGATGGCGGACCTCTTGTTTTGGCTGAAAGATTTCGAACAAACTATTTCGAATAATTATTGCAGAATACAGTCTGGTATGGGTGCTTGGATTTTTACGAGGCCAATTATAGAAAGTTGTTCTACTTGATACAATGGTTAGTACATTCGACTGTTAGGTCAGAGGTCTGGAGATCAAATTCGAGCCTACCTTTAAAGATAAAACAAATTCTTTCTGGAGAAATACCTCTTGCGAAAAGTTGATAAATCGTATCGTGAAAAATTGTCCATAATGAAACATCTTCCCCATGTATATCTTCAAGTACAACGTGGCGTATTTCTTAGTTGATTGGATTGTCACGCCAAAAGTCTGAGATCGATTCCCATCAGCTGTCACCTCAAAACAAAAATTTGTTTATTTTTCAAGGGTGTCATTTCCAAGAGTATGTCTTTACTTAAATCAAAGAACATTTTAGTTTCAAATTTTCGTCGTATAAACAGGATAAAAGTTACTGGTTTTTTGTACTGGATTTTTATGGATAGGTAAACCAATCATAAGTTTGGTAAACAAAATTAACTAATTAGTGATTAAAAATTAAAAGCAATCATTAATCATATGAGAAATTATTTACTTCATAAATATTAAATTGCTGTTTGTTTTTTAATCGTTTGAATTTTGTTATTTTTGGTTTTTTGATGGATGTTTATATATAAACCAACTTTATCATTATTAACTTGCATTATTGTATACTATATCAAGCAAGTGACTGCTTCGTCGTCAAACCTTGTATGTTGCTACGTATAGCAATTCTAGCTTAGGGATTTTAATATCTCTAAAAATTCAAAAGTATCAAAATTTTGTATTTCATGTTTTATCTTCGTCAGGCTGCCCCAATGTGAGGAGTTATCGTGGCTTCTTAATGTAGTCTTTTATTCAAATGGATGTTTTAATCTTGTGAGAGCCTTTTATATATCGAATAGGATGCCTATTCAATGTAGTAATGTTGGTTTCCATTTACATATTGCTTTTTTTTGTTGAAGTTTTTTTCATGGAAAATTCCTAAACTCAAAGCCTTGAAGCTTTTTCATGAAAGGGATATAACATATATGTTTTTGTATCATCTTGTACAAGAATAGAAAGCAATAGGTAGTGGATGAATGGTTTAATGAGTCACCAATGCAGGAACTTTTTGCCTTCTATCCTGAAAGTTGATGAATATGCTTTGAAGGGTAATTTATTTTGTTTCTATTTCCCTAGAATAGTTTGTTTTGACTAATCAGTTCGCGCAGAAAAATGATCGGTTAAAAATAACGATAAAATCGTGTAAAGTTAAACAAGTGAGACTGCTAATATACAAACCCACAAACATACGCGGTTAAAATTACACGAGCCAGCTCGGTAAATTTATTAAATAAGTCTAATTTTAACAAGATTTGTGTGCAATTTCGACAATCTTCAAATAAGTTAAAATAATAAGAATAATTGGATGACTTATTTTGACCATCACAATTCGGTTAAATTAAACGAAAAGATTAGTTAATTTTTGAAATGTTACTTGTAAGATAAGATTAATCTGGTTAATTTGTGTAACCAAGATTTAACTAAGAAAATTGTTTAATTTTAAACAAAAAATATGTTAAACGAATTAAGTGTAGTTATTTACTTTGCAAACGTTACTCGTTTAAAATACACATTTTTTGAATTTGTGAATTATAGTCTATTTTCTCGATTAATATAACTAAGTTTTTCTTAATTGATTATTTTAAACAATTTTACTTAGTCGAATTAACTACGTTACTTTTAGCAACATACACTATACCCCAAAATTTTAAAAGTTTGCTCGTTTAAGTAATAAAAACAGCTCTACTTAACACAGTCGTATAGTTTGAAGACTTTGTCTAACTTTTTCATAATTTTAAACACGTTAGACAACTCTTTTAACTAATGTGGGTTTAACAGAATCTAAGCAAATTTATGTTGAACAATCCTAAATTTGACAGATAAAAAACTGAAACACAACTACAAAAATTAAAAAGAACAAAAACACCAGCTCAACCTTTCCTTAAGGTACGAGTAGCACAAATTTCCACACGCGGATAGTTTTATTCGGTAGATTAGCACTTTTAAATAACAAATATCACAATTTTAAAGTGAGGAAACATTTAGAACTATTTTTAATTAATTTTTAAAGATCCTCAATTTCTATACAAAATACAGCTTTTTTGGTTTATTTTGACAATAATCCTCTTTGTGAAAGTATTACCAGAGTCGGGTTATTTTTGGGATATTATTGGGAATTTTTCCTTTTTTCTTAATTTTGTAAGAAAATTATTTGTTAATTAAAAGGAAGTTTCTAAACCCACAGTACTTTTAAGTTAAAACACTGTTGACATTGGTGTCTGCCTGGCGACTTTACATACCCTAAGCGGAGCAACGAAGTTGCGTGAGCGGGTGTGGCCCCCGAAAAGGGGGTTAAAATCCTGAGAACCCGCGAAGCGGGCCATTCACAGTACTGTTAAGCTAAAAAATTGTTGATATGACCGCCTGCCTGATGGCTTTACATACCCTAAGAGGTATTAAATATCGAAATCTAACCACTTTCAGTACTCTTAGTCAAGAAAACACTAAATAAAATAAACAAAAAGTGAGTATAAAACTGAAAAATAAACATTTTTTTTATGATTTAACGGTGTTTCCTCACTTTAATATTTTAAACATGATCTATTGAGAACACTAGCTAAATGTAAAAAAAATCAATACTATGTATACGCGTGCTACCTTAAAGGAAAGTCGCCCAAACAACTTCTAACCAAATAATTTTTCGCCGAAAAAAGTTTGTTTTATATACTCGTAGTACTTACCTACAGATATTGATTGTTTATACGTTATTTACAATATTGCAAAATTAAAGATAGTGCTCTACGATTGTTTCGCATTTCTAATACTCATTCTATTTACAAAACACATCTTTTAAAAAATCAAAAAAAACATCAGTAAACATTTTTATTTCGATTTACTTTGGTACGAAATGACCATTGTCAATCTAGATAAAGTATACTTTTAAAAAATAAAGTAGCTATTTGCTGCTGTTAAAGTTAGTTGAGCTCTTTAACGTTTAAGTATAGTTTATGGTCTTTAAAAATAACAAAAAGTCGGTTAGCATTTTATACACAATATTCAGAGTTGACTCCCATTCTAAAATTGATTTAGAGCTGGTTTTAAATGTTTAAAATTTTGCCTATGTATTTTTTACCCCATTTTATCACATTCTTTTGTCCGACTCAGACTCTGTTCTGAACTAAAACAGAAAAACGCCTTCAGTGATGTAGGAAGTTGCAAAGCAAATTTTTAAAAATTTAAATTCGACTGTAACCTGTTTTCCATGGTGAATCGATCCCTTGAAGCAACTTCATTCACTAGCCATTGTTGTATAAGTTTATGGTATCTTTCCAAAAATTTTGCTTTGGATTCCCCTGGAAATGCACTTTATGAACTTCCGATAATCATGCCAGAATATGTTAATTTTATCTTGCATAATTTTCAGAAATCCTGGCTTATTTTTCAAATCAAATTCGTTTTTTTTTTATTAATTTAGAACAAACAAATTTTACGAGAACTATCGCCTGGAAGGTTGATTTGGAAAATAACTTGTTAAGGGTAATTATTAGGAGTGCTACTTAATGACCTGAGTGGCTGGTTTATAATGCCGTGCAGATTTTATGATACTTTAAAAAAAATTATGTATTAAAACTTTTTGGAATAGTTGGTTAACACAGTTTATAATTTATGGTATTCGATACTTTAATTTTCAAAGTTTTCCTATTTCGAGATTCTGTCATCCAGCACATTTTCATTATATTTTTTTTTTTAAATTAAAACATCAACCCACCTTCAAAAACGGAAATTTTAAAGGATGGGTTTTTATTTAAATATGAAACAAATAGTAAAAACATAAAAAAAAAAGGTTTAAGAGTGCCTTTTCCTCGAAATAAGGACATTTTAGTGTTGTCTCTACAACATGGCAGAAAAATAACTCGATATAAAGTCACTGTCTCATTCGCAACCCTACTTCATGTACTATGAGTCCGAGTAAAAGAATTGATAATTTTGTAAGACTTTTACAATTGAAGGGTTGTAAGTCTAAAGGGTCTAAGTGCCATTTTTATAATTTAGAGATAAACGAGAAAAACATAAGCAAAAGCCCTTTGGCACTTAGGCTATACCACAACTTTATTTGTGTGTGTGTACAGTTTTAAAAGAAATAGGCACTTGAATCCATTTCGATATTATAAGGCTTGGCTCTTAGATTGTATTTTGATAAAAATATTGATTTTTGATTTTTTGGCACTTAGACCCTTTAGACTTACAACCCTTCAATTATTGTTTTCTTGTAAGATTCGCATGAAAAGTGTGAATCATTGTAATGCAATTTGTTAAAGGCGGATAGGAAAATTATTATTCACATTTATAGGTTTTTCTGTTTGGTAGGTTCCTGTTTTTTTTTTTTTTATTGCTTCCGGCAGAAAAAATTAATGGGTGTTGAAATCTGTGAACTTTCAATTTGGCACACTTTAGTAACTATAAGTTATGGTTAAATGGTTTGTTCGGTGCTTCTAATTTATTCAGTTTATGGTTTGTTTAGTTTTATAAATATATATGCTCATCGCTCATCAAAACTGTGAACTTGGACGTTGAAAGAATGGGGTAAGACCTTGTTCGCAGTTTAGACTTGAGAAAGACATGGATGAATAAATCATTCTTGCAATTAACAGGCCTAATAAACCATAAAACTTGCTCTGATTTTGTTTACTTTACTGAATAAATAACAGATTGCTTTAATTCAAAATATAAAAACTGTAAAATTTTGAGCCAATTTGAATAAAAACTTATAGGTAACAAAAGTACCATTTAATTTGTAAAAAAGATAATGTCTATATTATAGTGTATCTATACTCCAGCAGTCTCAATTTAATGGCCTCAGGGTCTCGGGAAAAAAACTTTGAACTTGACATGTAATCTTTCATCACATCAAATTGGTTAATATTGCGTTGAGTGCCGAATTTATTGTCTCTACTAAATGATTGATGTTAAATCAAAAACAAATAATTTGTCTACAAAAACTGTTTGCTTTATAAAACAACCTTGATAAACTAATTTGCCAAAAACAAATATTTACGCAGAGCAGACGACTTGATAATTTCCGCATTAAATTTGAAAAATGTTAACTTTATTGTGCGTGCTATTAAATGCAAATATTTAATTTGAAAGTCAGTTCTAAATTTGGATATTTGGTTTTGTAGGGTAAACTAGTAGGCAGAGGATGTTTTGGCTTGCAAAAATATATGGATCAATTTTTATGATTGGAATTTGTGGGTGGGTTGTATTTGAGTACTCAAACAAAATGGTGTTGTATTTTTAAGAAACAAAGTTAAAAAAAAAAACAAAATGTCATTTAATCGATGAATGGCATTTTGTTTTTTATTAAAAAGAAAAATTTTACATTCCTTGCAAGCATCAAGGTCCAAAATTATGCGACTAGATCTTTAAGGAGATTTCGATAACAAGACAATAATATTTGCATATATGAGCCCTCTTTCAGCCTACAAAATTCTACCTCAAATCACTTCATTCAGGTTTGAAGAAATAATAAAAATAGAAGTGTACTCAGTGCAGAACCCTGTGTTACCCCCATTATTGTTGAAAAATATTTCTTTACTGATATTTCTGTGTTCAAGCACAAGAGCTTAACGATATTAAGTACATATCTTTGTTGACTTTTTCATCATTAGTGAGAATTCGTAAAATAATGACTTTCTATCGATAAAATTAAAAAGTCGCTTGAAATCTACGTACAAGCTTTGCATATAAAACTTTACCAAGAAGACGAACGATTATGGCGACATCTTAAGTACATACATATAGGGACAGTACTTGCTAGATTAGCCACTGCTAAATTTAATAATAAAATATTCTCTTTTTTACTACTTGTTTTGTATCTTATCCTACTCTCCACTCTAAAATTTAGCGCTAATTACAGCGCCACTACCAGGCTAGATTTCGCAATGCAAAATCAAGCTCCATGATAATACTATAGGTTATATATACAAAGATTTAAGGCATATAATTTTCTTTGTTGATCCTGAAACCACTTTAGAATGTTTATTAGAGTGAAAATTTGGCCAATTACTGGATGCATGAATTGGTTTAAATCCTGACTAAAAATCATTCAGCAGCTCCGCAATATTTATCAAAAACAAAAATCTTAAATGAGTTGTTGAGAAAGGAAATACTTCTACAATTCTTGGCTAAATTGTGTTAAGTACCTTTCTTGTCTTGGATCACATTTCAGAAGCCATTTGGAAAATTATTGAAAGTGAATATTTGATTGAACGAATAATTCGACATGATAACTCGTAAAACCTCTCCTTTAGAACTCTGACCGAATTCGAAAAGTATTCTGTTTTTACCATAGACTTCGTTTAACTTTGTTCTTGGAATCGCTTCTTTGCAGATTTCCTTGAATTTCATGTGACAGTCTTAGACAGATATTTATTACAAAATGACTGACATATTGCACTACTGGTCCCTTGTCTACATGATTGGGAAATTTTGAGAAATTCCCTCTAAGAACAACAATTGTGAAAGATCTGCCAGTTACCTTATAGTTTTATACAGGTATTTTACGTTATTGGCATTTAAAACTTCCAGAATAAGCTGCATAAAATAATTTTAGATTCTTATAAACTTTCAGAGGCAATCTTCTCTATCGATTTTCGATTTCATGGTTAAAAAATTTATTTTTGTGTTCGAAATGTTTTCTTTGATAATTCTTCGAAACTTCTATAGCAACAATTTCATCAAGGAAATAATGAAAGGTTCAAGATTAAGATGCTTTTGCGCTAGTTCGAAGGATAAGTCCTGCTGAAAAAAAATTATTTAGAGCTCTCTTAAATTCTAGGTTAAGGATCAAATTTCATCTCAAATTCTAATGGCAAAGAAGAACATTATTCAATTAAAGTACTGTCCCGATTGGCATTTGAATCAACAGATTTTGAGTGTCAACTGTCAAATCTTTTGAAATTATCGAGAGTCCAATAATCATTGGGTGTCAAACCTTATTCAGGAAAAAAAAATTTCTTACGTTCTGGTTCTGCCATTAACAAGTGCAATATCGAACTTTTGTATTAGATTCTGCCCATATCCTTGCAAAACTTTTTCCCTATAGTTTCTTTCGAAGAATAATTTCGATTACCCTTGCTTAGTTAAACATTGGCAAGACACAAATCTCGCATTCAGGTTTTTGTTTGCTATGACAAAATAAAACTAAAATTTATGACTTTTTATATTTTTTTCACGAAAACACGTTAAATCATTGTATGAGAATCCCATTGATACAACTTAAGAGTGCTAACACATTATATTGACCAATTAACATGATGTTTTGAAATTGATTTCAACAAAACAAACAATAAATCACAAGCACCCACTTCTATTAACTTTAATATATACTCGTTCATATATTATTTGAAATATAAAAAAAAAAACAATTTCAAACCTTTACAGTCACGTGGAGTACCAACGAGCTGAATAAATCAATAAAATCCAGCTCACACCAAATTGTCATCATTTCCGATGGCAATGTTAGCCTATAACCACTTCCATAAACGTTTCACCAACTGCTGGATAAAATAGACAACAAAAAAACCAATCTCACATGCAAATCGAGGCTGGGAAAATTAATTGTCCACACTCTTAACATGGCCAACTCGGTATCCATATCTAATCCAACCATCCAGTTGCATAATAATTGATTTGCCAAATTCGGACCACCAGCATTTGATATGGACTAACACGAAATGAGTCGCATTTTATCGTTTCTGCATCAATAACAGAACTCGATATATGAACCAAGGGTCCCAGCACAGGTCAGAACATATACGATTAAGAAAAAGACTCATTTACGATTATTAGCTGATGGTGTCTCCTATTTCGTGTCTATAGCTATTATATCCTGCGAATTATAATAGGACCGTTTTATGCATCAACTATATAAATACTATGGCAGTTTATGGGCCAACAAAGTTTGGCACTTAAAATTTTCTTTATTTGATTGCCTCTTGGGAGTTATTTTGCGGCAATTGTACTCGTATAAGCCTTTGGCATATATGAAATTTATGGATAAGGTCCTAAAGGTAATTCGAGCTTTGATAGGAGGGCTACAAATTTTAATGCCTCTCCAGTTTTAAGCGAACGCGCAATTCAATATTTTGTTTGTTGGCTTGGGTTTCTAAATCCAAGCCCAAAACCAATTAAGTTAAGTATCTATAGCTAATACACTCTACATCACTTGATTGATTGAGGTCCAATTTTTGTACAATGTCGATATGGGAACTTTTAGCAATTAAAATAGTGAAAACTGATGTACATTTGTATAGTATATCACTTCGAGTTTGAAATTCTTCGCAAATTATATGGTTCGGTTCGAGAAAGGCGGGTTTTGCAGAAAATTCAACGATGAATTATACAAGATTTAAGCTGACATCACACTATTCAAGAGAACATGAAGCTATTGACATGCATCGACAATTCTTACTCGAATGTACAACGAAAAACCTCATCTAAAGATACACGCATAAGTGTAAGGGGATTTCAACCAAATCAAAACTTGACCCATTTAGCTACAAATCGAGTCTACTGGGAGTCTTTTTGGTTGAGTTATACCTCGAATTGTGGCGCCACATTGCTAAAAATCAAAGAAATGTGACTTATAGAGAATTCTACGAACTACATTACTTATTTATGCTTTTTATTGTCTGATTAATGAATTGGTTATTAAACCGAAAAAATTCACATACATTGACTTCAATCCTAAAATTCCTAAAATTTAAAATGGCGGTCATTTTTTGCTAAAGTTAAGGCTGCTCATGACATTAAGACGAGGCTCTGTGAGTCGAGTTTTGGCTTCATAAAAATCGAATAATGTCGAATGTAATTTATCTGATGTATGAGCTGCGTTAAACTTTGTCAGGTCAATATATCCGAAAAGAGGAGCTATTTTATTTTTCTTGACCTCTTCTTAGTTTCAGTTAAGATTTTTCAGAAATACTATTCATTAAATATCAGTTCCGTTTTAAAATTTCAAAAAAGATTCCAACGAAAAGAATGACCTTCATCAAGTGATGCAGAGTGTATATTTGTTTATTGGCCCACAATTGTATTTATTAAGCTGTCAACTATAAATTATAATAATTCAACGATTTGCAAGGAAATCAATAGAAATAATCACAGATACATACACACACACGGAGTGTATCTCTCTTATCGAATATGAAGAAAAGGCTATCTAGTCCATTTTTGTATGCTTGTATTTTTTAGTTGGCTCACATGAATTTGGATAATTATAGATAGATTATCGCGAGTTGATTTAGTGTTCGATCGATATGGTGATTATCGTTTATCGCTTTTTGATTGTGATCGACATTACATGCATTGGGTGGATAATGCTTGGCTGGGGAGTTATAAATACAAAAAAAAATGCAAAATTGATTTAATTTCCCCCTGGTATGAAATAAATTACTTTTGAACATGAAAAGGGTGGCGCTTGATTTTGTTTTATCGGTGTGCTGATCTTGCACAAGAAAAAGGAGGTTGAGGATCAATTTCCGCAGTGTGATACTTAGTTGAGCAATCAAATTGAGGTTATTTTTGTTTTATATTATTTTAGTTATATTTATTAAAACAAACATATGAAGGTACATATGTAAGTTTATTAAAGTTTTAAGATTATTTTCTTGTTATAGATAGCCTTTGGACATTAAATGTTTTTACAATTAATTATTTCGGAGAGTAATATATTTTTAGGAGTCCCAAACCACCTGCGAATTTAACAATTATAGCAGCTAAGGCTCTTACTTATATTTCTTTGTATCTTATAAATCTTCGAATTTAAGTTGGTGAACTAAAATATCTGTCGCGCCTGAGCGAAACGTGTTTAGACTAGATGTAGCAAAAAGCTTTGAATTGATCTAAACGTACACTATTTTCTCCCCTACAGAAGCACTGACCCTATACAAACTCGTTTTCTGACCTTGCTCGACAGATTATGAATATTTTTTGTTTATAAATTTTCTCTACGTTTACTATAAATGGAGTCCAATAGTATTTTAAAAAAGAAACACTGGGTAAGGGATGCAGGATTGGTGAATTTTGTATTCCAGACTATTAGAAATAATAAAATTCAAAATCCGATAAGTTTATTGATCAAATAAAGTACTAAATATCCAAACCAAAAAGTTTCTTACAATTCAACTTAAAATTAATAATATTGGCGCAAAGTTTTAAACAGTCTTGTACTAAGGTATAAGTATGATACAACTTAACAATTTGCTAACATTAATTCAACTTGGACAAATATTATTCTCCAAATCAAAATCTATGACACAGTACTTCGACCAATATTTTTAAATATTTTCCAACTGATTTTTAAAAATTTCCTTCGCCAAGAAAACGTAAGATCGTGGCCAGGTGCAACGATGCATGAATGGAAGTCTTACTAAGAGGCACATTTATCAAGTTGATAGTATGGCACAAATCTTTTAACGACATACGCAGTGTCATCAATTCTTAATGAGATTGAATGATCTGCCAACTGGTTCTTCTTCTGCAAATTCACGCTTTGCAATAAGGCACTCATTACAATATTTAATAGAATTACTTCAATCAAAATTTATACACAAAATTTTAATAGTAGTCAAAAAACTTCACAAACAATCTAATCTATCTAATTTTTTGCCAAACGTTACTGGTGTGCCTCAGGGATCCATTCTTGAACCCCTTTTGTTTTCAATTTATGTGAATGAACTTCATTCTTCACTTGCAAATTGTTTCTCTCACATGTACGCTGGTGACATTTAGGTATATTTTAGCTGCCCATTGGGACTTATTGAGCATGGGGCATTTTGTGTCAATGAGGACTTGGAGAAACTGGCGAATTGGTCGGAATTGAATGGTCTTGTTTTAAACCCTAAAAAATTCAAGTGCTTTGTAATTTCTAGAATATCTATTGATCTCACGTATTTCCCACCGATTGTCTAGAACAATGCTATAATCGAATACGTTTTAACAGCAAAAAATTAATCTCGAAGTGACCTTCAACCGCTTTCTGACCTGGGATAACCACATTAATGGACTTGTTGGCAAGGTATATGGCGCACTCTGGGTAACCCAGGCTTTTACTCCAGTAAAAACGCGTTTTCTCCTCGCTAAGACTGAGTATTCCTATCCTGATATATGGTTGTGAAATTTATTGTATTTATAATTATATAAGCAGGCGTAAACTCAATGTCGCATTGAATTATATCGCACGTTATGTATACGGGCTACGTAGATATGACAGGATTTCTGGTTTTGCTTCGCGTCTACTGAATATGCCATTTGAAAACTATCTCATTTATCGAAGTTTAATTTTGTTCTCTGATATATGTACTTCTTACACTTTTTATTTTTAAATGCTTTCAATTTTATTAATTAAAGTAACCTTTTTGGCTCATTTTTTATAAAATTAGCCTACTACTATTTTATAAGATTTTATATCTCACAGTTTGTTAAGCTATCACGAAAAATAAAATAAAAATATAATAAAAAATAAACAAAATAGATTTGTATTTACCAACTAAGAAGTGACAGATGACAGCTGTTTTCAATGTCACTTAAAGTGATTTCGAAATTAGGAAGACAGTGAAATGTATAACACTGAAAACAAATTCCCTCGATTTGGAAATTCATTTTCACACAATTTTTTGAACCTGGTGGTAAATTCTCTATCTGTGAAACTTTGAACTGAAAAGTTTTTTCACACAATGTGCGATTCGCAATTTATTAAAATGTCAATATTTTTTTCAAATATCAAATTTGTTTGTTTTCACACTCAAACGATTTTGTGAACAACCCTGATAAAATATTGAAGTTACAAACAAAATTAAGCTGAAAAATTACATCAAAATGAAAGCATTTATCATTTAATACTATTTAGTACATGTTTTGACAAACATTTATTAGAATGAGTTCAAGAATCGCATATGGTGAGTTCATGAAATGGAAAATGGCTGTGAAAACTGAAATGATAACTTTTTTATCACTTCATAGTTTCACAGATAGAAAATTGAACCCCTGGCTGTAAAACATTTTTTTGTCATACAAAATTGTTTGAAATTTTTTTTCCAGGTTGTGTTAAAATTTTCAGTCAATTTTTTAGAAAATTGCCCTTCCTCCCTTAACGGGCGAAAATAGTCACTTATCAATACGATCGATTTGTTTTTATTTCATCCAAAAGTATACATTGTCATAACAAGTTTTAATGATCAAAAAACTTGCAAATTGTCGCCAAAAAATTGATCCTAATGTTTTCTTTATAATCTAGAAACCGATAACAGTGTGGCATACTCTCTTATACTGTATAATACTACTTCTAACATTTCACGACATTTGAACTTCTCTAACTGACATGTTAAGATCTAAATTTATTGGACTGATATCTCTTCTATCAGTGTATGCGTTCGCTGTCTTGAAAAGGTGGTGTATGATTTAAAAACATACTTTCGAATGGAGTGGCGCATCCTCGACGTCAAAGAGTCAATAGTCAATATCCAAACAAAATATACCTACACGAAACCCAAGCACACAACATTTTATAAGGAAGGGGCTGATTTTTAATCCCAATGACTAAACTATTCTAGATATGGCTATATGTATAGTTTTTTTTTTAATTCTTTTCTTTATTAAGAATTTATTCTATTAAGAGAATTAATATTCTTCAGTTCAATCTGATCCACACAACAGGCCTATTCCAGACATTTATTTGAATGGAGTAGTGCTTCCCAAGTGTGAAAAGTTTAAATATCTGGGGTCTATGATAAATAACGAAGCTACTTGTGATGACGATATCAATCATCGCGTAAGCGTAGGGTGGATGAAGTGGCGGGAAAATTCTGCTATCTTCTGTGACCGAAAAATGCCCCCTAAGCTGAAAGGAAAGCTCTACACTTCAGTTGTGCATCCAGCACTCACATACGGTTCACAATGTTGGACAATGTACAAAAAGTATGAGAGTAAGCTAACGGCAGCTGAGATGAAGATGCTTCGTATGACAGCAGGAGTTACAAAGCTTGATCGAATTAGAAGTACGAAGATCCGAGGAAGCCTTCATGTTAAGAATACCATTTCCCAAAAAATTGAACACGACCGACTCAGTTGGTATTGCCTTGCTCAAAGGAGAGATCCTGAGAACCCCGTCAAAAAGGCAATATCATACAACGTTCCAATTCGGAATAAAAAGAAAGGTAGGCCTAAACACTCCTGGTACAAAAAAATGCAAAAACACCAGCATTCAGTTGGCCTCAGAAATGGAACAATACAAAACCGGGAGGCTTGCCGCCGATTTCTGAGGTCAACCCGGCGAACCCCACAGGCGGATCACTAGTGTGAAGCAGATACGTGGGAGAGTTATGATCCCCTCGAAATCGAGATCATAACAGCGCCGAAACAAAGGAAGAAGAAGAAGAAGAATCTTGAGCCCAACTTCGCACGCACTTTCAAGTGCAGAGATTCTTTTTTCAGCCGAACTTCACGAATGTGGAATGTTCTTTATTATTCTTTCCCATTGTAATATTCAGAAATTTCATTTCGTTGTAAGTAAACTTAAATTTGACATTTCTATATATGGAGTACGATCTAATGGGTCAAAACTTATTTCATACTATTATTGTAATTTGATTTATCAGATGCATTTGTAAGAATAAAGTTTAAACGCAAGATGAGATATGATATTTTCTTCTTTTCAATGAAACCTCTTCTACATACATAATATATGTGTACCTTATATGCACTCAAACAAATGAAATAACTAAAAATAACTTACTACCTATAAATCCAAAAAAAAAAAAGAAACCTGAATTTCCATGCGTGGGCTGTGTGCATATTCTATGCAATGCATGCGTGCATCTTACTTAATACATAGAAGGCTTATTGCACTTTTTACACTGAAAGACAGGTTAGATATAGTCAAGAGGCACTTGTACCTTCTAGACTACAACCCCATTCAGCCACTACTTTGTGGTCGGGTCGGTGCCATTGTGAAAACTGAAATAACACTATAAAGTATCTTTTTGCATTGTGTATCTTTTGGATCAAGTATAAAATTCAGCAAGTGTACAAATAAGAAGCGAGGCACACACAAGAAGGTGCTCTTCAAAAGCCAAGAAGCTGAGAAGACTCTCTAAGGTGCATTTATAACACGTAAATTGTATCTGTTTACCATCATCATAGAGTCGGAGGTTGGTTTTCTTTTTTATTTTGTGGTATGTTCCACATGCACGGAATGTGTCGAAAAAGTCAGTGGATTTTTAGCATGAGGCAAGCCAAGAGCGATACTGTGTTAGGGGAGGCGCGCAGTAGCGACCGATGAACGTCGACGCGAAGCTTAATGTGGTAGTGGTAGAGTGCACTATCATACATTGCATGCAACGAAATTTGCGCAACTATAGCTTACTCCCCCTATACACCATAAAATATACTCGTATCCACTTCACATGAAAGATACAAGATACATACATGATGATGTGGTGTAGTTTCAGGTGAATTATTTTATCTGTTTCCAGGGAAACCCAAGTTTGGTTTAACTTTTTTTTTCTTTTTGGTTTTCCTCTAATGCGACTTGAGATGAAAAGTAGAAACAATTGATTGCCATAATCTTGATGTTGGCGGTAAAAATCTTCGAAGACGAAATTTTATTTGGAAATGTTTCGCGTCGGTAAGCAAAGTGTTTTTGATACTGACATTTTTTGGTGTTATGAGCTCCACATTAGCATTTAAGTTTCCAAAGGTTGGTGTTGCAGTTCAATTAAGAAAATTGATAATTTGTGTGATGAGGTTTCAAATCTATGTAATAGCTAGTGATATAAACATTGTTGAACGATGAGACTTGGAAGTTTACAGATAATGGGTGTAACCAACAATTAGTAACATTATGCAATCGAAAACTTCAGCTGGCTCTATCTGATAAAATAGAAGTTTTTATTTATTTAAACTATTATTATTATTTTAAATAAATAAAAATAAAAAAAAGATAGTCCCAAAAATCACTAACTTAATTTTAAACAAACCAATTTATAAATATTTTCATTGCGATATTGAAATTCGTCTGCACTGCACCGTAGTAAATGCTACCCGGTAAAAGAATAGAAGTTTCAGATCTTTTGCAGGGTAAAGCGTTCTACATTACCGTAGTTCGGCTATAGAAAGAATTTCCGTACTTGAAAAATCGTCCGAAGTTGGGTTCAAGTTTAAACTGAAGGACATTCCTTGAAGCGCGAGTATTATAGTTAAATTGTTTTAGTGGGGAAATGCAACTATTTATTTCACTAGAAAATTGTTTTTAAAATTAACGATACAATAATAGAAGTCGTAAAATATTGCCTTTGCATATAAAACTTATAGTACTATCAAAAAGACGAAAGATTGTAGCGACATCTTAAGTCAGTACTTGTTAGATTAGTCTAGATTTAATCATTAAATATTCCCTTTTTTACTACTTGTTTTGTATCGTATTCTACTCTCGACTGTAAAATCTAGCGCTAATTTCAGCGCTACCACCAGGCTAGAGTTCGGATGAGGTCTTAAATCTAGAAAAGAAAATGAAATGCTAAGGGTATTGTCGTCAGCGAAAAAATTTAATATATTAGAAGTTTCAGACGGATGAATATGAGAAATCAAGTCGGAGGCAAAACGGAGCCCTGAGGCATACCAGCATTTGTTTTTATTATTAAAAGATATAAAATCAACCAGTACGACACATATTGAGCGGTGTGAAAGGTAATTTGTATTCCACAGAAGAATCGAATTTTGAACGCCAAATGCACATTTTTTAGTGAAAAGCCAAAATCTCAGTCATATTACTCGTATGATTATCAAACATCAAAATTTGGTAAACTGTGAATTCTTTAAGATTTCAGAAATATTGGCGCAAAATTTTAAACAGCTTAGTAATAACGTATTAGTATGATACTACTTAACAATTTGCTAACTTTTAAGTAGATTACTAACTCTTTCTTAATTTTAAATATTTTATAAATATTTACTACTTTTATTTAAATATTATCGTCCTTAGGCTATTTTTTTAATAAATTGCTTCTGAACACACCTAAAGTAATGACAGTTCATGAAAAAAAAAATTAAGTAAACGTTTTAACGTTTGTAAATTTCGAAGGGTCATAGAAGTTAGCACGATACTAAAAAAGGGTCAAATTAAATTTTGCGCCATTGTGTATACTTTTATTCATAGATTTGGAATAATGGTTGATAAAAAATATTAAAACCATCACATTTTCTATCCACCACAAATTTTGATTTGTATAATATATTCCGGCTCCAAAAAATGTTTATTCAAATATACATAATTTATAAAAGTTATTTACTGGTTTAAATTGAACAAGAAGACTTTTGAAATTAAATATTTTGGTGGAATTGTTTTTGAAAGGAATAACTCGTATGATGTGGAAAAGAGCCAAAACTTGCAGGGAGTTACAATATGCTTCAACACAATTTATTTGGGTAACAATAAGTGGACAGCTGATAAGTTCCACAGAAATATCGTTTAATATAGGTATTGCACTGATTGTCTTTGCCAATTCTGGATTTTCTTTCAATAACTCCAACAAAACAAAATATTGTTAAAAAGATTGAATTTCGTTTAATAAAAACACTTGCATTATTCAACCTAAATAAGATTCGTTAACTACAAAACAAATCAGTTGGATCACATTGTGATCGGTATTCACAATTTGGCCTTAAACAAATTACCAATGAATTGATAGAAGTTAGAATAATTAAATGATAGACCATGACACATACAGAGCTAGAACCTAGTGACTTACAACTCTCAACCATTTCTGTTTGCACCTACAATTTTTAGCCAGTGACGAACGGCTAATGAGCAGCACTTTTCATGACAAGAAAAACTCTTGCAGGATTTGTCAATTCCTCGCAAGAGGTAGTACACTTTTTTCTTGCAGCAGCTGAGGATCGAACACAAGACCCTCTGCTATCAAATAATTGTTTATTTATTATAAACTTAATACAAACAATCAACATACTAAAACTAGAATAACAATAAAAATCTTAAGACTAAATTAAAACTAGGAGCCAGGAAACAGGAACAAAAGAAAGATAGAAAGATAAAAGAAACTAAGGTTTATCATCTTTCTATTAAACGGGTTTGAAATATCAAGCGCACTAATCTTACTTTCTTCAAAACGATTTAAAGATCAGTTCCACTGTTCGATGAGATAAACCATCAGATCATCAGTGGACCTATTGCTATGAAAGCCATATGGTCTGCCGGTCATTAAGAAGCTTTCGTTTTTTAAGATATTGATTAGGTTGATAGATAATTAATCAACATATCCATGACCTTGGAAAGAAGGAAAGTAAGTGCAATTGGATGATAGTTAAGCCGGGAAAAAGATTCACCATTTTTATAGACAAGCTTTATAAATATTGTTTCCATATCCAGTCAGAAAGAGAATAATAGAGTAGGACAATTGGAAAAGGTCTGGTGGTGTTATTTCCAGCGTTGAAAAATACCTCTTCAGAACAAAAACAGGCCGACGGATTTATGTTCATCGAAATCTTTTAGTATTCTTGGAACTGTTCGAGTACGAAAGAAAATTCTCTATCTCAAAAAAAGAAGGAGTCACGACACTTTCTTGCAGCGTGTCGACTAAACAGAAAAGAGTGTTGCAAGCAAATTGGCAAGCAAGATGAGCCATCAAAGACGAAATACCTACGTTTTTTTTAAGTTGATTGTCTATTTTTTTTTTAAATGAATTTTGTCGTTACTTATAAAGTCAAAATTACCTGCGATCCTTTGGCCTGCGATTATTAGAAAATAAAAGGCACAGCTGGATCGTATGTATTTTCTCTTGAGTTCAAGTAATTTGAAATTAAGCAATTTTATATAGAAAATTTTGAATGTAATTAGAGCAAAATGCCAAAAATGTATTACTTGAATTGCAGCTTGATTTCTAGACAAAATCTGAGTTTATGCTAATAAAATTTTAAAAATCGTTTTCGAAATTAAAAAAAAATTCAATTGACCTCAAGTGACCTCAACTTCAAGGCGCGTTTCGACCAGGTACGACAGTGGGCTCATCAGTTAGATGCAGTCGTACCCTTCTAAGACGCAAATATTGGTCGATGTTTACCGACTCTTACAAAATTTACAGCATTAATAGACTGTGAATGTTATTGTCCAAGGGCGAAACGCACCTTGAAGTTGAGGTCACTTGAGCTTTCATTGAATTAAATTAAATCACTCCACTTAAACTGAAATATTTTTCGTATTTCATATATCTTCATTGATTAAGAATTGGTCTTTAAAAAAAATTGGGTATGCCAAGTTTAAGTATTTCAGTGACGCTGTTCCGAACAGTTTGGAATAGTTTGGACAGAAAAGTACACCTTTTTCCTGTTCAATGAGAAATTTTCGGTTCTAAACTGTCCTGATTTGCTGTTCAATGATTCTGTCTGGAATAGTTTAGAACAAGATTTCTTGCCCTCGCTTTTTAGTTAGAGAAAGATAGAACAGGTTCGTGAAAACTTTCAAAATCAGTTAGCGGCAATATTTTGTTTACAGTTTTGGTCTTTGGTGGTTGCAGATTGAAAACCAAAAACAAACGAAATAAAGAAAAATGCAAGCAGTAACATTAACTTCAAATCTAAAAATTTATATTTAAAAAAATCGAAAAACTGAATTTACGAGAATTTAAGAAAATTAAACAAACGAAATATTCATAGTTGTATTCATGGTCTTTTCAAAGCTTTCACCTCATAATTTGTTTTTTTGATTAAATTATTTTACTTCATTTTTACTTGCGCCTTATAGGTACTATAAGGCAAGTTATGCATTCGAAAAAAAAACGAACTCGAGATTTTGATCAAAGTTGACATTAGGATGATAGCGGAGATCAAAAAAGTGGGTCTCTCAATTCTTTCTGTCTATCTGTCTGTTCGACTACAGCTAAACGGCTCGACGGATTTTCTTAAAACTTGGTAGATATGGGTTTTAATTTTTCCCCCCTGCATGTTTTTTTTAAGACTAAAAATAACGGTACCCGCCATACGAATTTTTTTGTCCCACAGATTTAAAAAAAAACTCAACAAATTTCATTTAGTTAAAGCTAGGTAATGATTGAAAAAAAATTCCAAAAATTTATTATTTTTGGTACCCCCCTTGGAACCACATTTTTTGTTTTGGATTTTCTCAAAAACGGTACGACCGATTTTGATCATTTTTTTTATGTTAAGGCTTTTAACATAAAAACTCAATATTTCGAAAACCTCATGCTCGATTTTTTAACACTTAATAAATAAAAGTTTTTTAATACAATCTACAAGATATGGGAAAAAGGAATTATTTTACCTAAAAATAACGGTACCCTCCATACAAATGTTAAAAAATGGTTTACGAAAATCGTATTTTTCTCGAAAACGGTTCCGAGAATTTTGCTAAAATTTTTTTTTGATTAATTCTTACGATCTATAATTTATTAAAAAAAAATTTGAAAACAAGATATTACTGACTGTACCTATCATAGAACGATTTTTTCGAATTTTGAATTTCTCATTATCGGCCTAACGGATTTTAATGAAATTTTTTATAAAGAAGCTCCTAAAAATTTAAAAAAACATTGTATTTCAAAACTTGAAGAAAAATATTTTTTTTTCAATTTTTGTAAAAAAAAAAAAAGTAATTTTTTTTTGGAAAATTCGATACCTCAAAAATGGCTTAGTATTTTTCTTGGAAATTTAATTCTCATTTGTTCAGTAATAAAAACTTAAAGTTGGCGTATTGAAATTTTTTCTTAAAAATGTTTTAAAAATTTTATACATAAAAGCTTTTTTTTAAGGAACCACTACAACGACTTATAATTTTTGTTATTGCATAAATTCATATTTGCATAAGAATTTAAAAATTTAATTTTATCCTTATGAACAGTTTTCTCTAATAACGTTCGTTTTTAAAATTCCTAATCTAATACATAGGAGCAAGTTCATGCGACCCAGTCATGCATTTTATTTTATTGCGCTAGCATTGTGAAGATTTTAAAAATCAGATCCTTAATTTATTTGTAAGCTAAAACGGAATTAATAGTTCTAGAATAAACTAAATCAAAATTAAAGAAATAATAATTGCCGAATAGAGTTGTCCAGTCACTTTATTGAAAATATCAACGTAGTGATCGGAACTTTATCTCGAATATTTTAAAATTAAAAATATGCTGATTGCAAATTTAATAACGGAAAGAAGTTTAATAAACCCTAAATACTACAATTCTACAAATATGAGACACATGATATCGACTTTTATTCTTATTATTTTCATTAGAATTCTAGTTCTAAATTTCTTTATGCAGTTATATCAAACAAACAAATAAATTTTATTTTATTAAGGAAAAAAATAATAAACTTCACTATAGTATCATGAAACCACAAACAAAGCAAACTAGTTTCCGCTAAGGTCTAAAAATAGCACCAAAATAACAAATTAAAACAATCACGAAATGAATAAACTATTAGTTTTATTTTGTTTAAACATTGTGGAAGTTTATTTTCGAGTCTCAAACAGCACAAAAGATATTCTATAGAAAAAAAATTACTCAATCAAAATGATGATTTGTATAGAAGAATAGTTATCCAATCCCGCCTATCAAATAAAAGGATTGTTAATTTAAGAAACGGAACATCAAATTATAAACAAAATATTAATAATTAATTATAATTGGCAACATGCAATTTAGACATTAAATTTTCAAAAAAAGTTTGAGCCAATATAACAAAAGCAAAAATTATAGAAAATGTACTGTTGTTTGTATAGAGTATATTTGATTGAGTGCAATTAAGTATTTTTTTTTTTTTCTGTTCATAAAATTAGACAGTGATGGGGGCTCTTTAAGAGCCAAAACTTCAGGTAAATTGTTTGTTTAAAAAAAAATTTACAAACGCAAAACACAAAGCAAATATTAAAATTATGCTGCTGCGAGCGTTTTGAAAAATAAAGAGCTCTTCAAGCTGTCATTTGTTTTTATGAACATCAACTTAAAATCGTGAGACGATGACGTAGTGCTAACTTGATGCCACGGAACAGTGTAGTCATGATGCTATGGGCTGGGAGAGCCCATTTGACTATGGTTGCCACTCGGTCCTTCGTTAATTTTGCATACAAAAATGGAAGTTCTAAGTCGTTCGTCACAAACTGCTTGAATGAATTTTTATTGAGATGAAGTATTATAAATGAAACAATAAAGTAAAAAAGCTCTACCAGAATTGCAGTTATCTTGAAAAAAGTGCATCGTTTTGTTTGTTTGATAAAGAAAAGAAACGCATAAAACCTGAGCCTAAAATTGGACTGATTAATCTCTACTACACTCTAACCTAGAACAAAGCTGAACAGAAACCTATGTCCAACATATTGTACTGGGGAATGAAAAGTCCCACATCCTCTCACCCATACACCAAGGGGTATTGTTATTAGTTTTACGAAAAATTTAAAATGAAAAATTTAATTTGAAAAATTCTATTCAAATATTTACATTTTCTTCATATTTAAGGACTTCCTGCGAATAAGACTTTTAAAGCGTTTTTTTTTTTTTTTGAGCTAATATCAAAAAATTCGCTTTGTTTTAATTTTCCGACAAACTGAAAATTATCATAAAAAAGGCAACATCGAAGATCCAGCCAACTATAGAGGAATCTCGTTTTTGAATGCTTCTTGTAAATTTTTTACAGCGATTCTTTTAAAGGGGCTGAACACGTGGATAGACTCGAATAATCTATTATGTGAGTCTCAAGCTGGTTACTCGACCATAGATCATATATTTGTTTTAAGGAGCATTGCTGAGTTATTTTTGGAAAAAAAAAATAAAAAAATTATACACTTTTTTGTGGATCTAAAAGCTGCATTTGACTCAGTTGACCGAAACCCATTGAGGTGCAAGTTGTTTGGATCCGGAATGTCGTTCAAGTTTGGACGAGTTGAATTTGTACGCAGACACGAAAGCATCAGCGGTCTGTAATGGAAAGCAGGTTTCGGAGTGGTTACAGACACAGTCGGGAGTAAGACAGGGTTGTGCACTCAATCCTAGCTTGTTCGCACTACTTATAAATGATATCACTGAAGCATTGCCAGGAGGTGTTAGCTATGCTGAAGAGGTCATTAAAGTCTGACTCTTTGCAGTCGATATTGTCTTGCTTGCAAACTCACAGTAATCGCTACAGCTTATGATAAATCGACTCTTGGAATACTGCAGACGATGGAGCTTGGTAGTGAACGTGAACAAGTCGAAAGTGATGGTTTTCAAAAAAAATAGACGAAGGTTTAGCTCAAGCGAACAATGGTACTTCAACAATGAAAACAAAGAAAGAGTGAAAGAGTACAAATACTTAGGAGTATATTTTACCCAAAACTTCAATATGGAAAAACATCTCAATGAAAAACTTCTTAAGGCTAAAACCGCTATTAACGTGGCTTGGAAAGAATGCTTCAACAACAAAAACATCGCGCATAGCAGTAAATTTGAAGTTTTCGAAGCAGTGTCAATCCTTTTTTACGCAGCCCAAGGGTGGGGAGCTAAGAAATTTGAGACTGTCGATAAAACTTCTGAGATTTTATTTGAAACGTGTACATTTCGCCTTCCTACAAGCACCCCGAATGCTAGAAACAGGCTTATCCCCGCTCTTCATAAAAACGTTGAAACTGCAAGTAGACTTCATCTTGAAAGTACTAAGTATGCCCAGCAATCGCTTACCAAATAAGGCAGCTTTACAAGCTATACATAGCAAAACAGGATGGGTTAAAGACTAGATTGAGCTAGCAGAAATAACAGGTGTTGCATTAAATTTCAGTGAGCAGAGTAGATGGAAATCATCACTGAACCAGTTAATTATGCGTTTGGATGAACATTTTAAGGAGGTGTACACAGAACAGGCATCCAGCTCACTTGATCGTATGATCTATAGCAGGCTGAATTATAATCGCGAAGATCTCCCAATACTCTGTAATATTTGTAACATGGCTGAACGAGAGAATGTTTTAGATTTCGTCGGAAGTTGTCCAGTTTTGAGAGAACCTCTTTAACATGAATTTAGTTTTTTGAATTAAGCCTTGGAAATGGCGAAATGGTATTTGCGATAAAAGATAACTTTGTAAGCTTGCAGCTTCTTTTAAGCTTCCACTATGACATAAACAATTATTGATTTTAGGTAACTGATTAAACAAGTTTACCATGTCTCATCTAGCAAATGGCTTATTGTAATTATTTAATGGCGATTTTATGAAGACACCATGTACGAGTATCTTAAGTTTACTTTTTTTTTAAAGGAAACTCTTCTGAAGCAATATTGTTTATTGGACATCGAGCTGTTTTATTAAAATTTATATTTCGGTATTAATGCTGTACAACTGACTTAAAAAGATTAAAAAAAAATATTGTTGCAAACAATAAGAAAACCTACATATCTTTCAAACAAACTTTTCTTCTATTTGTCTTCTGATTAAAAAAGACTAGGAAATGGACATTTTATTTCTTATCGGTATTTTAAGGACATTGAATTAATTAAGGATATATTTTCAAAGCATTAGAGCTGAAAACTGAAAATGTTTATTCGGAGTTATATTTTTTTTTAATATGCGTATAAAATTGTGTAACATGGTAAAAATCCACCAAGTTGGCAACCGTGCGTTGGTCGATTTTTTTTCATTTGAAAAAGAGTAGAGGGCTTGTTAAGAGATGTCTATGAGTGATATAATTTGCCAAATGAGGTTTATGGTCGATATCATGAGTTTTTTTTTACCTTAAGCTAACCAGCTGTTATAGTGACGTTCGCTAAAGTCAAACATGTTTGTATATTTTTCGGATTTTTATTTGTTTCAGTTTTTATGATGGGAGTGAATATGCTAATATAAACTAATGTTGACGTTTTTGTTTTAAAATCGCTTGAGTTAAGCGTTTTTAATTAGTTCAAATCACATGATCAAAGTCTTGATCACATGAAGAAAAAAAAGACAAAAGCTTGATTCACGAATCACCGTTATAAATCACAGTTGTTTATTTTTTTTTTACTTCCAGCTTTTTTGGGTAATTTAGGCCATGATGCTATTTTTAAATTAAATAACAATTTATTTGATTAAGATTTTTAAATTGTATAGAGCATATTTTTAAAATGTAACATCTACTGTAACATCTAATTTTTGATGGTTTCTCACTAAAGGGAAAATCTAGTTAAAGGATCGAAAAATCAAAAAGGGATAAAGGCTCCAATTGAATAAACTTAATCAGTATTTTACTGCATAGACTCTGGTGGCCTTGGTTCGGTTTTGAAATTTTAACAAAACGTTTCAATGCCAATAAATATAATGAATTGGAAAATATTCTAATATAATTCAGAAGAAAAGCAGCATGGAAAACAAACGATTGCATTGTACTAATTGTAATCTATTGAGGATGATTCAAATCGTTTTTTACGATTTCTATGTCGTTTTTCAAATAAATTTGATTTTCCTGAAATTAACTCTGGAAAAAAGAAAACTTACGTAAATAGTATGTACACAAAATCTTCTGTTAAATTCAGTGGAATTAAATGTCATAGAAATATAAATTAAAAGATTTGGACAAAACCAATAGTCCAATACATGCAATCAATTCGAAATGTTTCGAGTAAAATGTAATCCCTCTGTCGGCTTAAGTTGCGGACTTTTTTAAAGGAGTGTAGTCTGGTTTGTAGTGATACAATGTTTGCAAGTTTCTAAGGAAACTCACGGTAGAAGTAAAATTACGTCTTACATTTCACTAATGAGCTTAACCGATGCCTTTGCCTGTTAAACTAGACAACGAACCCGTATGTTTGTACTCGTATGTTCGTATGTATACACCGTTAAATTTAAGTCAACGTTTTTCATAACAGCGATTGAAATGAATTGGCAATCAAGTCAAGATCGACCGCCACAGAGCCCCCCAAATCATCAAAAATGGATTAAACTTTTTCCCTGTCCAATTCCACAACTTTGTATTCAATTTTATTTGTGAAATTCAATACGATCCACATACACAGCATATACAAGACGCGAAATGCCTAGGCGGATGGTGCAACAGAAAAATTTCACTTTTTTCTGATACACTTTTTCCTTGCCGGGGCATGTTTCTCCTGTTTTCGCATAAAATATGTATACCTACTCGTAATATCTGTTACTAGGTTTTTATGTAACGAGAAGAAGGAAACCATATGATGGTACATGACCTCTTTTTTATTATGGAAGCAGATACGCACCGAGATGACGACGACGCGACGCACGACTCGCCGAGTTATAAAAAGGTAAGGTAGGAAGTACGAAAACTGTGTTATAATGTTGCATCAGTATCAAAGAGAGATGCAAATTTATGATGCTTTCGATTCGGACAATGTACGAAAACAACTAAACCCACACACGATTCATTGCATAGTTATGAAAGAGCTTATGTTGCGGACATTTTTGATCTAGGGCATCATTTATGTTTTAAGCCAATGCCAATGATTTATCACTTTGAGCAGAATACACATACAGAAATCAAAGTGTAGTTTGATCTCGTTTGATCACATTCACTGGTAAGTTTCAGTGATGTCTAGGTTGACATTTGTAGACTATAATCATGTCGATTACAGAATTCGCAGAATTTTTCAAAACTGGAGTGTTCCATATTAAATATGACGGAGCACCATTTCCTATTTCTAAGAACTGAATTAATATGGTTATTCCCTTGCGATGGAAATATGAACAATTTTCAATTTTAGCCAACCATCTTCCGCAAGGACTGTGAAAAACTAGTTTTAACACTATGAAAATTTAATCGTTATTTTAAAGTCTTCTATGAAAAAAATATGTACATATTTTCAACGAAAATAATAATTTATAAATCGAAATTGAAATTAAAAAATATGCTTCTGGCAGCCAAAGAACTGGCGGTCAAAATAGATATGAATTAAGTGTAGAAGAACTTTAACATTTATAAAGGAGATACAGAAACATATAAGGAGTCCTTCTATCTTTGAACCCCTATTCAATGCATCTAAAATGCTTACACTTTCGAACATCGTGAACTGCTTTTTTCTGAATCTGAATTTCTTCCAATTTAATGGTGTTATATTATTTTCACAGAAAAGTTTCCCACGTGCGTTAGCTAACTATACTCTCAGCTGTTGTAAGTTGACCCCAAGTTTGTTCGAAGAATCATGATCAGCGACGAGGCCTATTTCTAGAAGAATTGGATCGTTAACAAGCAAAATTGTCGAATTTTGGACAGTTAAAATATACACGAGATCCCCCGAACTGCAATGCTTCCAATGAAAGTCTCTCTTTGTTGCGGATTTTAGGCTGGCGGCACCTTCGGTCGCTACGTTTACGTTTGCCAGACCATCTCCGTCAATGTCGAGTGCTTACGGTCGATGATAAGCAATTTATTTTGGCCCGAATTGGATTATATCGACACCGATGACATGTAGATTCAACAAGCCGGTGCTACGTGCCACACAACCCGTGCCAAAATGTACATTTTGCAGAAGCAATTTTTGAACATGGTAATCTCACACGGAGTCGATATGAATTAGCCACCGAGATCATGCGATTTGACTTCGTTTGACCTTTTGTTATGGAGTTTCATTAAGTCACAGGTCTATGACAATAAACCATGAGCCACTACTTCCTTTAAAGCCACCATAATCAAAGCCATGGGTCAAATTCAGCTCGATTATGTTATGCGCCAGTATTATGGAAAATTGGGTTTTTTGGATACGCGCCACCCTGGCAGTTTAGGTGTGTGCCTTAATTACCGCTGAAATGCGCCATTTTGATATACGATCAAACGAGTGATCCTGTGGATGGAATTGACATGGGAAATTGTGCGCACTCATGGAGTCGTCCAAATTGGATTGAGTAAAAAAAATATGTAGTAGGTTTTGATGTTTCTTATTTTTGTATTTTGACATATGTTTGATTTTGAAAAATCATAAGGAATCGGATAATACACTCAAGCGGACCATTACACGAATCGTTACATCTACGCTATAACTCTTCTAGGCAGCTTATTTTACTAGTGCTGAAGAAGCAAGTAGTCCCATTGAGTAATCATCCGTCCGGTTGATACCATAAACCACCATCAAAGCCCTGAATTTACTAGCTCTTTGTATAAGGAATCAAACATGGTGCATAGGGCAGAAGTAACCCCAGTTCGTCCGAAAGGTATTTCGCCACGTTGAGAAAATAGATCAAGTCGGAGTACTTAATGTTTCATATTATTTTATAAGTTGCTTTCTATTTATTTTGTCTTAACTGTATTAGAAAAACTACAACGTTGATTCGCAGTAAGAAAGGCACCTTGGAGTTAAGATATTTTTAAAAAAGAATCGTTTACGATTTGATGAAACAGTGAGTACTCCGAAAGAAGTACATATAATAAAACTGCAGTAAGACATCGAAATAAAAAAAATTGTAAAATTTGGGTGCCTCCGAAATGCCCCTATCAAGAATTGATATTCCACCCGAATAAATATGAACGTTGGTTAAATAAAATGAACTCAAATTCATAGAAGTTTCTAGTTTCCCATTACAGAAATAGAGCAATTAAATTTTTTTCTTTAAATTTAGAAATATTTTCATGAGCCTTAAATTTATAGTTTCCAATAAATTTACCTGGAGAATGATGTAAAAATATTTAATGTCAAAAACCATTGTGATTGTCTTCTTACCTGTAATTGAAAAAGAAAAAAAAATATTAAAATATTGCAACAAGTTTTTTTTATATTCGATAGATCAATATACAAATAATTTAAAAATGCATTGAAAAGAAAAATTAAACCTGTTTCGCTATAAAGCTAAAAATATATAAAAAAAAATGTGACAACGTCAAGGCCGTCTCTATCGTCAATCTTGAATTACACAATATCTCGTAACTTAATCAGTGGTTAGTTTTAATATTTCTTAGCTCGCCTCTCCTATTCTTCAATCGTCGCCGCGCCGCCACGCTCGATGTCATGTATGTAATTTAATTATGCATCGGCAATACAACAATTGAAGACAAATAATGCCCATTAAAATCCATACAGAATATCCAATTAAAGTCTATATGTATGTGGTGGAATATTATATTAGGAATCTTTGAGTGAGCGGACATTTAAATACTAAGAAATACTAATTTGTCTGATTTTGGTGCAATATGGTATAATATAAACTTTTTGTAAAATTGTAACAAAATTGGTTGAGTCATCAACGAGATAACCGGGAATAACTCATTCAAACTAAAGGGAGTTAAAAAAAAATTATTTCCGTTATGCGATTTTTCGACATAAGCCCGAAATTTAGATTTCTTTCAATGTCATTCGTTTTTATTAGAGTTATGAAATCTTTTTAAAATCCTTGGAGCTGTTGACGAGAAAAGTTGAAAAAGCAAAATCTTTGCAAGGCAACTAAACTTTCTAAATGAGCTTAAAAAAACTCAAATTCTCCTCTAGGGAATCACCGATGACCTTTAAGTACTAAGATTGTGGAAAATCGCGGTTAACCTTATGTTCATAGATACGTCAAATTTCGGGTTTGAACCGAAAGCTATTGAAAGCTTTATCGTCTATAGAAATTTTGCGCAGCATTTAAGTCAATAATTTAAAAACGAATCTTCATTTACAACACTTTGTAGGTCAAAAACCAGAAGCAGATTTATCTTCATCGCTCATATCGCACTTTGTGTCCAATGAACGCTTGGTACTACTTGCAATCCACTACCATCAGTTATCATCATATGAACGGATCTTGGCGGCAGCCACTCGCTGGGTCAGCACATTCTTTTTGCTGGCATGGACTTTGCATCACGATCGCGACTCCATGCACTTGTTGGAGTTATGGTGATCATACATTTCTCTTGTGGTCAGTCAACCTCAGCCACTCGGTCTTTTCCAGCAGTCTCCAGAGTTGGAAGTAAGTCATCTTGTGTAGTCATCACCGTCGAGCTTCTTATTATTTTAATTACTTGCTGATTTTACGTTTAGTTTAAACTCATGTTCGGGTCAAACGGTAGTCTAAATTCCCACATTATTGGTGCCTCCAGTGAGAACTTTAAATGGCGAATTGAGTGTGATTTGGTGGATCTCGGGATCCAGTTTTGTTTTGACAATCGCCCAAATACATATAAAAATTAAGTTTTAACCCTGTACTTTGACTCGTGTGCCTACCTTTGTTTTGGTATATCTGGTGTGACGCTGCAGACCATATGTTCGCGGATGAATCTTGAATTTTCATTTACTGTGCACTAATAGTGCTAAACATGTGCTAGGTCAATATCTGCGTACGGAGGCCATGTCCACTATTAGTTGGCTGCACGACAAGCTGGCCGTGGCCAATAAGGTTCAGGACTCTGACGCAATCTAAGTGCAAAGGGCTCTGAACAAGGCATATGACCGGTTTTCGGACAATCACTATGCCTTGGCAAAAACAGAACCGGAGCTTGGAACGCATAAGGAGCAACAAGCAACAATAGACACTTAGTTTTAGGAGATCTTAGCTGCGTTGTGTCGGCGACTCATTGAACTGAGTAACGACTTGGAGTCCACCCTTACAGATGGACATAGTCCATCAATTTATGGAAATCCACGGGTAGAAATGGAGCTCGATTCCATCCAGATCCCCACGTTCGATGGCAACCTGCGAAATTGATTACAGTTGAAGGATGATGACCTTCCAATAGCCTATAAGATCAAGGCGATGAAGCAGCGCTTCGACAATCCGATCGCATCGTGAATGCAGTAGAAAAATCTCTCTGGGCCTTTAATGAGCCGGTCGAACATTGGGACACAATGGTGATCCACATCGTTATTGATAAAAACCCGAAGACTACCCAGCAACTATGCTCTCCAGAGCAAACAAGCGACTAGAGAAAAAAAAAGAGAAGACAGGACATGTGCTTCAACTACCATTAAATTTTGAAATCTAGCAAACCAAGAAAAAGAACTGTTGCAACTGGATTAAATATTGTTCAATAAGAGCACAAGTCCTTCAAAAACCATAAAATTCAGTGAACATGAAAACGTATACAAATTTCAATGTAATTAACTTTATGCAGTTTGATGTGCAATACAAAATCATATAGTGATCAATAAACCAAAGCTAAAATTACCAACCTGTCAAAGTGTCTATACTAACTAAGCCAATATTGCGTTTTAATTATTTCTATTTGAATGGCGATGACATAAACTAAATGACAATGATTACAATGCAATATGACACTGTTTGCAATTTTTGATTCAAAATTACAAATAATATACACGCATTTGGCAAGCTAATTTATTTCGCTGATATACATACATGGCTGAATCGAATTAAAAATAAATATTGAAAAAAATACAGAAAACAAGCTATGGTACATACAATTCTGTCAGAATATATTTATCATACATCACCATATGACGTCCATTCGACGTGATATTTGAATATTGTTTGTTTGGCTTTCTAAAAAAAAAATTATTCATTCTCTCATTCTATGAACTATAAGTGATCAATGAACATAAATTAATATACATAGGTAAACGAAAATACATAATTTTAAAAACACGTAATTAGCATACATATACACATTCACTAAAACGAAACTTGTACCTGATTCGCTCTTCAGATATTTTAAAAATTAGGGGTTCTACCATTTTCTTAATTGAGCCCAATTAAAAAAAAAAGTTATATTTAAGTGCTCTATTTAAGAAGCGCAAAATTAGAATATAAATTGATGGAAAATGTAAATTTTATTTTAAAGACTAAAACATGAAAAAAAATAGCTATACATAATTTGAAAAATTAATTCAATGGAATTTTGTTAGTTTTTGCTATTTTAATTTTTAACCCCATATGAAATACTTTTCTATTTATTTAATAAAAGTCTATTAAATTAAATAAAAACTGGAGTCCCACAAGAAACTGTGCTTGGTCCTTTGATTTTTGTTCTTCATATCGCCGATATATCTGAAGATGGGGAAAATACTGTATCTGAATTTGCGGGTAACACGGCTATTCTTGAAGTTATATGAGCCTCACATAAGATTTCATAATGTAATAAAACATGGCACAATGCTCTTATTGATTAACCCAAATTTAAAACTGGCTGATTTCGATTCCAGCTGCAAATTTTTTTCAGAAATGTGCGAGAAAGCGACAAATCACAAAAAGGTTATATTTTTTCATGAAAAGTGCCACCCATCTTAGCTGTTCAGGCTCGGTTGAAGGTTTACTCCATTCCTGCTATACAGACACAGGAATAGTTTAGAGTTGTAAGTCACTAGGCTTAGGCTTTCTATAAACCTTTCGCCTCTAATTTATTTTTAAATGTTAAAACTACTTACAAGAAATGTGTTCATTTAACTGAAGTTGCTTAAAGGTCCTATAATCCGACTTACTCTATCCCAAGCCAGCTGTTCGCAAACATCTAGGGAAGCAGTCCATTATACGCGATTGATTGTTTTCAAGGCCGGAGGTTTCACCTTGCTTGATGCCTTAGCCCTGTTATCAAATCACTCGAAAAATCGATATTATTTTTAACCACATTCATATTTTGAAACAGATCACAGAATTCACAGTTGCGTCTTCTCCCTCACACAGATCGGAGAATTCTTCCTTCGAAAGAACGAAGTATCAGCTGTCCTTCCCTCGGCTCCGTCGTAAGGGTGAACTGGCAGCACGGACTTTGGTACAGCTTGCACTTCCTATTAGACGTAAGGAGTTTTGAATCAATTTGTTTCACCAAACCAAAATAGTAACCATTTCCTAATGTACTCGTATTTTCCGTGTTATATCTCATAAGGTTTCCTTTAATGTGTAGTTAATGTTCACTCCCAGATAGCTGCCTCAAAGTTGTGGCTATCAATAGTTACGTTTTGTCTCAGTCAGCAGACAGAAGCTTCTTTGTTTGTTGGTAGCAGGTACTTGGTCTTGCCCTAATCCAAGACCAACACATTTCAACTTTGACGGCACGTTGAGAGCGGCTGATGATGTCGACATCTTTTGCATATCGCAATAATGAGGCAGATTTGTTCAATACGAGTATAGTGCTATCGGTTTTAGCGCCTACCCTAGGAACTATCTGCTCGAGGTTGCAAAAATCGCAATATAGAGCATCTTTTTGCCGAAACCCCGTCCTTGTTTGAAATAGTTTGGAAGAGCTATTCTCCAGTTGCACAGTGTACCATGTTTTTCTTAAGTCATGCGGCACAATTTTATCACTAATTTTGGGACCATGAGTATACAGAGTTCCACACTATCACATAATATAAAATTTTCAATTTAATGAAGTGATGATACGAATATAGGTCTCCAATTTAAATTCGATGCATTAGTCGTAAAAGAAAAAATTCTAAGAGCAATCATGAATAGCCCGAAGAATTAAAAAAAAAACTAAATATTTTCAAGTTCCATCGAAAAAAGTAAAAATCATCTGCCCCTTAACACGAAATCTAGCTCTAATTCTATCCATCAATATAAAACCCCATTACCAAAATAATAAATCCAGGTTTGCCTTCTGGCATTCCCAAGTTAGGTTAAGATCCGGTTGAACCAAAATGAATCAGCTTAGAACAAATACAAATTATTCCATTGTCTAGTGATGTTTTGACTTTAAACGCTAAGACATCCCACTCAGCACAATTTGAATTTATGATTTATTTTTTGTCTGTCAATCAGTGTTAGTTTATAGTTCCGTGTACTTAACTATCAATAAGCTTTGAAATCTTCAAGACAATGGAGAAATAGAAGACGTTTTTTTTTTTTTTTTTTTTATTACAAAAGGTGTAATCGATATTAATGTGGGGTTCTAACACCATTAGCGCCGAGTCTTTAATTGTTTTTTGGATTTTCATGTGGAACAAAGGCTCATTTTCAATATTTGTTTAATTTGTTTAACAAAGTAATCACTTAGAATGCAGATCCGTACTTCTAACAGAGATTATAAGTTCATCGTATAATAATAAAATACTGAATGCTATTATAGCGCAACAAAATGCCTTGAAAAGAGTTTGTTCCGGGTTTTGCTGTTATGTAAATAAAATAAATATGCCAACAAAAATTATAACTTTGTAATTGAAAAAAAAAACCTTCATAAACTACCCCGAAATCTCCACAAAAATTCAGTTCGTTTTCCAAGCATTTGAAATTTTAAATTTTTTTTATCAGTTTTCGAGAGTAAAATTGAAAAATTGATAAATTCTGGGGACTCATATTTTATTAATGTTTTCTATATTTTTGAGATCTGTGAGATGTGAGATATCGCTTCATCTGGGTTTGCATAAGGTCCAAGTCCCGAGTCAAGTTAAAGTTATTGTGCAGGGCGATGAATCGACTACCTTGGATTCTGATGTACACTTTTACAGACCGCGACGATGTTCTTGTGTAAGTGGCTTAGTTGAGGAGATAATTGAGTTTAAAGTTTTTGAAAACTCAAATTTTTCTGACTACGACATTCCAAAGCGGGCTTTGCTACGGTCATAAAAATTCTATTTTCAGCTCTCTAAGTGGTTTAGTTTAAGAGATACATAATTGAGTTTAAAGTTTTTGAAAAGTAAAAAAAGTATTTGTATTGTATTTGTATTGTATTTGTATTGTATTTGTATTGTATTTGTATTGTATTTGTATTGTATTTGTATTGTATTTGTATTGTATTTGTATTGTATTTGTATTGTATTTGTATTGTATTTGTATTGTATTTGTATTGTATTTGTATTGTATTTGTATTGTATTTGTATTGTATTTGTATTGTATTTGTATTGTATTTGTATTGTATTTGTATTGTATTTGTATTGTATTTGTATTGTATTTGTATTGTATTTGTATTGTATTTGTATTGTATTTGTATTGTATTTGTATTGTATTTGTATTGTATTTGTATTGTATTTGTATTGTATTTGTATTGTATTTGTATTGTATTTGTATTGTATTTGTATTGTATTTGTATTGTATTTGTATTGTATTTGTATTGTATTTGTATTGTATTTGTATTGTATTTGTATTGTATTTGTATTGTATTTGTATTGTATTTGTATTGTATTTGTATTGTATTTGTATTGTATTTGTATTGTATTTGTATTGTATTTGTATTGTATTTGTATTGTATTTGTATTGTATTTGTATTGTATTTGTATTGTATTTGTATTGTATTTGTATTGTATTTGTATTGTATTTGTATTGTATTTGTATTGTATTTGTATTGTATTTGTATTGTATTTGTATTGTATTTGTATTGTATTTGTATTGTATTTGTATTGTATTTGTATTGTATTTGTATTGTATTTGTATTGTATTTGTATTGTATTTGTATTGTATTTGTATTGTATTTGTATTGTATTTGTATTGTATTTGTATTGTATTTGTATTGTATTTGTATTGTATTTGTATTGTATTTGTATTGTATTTGTATTGTATTTGTATTGTATTTGTATTGTATTTGTATTGTATTTGTATTGTATTTGTATTGTATTTGTATTGTATTTGTATTGTATTTGTATTGTATTTGTATTGTATTTGTATTGTATTTGTATTGTATTTGTATTGTATTTGTATTGTATTTGTATTGTATTTGTATTGTATTTGTATTGTATTTGTATTGTATTTGTATTGTATTTGTATTGTATTTGTATTGTATTTGTATTGTATTTGTATTGTATTTGTATTGTATTTGTATTGTATTTGTATTGTATTTGTATTGTATTTGTATTGTATTTGTATTGTATTTGTATTGTATTTGTATTGTATTTGTATTGTATTTGTATCTGTATTGTATTTGTATTGTATTTGTATTGTATTTGTATTGTATTTGTATTGTATTTGTATTGTATTTGTATTGTATTTGTATTGTATTTGTATTGTATTTGTATTGTATTGTATTGTATTTGTATTGTATTTGTATTGTATTTGTATTGTATTTGTATTGTATTTGTATTTGTATTGTATTTGTATTGTATTTGTATTGTATTTGTATTGTATTTGTATTGTATTTGTATTGTATTTGTATTGTATTTGTATTGTATTTGTATTGTATTTGTATTGTATTTTGTATTGTATTTGTATTGTATTTGTATTGTATTTGTATTGTATTTGTATTGTATTTGTATTGTATTTGTATTGTATTTGTATTGTATTTGTATTGTATTTGTATTGTATTTGTATTGTATTTGTATTGTATTTGTATTGTATTTGTATTGTATTTGTATTGTATTTGTATTGTATTTGTATTGTATTTGTATTGTATTTGTATTGTATTTGTATTGTATTTGTATTGTATTTGTATTGTATTTGTATTGTATTTGTATTGTATTTGTATTGTATTTGTATTGTATTTGTATTGTATTTGTATTGTATTTGTATTGTATTTGTATTGTATTTGTATTGTATTTGTATTGTATTTGTATTGTATTTGTATTGTATTTGTATTGTATTTGTATTGTATTTGTATTGTATTTGTATTGTATTTGTATTGTATTTGTATTGTATTTGTATTGTATTTGTATTGTATTTGTATTGTATTTGTATTGTATTTGTATTGTATTTGTATTGTATTTGTATTGTATTTGTATTGTATTTGTATTGTATTTGTATTGTATTTGTATTGTATTTGTATTGTATTTGTATTGTATTTGTATTGTATTTGTATTGTATTTGTATTGTATTTGTATTGTATTTGTATTGTATTTGTATTGTATTTGTATTGTATTTGTATTGTATTTGTATTGTATTTGTATTGTATTTGTATTGTATTTGTATTGTATTTGTATTGTATTTGTATTGTATTTGTATTGTATTTGTATTGTATTTGTATTGTATTTGTATTGTATTTGTATTGTATTTGTATTGTATTTGTATTGTATTTGTATTGTATTTGTATTGTATTTGTATTGTATTTGTATTGTATTTGTATTGTATTTGTATTGTATTTGTATTGTATTTGTATTGTATTTGTATTGTATTTGTATTGTATTTGTATTGTATTTGTATTGTATTTGTATTGTATTTGTATTGTATTTGTATTGTATTTGTATTGTATTTGTATTGTATTTGTATTGTATTTGTATTGTATTTGTATTGTATTTGTATTGTATTTGTATTGTATTTGTATTGTATTTGTATTGTATTTGTATTGTATTTGTATTGTATTTGTATTGTATTTGTATTGTATTTGTATTGTATTTGTATTGTATTTGTATTGTATTTGTATTGTATTTGTATTGTATTTGTATTGTATTTGTATTGTATTTGTATTGTATTTGTATTGTATTTGTATTGTATTTGTATTGTATTTGTATTGTATTTGTATTGTATTTGTATTGTATTTGTATTGTATTTGTATTGTATTTGTATTGTATTTGTATTGTATTTGTATTGTATTTGTATTGTATTTGTATTGTATTTGTATTGTATTTGTATTGTATTTGTATTGTATTTGTATTGTATTTGTATTGTATTTGTATTGTATTTGTATTGTATTTGTATTGTATTTGTATTGTATTTGTATTGTATTTGTATTGTATTTGTATTGTATTTGTATTGTATTGTATTGTATTGTATTTGTATTGTATTTGTATTGTATTTGTATTGTATTTGTATTGTATTTGTATTGTATTTGTATTGTATTTGTATTGTATTTGTATTGTATTTGTATTGTATTTGTATTGTATTTGTATTGTATTTGTATTGTATTTGTATTGTATTTGTATTGTATTTGTATTGTATTTGTATTGTATTTGTATTGTATTTGTATTGTATTTGTATTGTATTTGTATTGTATTTGTATTGTATTTGTATTGTATTTGTATTGTATTTGTATTGTATTTGTATTGTATTTGTATTGTATTTGTATTGTATTTGTATTGTATTTGTATTGTATTTGTATTGTATTTGTATTGTATTTGTATTGTATTTGTATTGTATTTGTATTGTATTTGTATTGTATTTGTATTGTATTTGTATTGTATTTGTATTGTATTTGTATTGTATTTGTATTGTATTTGTATTGTATTTGTATTGTATTTGTATTGTATTTGTATTGTATTTGTATTGTATTTGTATTGTATTTGTATTGTATTTGTATTGTATTTGTATTGTATTTGTATTGTATTTGTATTGTATTTGTATTGTATTTGTATTGTATTTGTATTGTATTTGTATTGTATTTGTATTGTATTTGTATTGTATTTGTATTGTATTTGTATTGTATTTGTATTGTATTTGTATTGTATTTGTATTGTATTTGTATTGTATTTGTATTGTATTTGTATTGTATTTGTATTGTATTTGTATTGTATTTGTATTGTATTTGTATTGTATTTGTATTGTATTTGTATTGTATTTGTATTGTATTTGTATTGTATTTGTATTGTATTTGTATTGTATTTGTATTGTATTTGTATTGTATTTGTATTGTATTTGTATTGTATTTGTATTGTATTTGTATTGTATTTGTATTGTATTTGTATTGTATTTGTATTGTATTTGTATTGTATTTGTATTGTATTTGTATTGTATTTGTATTGTATTTGTATTGTATTTGTATTGTATTTGTATTGTATTTGTATTGTATTTGTATTGTATTTGTATTGTATTTGTATTGTATTTGTATTGTATTTGTATTGTATTTGTATTGTATTTGTATTGTATTTGTATTGTATTTGTATTGTATTTGTATTGTATTTGTATTGTATTTGTATTGTATTTGTATTGTATTTGTATTGTATTTGTATTGTATTTGTATTGTATTTGTATTGTATTTGTATTGTATTTGTATTGTATTTGTATTGTATTTGTATTGTATTTGTATTGTATTTGTATTGTATTTGTATTGTATTTGTATTGTATTTGTATTGTATTTGTATTGTATTTGTATTGTATTTGTATTGTATTTGTATTGTATTTGTATTGTATTTGTATTGTATTTGTATTGTATTTGTATTGTATTTGTATTGTATTTGTATTGTATTTGTATTGTATTTGTATTGTATTTGTATTGTATTTGTATTGTATTTGTATTGTATTTGTATTGTATTTGTATTGTATTTGTATTGTATTTGTATTGTATTTGTATTGTATTTGTATTGTATTTGTATTGTATTTGTATTGTATTTGTATTGTATTTGTATTGTATTTGTATTGTATTTGTATTGTATTTGTATTGTATTTGTATTGTATTTGTATTGTATTTGTATTGTATTTGTATTGTATTTGTATTGTATTTGTATTGTATTTGTATTGTATTTGTATTGTATTTGTATTGTATTTGTATTGTATTTGTATTGTATTTGTATTGTATTTGTATTGTATTTGTATTGTATTTGTATTGTATTTGTATTGTATTTGTATTGTATTTGTATTGTATTTGTATTGTATTTGTATTGTATTTGTATTGTATTTGTATTGTATTTGTATTGTATTTGTATTGTATTTGTATTGTATTTGTATTGTATTTGTATTGTATTTGTATTGTATTTGTATTGTATTTGTATTGTATTTGTATTGTATTTGTGTTGTATTTTGATTGTATTTGTATTGTATTTGTATTGTATTTGTGTTGTATTTTGATTGTATTTGTATTGTACATAATTGAGTTTAGTTTTTGAAAAGTAAAATTTTTCTGACTACGCCATTCGAAAGTGGGCTTTACTACGTAGCGGTTTAGGAGAAAGGTCAAATTTTACTAATAAATTATTTTCCATGGGGACAGGTATCTATGCACAAACACAATTTGTATCCGTATGTGACGACTTTTATTTTATCAAATATTTAAAACAAGCATTATAGTTTGAGTTAATAGAAATTGTAATTATGTATTATTTTAAACAAGAAAAATACCATGAAAAAACAAGGAACTAATTATTATTTGTCGACTCCGTTTAAAGTTAATAGAAATTCCATAAAAAATATCGCAAGTAATAAAATACTTACTTACTAATCGTGTATGACTTATCAGATCCGGAAAGATTATTTACTTTAAAAAGCTCATTGTTTAGTTTGTAGAATCATAAATGACAAGCTTATAAAACATTTTTATTGTGTGCAGACTATAATTAAAATTGGATTATTCCTATGAACATAAGACACAAGTCACAACACAATTTACTTAAAATTCATCATTAATAACATAAATATTTATTATATTGTTAAATTTTTTAAAGTTGATCTTCGATTTGGAAGAAACAACAGTCTGTGTTTTTTTTTTTTTTTTTTTTTTTTTTTTTGAAAACAAACTCTGATAAATGTCTGTTTAGAACCTTTCTAATTTGCTTCAAATTCATCAACACAAGGCGGCCTTGAAAAAGCATTCTCTTTATGCTATTATGGAGTTCTACATTTTTTCCGGCATTTGAAATGTTGCTTCATCAAGAATAAATTCCTCGCCTTTTTTTGGTTTGGGAAGAATCATTTCAGAGTTATCGTTTGTATTGACTGTTCTTATTTTAATCAGATGAGAATGTCTATTGGATATTTTGAACACAGAAACTTCATAGAAGATTAATTTGGTTCAGGAAACAATAAGTTTTGTAATCATTTACAGAATTTGGCGAATGAGCAATCTATCATTTTATATTCGGGCAAATTTCGAGACGAATCTGAAGTGAATTTTTAATTAAACAAAAAAAAAAAAAAACAAAAAAAAACAATGGAAAACGCAAAAATGTAAGTCAAAGGCTTATCACAATGAATGTTTAAGTGTTTGTTTAAATTTTAATAGAAAACGGACAACTAATGGGGAACAATTTAGAAAAATGGTGGAAATCATGAAGACGTAACCGGACATAGCCAGAAATCTAACAAAAAAGAAAGAAAGCACACGGTTGGTATTGAACGGTCCCCCATACTAGTACTAACTGCGCACAATGATGCTTGATTTCGCTGATCGATGGGAAGCGATGCTATTATTAAAGCCTAGGCCGTTGACTAAATGCCTGTAACTGACAGTGTGTCGAAGGGAAAGTTCATAAATGATAAGGTAATTTTAGGAATCGACAATGTAGTTCATCCGGCGAATTTCATAATTCAGTTTTACAGCGGATGCGAAAGGTCAACAGATCGAGTTAACATATGAATTCTGTAACTGCCTCTAAGTTATTGTTATCGATAGTGACATTTTGTCCTAGTGGAGGGATAGATGCTTGCATCTTTGAAGGCTGTGGGAACCTCCAATGATTTTGGTACCATCCCCATATTTCAATAGTTAGACAGGTTTCGTAAATATAGTCCTTTCTGTGCTTTTTAACGCCTGCACCACGCACCATCTACTTCAGAATGAGATGGAAGAAATCACATGACAGCCGAAACCATGTCAATTGTTCGGAAGAGCTATCTCCTATTTGGACATTGTACCACGAATTTTTCAACACAGCTGTTTTCCCAGAAGGACAAGTGCGGTCATCGTTCGGTAGAGCTCCTGTAATGAATGCTATCATATGGGCCTTTGAACTCGATGAAAAGATGGTGAGTCTCAACTTGAAATTCATTGGTCTCTTCTAGGATTTGCTTCAATGTTTTGAAAAAGTGTTAAGGTTTTGGAGAAGAAAGGATCGATTTTGTGTGTAGAAATGATATATGAGTTTGATAGTTGCGTTGCCTTCCACCCATACTTGGTTAATGATTTAATGCACATATTATTTGAAAAAATACCCTTCGATCATGCGGCCTTGTTATTCTTAAATTTTTGTATAGCTAAGCCTGACTTTTTTAAAGGGGTGATGAAACTGATTCTTTATTGATTGGAAGTAGTTTGTCTTAGTGACCTATTACTTATTAGATCTCATGTTAGAAATACTGCTTTTTTAAGGAACCCTTAGCTTAATTGTTAGTCATTGTTGTTGGAATGACATGGTTCAATTCCTCTTGTGAGAAAGTGACAAATCCTTTAAGTGTTTCTCTTGTCATGAAAAGTGCAGCTCGTTAGCCGTTGGGAATCGGTAGATAATTGTTTGAAAACAACGACTATTTCTTGTGGTTTAGTGACTACGTAACGTTCGCTGCTTCGAAGATCTTGTGTTTCGGTCTAGAACCAGCAGCCAGTTGTTTTGCTTTTCTTAAAATCTTCTGTTGTTGTTTATATCCCGCAACTTTTCGATCTGAGCTGGTAGGCTGCTCTCTTGATTCTACGCAGGATCTTCTTCTCCTCGCTTCTTCTTGATTTGTTCTCTTATCTTTACCCTGCAGCATTTTCGTATTTGCATCTCCTGTCGCTTGTATGCATACATAATCATACCACAAGTTCTTTCTTTGGGTTCGTTGGTTGTTTGCGAAAAACGTCAGTTTTGAATATATCTGTGATGATTGTTGGCGCGTGTGGCAGAGTACAGAACTTCTCGCTCGTCAGGTACTTTCTGTAGGCTTTAGCTACACCAAGTATGCTGAGGTGATCAATATTGGATTTTATCCGGAGGGCATCACAGTTTCTTTTCCTTCAACAGTTGAGTTCTGAATTTTGCAACAACTAGAAAATCGTCACATTTTCTCCTCGAAATGTAAGCCCATCTAAGGTTTCGGATCCTTGCCTTACGTGTCGATTAACGCATGGTCAATGTAGTTAGTGGTTTTATCATCTGAAGGGAGCCAAGTTGCTTGTTAATATTTTTCATTATCATAATGTAGACCATACTTATAGTAATACCCAGAATATTATATTAAAATCATTAGTGCTGTTTTTGAGATAAATAAGCTTTTTTTCATAACTGCTCCGATCTGTTCTGTTACAAGTATTGAGCTAACAAATATTTTCACTCTGATAACTGCCTTAGACTTTCTAATATCTGGAGTAACAATGAAAATATATTCCATTGGAATTTGACTCGCCCAATTTTTTTCAAACAAAACATCTGTAAGCTTCTGCACTGTTCTTATCCTATATCTTACGAAGCAAATCTTTAAATCAGAAATTGAATTTGAAGTATACCGCCCAACTCTCAATCTTTTGACAAAACTAAATCAATCTTCTGATCCCAGTCAAATCAATTAAGCACAAAGGAACGTCAATTCCATGAAAGATCTCAATCGCCAAGCGCAGAACTACAAACAGAAAGATACTTACATAATGTGATGATAAATCATTTAATGTGTCAATTAAAAGCTGTGATATTGTCAGACCAACGAGAAAAGATCACGATCTTTTTGCTTGTTTTTTTTTTTTTTTCTTTTTTCATTTTATATCGGTTCCGTGTTTGAACAGGATACAAATGCCATAAAAACTTATGTTCCACATTGACAATTAGTGAAGTCTAAAGTCCGCCTTCGTGAGTACAGATAGTGTCACGAATAGTATACGAAGCGCGTAGGAGTTCAGTTAGAGTATTGTCCACCTTCTTTGCCACACAAAACAATGATTGTGTCGTGAGTTAAAAGGTTTTTTGGTTCTTTTTTTTTTTTAAATAAATAAAAAACAACACAGCAATGTGCCACCTTAAAAGTGTACACGTTTTATTTTCACTCCACTATCAAATTCAACCATCAGATACTTTGGGGTTTTGTTTTGCCATTTTATGGGATACGAAAAAATGTTATGTAGATTGCTAAAGACGGTGGAATGTTAAATTACTCTGAATGTACGTGATCACTTTCGAATTTTAAAGGGCGAGTAAATCATTAGAGACGACCGTATGAACGCATTTATGAGACGCCAACCATGATGAGGATGATGATCGGAGTGAAATCTGAAATCACAATTTATTGCACAACACATTGACGCATTGATGACGGTGACATTTTTGTCTCCCGAGGTGGATTTGTTAATAAGCTATTTTTTTAGTGTCATTTTTAATTCTAAAAATATAGAAAAATGAAAGTCATCAATTTTAATATTTTCGATTATTTTGAACAAGAACTACAAAGAGTTGTATCTTAATTGCATCAGGGATTTAAGCTATTTGTTTTCTCCGCCACATCATTGGAAAATTGCAGAATGCGTTGTTATACCTTAGCAGGGTAAGTAATTCCTTACAGACCTATATCCGGTATACCAATCATAGCAAAAGTTTTCGAGAAACTGCTTCTGAAGAGAGCATTTCTTAGAGTCTTTCCATGGCATCAAGGAAATCAAAGCAATTCTCTTAAATGTAAACCACCCACAAATGTATGTATTTTCATATTTATCTAAACTGAATTTTGTCAACTTAAATTTGACCAGTCAAAATCGTATGTTCCAAACTTCATACTAAATATGTATATGAACAGGTGTATGCTGTTGACTAATTGGTCTGAAAAAAATTTGTCACTAAAGTTCGTGTTAAAACAGTTGTTTTGATGTTAAAGTTATCAAGTTCAAATAAAAAAAAAGCCTGACTAATGAGCTATTCAACAGTTTAATTAAATTCACGAAAAAGGAATGCCATGGTAACAACAACAATAAAAGCATCTATCTAAAATGTGAATGACACGCGTCTACCAAGGAAAGTATATACATACACAAAAACAAACATATATATAGTTGTCATCTTATATCTCAGATTCCTCAATGGTAAAGATTTCAAGAATAAAATGAATGGTTTTTATGTAAATATAACCACAGAATAAATGTTAGACACGCTGGCGATTCAGAGAGATCACATGCAAAAATAAATACAAGAAAAAAACATTCATAATCACAAAAGATACAAAATTATCTTAAAGATTAATGTCGTCGTTTCAACATTTTAATAATTAATATATCGATCATCAAACTGTTCCACGTGCTAAGATTTGATTCTGTTTTCTAATTTTAATCTTTTTTTAACGATTTTTACAGAAAATGGGTGTGCTACTTTTTTTTTTAAATTTTATTGCTGTTGGAAGTGAGTAAAAGTTCAGAGTATTAGCATTTAAAGTGATGTGTAAACTATAAATCTCGTATTTTAGATACAATGGACTGATATTGAAAAGCGTCAAATATATTATGCATCTTAATCAAATACAGTATCTTTGTCAAATTCAGTCAAACCTTATATTGTAAACCTCAAATGGCAGTACAAAGTTCAAATAATATTCACTAAATCGGAGTTTGCATAATTGAAAATTAATTTCAAAATGTTTAGTATAATTTTTTTTTTTTTTTTTTTTTTTATAATCTACCCGCGCTCAAGGGATTATGATTACCCTTTAAATGTTTCAACATAGCGCGGGCATGAAGTTAATGAAGAGAAAGAAGGATAGGAAAGATGTGTGGCACGATGTTCTGAGACTGTTGATGGCGATGTCAAAAAAAATAAAATTTTTCTATTTCACTTGCATATCCAGGGGGTTAATTCTCGCTATCTGTGAAATTGAGAAGTGATAAGTTTTGTCACAACTTCACACACTGTGAGATTCGCAATTTATGAACAAAAATTAATAAAATGTCAACATTCTTCAAATATCAAATTTGTTTTCACACGATTTTGTGAAAAGCCCTGATAAAATATTGAAGTTAAATACAAAAATAAACTCAAAAAATGACATCAAAATGAAAGCATTTATTATTAAGTACTGTTTAGTAAATGTTTTGACAAACATTTATCAGATTGAGTTCAAGAATCGGTATAAGGTGAATTCCTGAAATGGAAATAATGAAAAATGGCTATGAAAACTGAAATGATAACTTATTTATCACTTCATAGTTTCACAGATAAAGAATTGACACCCAGGTGAAGAATTATGTAAGAATTATTAGCAAATGCACAGATCCAAATCATGTTTTTGAGATATCGAAAGTGTTCGTAGAGCTGGAAATTTTAAAAAATATTTTTTTCCGAAAAATTTTTTAATCTTTCTCTCAAAAAATTACGACTTAAAGTTTTTGAATTCCCTTTATTTTTCGGACACAGTTAATTTATAATCAAAAGGGAAGTTTGAAGGGTAGTTTAAATTTCTAGCATTCTGTTTTTTTTTTTTTTTTTGATGTGCTGAATCCGAATCTGACCTTTGTTAATAAAATTTTGCCAACGGAACATCAAAGCAGACACAACAAAAGGGTAAAAAGTGCATTGGCTTATAACTAGGAAATTATCAACAATAAAAAACTAAACGAAAACAAATAAACATTTGTAATTTCATTTTTTGGAGGAGTAAACTTCCGAAAAGTTGTTAGAGTCAAAAATAAGCTTTATTGCCTTTGTTACATTTATGTATATCAATTTTTGTAAAAATAATTTTTTTGACAAACTGTCAAATTCAGCACTAGACATTTCTAACAAAATATGTCCGTCAAGTTAGCACTACCACTTCATAATTTTTAACATGTACATAATTATTGGATTAGCTAATTTTCGTGAATTTGTCGTTAATTTTTGTTGAAACGAAAAAATTTGTCGCGTTTGTTTTTGTTTTTTTTTTAAATTAATCCCTGGTAATGCCAACTTGACAGTCAAAATAGCTAAACTATCTCTTAAAACTAATTTTTTGCTATGCAATTTGTTTACACAATTGTCGTAGGACGTCTTTGAATAAGTTCCGTTAAGCAATAATTTTTCGCACCTTTCTTGCACAAAACAATTATTTATAAGAGATAAATTTGATGGTAGGTAGGTTTTGTAAAAAAAAATGCTATTCTAAGGACTTTTATCATTGAGTTAATTTAACCCTATTTTAAGGGGTGGTAGTGCTAACTCGAATGTCAAGTTAGCATTACCAGGCGTTTATTTTTTAAAAACAAATTCACGACGATTAATCCAATTACTACATCTTTAAAATTATCATGTGGTAGTGCTAACTTAACATTAACGAAACTCCATCAAATTACATGAAGGAAAGTTCAAGAACATTTGTGAATGACAAGCGATATAGTTTAGGTACAATGTTTTGTTTCCATTCATTTATTTTAACACTGACGTTTGGGTGAGGTGTGATATATCACCAGAAATTTCTTGAAAAGAAAATCAGTGAAACCGGACATTTTCAGCTCTTTCAAAATCATGAATTTGTATGTTTTCGCTTTATAATTTTGTATGGAATTTTTTTTTTTTTAATTATAAATTTAAAATTGGGTGATTCTACAAACGATGGAATTTTCGGCGGCCCCAGAAATATTTTAAAATCCGTTCAATTATTTAATCTGAATTTTTTTTTATAAAATTAAATCTGATTGATACTCGTATCTACCTGGCCAAACAATATTATTAGGGTGACCTTATGTTATTTTGCTCAAAAAATTCTTCAAAGTTTCTGATTCTCAGTACCCTGACGTGTTCTCTTTGCGTTTTCGCAAAGAAAAAGTATTACAGTTCTCTTATTTCAGGTCTCATACTAAGATGAATCCCATCAAAAATACGCCAAATAATACATATTTGCTACGAAATAGATAAATATTTTGTAGTAATTGATTTTATTACAAAAAAAAAAACTTAATTAAACTGTCCCCCGCATTTCATTTGGCCCCATGTTTTACATTTTGGCCCTTTGCCCGGGCCAATTAGAAATGGCCCCGAATCTAAATTTTAGAAGATTTAACATCACATTAGTAATAATTAAAAAGCATCGCCACTACAATGTGTTTCCACCACATACAAATAACCATACATACTTAAAATGGAACTGAATTCATTCACTAATCTCGTTTAATGATTTGACTTTTTCACGTCAATTTCGTCCAGCGTTTTGACTTTTCTCACATCATTTACTTTCGTCATCTACCAAAGCGTTTATGAAACTTAAATAACAAAAAAACTAAATCTTACAAATTATATCGTAAATTTCCCAATAATGAAGATCTTTTGATAAAATATTTGCGTTTGAATTTGATTTTTAAAATGAATTTTAATATAAGGACTACTTAATTCGAACTGAATCGAGCGTAAGACTTAAGAGTAATTTTTTTTTGTCATTATCAATGATCAACAATTTGCAACTTTTTTGCAGACTTTTTTCAGTCCGTTTTTGATCTCCCTCTAACCTTTTTGCAATTTCATGTTTAAATTCAATCAATATCGGTCACTTAAACTTGAGTAACAAAGATGTTGAATTAGCCTTAATTGGACTAAATGATGATGAACAACCAGGACCCGATGGTACTCCTCCGATCATTTAGAAAAACTGGGCAGCTGCTCTATCGGCACCATTAACTTTATTGTTTAATAATTCTCTTGAAAAGGGTTATTTTCTTGATGATTGGAAAATCTCGTACGTTATTCCTATTCATAGATCAGGATATGAGCAAGATGTTTCTAACTATCGCTCATTAGCAAATTATCAACGATACCAAAAAATTTGGAAAAAATTGTCTCCGATAAGCTTACTTTTGTTCTTAAAAAAATTATTTCCCCATTTCAACATTGATTTGTTGCTGGAACGTCAACAACAGTCAATCTCCTAATATTTAGTAATCAGATTATTAGTAATTTTGAAAATGGTTTCCAAACAGATATCATATGCATATACCGACTTTGCTAAGGCGTTCGATAGAGTAAACCACCATATACTAATACAAAAATTGGAATCCATTGGCTTCCACTCAAATATTTTAAAGTGGTTTGAATCCTACCTAAACGGCAGAAAACAGTTTGTGCGTATTTATGACGTACTAGCGGATGTAATTGAGGTCACATCAGGAGTACCACAAGGAAGTCACTTGGGCCCTCTTCTATTCTTGCTGCTGATTAATGATATCACTGATTTCTTAAAAAATGTTTCTTGTTAAATGTTTGGGGATTACATTAAAATATTCCGTCGTGTTACATCAATTAGTTATTGTCATTTACTCCAATGTGATCTTCATCGCAGCTAATCAGCTTTTCTTGAACGTATCAAAGTTTCAATAAATTTTCTATAGAAGGTACGGAACTCTCAATACTTAACGAAAAGAAAGATCTCGGTATCAGTTTTGATTCGAAACTCTACTTTAAATCCCATATAGACTGTGATTGCTAAGTCTAATTCTATGTTAGGGTTCATTAATCGGAACTCTAGAGTTCACTGATACTTTTACTCTTCGATCTCTTTTCATAGTCATAGTTGGAATATTGCTGTGTAATTTGGGATCCATTTTTTCAACATTCAAACATACAATATTCCCACCCCTACTTATAAAACTCGGTTTCAACTTCTTGGCCTACAATCTCTTGTCATTCGACGTAAAAATTTTGTAATAATATGTTTGCGCGATATTATTACATCCCATATAAATTGCCCTTTTCTTTTGTCTCTTATAAATGTGTATGCTTCGTCAAGGCATCTGCGATCCCGTTTCCTTTTTAATGAACCTCATCATCGGGTAAACCATAATCTAAATGGACATTTAACTCTATGCATTAGAGAATCCAACAGTATTATTTGTAATCATGTTGATTTTTTTTCTCCACAAAGTCGAGAATCTTTTAAGAAGCACATATTGCTTCACCGCTTGTTGTTTGTTCGTTCGTTGTCCATTCACATATTGAATTTAAATATGAAAAAGTAAGATAAACATTTAAATAATACTACTGGTATGATTTATATTTTTTAAGATATTTTAAGGTAATTCCCAAGAAATCAAATCAGACGACAGAGTCAAGATCTGCTTCTGATGCCTACTAAGAAATGTATTAAATAAATAATACGTTAAATAAATAAATAAAAATAAATACAAATATTAATAAATTGTAGTCTAATGTTTTAAGGACGGATTTGTGAGTAATATATTTGGCCCCAACTTTTGTCAAATGGCCCTCAAAAACATTCGAAATGGCCCTCTCTGCTTTTTCCTTCGCGGCAACGCTGTCAGTCCCCTGGAATATTGAAACAGTCGAAAATATCAATAACTAGGATATCGCTCGGATTTCTAGCACTGGCAATTTGAAGTAACAAGTCTCCTTTCAATAAAATCGTGGTGCAACTCGATTCTGTTTCTTATGTTAGTATTGCGAAAGAAATTTGTGCAACAAGTCGTGGAGTGTCGGTTTAGTTTATTAGTCCTCTGGTGAGTTTTTACAAAACAAATTTGTATGTAAGTATGCATCTTTGCTAGCAGTATAGTATAGGTTTAATGAAACTGTAATATTATATATTTTTTTTCGTTTTTTTTTTAAGTAAGACCTAAATATGTTTTTTACTAAAAAAAAAAACATGAAAAAACTCAGTCCTCTTGCCTCAGTCCCCTGGCTAATAAATGAACAAATGATATTCTATTCAGAAACCTGAGAAATGTTTAGTTATGTTAAACTTCGAACTTCATTGCGCATATTTTTTAAAAAGAATATAATTTAAAAAAGAATATAATTTTCAAAAAATATTTAATAAAAATATTTAAAAGAATATAATATATTATAAATTATAATTTATAATATATTATATTCTTTTAATAAAATGCTAAGTTATATGTATTAACCATGAATTTGTATGTTTATGAAGACTAATTAAATTTAATTTCTATATTTCAATGTGTACCTAAGAGATAATACAAAAAAACTAAAGTCCCCTTAAAAAAACTTATGGCCAATTTCACGAAGGACTTTTAAATATTTAACAGGCTTCTAAACCTTAAAATGAGATGTTTTGGTTTCACCAAGCGCTTTTAAATTAAACAAGCTTTTAAACACCCTTATAAACTAAATGCCCATTTTTGGTTCAATAAATTTTAAAAGTGTCATTGAAATGTCATCAGATGTAGATCACAACAATTGGATATAGGTAGCAGCTGAAATTATTGTTTTGCAACATTTTAGTTTTTAATTTTTGAAAATACAAAGTGGATAGGTTTTTAAAATATTAAAATATGTTTTTTATTTCGAATAAAATATTGAAAATTCTTCATTCAATGCTAAAGTGCCACACATAAGTTATACGCCGAGCAAGAGTATTCCGGGTTCACAAGAATAGGAAAAGGAATCCATTCTCCGACTGACTTCGAAATAGGTTACGACTTTCCAAAGCATTTGTGAATCGTGAAACTGTTTGTTGAATTTGTTTAGTCGTCATTTGGAACCGAAACAAATGCATCAGTGCAAAAAAAAATAAATTAAGTGCTTATTACGATTTTATCCCACAGGATCTTTCCAAATATTTTTGTTTGCATTTTTTTTTTGCATTTCTTGACATTTGTTTCAACACATAACGCTTTCTCATTTGTTCTCATAGATTGCGCTTGTTAGAAAGAAAGAACCAAATTCTTTTCTTCAGGGATGTGAAGAGAACTCAATTTTAACAAAAATTTCCCTAAAATTTCCCTTTTATAGATTGGTGAAACTAAAAATTTTTAAGAGCCTGATAAAATTTAAGAGGATTTTTGATAAAAGTGCTTTTAGTGTTTGTTTATGAAATCGGCCATTAGTCCCCTAAACATCCTTTTTCAAACAATGTCCTTAGAATCGTCATTTTTCATTTTTCTGTGTGGCCGCTTTCATCAACGCAAAGAGACGTTCTAATGATCAAGTAGAACAATTCTTACGAATTTTGGCTTCCAAAAATATCGTGTCGAAATTTGTAACATTTTATTCAATTGTTTGTAGAATCACCCAATTAAATCTGGTGGTGCAACAGCTCGGAGTGAACCAGGACCTAGTGACTTACAACTCTCAACCTTTCCTATGTGTGCGTGTTACCAGGAACGGAGGGGACCTACAATTTTCTGCCGATTCCGAACGGCTAATGAGCAGCACTTTCCATGACAAGAGATACTCTTGGAGAATTTGTCAATTTCTCGCAAGAGGCAGTACACCCCTGAAAAAAACTTTGCAGCGGCTGAGAATCGAACTCGAGACCTTCCGCATGACAGTCCAACGCACTAACCATTATGCCAAGGGGTACTACACCCAATTACGTATATAAAATCTTATTGACATTTATTTGACGGCTTTATGGTAAAATTTTTCAAAATTAATTAAGTCGCTCTTTAAAAATATAGGATTCATGTAAGCTCTGACTAAAATATTTTTGTTAAATATTTAGAAGTAAACATATAAAAAAATACTTTTAACAAAATACGTATAATGGTCGGCATAATTATTTTGACAAATGAAAGTGCCAACCTCTAGTATGGTAGTTCATTACGAAATTGTAATTCGGCTTATACGAGAATGACAAGAGAAACTCTTGGAGGATGTTTCACTTCCTCACAAGGTACTGTTCCCATAAAAATTGCATTTTTGTTTTTAGTTGGGAGTGGTTGGGATTCGATCTCTTGACCTTCAGTGTGAAAATCCAGCCTACTTAAAAAATACGCCCCCGGATAAACATTGAATATCCGAGAGCAGGTTTTTGAAATGCCCGGATTGCAAAAAAGAATCAAAACATGGTGCTAAAAATTATTAAAGCAAAACATTGCCAAGAATTTTCTAGAGATCAAAATACGCAGGAAAAAAATAATGGTATCGAATGTAGGGATATTTACATATATTTTTGTAGTCAACAATGAGTTTGGTAATTGAGTCCAAATTGAATAAAATGCTCCTTAGAAGAATTGATGTGTTTCAAAAACTTGTTGACCGTGTCATGGTATACCCTGTTGTGACTGAAAAAAGTTGTTGAACATCATCATCGCTGAGCAAAAATATTTAAAATTTGACAGGTTATCCACTAAGATTAATTCTTTCAAAAAGAGAGTCGATATATTTCATGTAGAGATTGGTGCAAGAATGGTTTTCTTTTTGCGTAAAACATGAAAAATCTTTACCAACATAGACATAACATTTATCCCGCCTACCAACCACAAAATTTGAAACAGTTTCTATACATTTAAAAATTAAAAATTTTGATTTTTTGTTAGCTAAATGGTTTGGCGCAAGTTGAGTAACAAATAAAATTCCAAAAGTATAACTCAACATTCTAAAAATAGAATCCGAATAAACTCTACTTCTACTTGAAGATGCATAATTAAATACACATTTTTACAACTCTCCTTGTTATATCTACCTGCCAGTAATTTTCAATTAACTTCAACTCAATTACAGACTCCAGTCATGTTTTTTTCTTCAAAACAAAAAAAAATGTTAATGGCACGTATTTCCGTCGTCAAGCATATATTATACTAATGCCTCTGAATTTTTGGTCAAAAGACGTTAAAATGAATCATAAACACACCAACGCCAATATTTATTCCAAAAACTAAAGAAAAGTCAATGAAATTCTGGGAATTTTTTTGAAATTCTTTTTAAGACCATCAAAAGTTGAAAAAAAAAGATATTAAGATTCCTATCAATACTCATATTATTATTATTATTTGTCGATGTGACTAACCAGCCTTGAACCATACTGTTGTTGATGATTATCTTCTTCATCAAGCTTGAAGCTAATAAGCTACCGAAAATCCCTGAACCACATTTAAGGCCAATGATCTCTTTTTTTTGCTTGTTCAAGTCTTCTTCTTGTATTTTTTAAATTAGGCGTACAAATTTCGATCTATTAACAACTCAATATACGAGTACAATTTGACATCAATATTTGTTTTTTTCTAATTGAAATATAAATAATAATAATAGTCTTTGATTATTAAGATTTTTTAAAAAGCTTCTGATAGATCGGAATTAGCATATAGTTGACCTTTTGCCATTTTCGATTGCATTTGTGTCAAAAAACTTGTACAACTTTGATTAATTACTCATATCTTATGGTTGTAATTATAGTTTTGAGTTAATTGCTTGATTGGATTGAGTTATTATGTCTTGGACACCTTGATTCGAGCGTAGATTTATATCTTTTGTGCAGAGAAAATGTTTGGGTTGGTTTTTTTGGTTTATTTTTTTTTTCCTTTATTTAAGTTGATCAAAAGGTTAAGCAAACATTTTTTTAGTAAACAGATATTATAGATTGTTGTGGTTTATTATAGGGCAGTGGGTTAATTGAAGTCTCGAAGGGAATAATATCTGAGAAATTGTGTGTTATACAAAAAGTATTATTTTCTTAGTCTAATTATTATTAAGGGTTACATAAGTACTGTCATAGTTTAGATTATTACAAAAACAATCAAAAGCTGAATGAACTGAGCTGAATGAGCCTAGATATGTATATGTTTTGCTATGTGCATTAAATACAATATTTATCCGTCCGTGCAAATATTTTAAAATTATCCAAAAATGCGTGAACTTCCAGGAAATTATACAAAAAATATTTGAATGTAACCGAAGATGAATCGGGAAAGAGAAGTTCTACAAGTAAAAAAATTTAAGTTAGCTGTAAAATGAAATTTTGTTCTTTGAAAGTTTATACCAGGTGTCAACTTAAAGAGGATAATTAAAAAAATTGAACTTAAGTTACTTATGGATAATAAAGAGAATTAAAACTTTTCTGTTGGCATTAAAAAGTTTGGTATTTATTAAAAACGATAATTTTTGGTATTGTTTGTCTTTAATGACTGAAAGTAGCTGCGTTCGCTTATGCTCTAAATAAAATAAAATCTCTACTTTGTATCTTCAGTTAACTTCAAATTAACAAACATTCAAACCCAAATAACAGCTAAGCATAACAAAGAGCTCAGATCAACTAAAACCTCAGCTCAACCAACAGCTCAGCTCACTTAGCTCACCTCTGAATCTGAAATTTAAGCTTTTGTTGTCCGTGATTAGAATAAATGTATACCTAAGCTTCCTTACCTAACTTAATACACGTCTTCTTCCAGTTGTTTGTTATTAAAATAGACTTTTTTTTTATTGAAAGTGCAGTAAAGTCTCTCTGCTACCATGTTGGGCTAACCTTATTAATATCACTTGGAAATTCATAATAGTTCCATAACATTTTTGATTTTTGAAAATATTAAACAGGTAGATGTATCATTATAAAATTAAATTATGTATATGAATGGAAGGGCACTTTCTTTCCCGGTTCTCTTAGAAGCATTCTAATTGACACTCTTCCTTGATATTCATTCGCAAAAAGACAAAACAATGAAATCGTTAGGAAATGATAATAAAATTCTGCGAACATTTTAATCCGACAGTCTTTACTGTTTAAACATAATCAACACAAATCTCCTGAATTCTAATATTGAATAAATTTAATTTAAAATATTAAAACTTTGCAATAATTAATTTATTCATTTCTTAGAATTTAATACAAAAAGATTTCACATTGGTCTTACAAAAAGGTACACATCTGTTATTCTATACATTGATTATTTGAAATTAATTATTTTTTTTTTTACTCTACGAGTATCTTATGAATATTGAACAGTTTAAAATTTAATTTCTCTGCTTCCAATTTAATAATAAATATTCTTTTCCGTTTTTCTTGAAGCTTTTCTATTTTTTTCCGAGCTTGTGTCAGCACTAATTAAGAATGTATTGACCTTTTTTTGAAAAAAAAAAGAACGCTATTTTTAAGCGAAAATTTTTATACAGAAATTCATAAATAATAAAATGTCATAAAAACAATGTTAAGCCTAATATGAGCATAAAATATTTTTATAATACAAAATAAAGATTTGAATAAGAACTTTTAAATATTTTTGTATATGTATTGTACATAGGTATCAACGCGAGAACATCTGTTCTAATTTTAGCTTGTTATTAAATATACATAAAATAAGCACTTAAGACAAAGCTTTTGCGTCTGGGATCTAGGTCAATCTGAGTAAATGTAGGTCGATAATGATGACTATGTTCTTGAATTTCACATAGTACAAATTTCACAAAAAGTATAAAATCAAAAGTTGTAAAAACTTATAAAACTAACGATAAAAAACTTAACAAAAAGGAATCAAAGGTAATTAAAAAGTTAGTAATTAATTAATTGATTTTTCGAGACAAAAGCTACAATGATTTTGATGATGGTTGCTTAAACAGGTAAAGTCTAATTTTCGAGGAAAATAATTTTACAAAATCTGTTTTAACACCGTTGTTTCTATGTCTGAATTTTGTATTAAGGGTTTAAGAATTATAATTAAATTTTTGTAAAAGCTTTTACGAAATTTAATTAATAGATATACATTTATGATGGTATTGCATGGCAACTTTTTCAAGAAAAAAAATACTTTTTTGGATTTAAGAAAAGTATTTTTTTTTTAAATTTGATTTTTTAGTGCACAATTTGTTTTTGATGTAAGTATCTATCAATTGCACAAGATAATTTCAGATTTTTCTCAAAACTGAGGTCTTTTTTAAAGAATAGACCTCGAAACAAACGCACGCTGTTATAAATCATAATGACGATGCAAGGAAAGGACACCCTAAAACTGTCCGAATGAGAATACCTCACACTTGAATAAAAATAAAAAAAAAAAATGTATGTTGCTGCAATCTGTATTTTTTAACAAATAATTAAAATTGGCATACAAAATTGATTCTTCTTAAATGTACCGACTGAATCGCACGAACTTACTCTTAGCTACAAGTACTACTTTGGAATTAAAAACCACCCTTGTCTAAATTGCCAAAATCAATCCTAAGTTAGTTTGAGCTCAACAAATACAGGGTGCGTTTTATGTTCCAGGTCAAGTTTTTTTTCAATCGCTTTTGAATGATTGAATATATGTATGTATGGTCTTTACCATTATATATAGAATATGATATTGGTCAGTGCTTGTGGGCGTGCCATAAAGCCAAACTCTCTTAAGTACATTTGTCATAAAAATTTCGCAGACTTCTGTTCTTATTTCAGGAATATCGTGTCTAAGTTTGTCCTTAAGCATAGAGTTTGTGGTTGGTTTGTTGATGTACAACTTTTCAAGTATGTATCCTCAAAAGAAAATTCTCGTAAAATTCGCATCGTAGCACTGGCTGTTTGTGATGTGGTACTATCTTGTTGGAATCATATATTCTATAGGCCATAAACCTAATTGATCCAATAGAAAATTTTCAAAATGTCCCTATTGCGGGTAATAGTAACTTTACTTAACGGTAACTTTAAAGTTACTCTACGAGGGTGAAGTGGTCTCTGGTGTATCAATTCTTTTCAGTGTTGCAATTCCCAATAGTCGTATATTCCGTTTATTAACAAGCTAGCCAAGTCGTAATGTGCTCTATCACTCATAATGATTTTTTGTTCCAAAACTTGTGGTCGCTTCTAGGTCCGATAGATGGAATACTTATTAGGAACCAAAGTTCAAAAAAAAAGTCACCGCTCTCCAATCATTGCCTTTTGAGAGGAATCGCCTGTCGCTGAGCCAAAACTCTAAGATTTATATAATTCCAAAAGAATAGAATCATCTTTATAAAAATCTTAAGGACATCAGCGAGATTCGTGATGCCATGCGGAGCCCAACTTTTGAGAAGATTAGGAACATTTTGTTTTCTTTTATTAAATAAAATATACCTTATATGTATGTATGTGTTTATATAGAATTTAATGTGCCTTTTTTACCTGGATGTACAATATGTAATGTACATACATACATAGATTGCTAAGGGAAATTTTTATTTGAAAAAAAAAAAATGAACTCGAGATTTTTATCAAACTTGACAATACAATGATAAAGATCACGAAAAAAAGGATCCCGCAATTCCGTCTGTCTCTTTATGTATGCATCTCGACCCACAGTCCAAGCCGCTGAAGTGATTTTTGTTAGAAATTGATACGAATAAAGAGACCACACGTCTGCTCAGAACAAGATTTATTGATAAAGTAAAACATAGTGGAAATAGAATTCACTTGTTGAAAATATACTCGTACATACAAAGAAACATCTTGGGAAAGTTTAATCATATACTATATAATAATGGAATTGAAACAATAGTTCAAATAGTTAATGTTGCCATATCGTAAGATTTACATAATTTAACAATTTTCTTTAAAATTGGTACTTTGGTAGTTTGGCTCCAAAACTACCTATATCTGCCATACATACTTTATGAGAGTTTTATTCATCAAGAAAACGTCTGTAATGATTTTGATAAAAAATAAAATGCACGACTGGGTCGCACGAACTTGCTCCTATGTAATCGACTGGGAATTTTAAAAACGAATGTTATTAGAGAAAATTGTTCATAAGGATAAAATTAATTTTTAAATTCTTTTAGTAGTAACAGAATGCTTATGCTATGCATAAGTCCTTGTAGTGGTTTCTTTAAAAGAAGCTTTTATATACAAACTTTTTAAAGGCTTTTTAAGAAAAAATTTTGGTACGCTTATTTAAAGTTTTTATTATTGTTCGAATAAAACTTAAATTTACGAAAAGAAATATTGACCGGTTTCGGAGATATCGAATTTTCAAAAAAAAAGAAAAAAATAGATTTTTTTTTCAAAAATTCAAAAAATATTTATTTTAAAGTTTTGAAATGCAATGTGTTTTAGACTTTTTAGAAGCTTCTCTATAAAAATTTTCATTAAGATCCGTTATGTGGATAATGAGAAATTAAAAATTCGAAAAAATGGTTCTATAGTAGGTACAAGCTGTAATATCTTAATTTCAAATTTTTTTTTATTAAATTAAAGATCGTAAAAATTAATTGAAAGAAAAAAAATTTTATCAAAATTCTAGGCGCCGTTTTCGAGAAAAATACGATTTTTGAAAACCATTTTTTTAATTTTTTAGCATTTGTATGGTAGGTACCTTTATTTTTAGGTAAAATAAAAAATTTTGTTTCACATTTTGTAGATCATATTGAGAAACTTTTATTTATCAAGTTTAAAAAAAATCTAGCAGGGGGTTTTCGAAATATTGAGTTTTGAAAAAAAAATTTTGAAGTTTTTTTTAAAAATCCAAAAAAATTTTTTTTGAAAATTTGAGTACACAATTCTATTTATGTTTTTGGGGAGCTTTAGCAAAAAAAAAATAATCAAAATCGGTTGAACCGTTTTTGAGAAAATCAAAAACAAAAAAAATGGTTCCATGGGGGGTACCCTCAATAACCATTTTTCGGAAAATTTTTTTCAACCAATACCTAGATTTAATTAAATTAAATTTTTCTGTATCTTTATTTTTAAAATCTGTTGAACAGTTTGTGAGAAAAAAAAATGTTTATAAAATTTCGAAAAAAATTCGTATGGGGGGTACCGTTATTTTTGGTCTTAAAAAAAAAAGAAAAAAACGTGTGGGGGGAAAAAATTAAAAATGATATGTACCAAGTTTAGAGAAAATCGGCCGAGTCGTTTAGCCTGTAGTCGAACAGACAGACAGACAGACAGAATTGCGAGACCCACTTTTTTAGTCTTCGCTATCATCGTAATGTCAACTTTGATCAAAATATCGAGTTCGATTTTTTTTACGAATGCATAACTTGCCTTATAGTACCTATAAGTCGCAAGTAAAAATCATGGGTACTATATTTGGTCAACATCTTAATTTTGCCAGCAAAATTTGTTTAAAAAAAATCTATTAATGGTACTTTTTTTCAATAAAGGAGCTACCGATTTCAATCAAAACTTATATACAGAAGCTTCTTCGAATAGGATATAATATTGAATACGAATACAAAAATGATAATTAATGCTGCACACACAAAGATTTTTTGGATTTTCAGTTTTCTGGAAAACAGTGCCAAAAGCTTTGATTATTTGTTCATGTGCATTCATATTAAGAACAGGGTTGCAAAAGCTTAAGACACTTTTTAGCTTAAGCTTGGCTTTAATTCTAGTAACTTATGGGTGACTCATGAATTAAAAAAAATGTAATTCAGCAGCTAGTTACTGACTTATGAATTAAAAAAATTAATTCATAAGTCAGTTGGTGACTTGTGAATTAAAAAAATTTTAACCATAAGCTTCATAGTGACTTATGAATTAAAAAAAAATTATTCAGAACCTACTAAATGACTTATGAATTAAACAAATTTAAGTCATGAGCAATTAAGTGACTTGAATTAAAAAAAAAATAATTTAAAAGTTACCTAGTGACTTATGAATTAAAAACAAATTAATTCATAAGCTAATGGATGAAATCTGATTAAAAAATTACTAAATGGAAAATTTATAAACTAGCATGATAATTTTATGACACACAAAAGCTTGAAATCTACTTTCGTTAATAATTAAATATTTATTTAATCTACCAACTAGCTTATGAATTTTTTTTTTCAATTCATAAGTCACTTAGTAGCTTATGAATTAAATTTTTTTTTAAATCATAAGTCACTAACTAACTTATGAATTAAATTTTTTTAATTCACGAATCATCAACAGACTTACGACTTATGGTTTTTTTAATTTAAAAATTCGCAACCCTGATTAAGAAAGCTTAGATAGTTTGGTGTACCAAAATTAAATATTATTTTCTATTGGAAAAACCCCCAAATACTCCGAAAACCATTTACAAACATACATACATATGTACATATTCAATTTCTGAAAAAAACTTTTTTTTTTAATATCAATTTTTTTTAAATTGACAGGTTGACTTTTGTTTTGGTAATTTATGTTTTTTTTTCAAAGTGCCTTCAGAATTTGTTTGTTAAAAATATTTTAAGAAATACATATGTACATATGTACGTACACACATATATGTACATATACATATACAAATACTAGAAATCACATGGCATTCTGTTTTTTTGCTCAAACTATTGGAAAGTTCTTTTTTACATTTTTTTAAAGTTAAAAGCCTCTTAACATAATAGCCAATACGTGCGACCCATCGTGCATTTAATTTGTTGTAACAAAAATAACTGTGCCAGTATTATTTATGTTGCTGATACTCGTAGATTCTTGTCTGCAAAATCGGTTCTCTTTCGTACCAGGCACATATTTTTTTCTTAATGAAAATAATTATGTATAGGTATTCTTTTTAATTCGTATGTTTTTTTTTTTGTAATATCTTGTTTATTAAAATAGAATCTCTTTTCAAACTATAATACAAAATTAAACGATCCCCAGTGGTTCTTTAATTTAAATAAATTATGTTTGAGATCAAATTTATTTTCACAACAAAAAATAAAAATAATCAAACGAGAAGAACGTGTTTTTTTTTTTAATTGAATGATAATCAATTTGTCTGTTTGACTTACTAATCTTTTAAAGATTTAAAAAAAAAATTAATTGTGAACATTTTTAAATACCCTAATCCTAAGTTATTAGTATGATACTACTTAATAATTTGCAAGTATACCTTTTTTGACGTTAGTAAATGTCAAAGATTCATGTAAAATTAGCTCGATGCTAAAAAAAATAGAATAGCTATTTGAATATTTTTCGGATTAGCCGTATACGATTATTTAAATTTAATAAAATGCTAAGGAAAGTATGATGCTAAGCTCGATTGAAATTTGCAAAGTATCATACTTAAACAATTTTAACATCGTACTAATTGGACTAAAATTTTGCGCCTTTGTAACTAGCATTGTGCTAAAGCTATTTTTTTTAATTATAGTGGCTCTCAATAATAATCTACTACTACCTATTTTACTATTTTTCAAAATGCAGTAACTTGTCTAAGAACGAATAGATTGCAACCATCCCAAAATACTAAGAAAAAACACCTTCATTAATATTTGTTTTTTTCTTAACTTTCACGATTTTTCTGTTTTTAATCAAGGTAATCGATTCTTAATTTTAATGTCAGTTTGAAACTACTCGTATGTATAATTGAAATTTTTTGGATTTAAATTTAAATTTTTTTTCAAATTTGTAGAAACAAACGCGATGAGCCTTAATGGAAAAAAATTCTTGGCTTGAAAAGATTAGTAATTAACCACTGTGTAAAAGGTTTAACTTACACGAAATCGCGGAAATACAAGATATGAAGCCTAATACGGTGGTGATATTGTTAGAAGATATGGCAACGAAAGACGTATCTACTTCAAGAAGCAAAAAGGCCAGCCAAAAAAATTAACAGCTCACGAAGAACGTTTAATCGTTCGCAAATTAAAAGCTGACCCCCATTAAGGCAAATGCTTATAGGGGTCAAGTTGCCAGGAAAAAGCCATACACAAACTTGCGCAACCCCCTCGTTCGCCAAAATTTTAAAAGACTAAGAATTTCAAAAATGAATGTTATTAGAGAAAAACTCTTCATTAGCAAAAAATTCATTGTTTAAATGACTAAAACATCTCCTTTAGTAGTTGGAGCTAAACACACAGGATGACATGTGTTTCAAGCATTATTAGTACCAAGAATAATTAGTGGTTAAATTTAATGGTTTCTAAAAATAACCTTTTTTATACAAAATTTTCAAAACATTTTTAAGAAAAAATTTTGGTACGACAATTTAAAGTTTTTATTGTTGTTCGAATAAAAATTAAATTTACAAAAAATTTGGAGCCGTTTTTGGGATATCGAATGTTTTTTAAACTATTTAGGGAGCTTCTCTATAAAAAATTTCATTAAAATCCATTATGCCGAGAATGAGAATTTCAAAATTCGAAAATATCGTTCTATGGTAGGTACAGTCAGTAATATCTTGATTTCAAAATTTGTTTTATTAAATTATAGATCGTAAAATTTAAATAAAAGAAAAAAAATTTAGCAGAATTCTCGGAACCGTTTTCGATCAAAATTACGATTTTCGAAAACCATTTTTTAACATTTGTATGGTGGATACCATTATTTTTGGGTAAATTTTTTTTTTCTCAAATCTTGTAGATTACATATATTAAGAAACTTTTATTCATTAAGTTTGAAAAAAATCGAGCATGGGGTTTCTAAAATATTGAGTTTCCAAACAAATTTTTTTTAAAAATCAAAAAAATAAAAACTTGAAAATTTTAATATGCAATAATATTCAAACTTTGGAGGAGCTTCAACATAAAAAAAAAGATTTAAATCAGTTGTACCGTTTTCGAAGAAATCAAGAACAAAAAAATGGTTCCATGGGGGCTACCAAAAATAACCATTTTTTTGGAAATTTTTTTGACAGTTTTTGAGAAAAAAAAATATTTATAAAATTTCGAAAAAATTCGTATGGCAGGTACCGTTATTTTTGGTAAAAAAAAAGTTTTGGGGGGAAAAAATTAAAAATGATATCTACCAAGTTTAAACAAAATCCGCGGAGCCGTATCTATAGGCTGTAGTCGAAAAGACAGACAGACAGACAGAATTGCGAGACCCACTTTTTTGGTCTTCGCTATCATCGTAATGCCAACTTTGATTGAAATCTCGAGTTCGATTTTTTTACGAATGCATAACTTGCCTTATAGTAATTATAAGTCGCAAGTAAAAAATGATGTTTGGCTATTTGTTGAAATAATAGTGCAAATATATTAGTTTTAGTCTTTGAGAAAAATATTACATAGAAAACCGAATATTAATGGCAGTCATTGTAAGTACTTCTGAACACACCCAAGACAATGTCAGTCCTTGCAAAAAATAAAGTGAACAGATCTTTTTTTGACGTTTGTAAATGTCACGATACAAAAAAAAATAAAATATCTTTTTGACGATTTTAATTTTAACAAAATTTTATAGAAAGTATGATGCTACTAAACTCAATTAAAATTTGCTAAATCATCATTTTAACCAAGTTTCAAGACATCGTATACATAAATTCGACTAAAATTTTGCGCCAGATTTTTTAATAATCTCCGAATGCATGTTAGAAACTAAACAAACAAATTTGTTTGACATTTGGAAATCTCAGTCATATGAAGTTTGCACCATACCTTCTCAAAATATAAAATAGTTACTCAATGATATTATCTTAAATAAAATGTTAAAGATGCCTATTATGACACTAAAATCGATTAAAATTTAAAAAATCTATTTTTTTTAAATAACTAAAATAGTTTTAACGTCATACTAATAGGTATGTATGCACATACATATATCATCTTCAAACTTCATACGTTTGTAAATATATATTTAATATAGTATCTTTAATAAAAGGTACTCAAAAACTAAACTTACCAAACTTGTCAAAACTTAAAATCGAAACTTATCCAAGATCAAAGGCCTCAAAGAGCTGTTGAATCTCCTTAAATCGTTTGCTCCTTGCTCGTCCCTATATCCACTTTAATTTCTTTTTTGTCGATTATTTTGTTTTCCAAAATACTTAAACCATTTGTATCAATTTTAATAAATTTTCTGATTTCTCAATTTATTTCTATATCATTCACTATTTTGTGTAATTTTTAATTTTACTGGCACGTATTTGTTAGTTTAACAAACATTTTGGCACATTTTTCTTCAATCAAAATCAAATTGTGAAAAAACGGACGAATAAAAATAGTAAAAAAAATCAACCATTTAATTTTTTCTCTCTGCAGAGATTATGTAAAAATTCAAAAATAAAAAAAAAAAAAAAAACTCCACATGATCTAGGTACACAAAACACTTGTATTACGGTACGTACGGCTTGGCGTTGGCCCGTCGCGTCGTCGTCCCCAAGCCATGTGCAAACACAATTTTTTTTTATTTTCATTTCAAAAGAAAGTGAAATTACAAATAATATGTAATAGCACCATTTTTTTCGCTTCCTCTTTCATTTAATTTTTTTGTTGTTGATTTTGTACACACACTTTTTTTGTATCACTCTAAAACAAATATGGCCAAAATGCCGTTATTAAAATTGCTTATCCAATACACAAATATATAATGAACAGTGGTTGAGAGGAGAGAGTAGGTACAAATATTTAAACAACAAAAAAAAAAGAGACAAACTTCAAATTAAAACAAAAATCATCTCAGAGAATAGGAGAAATTCAGAGAGAGACGATGATGGTATGGTGTAGGAAGACAAGCAAAAAAAAAACCTAAATGAAGTTGTTAGAGCAAATAAATTGTTGGACGATTAAACTACCGCAAAGCAACGCTTAAAGCTTGAAAAAAAACTGTATGTAACAAGTGCACAAACTCGCTTGACAAACCGCACTTTGTCTCTTCGTTTATCCTTTTCTTTTACTGGTCTTGATTTTTTTATATTTGCCAAACACAAAACACGTATGGAGTGATGAACAAAATATTTTACTTCTTCTTCTTTTCCGAAACCAGCTTTTCAGCTGGTGTGATTACGTTATGGTCAAAACGGTTTCTCTGTACCATTTATTCAGCGGAAAAGGTGATGCAGAGAAAACAGAACAAACAAAAAACTATCAAAATAAATACTACCGCAAAACGAAACAAAAAAAATAATAACGAACGGAATGCAACTGGCTATTACGCCGACGCGACGCGACTATCTTATTCCGCACCAAAACGAAGACTTGGGGCATTAGCGGCGACGATGACGACTTACTTCCCAAGTTTTCAAGTCCAAAAGAAAGTGAAAATGCGACGACGACAATTGGTATGTTGGGGCAGGCGTTGCACGGTGTTATGCTTGCGGCTTTGTAACTGGAACTGGATAGACGGCAATCGGGCAGTGGCGATAAAAAAAAATTCGCATTCTACACGATTGCTCACGTAATATGATGTTATGACCGCATAAGTAGCAGCAGGAAAAAATGTGTACGCTCTTCGTCACACATTATAAGTGGAGAATTCAAAAAAATATATAAAATGTGTTGGAAAAGGCGATAGAAAATCGTTTTGTATCTAAGCTTCATTTTTAATTATCCTGAGAGATATACTAACCCTCTTTTATTCATCAGTGATCCTCGAGAGAATCTCGGCTTTATTACAAGGTTTTGTTTTGCAAAAAAAAAAAAGAAAAAAAGATCAATGATAAGGGGTCCATTCCTCGATTTGTTCTTGGCTTTATATCAAGGCGTTGTTGCGTTATTTCGTATACAAAAAACTCTTGAAAAATCTCAAAGCGTCTAGATTATAAATTAGCTCAAGGAATGTAATTGAAAATTTATCTTTACTGATCTAGCTCTTTAGAACATCAAATGAATTTTTATCACAAGTTCCGTGAATGCTTTTTGGAACCTCTTAAATAGCTTGATTGAACAAAACTTTAGCAAATGGTTTTTTTTTTTGTTGGAAAAAGATTCATAACCTCTTTAAATTTTGCTTTTTACGCAAGTGATCTTCAGCTGAATTAAATTGATCCTCTTGAAATATCCGGCAGAGGTAGGGTAAGATTTACATTAAATTTAAGTTTAAAGCAAAAGCCATTTGAAAGAACTAGGCATTAAAGGTCACACGATAAATCCTTTAACATTTTAGCCGGAAACTTTCACCGAACATGTACTCTTTAAACATTATTAAATGATCAGTTCTTCAAAAAAAAAAAATTACGATCAGTATGTTATGCAACTAATAGATGGTTTTTTAAGTCTCATGACATTTCGGTCACTTTTTGACCCATATTCAGAATGTTTGGACATGATCGGTAAGAATGGTCATTCAAATTTATCGGTGATCATGTTTGATAAAAAGTATAAGTTAATTTTGGCATTGCTGAATTTTAAGGAACCTCGTTAGAACTTTTAATGAAATGACACTTGGCCTAGTGATTGAAGATCACTTTTGTTAAAAATGCTTGTATCAAGCTTAATTTTGTACAGGTCTTAGTTTACAATCAGGAAGTAAACGAAAAAAAACTTTTTTCTCAATGCTTTAAGCATTGATCTTCAATTGAAAAGATTCATGGTGTGCGATCCTCAGTTGGATCAAAGATCTCCATAACAAATTTCGTAACAATGGTCCAAACGTCTCCCAATTTTCCGAATTTAAGCAAAAAAAAAAACTAGGGATTCCCTAATCAAGCTTCAATTTAAAGGCGGATGCCTTGAGAATTATTTTCTCATAAATTTTCTTACACAAGATCGTGCAAAAATATCCAACGCCTTATCGCCATCCCAAGTCGCATTCACGTCGCGTCTTAGTCGTTGTTTTCTCAGTAAACATCCGGAAATATCCGTGCAAAGGCACAGCTTTTATTTATTTTTCTTCGATTTTTAATCAAATCACACGATCAGCAAACAGGTGATCGTGAGGTGGTATATCTTATCGTCGTTTGCTTGTTATTTCATTTTTTTTTTTATTTTGTCTTTCTTCCCCCGTCATCGCATCTTCATCACATAGTTAGTCAAAGATCGCGCGCCCAAAATATCACGGATATTTTGAGTCAATATAGACGAATATAGACAAAACACACTTTGCGGTACCAAAGATCACTTCTTAAAATGTCGGTAAAACCCCTGATGAGGATGGGAAATAGATAGACGAAAGAGAAGTTTGCGGTATTTATTACCTATGATCGCGAATTTTTTTTTTTTGTATGTGGGAATACGCGCCCGCGATTTTATCGAAATACACGTCCTATGCTTTCGGTTGCTTTTTATTAACTAAATTTGGAATTGGAGACGAATTTAGCACTTGGAGGAGGCACGATAGATGGTTGAAAATAAAAGTTTTCCGTCTGACGATCTCTGATCGATCGGTTTTTTGTGGTGGGACTGTGTTGGGCTTGAGCTGTGTAAGCTTTGTATGACCAACAAAGTAGGTAGTCGAGTTAAAGCAAGATGGTGAAGTTCGAGTTGGTTTGATGAGTGTTAAAAATGTTGTATAGCTAGAAAAATTGAGTGAAACTGATTGGAGCAAAACATGCTCAAATTGTTGGTGGGTTCATTGAGTTTGTTTTACTAATAAGGGTTGCAAGATCGGGGATGACTTTCTTCTGATGGGAAATGTTGTAAATTTAGGAAGAAAATTATGGTTTATAATACATATCTAAATAAAACAAAAAAGAAAGAGATATATTCAGCTTAAGAGCACGTTGAGTTCTAATTTTTAATTATAATCATCGAGAAGAACTAAGAAGTGAACAGAAGTGAACATGCAACTTTGTTTAAATGCCTCTAGTATAACTCCAGTAAACTCATTAAATGTAAATTCTAATCCAAGGTGACTATTTGTCGTATACTTGCTGGGTTATTTGTTCCAAGTTTGGTTTTAAAGCAGTTTTGTAAAGGTCCCAGTTTGTTTTCTTTATTTTCCTTCGAGAGGTATTCTCTGTGAAAAGACCTTCTAAGGTAAACACTATTAGTGTGTGATCAGGCATTCAGTGTTCATTGGAACCCCTTATTAGATAGCCTTTCCTACTTTTAGAGTTCCAAAAGTTAGGTTTGAAACTTTTTTCGTTTGCACAAGCTTTCGCCGCGTGGACGATCCCTTGGGCTATCTCTTGGTGATTATCTCGTGTCCAGATTGAGGCGAATTCCCCCCATCAGTCCTTTTCCTTCAGCTTGGCTATTTAGCACTTTAAAGGGCTTGGATTCATGATAGGGACTTCCTGTCTTCCTGTCCCATACTTCGTGGAAGGAACATCATCGATGTCGATGGCCTTCTAAGTGCTTAGCTTGAGGTGCTTTTTCTTTAAGTTAATTTGCAGTTTCTTGACCAGCTCAATCAACCAAAAGCAGACCTGTGCTAAAATGCACGCAATTAAATTTTAGTTTGTGTTTCCACCCAAAGAAAACTTCCTCAATTATGGATTCCTCCAGAGCTAACAATGCGTCAGCTTTGAGAGCTACATTAGTCTCTTTGGAGAACAAGAATTCCGATCCTCATAGCTGCACTTCAATAAGAGGGCCTTGTTATACCGGATTTAATTACGGTGTCACTTCGATTTACTGGTAATGCAGCTTACATTAGTGATTTCTGTTGAAAGTTCTTACTAAAAATAATATGTTACTAAAAATAATATGGTACTAAAAATAATATATATGTACATGGGTATTCCAATTTGAAACATCGTTTTTATCTAACAAGTAAGAGGTGTAAATTACATAATCGAAATATTGTAAATGTTCAGACTAACGCTTCAGAAGCCAAGATGGAATAAGTAATATAACGGTCTTTTTCCTTACTATCTTAATTTATAATTTTATATGAATATTACATTTTCATAATTAAATAATATACCTTTTAATGGCAATTTTTAAACCTGCAATAAAAAATGTTACATTGAAGTTCAACAATTTTAAGATAGCTCCAACCTTCAACTACATACACACGTAGCTAACAAACAAGTTAGTATGTATATCAGTGTTCTTAACGAACCCCGCAATATCTCAAGAAGCAAACAAATAAAAACACATAAAGATAAATAAAATAATAATTAATTATACAAACTTCCATTTTAACAAAATACTTCCTCAATGCAAAAATAAACAATATTTCAAAAGCATTCATTCTAATATCTCAATGATCTCGTTAGCTGTCGAACGTTCATATTTAAGTCTGCAAAACTGCTCCGTAATAAACCATCTAACTAATCCAATTTAAATAATTGATTACCTGCCATATTATTCTCATACAAAACGCACGCGCGTGAGACAAACAAAAACAAACTTAAAAGAAAAATATCCACTTCAAATAACAATCCCTCCGTCTGAAGTTAACGCAAAACTATAGTAATTTTATTTTTTTTTGCAATAAATTTAATTAGCATTTTGCAGAGTAATTTCATAAATAAAGGTAAAGAGAAATAGGCATTTGAATAACTTAAGCTACTCGCACATATAGGTTTTGTATCTAAGCAAAGTAGGTATCTGCATCTAAATTACTTATAGTTTCAGATTTGTATAATGTGTATATATAGTTCCCTAGAGAGTATAATACTACTTGTCTATGGATGGTGATTGCGGAACAATCTTGCAAATCGTTTTAGCCGTGAGCAACATCTGGTTGTTGGAGTTTGGAGAGCAAACATCATTCACATATAGGAACACATGCCGCAAGATCAAGTCGCACAAATCTTCAAAAGCACTTGAAGCATGATGTTGGAAAATGTTTGTGGAAAGAGGGTGTTTCAAAAATATGTGACCACTTCTTTTTTGCAAGTTTATGTCTTGACTTAAAAAATTGTTACAGTTTTCCTGATGTTAAACTTTTAGTGGAGACTTTTTTAATAAGCACAATTTCAAAACATTGATCTGGTACTAAAATTCAAAAGTGGATCAAAACAAGGTTGTATCATTTCACTTTATTTTTTTTTTAATTTGTTAATTTTATTGTCTTTTTGTGTAGTTTCTGATGGGAATCGGACAAAATCAACGTTCTATATTATTGACAGTTTAAACTGATTTTTTTTTTGTAAATTTTTAAACACCCTGTTTTGCAAATAAAAATAAAAAAGGATACAAAAAATAAATTAAATCTATTTTTACAAAAAACATCCCACCTGTTCGCATTTGTCTACTTAGAGACGGTTTTTTTTCGAGATCGTGATCTAGCAACAGAAGCCATATAGACAAATTCCCACGTCACAGACTGTATACCATGCGATCCACTATAAAGTGCAACAACTTGCAAACTTGATGCACTGCACAATTCACATATACCTAACACATGTGGTTAACCACAATGGAGAAACGCTTCATGGGGTGCACTCATATCAGATGAGCGTTCGCCAAGGGGGTCTAAAGTTAATCAATTAGAATTATGTCTTAATTATTTGTATCGAACTTGAGATAAATATGTAAAAATTATTTGAAACTTCATACAAAGTTGCGCATTGACCCAAAGACAGATTAAAGATAAAACATCTCTTAAGACCATTTCACTAAATGGTTTTTTGAACTTAAAAACCAATTTTGGTAACAAAACGTTAAATAAAATCAAAAAGCATTAAAAAGAGACTAAAAATAAATAAGCTGCAAACGATCCAAATCGCGCAACGATGTAGACTTTCAGAAATGAATATCAGAAATTAAAATCTGAAAATGTCTACACATTTTTTTTTATATTAACTTTGAGAAATTTTTGCCCAAAACTCGTAAATATTAGTAGTTTTGGGAAGCTAACGAACAGATATTCCTTTTTGTATCAAAAGTCATCGCAATGACAGTTCAAAAGTGGCGCTACATTTAAAATGTCACAATTTGTTCGAAACTTTAACGTCACTTCTGGGACTTTAGTGAAATATCGTCCTAGCCTCCGAAAGATCCCACAGTCTGTTATTGATGCTCGTATACATAATTTTCAATTTGGCTTCGAAAGATTCTATATCGAAACTCACCGTGTGTAGTTAGGAGTATGTTCGTTTTTATCTTACAATATTGTCGGACTTAATTATCTTTAAAATAATTTTTGCCTTCAATTTTATTTTTAATTTGATTTTGAAATTTATTGTTAACATTGATATTTTGTTTGCTGTTCTATTCGTGCAGGGTTCATTGGAATGCATGACACTTCGACAAGTAGTTAATGCATAGAAAAGTATCGTTCTATTAATTTTTTGCCGTCACACGTTGCATTCTGAGAATACATATATGTATACTGTTTTTTTGTTTTTTATTATTCATTAAATTATGCACAAGAAAAACAAGTTTTCATTGAATTAAAAAAAAAATTACTTGTACCTTGTATGATATAAGTAATTGTAATTGTTGTGTGGAAACTGGAAACAATGCAATTGATATACAATTCCGATTTATGTAGAAGAGGAAATATCCTTGTGCAGTGATCTTGAATTTTGTAGAGTGAATCCGATTAAAAAAATAAAAATAAATAAATAAAATTACAACTTAATTAATTTTTTTTTTATGGGATAAAATATTTTCTTCTTGAATGAACAAGATAATCGCGTTCAGGGATTTTGATAATTAATTGATTTTATTTTTTTTTTTTTTTTGGATGAGGGTAAAATTTTATATTTATCTCAACTAAACCACATAAACAAAACAGTATTAAATTGAATAAATTTTAGGTGCAGAGAAATAAAAATTAAATTACAAATAACTTTTACTTCATTTCTTCTTTACGGAAATCATAAGCATTTAAGGATTTATTAAACACATTTATGTACAAAAGAATTCATTATAAATTTTATGAGAAAATATGTCGACTTTGTATTTGTTATTTTTTTTTAATTTGAATTGGAAAATATTTAAGGTTTTTAATTAATTTACTGAAGATTTAAAAAAAAATGATTGACTCTACAATTGGACTCGACCTCATTTCAAAAATCTTGCTGCATATCCCTTAATTAATCTCCGAGTTCATCATCTAACGTAGTAATCTACAAGGTTTATTACAACTCAGTGGAACGAGATGTTTTCCCTTCTGAGAGGAGAGCTTCAGGGTTGTTGTATGTTTTAAGCCAAGACGTGCACAATGTTAGAAGACAGATGAGTATATGTGTCATGAAAGGTAATGGTGTTATGGTGTTGTGGGTATAATAGTAGACCATCTTGACCTACTAGATCAACAAGACTAGTAATGTCATCTAGATAATCTTAACCTTGCCCGTTTAAAATATCTACTATCTCTTCCCACTCTTTCTCTTCCAGTCTCAAAAATCTTTATTTTATCTAAAGAGGAATTCCCTTAGGCATGAAAAACCTGTTTCATAAGCCATAAATTCCAAAAAGTTCCAAAGTGCGATGTTCAAAACGATCGTCCAATACTCAAACTTATACATACATATTCATAAAATCTTTTGAAGTAATTTGTACGGAATCTTTCTTACTTGGAAAACCTTTATTAAAATGTTATGTTTGGGATCTGTTTTCTCCAACTCCTTGTTAGAATCCTCAGGGGTTCCCCAATGCAGCCAGTTAGGTGCTCTTCTTTTTATTTTTGTTTACCTTTAATGATATTGATATGGTTATGAAACATTCACATATATCACTCTATGCCGACGATGGACAATTTTTTGAGACCACGTCTTCGGCACATTATTCTACTCTTTTTAAACTGTTTGAACTCTCTTTAAAGAATAGCTCAGAATTAAATATTCCCAAATGTCAACTTCACTTTTTCATGTAAACTCATCAAATTCATCTCCATATTCGTGACCTTGGGATATTATGTGACCGAGAGGTCAACTTCTGACACACATTGAAGATATAATTCTTTGCTTCAAATGTAACTTCATAATTTTTGTTCAATTTCGACCAAACAACGTTGTTATCTACGATCTGGCCTTCGTGATCCTACTTCCCTATCAAGACCGCCCTTAACTTATTTTGATTGGGGGGTTAATTAAAATTAAATTAGACTATATGGAATTTCAAGCATTTCTTTTCACAGACATTAATCATTGTGTGGAAGAAGAAATTGATTAATAATTCTTAATTCAATGTGGTAAGACTCAAAAAATCTTTAAATTAGACCATCTAGATTAGACAATTCAGACTATTAAAAATATCTCGTATATTGAAACCGTCTAGTCTATCAATCTAGGACAATCAAAGCAGACTATACAGACCATTTAGGTCTTTTAGGTCAGCAAGACCTTCTATACCATCATATCGTCGTCGTTCTATGAAAACTCCCTAAGTCCATTTTAAAAAAAAAAAATGTGATTCAATTCTTATTTAATTCATTTCGGATAAACCATTTCCAAAAAATTTTATTGCACAACGGCTACGCCAAGCCCATTCTACAATTAAAGCCTGAGAACTTGCTATTCTGATAATTTTTGGATTTTTTTATATTAATTTCCAAGTTTAAATGCAAATATCTCAAAACACAAAAAATGGACTTAGGGAGTTTTCATAGAACGACGACGATATTATCTAGAAAAAGTAGACCACTTAGTCTACCTTAAACATCTATACTCTCTTACCATCTAGACTATCTATCTCATCTCGATAAATTAGGCCTTCTTTAATATCTAGATAGTCCCCTAATAGTCTAAAAACTCCTGATAACATGAATCTTTTTTTCATATTGCAACATTCAAGAAATTCGACAAGAGTGAATCATGAATTATAGTGAAAAAAAGATGCAAAAGGTCAAACATGACTCCTACGACAACAAAAGCTGATTCACTAAAATTATTCAAAGATTTCCTTCGTCACTATAACATTAAACAAATTTGTTTTTATAATTAAATTACGAAGCACAAAAAATTTTAAATGCACATTCTTCTATAACTTAAGATATCCTACGTGGTTCGTGGTACGTGGTTAATTTTGTCTTTACTTGTAGCTCATTGCAATAAAGTCCAATCCTTAGCTTTTAGTTTTCTGACGTCAGTAAAAGTATTGGTTCTAACTCGACAAAGGAGTTATAAAAAGTTAAGAAAGATGGTTTTGTAAATTAATGTTTTGTGGTAAATGAAAGTTGGTTAGAAGTTACTTTAAAAAGGTAGGGCTGACGATCAATTATCCCAGCATATATATTCTGCTAACTTCTTTCTTCTTTGAATTAATTGCCCCTCGAAACCATTTTTTTCTGCTTTCAGGCATTTCTGCAAAACATCATTTGTGCTTGATTCCATTAGTAAGACTTCGACGTTATAATGTGGGTTCTATCAAAACTTAATCTTAAGGTAATTAACCCACCAACTTTCTGCTTAAAGTCTTAGACATTCCTTAAAAACCCAGCCTTTTAACTGACCCAGTTCAATGGGTTTATCTTCTGCCCATATTGGTCTAACATATCGAAGGTGACTAAGTCTTGCTTAACACCCGCTTCTTAGCTACTACGTATTTTGTATCGGAGTTCATTGTATTAATCATTTATACCTACTTCAATAAACAAAGAAACACTCATTAGTCGATCGCCCAAGAAAAAAAAACAAACCATCATCAATCGATATAAATCGTATTTCGTTAGACAACATCACGGTACCATCAGCACTAATAAAACGTCAATCCATCTTTCGGTCAAGCACCTCTACTCTGGTCGATGGATGGATGTGATAATTTGGAATCTTAACGTCCTTCACGAGGCTCTGATCTGTTTATTTATTTATTTTTGTTGATCTCCGAGAAATTCTTAGTAAACCGAAAGGCATCCGGGTGATGTTTTGATGATTAATTCTCAAACAACAAATAAGTATTATTACATCGACAAAGATCAAACTCATAAATCTCTCAGACGAAATTTCCGATCGAAAATATAATAAAATATGATGATTAGTTAAGTAATTTGAACTGAGGGATATAATTGAAAGGCTACGAAGATTTCATCGATTTGATTATCGTTAACTTCTGGGTGGGAAACAGGTAGTGGTTTTTTTTTCATTCAGGTGATTTATTTTTGGTTTTGAAGACTACCAATAAATATTGATGCATAGTTCTCAATAAATACTAGAAATTAAAAAAAAAAGTTTTGAAGATTTTGAACAGAAATTAGGATTTGTTGTCATATGACGAGTTTTTTACGAGTAATATGGAATTAACAATTTAACATTTAAACTTTTTCATCATCTGTCAATGGCAAAGCGTCAGTCAAGGTTCACATTTTAATCATGGCGAAGTTGATGAACTATCAATGTTTGGAATGCCTACACCCTTGCAAGATAAAACTAACCCAAGAACTGAAGAGTCATGATCATTGTTAAATTTGAAGCGCAAAACTTCTGCGGTTGGGCTTTGGAAAAGTTTGCAGAGCTGAAAATATCCAAGTATGTTAGCTATGATTTATTAATGCAATGATATTTGGCGTTTTTTTTTTATAACTTGAAGATGACGCGCACCAATGTACGACATTACAAGTAGTTTTCCCTTTATATCTACTTCACATTTGTATTTCATATGTATATCCACTATAAATTTAAATTTCAAAGTTGGTACTCGTAGGATATTATATGTCAAAATCAAATTGAAAGGATATTTTATGGGAAAAAAATAGAAACAAAAATTTTGCACACACACCATCTCCTAACTCGTTGATTTTTATGCAATTGCGAAGGAAACAAAATATGAAACAACTAAGAGCAACAGCAATTAACTCAGTTTTGACTTGGCTAAGGGATGTGTTGGAAAAGTATTGCTTTTTTATCTCAAATTGAATTAAAATTAAAATAAATAGTTATATGCAATTCAATTTGGATTTAAAAGAAAAAATCTCGGTATTTTTCTCACAATATATTTCCATATAATAAACTTGCATTTTATGCGTCTATTGGAAAATAATATTTTTTAAAAAACTTTACTTTGTTTGAAATAAAAATACAACTTAAATTGGTTCTATAAATTTTTTTTAATAATGTCAAAGCAGTTTATTCACTCAAAAAGTTAACTAATCGTTTTATGGTTATACTGGATTTACACAACAGTCAGAAATTTCTCCACAAAACTGACAAAATATTAATGAAACGAAATCAATTTTAATTGAAAAAGATCTAAATTATACCACCAAAAATTAACAAGACTATTTTTTCTTATATAATGACGTATTATGTCAATATTAAACATCAGCTGCGCTCATAAATTTTGTATGTTTTTATAATTAGCGCGCACTCAAAAGGTTATTACTACCCTTAAAATGCAGAAAAACAAGGAATGGTTTAAAAGGAGATACCGATTCACATTAGTTTTAAATTCTTGAATATTACAATGGGAAGTAAAAATAGAGCTAGCTAGAGCATTCCACATTCGTGAAGTGCGGCTAAAGACGAAAATACTGGCACTTGCACTTCGAAGTAGTAAGTCATATGAAAATTGACAAAATTACGTAGGCATAACAACTAGTCAGTGATATAAATCTGGTTTTATGTTATACTAAGCCGACCTAAAAATTTTAAGAAATTATGTCAAATCAATAGCTTAATGACATACATTTACGCTAAGACAAAATAATGGCACTAAGCATATATTCCTTACCGACAAACCTTCAGACTTAAATAAGTAGAAATTTGTAGTTTCGGGGAGTTAACAACCAGACCTAATTTCAGAATATACATCTGGAATATGGTAACTCGAAACCACAGACTTTAACTATTTTACCCAGTTTACAAGTCAACGCATTTCGAGACAACATTATGAGTACTGATATTGTTTTTGACGCCAACATTGACCATCTAATCGTAGGCCCCCATTACGAATAGCGAATCGAACGTTCGATAAATTGCGAATAATTAAGCGAACTTCGATTATCACAGTATTATTAATAGCGAACTTCAACGTTCGCTTCAAAATAAATGCTGCCAATAAATCATCACATTGAAATTGTAACTCAAATGTCAAATAAATATTTTATTGAAATAGATTTGATTTTCTTTCTTGGTTGTGATTGTGTAAAAATAAATAAAAATAAATAAATAAAATTGATATCTTTCTGAAGAATATGTAAGTTTGAGAAGAAAAATATGGACAGTTCTAAACCTTTGGAGATTCCAGATCATTTGTAAGTTGTATGTATGCATATCAAGTTATTGTATTCAAAAGTTTCATATTTTTTTTTTCAAAGATTTGTTCTTCATTTTAGACTCAACAAGGATGCATTTATGTACATATGTATGTACTTGAAGAAATGAACGATTCATGCAAATCAACATCTAACCGTGCGATCTCATGTACAACTTAGTTGGATATACATAGTTGGAGATGAACCATTACCTAATGAATTCCGCAATACAAGTCTTGAAGCAGAGCCTTTATAAAATGAATTATTAGCTTCTTTATAATATATTTTAATTGTGTCTATAGCTTCAAAAAATTGCAATCAAAATAAATTAACAATATAAGCAAAACAAAACAAGAATTCATTTAAGAATGAAAACAAAATACAAATTCACTTCGGTGCAGAAAAACAAAACTGTTGTGTGCAATTAAATAAATACTTATATTAAAGTATGATGCTCTAAAAAGGTAAAGGACAAACAATTTTTTTTAACATTCTTGCAGCTAACTCAAAATTTTGAATATTTGAGTTATGAAGTTCTTGTAGCAAATGAGCGATATTATGTACTTACATATATATGTAGCAATTGAGCCATTACCTAACGAATCTTGCAACTCAAGCCTAAAACAGAACGATTAAAGAAAGAATGAAATAGCTTCTTTAGAAGTTTATTTTATTGTGTCTAGCTTCGATGATCGAACTGATTATTAATTTTTTTTTGTTAATTTAATCTTAAATTTTGGGTCAAAACAAAAAACAATTATTTGTAACTACCATTTTCATATTTAACTCATTACTTCCAAAATAAATATTGATAGAAAGGTACTTCAATTTTTCATTCGCTTGCGTTATCACTAAATAATTTGATCCGACTAGATTTCACATTTCAAGCGGTATGATTAGCGAACATTCGCTGTTTGTAATTCCTCGCTAAATAAATTCGCTAAGGTTTTGACATTTTTAGCGAGCTTAAATAAAGCGAATCGCTATTCATAATAAGAATTTATCGAATTCGCAAAGATTTTAGTTCGATTCGCTTTTCATAATGAGGGCCGTAGCTTAGTATTTCAACCCACTCGACATTTTAACTCTAGTGAGAAAACACATATAATGAAGAAATATCAACGAATACATCCTAAAATAAAAACAACCCTAGTTAAAACATGCAAGATTTTCTTTTAAGGTACTAGTAAGGTCTAGAACGTCAAAAAACGCACGGGGCAATGTATTTTTTGATGAGTCGACGTTGGCGCCCTCTATAATTCAGCCAAGATTCGAAAATTAAGACAACCAAATGTTTGTTTGTACTCTTGACGCTTGTATTTATTATTTAAAAAAAAATATCTTATTACTTTATAAAGTTTCCGAGAAAAAAATTCCCAAAAATCGTGCGTTTTTTGGCGTTCTAGACCGTACTAGTACCTTAAGTATATAATACCCTTCTAATATGGAACTGTGGTATCTGTGGTCACTCATCACTCAAAATCTTTTTTTTCTTTATTTAGTAAAAAAGTAATTTAAAAACAAAATTAATTTAATAAGTTAATTAAGTTTTAAACATCCAAACATTAAAATTTATTTTTGGTCAACCCTTGTAGTTTATTTAGTGATAATAATTTATTTTTAATAAAAGCCCTTATACTAAGACATTTATCTCTATAACTTAGGTGGGAATAAACTATTTATATCAATGTCAATCTATGCAAATAGAGATGAAGAAGTTTTAAGATAATAGAAGACTGACTGAGTGAAACCAAAATATGTAACCATTTTGAATGAATAAATCTTCAATCCATTAAATCTATAATCACTTCTGACAAACTTTAACACGGTTTTTATTGTTAATGTCTTCATTAGTGCACTCTGTCCCTGTTAATCTGACAAAAAGAGATTGTACAGCCGAAAACACGACGGGCGATCATAGTATGTATAGGCTCCCTCAAATTTATTCCAAATTGTCTTGTGATGTTTTACATCAAAGTTTTTTTAAGTTATTAAAACAACAACAACAAAAACAACAACCACTTTAACTACTATATCATGTCTGATGTGATTTGTATCTATACATCAAATCAGCACGACAAAAATGTTCTAAGTTATTGTTATTGTTTTTACCTCTTTTTGTCTTTTTTTTTCTATAAAGATTTATTGCCTGTTGTTTATAAATTAAATTCTCAAGGTCAAGTTTACAATGATGGAAGTTCTGAGGGTCGACCTAATAGTGACGGTCACTGGTCACTGTCTTATGTACGCTGATTGGATGGTAATGAACTTCCTTAAATAAAACACAAACACACACATAAAATATAATGATTCGGTAGTTTCCGAATTGACGAAGAGTTGTGTTGAATTTGTAATGCGTATTGACGCGTAACAAATGCCTGTAGTAGCGCACGTTATTTAACTGGAAAATATAGCTTCCATTTTGAATGTCTATGTACGTGCGGTAGATCTTTAACACCGCGCTCCGACTAACGATTGAAGTGAAGCTTGTCAGGCATACTCGTACTTGGTTAACTCAAAAAAAAGTAGTGTTGATTTATTGCAATGTTTAAACGGATTATGATAAAATGCATATCTGCGTAGCTGATTCTTAATCAAAACTAATAATCTTTACAGTTACCTGGCATCATTATATTTATTCTTGTTTTATCATACATTATTACGAAAATTCTTCAAAATAATTTGTTTATGTAAAAGTGTGGACCTTGAAAATTGCAGGGGAATTCTTTCTTCGAAGTTTCTTACTCGTATATTAGTCATCATCTAATGTAACTATTTTCTTTTGACGGACACTTATTACCTATCTTGCATCTTAAAAAAAAAAAAAAATGTTTTCTAAACTATGTGTGATTTGTCAAGCCATTTACGAAATATGTGGTAACCCTTGGAGTGACGGTTAGTTCGTAGGAGTGTCATATTGTGATTGCGTTCAATACACATGCGCTGTCATCTCCTGGGGGTAATGGCTCTTGTGAACGAGTTACATACCCTAAAAGAAGATCTCTTTTTATCAAAAAGTGTAGAAATAAAAATGTTCAATTAAATTGCTTCACTCCATGAACAGGGATCTAAGGAGTCAGACGGAGAGCACGGTACAGAATAGAAGTAACCGAAGTTCGTCCTAGAGACATTTTGTCGCGGTGAGACAAAAAAAGATCAAGTGGTTGATCTTCTTTTCTAAAAGTTCGTCAATGTTGTCAAAAAATGCCCATCCTAATGATTCTGCTCTAAATTTGACCAGAGCAGGGCATTTGCAAAGTAAATGGAGTTTCCTTTTCCCGACAAAGATTTCCAATTCTTATAAGAATTGTATGAACTGTTTGCGAGAAAGATATGATTTTCTAAGCACATAACGCCGAAAGCATCTATAGACAACTAGTTTAAGACAGTTTTTTTTAACTATTTAATATGCTTCTACATCCCAGAAAGTGTGCTTGCCAAAAATTGTTGCAGCATTCGAAAACTCATCGGGTTTATTCTCATTTAATTTGGCATACAATCGTGATTATGTTCAATTTTTATTTTTTTTTAAATTCCTTTTAAAGATACTGGCGCAAAATTTTAGTGGAACTAGTACGATGTTAAAGCTGTTTTAGTATGAAACTAGGTTAAAGCAACAAATTTTGCACCACAAGCTCTTACTTTTAGTCAAAAAAAAAAAAATCCTAACTGCCCTATATTGCACCTTAAAGGTTGGTATGTGACTTTTAATGGCACTGATATTCTCTGGTGACTTTTTGATTTTATTTCAATATTAAATAAAATACTCTTCACTGTATGCTATTACGATCAAAAGTCTGTCAATATATCAATCTAAATATTTTTATTCGAGTTTCTCCTCTTCACGATATCATAAACACAAACTCAAACTCAAACGTGCTTAACTATTAACCACATCCTTCACCTGAGAATGTCAATCAACAATATCACCGTCACAGTTGTATGCATTTCTAATGTTGGCAGCTGGAAAAAAAAACTCTTTTATATTGGCGAGTAGTTAAGCAAACAGTAGCTGTATTACCTGCTACTTGAATATTATTATCGCTTTTGGAATCTTTTCGTGTGTTTTGGTGAAACAGTTGGTTGGAGTTAAGTACAGAAAATACACATTCTCATTGAGAAGATCGCGTGCAATTGAAGAATATACCGCTTGTTCCACACCACAACTTCTGTCATCATGTCTGATAGTGGAGTCTTGCTGATTTCTAAATCTACAAGATTTTTAAGTCGGATTAAGCGACAAAGACAACTTGACATGTTTCGCAAGTCCATCAGATGGTCTTATCTTAAATTTGACTAGAAATCTTTACAATGAGGCTGCTTGTGTTTCCTCTCTGTCGAGAGATAAATTCTGCTAAAGTGTGCATCGTGAAGTATTAAAATGTTTTTGTTTTTAATGAAAAAAAAAAAACAAAATCCCAATTTGTGAGCAGTTAATAAACTGATGAAGGTATCTAAGTCCAAAAACAGCATTAATAATTTTAATTCATAATAATTGAACAAAGTATCTACGTATAAATAAAAGAGTTGACGTCAAAACCTTAAAATAAAAAAAAATGATTTTTCTTTATTTTTTACTTGCGATATAGGTACTATAGGGCAAGTTCTGCATTTGGAAAAAAAATCGAAATCGAGATTTTGATCAAAGTTGACATTACGATGATAGCGAAGACGAAAAAAGTGGGTCCGACAATTCCGTCTGTCTGTCTGTATGTCTGTATGTCTGTATGTCTGTACCTCCAACTACAGCCTAAACTATCGGAGGTATTTTCTTCAAAATTGGTAGTGAAGGGTCTTCGGTGATTCCCTAGAGGAAAAATTGAAATTTTTTTTTTAGCTCCAAAACTAAGGGTACCCCCCATACACCCGTAATGCAAAATCTTATTTATCTCGAAAACGGCTCTAACGATTTCGATAAAAAAAAATAAGTGTGATATTATGGACATGGACTATATTTTGGTCAAAAAAAATTTTGGGGGGAAATGTTATTAGGGGTACCTGTCATATAACGGTTTTTTTGATTTTCGAATTTCTTACCAACGGCTCTAACGATTTTAACCAAAATTTTTATGCAGGAGCTGCTTTGCATTTTAAAAAATATAAACTAAAATTTTTTTCGAAAAAATAGTTTTTGGATTTTTAAAAAAATAATACAATTTTTTTTTTGAAAATTCAATACCTTGAAAACCGATACACGATTAAATTTTTAAATTACGTTTTAAAATGTATTTTATTAAATACTAACAATTTGCATATCAATTTTTTTTATAAAAATTTTAAGGACAATTTAGTACACAAAAAACCTGTTTCAGTGTGTCTGTATGTCTGTACCTCTCACTACAGCCTAAACCACTGGACCTATTTCTTTCAATCTCGGTAGTTAAGAGTCTTCGGTGATTCCCTAGAGGAAAAATTGAAATTTTTTTTTTAGCTCCAAAACTAACGGTACCCCCCATACACCCGTAATGCAAAATCTTATTTATCTCGAAAACGGCTCTAACGATTTTGATAAAAAAAATTAAGTGTGATATTATGGACATGGACTACATTTTGGTCAAAAAAAATTTTGGGGCAAAATGTTATTAGGGGTACCTGCCATAGACCCGTTTTTTTGATTTTCGACTTTCTCATTAACGGCTCTAAGGATTTTAACCCAAAATTTTTAGCAGGAGTCCCCTTAAGTTTAAAATAATATTGTATATAAGAATATTCGAAAAAATATTTATTGGGTTTTAAAAAAAAAAAAAAATTTTTAAATCAATATCTTCAAAACCTATGAACGATTATTTTTTGAAATTATTTCCTAAAACCAATATTATTAAATACTTAAAATTCGCATCCCACATTTTTTTCTTGAAAAATTTTAGAGAAATTTCTTATATAAAAAATTTATTTAATAATAAAACGATTTTTTAAGGTTTATTTGCATAAATTCATACTTTTCCGGAAACCAGACGGCAATTTTATGCATTTGAACATTATTATCTCATTAAATCCATGTTTTATATTTATAAAATGTATCTTAAATTCCAAAGTACTTTTACATAAGAGCAAGTTCGTGCGATCCAGTCGTGCATTTTATTTGTGAATGTAGAAGAAGACGACAAAAAATAAAAATTATACCAAACTATGCTCTGATTTCCATTTCGTCTCTAAGGTTTATAACTGACTCGAAATAATTCCTAAAAAGTGATTTCCAACTAACTTTTATTATCACACTGAACATTTTTTTAAAATTACCAATCTCATTGCAATTATTGCTCGAAATATGCATATGGAAACTTTTAGGTAACTTTCTTTAAGTCAAGTTCTTTATATAATCAGCCTTTCATCAAGTCTGTCAACAATAAATTACCACGAATAATAATAGCCAGCAATAGCATGCAATTATCTCACATAAATCACTCGTTTCTTTAAAAAAAAAAAAACAAAAAGCAAACCCAGGAAATTTGTTATCTTGCTATAAAAAAACAAAACAAAATAAAAATAGAGACATAGAGACAAAAAATATCAAGCAATTGCGCACGCATTACATCACTCGAACATACATATCAGATATTATGTTAGACACTTAAAAACCATTGAACCTCTTGTCTGACAATCAACTCGATCACTTGTAAGCACAAAATGCATTTACAATTTCAAACGCATAATATTATTATATAGACACTAGGCACAGAGTTGTTAATACCTTAATTGACATTGTAAAGCCTTGAAATTGAATAAAATATATCTAGAGAAAAAATTATTACAACTTTGACCGCGTATAAGGTGAACTAGACGTTAGACAAAAATATCTAACTGAATATACACAAAAAAAAAAAACATATGTACTTGTAAAGCATAATCTTGTGTGAAACTTGTAATTGAATGGATACGCACTTTACACTGATTGTGCTGGAGTTATTTAGAGAACGCAAAGTACTGTGCAAAAACAACTTACTCGGGTGTTATCCAATCTTTCGGGTTGTGAATGCTAAACTTTATGCCATTGCCTTGCAAAATAAAAATAAATAAAATGCACGACTGGGTCGCACGAACTTGCTCCTATGTAAGAGACTAGGAATTTTAAAAACGAATGTTATTAGAGAAAACTGTTCATAAGGATAAAATGATTTTTTTTAAATTCTTTAAGTAGTAAGAGATAAAAACAGAATGATATGCAAAAATGAATTTATGCAGGAACAAAAATTATAAGTAGTTGTAGTGGTTCCTTAAAAAAATAAGCTTTTATGTACAAAATTTTTAAAACATTTTTAAGAAAAAACTTTGGTGGTCCCTCAGTAGATCTCAGATCAGCTCCGTCATAGGTGTCATAACTGGACACTGTCTCATAGGTAGACACGCCGCACGACTCGGTGTGCTATCAAACGATTTTTGCAGGAGTTGCTTGGACGAGGAGGAAGAGGAGACAATCCCACACCTTCTTTGTACATGCCCTGCTCTCTCTTACAGACGCAAACTTCATCTAGGAGAATATTTCTATAATGAACCAAGCGATCTCATAAATAAAGACATTAAAAGTCTCCTTCGCTTCATCAGAAGCTCCAAATGGTTTTAACTAGTAGGAAACTTTTTTGTTCCCTATTAGATCGTGGTATCACAATGGACCTCTAATGGTCTAAGTGTGTCAGATGCTTTAATGACAGCCACTTTAACCTAACCTTGGTACGCCAACCTTAAGTTTTTATTATTGTACGAATAAAAGTCTAATTTCCAAAAAAAAATACTAAGCCGTTCTTGAGATAACGAATTTTTCAAAAAAAAAAAATTACTTTTTTTTCTAAAAATTGAAAAAATATTTTTTCTTAAGTTTTTAAATGCAATGTTTTTTAAACTTTTTAGGAGCTTTTTTATAAAAAATTTCATTAAAATCCGTTAAGTCGATAATGAGAAATTCAAAATTCGAAAAAATCGTTCTATGGTAGGTACAGTCAGTAATATCTAGATTTAAAATTTTTTTTATTAAATCATAAATCGTTAAGATTAATCAAAAGAAAAAAAATTTTAGCAAAATTCTCGGAACCGTTTTCGAGAAAAATGCGATTTTAGAAAACCATTTTTTAAAATTTGTATGGAAGGTACCGTTAGTTTTAGATAAAACAAAATTTTTTTCTCAAATCTTGTAGGTTATATTAAGAAACTTTTATTTGCCAAGTTTGAAAAAAATCGAGCATGGGGTTTTCGAAATATTGAGTTTCCAAAAAAAAATTTTGAATTTTTTTTTAAAATCCAAAAAATTAAAAATTGAAAATTTGAATATGTAACAATATTCAAACTTTGGAGGAGCTTTGGCATAAAAAAAATTATTAAAATCGGCTTTACGGTTTTCGAGAAAATCAAAAACAAAAAAAATAGACCCAGGGGGGCTACCGAAAATAACAATTTTTTGGAAATTTTTTTTCAACCATTAGCTAGTTTTAACCAAATGAAATTTTTAAAATTTTTTTTAAAAAATTCTGTGGGACAGTTTTTGAGAAAAAAAAATATTTATAAAATTTCGAAAAAAATCGTATGGCAGGTACCGTTATTTTTGGTCCTAAAAAAAAATAGAAAAAAACGTCCGGGGGTAAAAAATTAAAACCCATATCTACCAAGTTTGAAGAAAATCGGCCGAGCCGTTTAGGCTGTAGTCGAACCGACAGACAGACAGACAGACAGACAGACAGACAGACAGACAGACAGACAGACAGACAGAATTGCGAGACCCACTTTTTTGGTCTTCGCTATCATCGTAATGTCAACTTTGATCAAAATCTCGAGTTCGATTTTTTTTACGAATGCATAACTTGCCTTATAGTACCTATAAGTCGCAAGTAAAAATAAGGCGTGAAAGTTCGTTGATAATCAGGGTTCGGTGAATTATAACTACCGAGTCTGAACGACTAAGATCAGAAACATTTTTTCATGACAAGAGATAATTTTAGAGGATTTGTCCCTTCCCCACCAGGGATAGCACCCTCGAAAATTTTATTTTTATGAAATTGAACCCAGAACTCCAAAATTACTGCCCAACTCACTAATCTTCACACAAGTTGTAAAACTTTACAAAATATCATTTAAAAATAATTACCTCTTATCTTCCTAACAGGCTCTTTGGTACACATTTAAACTTTTTGATTTAGTTACATTCAAATATTGGTACAGCTCATGTCCGAGTTTCTATCGTTTTCTCCATTCACCCTCCTCGTTACCGATTATATAATTGCAGAACGGCTTAAGAAGCTCAGACAATAATTTGAATAGGATCTTAAACTTTTAGCACGGATATGCCTCAATTGTTCTTGCTGGACAAAATGTCGTCTTTTTTAGATTAGGCATATGGAGCCAATAGTCCAGGAGCCAAATTATCGCTTCAGTGACCGAGTGAGTGAATCCCATCAGTGATCAAATGAAAATGTTAAATTAGGGTAATCGATTGCTCGATGACGTAAGCGGTAATGCCAAACTCACATAATTCAATCACGTATTACTCGAAAACTGATGCGGTAATTTGGCCCCAGTTCTCAGACATGGTTCATTTGGTTGATTATTTGGTGCATACATCGTACCAACTAAAAATCACTTCCGTATTTGAACATCTCGACTTTTAAGTCATCAAATCATGTGACCGTTTTGGTTTTAAGCTAAGCCGGCCTCTTCCATACTGGGTGGTAGATTTGATTCTTCATTGACTGGAAGTAGTTTCGTACCCCATCACTGGCCCGAAATGATTCCCTTTAAAAGAATGTTAGAAATAATACTTAGCCGCATAGACAGCAACGTTACCATCACTGTTTCTAAACAGAAGAATCCATTTACTCAATGATAATGGACACAATTTTTGTTCACCCGATGAATAAGAACAAGCATAGAAATATTCAACCTTAAGTCCAACAAGACTATGGCCTACTGGTTTATTCAAAATAGCAGGAGAAAACTTCCAAAAGTCAATTACTGTCAGCTGTAACAGCACCAGAACTATAAATTTAAAGTAAAAATTTGTGGAAGAAGGATAAGATGTTAAGAGTCAACTAAATACCCCGAATTTTTAAAATTGATATAACTTCCCCAGACATGCATTTTTCCACAACACTGTTTCTCGTTCCATGAAGTGCAAGGAAATGTTGCAACACGACACATATCTGCCTACAAAAATAATAAAAAAAAACAAGATTAATGGTTTCCAATGTTGCATTCCGCAATAATGTTTGTGGAAGTCACAAGTTGATTTGTTGTATGCCTCGCCTCCCAATATATTCTCTGCCCACATATACATAACAACCTATATAGGTAGGTACACAAAACTTGAAATGCTTTTCCGAAGTTGCTGTCTAAGCAACAAGAGAGCTTCATACTATGGAGGACCTCAAAAGTGCTCTTGAGTATTTCCCCAAGGGAGATAGATCGGTGGACTGATTCAAATTGAATAAATTAACATCAAGTGACGCGGTAACGACGGAAAAAGATCACGAGCAGGCAGCAATGGCTATGGCACCTTGCTGACACCTTCGGTTGTCGCATTTAATTTACAAACACCAATTGACGAGGAAACTTGTTACTTATAGAGCCGATCAACCTTAAGAGCTCTGGTATAGTATACATACTCGTTGTACTTTTTAGGAAGGAGATTTTGGTAAGCAAATAGAATAGAGGGCTAGGCAACTTGACCTCTGAATTCAGGCATCAAAATCAATAACACGCATCGTGATTAATTAAAATCGCTTGAAAGTTGTATGTATAGGTGCAAGTGTAGAACAGTGGTAACGTGTCTGTCGGTACATGTTTTATTATACCACCCGTGTTAGCCGCGGGCTTTATAAAAACATATCCGTACGCACGCGAAAATCCGCGCCCCTTAAATGGTGGAAAACAACTTTTGTTATGATGGAGCTGCTAGTTTGTGTACAATTACATTTATGCATTGGGGAATGGGGAAAAATTGTTGTTCGGTTGGGTGTTGAATAATTTTGAGCCTTATACAGGAAATGCTGTTGCGGAAGTTTCCTTGAATGGACATGAATTGGTAAAGACTATTTTTAATTGGAGGTTACTGGCTTTCAATATTTCTACAAAGTTACTTTTATCTTGCACTCGTGTACATATAATTTCAAAAGTAAAAGTATTTTCTTGAGGACGTTTTTTTTTTTAATTTTATATGTAATGGAAGATTTCAAAGGCATCTGGCAACAATCAACAATGTACCAGGAGTGTTTATGGCTTATGTTGGTCTTAAAAGAAACTTTTTTATCGGTTTTAAAAATGCATAGAGATTGATTTTCCACGTTCTCTTCAGTCGTTGTAAAAATACACCAATAACTATAAAAAAGTAAGAATCATAGACAATTTTACTGTTTACAATATTGATGATTCCGTTGTAAAACCTTCATATGAGTTTTTAAAAATTCAAAATTTTGAAAATTGTTCCATGAAGAATTTTCTTAAAATCTTTCAATCTTCAAAATATTTAGGCATAGAGAATTTTGACTTTCTGAAGCTCAAGGAAATTTTTTGAGAATCCATAGAGAGAAAGGAAATTAGGTTCAATTGTTCCGATGACACTTCATATTCTTCCATTAAAATTTGTGTTGCTTTCGATATTAAGGTTAGGTTAGGTTAAGGTGGCTGCTGACCGGAAAAAGCCAACACACTTAGAGCAATATTTGGTCCGTTGTGATACCACAGGATTTCAAAAATCACCCTTACTCGTTAAACCATTTTGAGCTAAGAATGAAGCGTTTGAGATAGCAAATGTCGGAATTATTTAGATCACTAGGATCGTTATAGTAGTAGTCTCTCAAGTGGAGTCTACGTCTTTGTGCTAGAGCAGGGCAAGAACATAGAAGGTGAGGAACTGACTCCTCTTTTTTTCATTCATGCAACTTCTGCAAAAATCATTTGCAGAAACTCCAAGACGGAAAGTATGTCTTCCTATTAGTCAGTGACCAGTAAGGACACCTATAACGAAGCTAGTATGCAATCTACCAATCGAAATTAGTTGTTTCGAGCGTTTAGCATCAAACAATGGCCAAATTAGTAGTAGACCGGCAAGTTGGGGTGCTGGTTCATCTATGGTAAGCTTTTGGTATCATGCTTTAGCATAAGTTTACAAGTATCTATAGGGGTATACCGATGTTAGATTTGCTATCCAACAAAGGTAAGTTTTTTCCGTTTTTTGCAAGTTCGTCGGCTTTACAATTTCCTGGAATGTCTCTATGCCCCGGCAACCATATAAGGTAAATGTTAAACTGTTTTGACATCTCCACCAGAGATGATCGACAATTTTTGGCTGTTAGTGAGTTAATGGAGACAGAATCCAGTGACTTTATGGCAGCATGACTGTCTAAGAAAATGCGTATATCAGTAGTCGATATAACGTTTTCTTTGAGCCAAGAGAGGACTTCTTTTATTGCTAGAAGCTCTGCCTGGAACACGCTACAGTGATTGGGAAGACGAAAAGATAGACAGATTTAATCTTTCGGAGTATACGCCTCCACCTACCCCGTCATCGGTTTTAGATCCATCTGTGTAGAAATGAATCGCTTCGTCTACCAACAGTGACTCATTTTCCCAGGTAGACCTGGAAGGGATCAGGACACTTGAAAGTTTTTATTAAATTTTGGATGAGGGGTGGTGTAATCGACGTTACTAGGTAGAGATCTGAACGAGTTCAGTTTGGTGGAGTGGCCAATATCGTTATTGATCCTCTGCGAGGCTTTAAGCCGAATGGCTGTGCTAGCGGCCGATTCTAGTTAGAGGAAGTGTTTAGCTTTGGACACGCAATACGCAATGAGATTTTTGGAAGACTTACTTTGATCTCGATAATTGGGACTTCTATACAGTATGTTTTGCAGGAAAAGTTTCTTAGCAACGTAAAATTCTCTTAAGCTTATATTGTTTTCTACCGTCTTATATAATGTTTCTGTTCGCCCCATCAAACTCATCTCTAATCAAATTTAAAAAGTCACCATATCATTCATAATTTACCCAATCCTAACCGCCATTTTATCTTCTAAATTATATGAGAACGAAATTTTTGTTTGAGGTTATAAGATTTTTGTTCTAAAAACAAAAAAAAATCCAAACTGAAGCATAACATAACTTTGAATTTAAAACATGCAAAACTCTATCTCTATTGAATAATGATATTCTTACGTCATGCAAAACTCCATCTTCTGAGTTGACTCAATAATCAAATTCTTATATAACAATTAAAGTTTTTTCTATTCTCATCACTCTTAAAGTACAAGTTAAATTTCTTATCGGGGGTTATCTATATACAAAATACCCAAGAACAATCCAACCAAAGCCTCACATTTTCCAGTGATTTTTCCTACCTGAGTTCGAGCTCGAGTTCAAGGCTACAAATCACTACATTACTGCCTTAAACAAAACAAAATTCTTCAAAACAAGTAATTAAATTGAACCTTCAATGCAACCATTGTATCCTTGATTCACGCCATCCTATCATCATTATAACAATCTCTTCCTTCATTTTTCTTTATTTTTTTTTCGTTCCAATCTCTGAATAATTCCTTCTTCTTTTTTAATCTAAAAAAGAAACTGAAAAAAAAGAAAACACAAAAAAAAATGAACTTTTGGAAAAACAAAACTTCCCAACTACAAAAAACCTCCAACAAGGTTAATAGGTAAATGACCAGGTAATTACACTTATTTCCACAAAAAAAAAAAAAACAAAAAAAAAACAAAATGGTTTAACAACAAAAAAATTAATGTACAGGAAGTTACTATCTTACCATCTGAAGCACCCCACTGATCCAAAAATGTATTGCCTGAGTTCACGATCAAGTTTAAGAATAATTGGTCAACAAAAACTTCTTAAAACAACAACAACAACAACAACAACAACAATTTATAAAAAGTGAAAAGTCCAAAATGTATCAATTTACTGCTAATGAACTTTGGACAATGAACGGACGATGGATGTAGGTTGTTATAGCGCAGCCAGTAACCAGTAACCAGTTCAGAAGTTCTGTCGTTCATTTCACTTACGCGCTTTTTTGTGTCCAAGGACGGTCAGTGTCACCATAACTATACAGTGCGCACACATTATTACCTAGTGCTCGTATGCCTGAGTGGCCACAATAACAATCGGATCGGATCGTTGACCACCCAAAGTCACTGGGCTACTGGGTAATGACTTTTTTATTATTGTAGGCGCTGGCCATTTATTTTGGTTTGGATGGTATTTGCGTTGGGTAGGGTGTATTGTATTTGTTTTGTTATATTTCACACATAAGCCTGGTTTAAGTGAAAATGTAATTTCTTTATAAGAACTTCTTTTTTTTTTAATTTGACTTAGGTACTACCAGACATGTTTTCGTATGTAACTATAGGTACACAAATAGTTTTTTGCATGTTGGAAGTCGTTAGTGAAATTAAAAAAAAAAAAAATGTGTGGATCTTATTGTGGAATGTATTACGCTTTCATTTCAATTGAAAAAATTTAATAACTGTGTCATTAAAAGGAAAATTAATATAATACGTTCCACAATAATCGTAACATAATTACGTTCCACAATCTTTAATACACAATATTTCGGATATAAAAAGTAAGTTAGTTAGTTAAAAGAGACAATAGGAAAGACTAAGCAAAAATTAACTTTGACAGTTTTTCTAAAATGTAAGGGGTTTTCAATTTGGACTTGAAAACTTTGAACTGTCACGTTGAATGAACTTTTAAACATAATGCCAAACTGTTAATGTTAGAACACTCTGTAAAAACAACATTTTTATCATGGTGAATTTCAGGTTGTTTTTTTTTTTTGTTGATAAAAATAACTACAGAAACATGTTGCAACGCTGTTTCTTTTTTCAATCGCATGGGCTAGATACAACTATTGGTTTCAACAAAACGGTGCCACAAGTCACACAGCGCAGCGGGTGTTAAAATCGGCTCAATGAAAACTCAATTCGATGAAGGTTTTTTTTCTAACCAGAAATGGTCTTATCGATTGGTCGCCTAGACCATATGATATATTGCTTCTAGACTACATTTAATCATTAGTATAGGCCAATAAGTAGGCGTTGTTGAGGAGCTCAGAGCTAATATTGAAGGAGAGACAGTATGGCCGTTTTCATCGAAATAAGTGGCCGAGTCATCAAAAATTGGATTCAATGAACCGCCCGCTACGAATGCAAACATGCCCGTGTTGGACATATTCGAAACACCTCGAATTCCATACATACAAACGTTCTGGTTCTCAAATGGTTTGCGTGTTGTTAATTCCTTATTGGAAAATCCGATTTGCAATTATATATCATCAATATTTTATCAAGTTTTTCAATGTCAATATCAAGAGACTCAAGTCCCGCAGATTGGCAAATTAAGGCCGGTTTTTTTCACTTGGAGTTAAACATAACTTGAGGATTTTTATTTTCAACTCGTGATTTTGTTTTATTCACTCAAAGTTGACGTTTTCAACTCTCGATTTTCAACTCTATAGTTGGTCAACTTTAGATTTTCTCAACTCCCGGAAAAAGTAGAAGTTGATTGAGCAAACTAGAGAGTTGACATGAAACATTGTTTTTTTTTTTCAAATAAAATACATGCATTTTGTTTCCAAAGTTTGTTTGTTTATTGGTATAATGTTCCGCAACAATAATTTTTGGGAAAAGTGTCCATCAACTTCGTCAAGCTGTAAAAGTGAAGATAATGTAACTGAACTATTGTTCTTTGAAAGAAGACAATACAAGATGTTTCCGCTGATTGGAGTTGAAAAGTAGGACGACCGTAACTATATCTACCGCTTTCGTTTTTTTAAACAGACAACAATGGTATTGCTAGACTTGATAAAGGATTAACTTCCTTCCGACAAGAGACAGTAATAGTCTTAAATTAGCCGTGACCTTAAAACTTAAGTTCCCTTTTAAATATATCTTGTGAATATATGGACAATCCCAAAGTTATTGGTAGCACTACGGTTTTATGCGCTCGGATCAATCCAATTGACTTTTCTTCAGTAGAGTAAGCATTTCCAGCGTACATCACATTCTGAAACGAGTGTCGAAAGCACTTGTCAAAAGAGTGAGGCTTTTTCGCTAAAGACAAGCTTCGTAGGAAATTATTGGTGCAATTGATTGTACACATGTCCGAATACAATCACCAGGCGGAAGTGATGCAGAAACCTTAAGAAATCGCAAGGGACGGTTTTCTCCAAATGTGTCTTCGCGAATTTAAAAATAAATTATATTGTAGCTAGCTGGCAGGTTTTATTAGTTTTTTATTTATACAAATAATATATAAAATATTAAGTTTTAGCAAGTGCATTAATATGTTTATTACATTGGGCTCAGCACATGACCAAAATATTTTTAACTTATCAATATTGAAAAGTAGATTTGAAATAGGTGAATTTACTCACTTGGGATTCAGGCTATTCAAATACAAGTTATCCAGAAATACACGGATTTGTTGATATGTTAGCTTCCACAAATGTACCATCAACAATTCCATACAATACAAAACGTTCCCGATTTTTAACAACTTATTTTCACCCACAGTAGATCAAGGAGAACATATTTCTTTACAGTAATCAGACAAAAACTGAATTTTATTGACCGAATAAATTCAAATTTAATTTTAAAAATGACAGCTTGCATTTTATTTTAACAAATATCCCAGTGATATTTTTAAATAAGAAGTTGACCAACTTTAGATTTTCAACTCGGTAGTTGAGAAAAAAATTAGTGAAAAAAAAAAATTTCAACTTGCGTTTCAACTCTCGACTTGAAGTCAACGCTTAAGTTGGTCAAATTGAGAGTTTGCCTCAAGTTGAGCAATAGTGAAAAAAATGACCCTAAGTCCTAAATGTCCTTTACTCGGACTGTGAAATTGGGACTAAATTACATAGCTCACCCGAAATTTTTCAACAGAAATATAAATTTCACGTGAATTTTGCAGACTTTCCAGTGAAATGAAAACTACACACTTTCCACAATATTCTTCTTTTTAGTCGCACAACACGATTATAAAATAATTTACCCAGCACGGTTTTCCCTTGCCATTTCAATTTGCAATCGTCCCTTGCGACTAGGTCTATATGTACGAGTATGTCTATGTATGTGCGTCCAGGTTTTCATCGAGCTAGATCTTAAGTACATTTACTTGAAAATTAGTACAAGTATTTTTATGTTATTTTCTAAAGAGGAAATAATCGTATGTACATATTTGAATTTTTTACAACTTCGATTTTTTTTAATTTTGCCAAAAATGGCCTTAACGTCATTATAATATCTCTGCACTTCAGATTTCTGTTAAAAATGTGCATAATGGAATTACGGGTTTCAAGTTTTTTGAGAAAATTGTCTTACTTTTTGGTTATTCCCCTATAACGTTACATTCAACGGTGAGTGGAAAGGATTACTAACTTTTTCGTGTTTCAATTGGGAGACGTTAAAATTGGACGATGCTACAAGCCACACATCGCGTGATACAATTCATTTAATGAAAAAAACATTTAACGAACGATTAACTTATTAACTTCAGGAAATGAACTTGTAACTGACCACTTCAATCGTGCAATTTAACGCTATGTAATGTCATATCACGTATACGCTGATAAACCATTAAAACTATTCAAAGCTATTATTCGAAGCGTTATTGCCGAAACAGAGCTTGATTCACTGTTTGTGAATATTGAACCTTCTCATTATGCCACGCAAGCGGCAACTGTGGCGGACAAAAGCCTTAAATCATATTCATACATTAAGTCATAAAATTATCTGTCAAATAAAGCCAATTTCGCTATTATTTAAAATGCTTGTCAGTGTTTTATTTCAATTTAAAGTTCTCCGCCACTTAAAAATAACCTTTATACGATTATCTTTAATGTCTAGATATACATTACAGCTTCGAAAAAGTCTGTTTGATTTAGTCGTGTATTTAATTGTTTTTACATTAGACCTTGGCTCAAGATTTTTCATTAAGGTGATTTAAAATACGAGATGTATTAAGATTTAAAAAAAAAGTTCAATTATGTTGGAAACGTTGGATTTTTTTTTTACAATAAATACATTTTATTTTAATTCACTAAAATTGTTGACTTACTCTAGACCTGGCATAGGGAAAGTTTCGTGTAAGAAAAAATTACAACAAAAAAAAACGTTATAAAAAAGGGGAAATTCTCATGTGTACAAAAACCCTGTATATAACAAGTCAGCCGTAAAATTATGAAGTCCAATATCATATTTCTTAAGTAGAGTAATACTCGTATCGAAACCACTTTAAAATGTGAGGGAATTTTTTTTTCATTCCGACTAAAATTTGGAAGATTCACTGGTCAATTTTTCATTGGCGCAAAATTTTTAACAGCGTAGTATTAAGTATGATACTAATTAACGATTTTCTAACTCTTTCTTAATTTTAAACATTTTCTAACTAGTATCGTGCTAAGGCCATTTTTTAATAAATTGCTTTTGAAAAAACTAAGTAAAAAGAACTGTTTTGATGTTTGTAAATGCCAAACAGTCATATGAAGTTAGCACGATACAAAAAAAAATAAGATAGGTATTGGATTATTTTAACTTTAATTATATGGAAGAGTATATTCGATTACAATTTGCAAAATAGTCGTTTTAATCTAATTTCATACTAAAAGAGCTTTAACATCGTACTAATTCAACTAAAATTTTGGACCATTGTCTATTAAAATTTTGCCGAAAGACATCAGTGAAGCTCGTGAGAGTTCTAAATAAGAACAAAGATCGCATATCAAGATAAGTTTTTAAGGGATTTTTTTTATATAGAATACAGAAAAGACAATTTACAAAATGCAAGTCCCACAACTCTACAAAATGTCATCATTCAACAACAATCCAAAGTGCTCCATATAATTGGTAAGAGGTTTGGAGATGTGCGTGGATGCCAATCCCCCCAAGATTAAAATTTACAAATTTTCCATTGTATGCACCTATTGCTATGCGAAAATACAAGGTTCTACGGTGCAGAAAAGTGCGCCATAGTTTTGATGATCTGTCAGTTGAGTTGAGTCAGTCAGTTAAGGTTTTAGCGATTTTTGAAGTCCTATATCTTAGAAACCATTAATGCTCAAGATTTTAAATTTTGTGAGGCGTCTGTGTTTGATCAGCTCAGTAAATACTGTGAATTTGAAGTTTCCGACTTAATTAATGGAGAAGGTTGAAGGAGGTTGAAAAACGCCTGAATTTATTCCTGTAAAAAGGGTATAGTGCTGCGAGTTTTGCTGGACACTACCATGCCCTTTGATATCAAGGTTTTAATTAAATTTAATATTACAGTGATGAAAATGTCAAACAAATAGGTTTCTACCGCCCCTCGTTGGTCTGTATGGATCTTCTTCCACTGTTTATCGAATATTCGAATAAGAGATTAAATAGGTGTAATGTTTTTCATCAAATACTAAGCATTTCTTTATCCTGTGTCTTCACTTCTTTCCTGCTTTTTAGCGAAAGAACTACTACATGCGACCCAGTCTTGTATAATTCCTTGTTAAAATATATATCTCGTCCAAATATATAAACTCGAAAAAAATTGTGATCGAATTTCATAAGGTGCTCCACTTCCTGCATTATATTTCTGTATAGTCCCTTTATTTATTTTTCACTTGCAAACTATTCAATCTTCAATAACATAATCCCACGAAGCTCAGAGGCACTTCTTGTTTAATTTATTTCCCTGATTTTCAATAAACATAAAGATCGAAAGAGATTGTTTGACTTCATTTTTTTTTTGTATACAAATTGACCACCACCTGCAATGAGCAATATTTTTGGGTGGGTGTCATTGCTACTTGACTTCTAATGATTATAATTGCAATAAATTAGTCACGTAATATTAACCTTGATTAAGGTGACTTAAGAGTCTAAATAAATTGTTCAAATTAATTTCAAAGTATATTTTGCAAAAATGATATCGTGTGGTTATATAATTTTTGTTTAGTATAGATATAGTTAAATAGATTTTAATTATAATCGATCACAGATGGTCTTAGCAAGCGAGAGGTAGATAGATCGTGTTTTTGGGGGCGTGAATAAAAAGGAAATGGATTTTTAAGTATGGCTTTCAATTCACCTTAGGTTATTGTAGTTTAAAGGTTGCAGGGGCAATGAATATGTTGGTTTTGTATATTTTTCTTTTTTACCTTTAGGAGAGTTCATTGGCCAGAATTTTAAGGTCAAAATTATTATTATTTTTTCGATGTTTTCATCGATTAGCATGAATAATACAAAAGTGAGAAACACGAAGACAAACTATTGTTCCAAAATGATTAGGTTTAAGTAAGATAAGTATAACTCTGTTATAAGTCTTTCCTGCGAGGGCTTCGAGTTCTAAGAGTCGAACTCTTTGGATTGGGTTTATCCACTGGAACCATGAATTGTGGTTCAAAGTCGTTTAAGTTAGAAGTTATAGGTTGAAAATTATAGGTTGATTCACCAATTAACCAAAAGATCAAAAGCATTTGAAAAAGACATCATAGACAATAGGAAGTGACCTGTGAGAAAAACGTTGATCTAAACAAGAGAAATGAAGGGTGTGAGATCCGCAAGTTCTACCAAATCGCTAAGAACTTGAAACATCACAAACCACGCAAAAGATGGAAATCTAGTCATCGAACTTGAAGAGATTCTGGAGAGAGGGAGAATTTAGTTATATGAATTGTTAAGACAATTAAAGTTCTATTATCAGACATTTAACTTTTTCTGAATGTTTAGAAACTTTCATTCACATCGAATGTATGACAAACTTGGACACTACGTCAATGAAGAAGCGGAACTTATCTGAGTGACGAGCATGGAATTTGAAGAACTGTATTCCTACAACTACATACCTTGCATCAATTATAGCATCCGAGTTATGTCGTTTAAGATAATGTTCTTATTGGAATGATTGTGCATGAAACCTCCGAAGGCCATAGATGAAGGTTTCAGTACCTAGTTATCGTTTTTAAAATAGCGTGAAGCTGCAAACACGATTCATGATTTGTTTGCCAAATAGAATAGTGCCACTTTGTAGATACTGCGGTGACATAATACTACCGATTTGTTGCTATGTATGGTAATTGTTTATACAATATTCTTCTATTCTTTTCTTCAAATGTAAATTGCCAACAATTAAGCGATAATGACCACTTAAAACCTTGGATTCTATGCATACCTATATAGCTGGGTCAATCTTTTGCGAAGGTTCGTTTTTTTGTGTCATGCTTTTTTTCGAACTAATAAATAATAATTATTCAATAATGATGGCTCAAAAGTACAACTGCAATTAATTTATAATCAATTTTTCCAGCTATAAGTTGGATTTTAAGTTTCAATATTCTTTTCTCTATTTGCCTAAGAACAACAACAAAAACACACACAAAAACAACCTCGACATGGAAAACAATTATATAATGCCGGGTGGTTCGTTAGATTCAATCGTGAAGTTGTACTATCCAAGTTTAGATAAACACACAATAAATACGGGTAAGCTCAATAGGCTTCGAAATTCTATTCTTTGGAATATGTTTTTCACGCTTCAATGCTTGTCATTTGCATGCATCACCTTCGAATTTAAATACAAATGATTACAGAAGCCTATACAAGCAACTTATAGCTATAGAACATCGACCATGCCATGTGGGAATTTGCTTGGAGTCGGTCGGCATTGTTTTATTATTCCACGGTAGGAGTTGAGTTTTTTTGATTTGGTCATACTGATGATACCAAATAAAAACTATTTTAATTAGAAAAATAATGCAGCTTATCGCTTTTATTGCAAGCTTTAAAAATTTATTTAATTTTTCACTCAAACAATAAGTTTGCTTACAGTTAACAAGTGTCAAATATTGGAGACTTTATTCAAATAAATGTACTGTGAAACTACTCGTATTTACATACGAGTATTAAGCTATCTGAATATGTGTTGGTCTTCTATTTCACAAAAACAGTAATAACATTAACCCCATAGTCATGGCCTATGGTTGGAAGTCTTTTGTTAATATCTATTAGCATTACCCTAGCTATAGTTTCATATTTTGTTTGATTAACTTTAGTACCTGAAACTTTCTGAGTACTACGATCTCTTGGCTTTGTAAAATAGGTTTTCTAACAAACTTTTTTGCATATTAAACACTATTACAACCATTTTCATATCTTCATACTTATTTCTTAATTAATTTATCAAAATGTTGAAAAATAAAATAAAACTAATTGTTTACCTAATTTTTTTTTCATGTTGGAATTTTTTCTTTACGAACCACAACCTCTGTTTACCTTGTTCGCAATTTTCATTTATATAGTAAAGCTGTTAAGCCAAAGATGATCTCGCGACAACTTTTATAACATCCTCTATGTGTGTCTAATTCCTATTCATTGTAAATCTCTATACAGGGTGATACAAGTTTGAGTATTTTTTAAGATTAAAAAAAAGAGTGAAAAAAATGTGCTCGATATTGGGAAAAAAATAAAATTTGTTTTTAGAGAACTTGTTAACAACACATTATATATACATTACCACTAGAAAGTTTGTAAGTAAAATAAAAAATACATTCAGGCTAACAACCTAAGCCTTAATATTCAGGCTGAGGAATTAAAAATAGAACTTTAAAAAACTGGCTTATTTGATTTTAAACTTGGTTTTTAAAAAAATATAATTGAGACTGAAACGAAACACCAGACAGTTAAGTTTTTTGAAAAAAAATTGAAAACACCGAGAAATTTGAATGTACTAAAGGGTTTTCCATTAAGCGTTTTCTATCTTTAAATTTGAATGAAACAAACTGTGAGTTGTGCCTGTCTTCGCTAGATGGTGCGCATTCGAAACGTCCAATTATCCATTACTCTGATGCATTAATCAGGTTGAATTTGATTAATTACATTGATTATGTTAGCTTTTAAGGCACTGGTGGCTTGTGGTTCATTGGCATAGACCTATGACTTAAGAAAACCTCACAAGAAGAATTCAAACGGGATCAAATCACACGATATGAGTGACCAATTCACATCACCTCCGCGTATTTGGAAATTGCTCATGAAAATGTCCATTCTAGCATGTGCTGTGTGGCAGTCCTGTTGAAATCACTTTTCATCAGTATCCATATCATCAAAAGAAATTGGTTATCACTGACCGATAACGCTCGCCATTGACGATATTGGTCTGGCCAACGTGCGTCATTCTCAAAGCGGTGCGGTATTGTTTGCCTCTGATTATCCTACATACTCTAACAGACAACGGCGATATTTTTCGCAGATCTTACGTTTCTTTCGGAAGGATTATGGCGAACGTAAAAAGGCGATGTGCGTGAAATGTTGCTCGTAAATAGGACACACTTTCATAAAACAATTTATTTATTTGTACATGTTGTTGAATGCTATAACTCTCCATGATAATCTGGAAAAAAGATTTATTAAATGACAGCCAATTCAACAGATGACCCTTCAATCACATGTCAAAGTTTAGAATTTCCTATTGGAAAACTCTTTATATACTTTAAATAGGAAGAGACTTTTCTTAAGCTATGTACAGACGATTGTCAAATCTGTCAATGTTCTGACAATGAAGATTTCAATGAGCTTACAAAAAACATATATCTTATAATGCTTCACCATCAGTCCAGAGGATTGGTACATTTATTCTCAAAGAAAACCTAGTTTGGCAATGACTTTTCTGATAACGTTTAACGTTCAGGTTAAAAAATATCCATTCACGCTGTTTGTTTATCTGTCCGTAGGCATTGTCAGCCAAAATGAAAATTCTTTCATCATGTTTACAACAGAGAATTGTGTAATGATTAGAAATATAATCAAAATTGCACTTGCCTTGTAGATTGGTAGAATAAACAACGTCGCATCTGTATTAGAAGTCCACAATTTGTGTTTCTTTCAGTTTCAGTTTTTTCGGAGTCAAATTTGAATCACCCTGTATATATTTAACGCCAAAGGTGTCTAATATTTGTATGCAAAACCCGGATAGTTTAGAATTTCATTTTTATTTAACAGCGGAGATGTGCGTCCTCATTTACAATAATTCTGTTAAATTCTATTCAAGTCAACAATATTATGATGTTTTCATTTTATTTTTTAACAAAAAAAAAAAACAAGACTGCAAGTATGAATATATATGATTGATGACAGCTAATACGAAAAAGAGAATTAAATTAGGTATATTAATTCAATAAAAATGTTGGTTCGTATGAAAAAAATCTATTTAAATCTTTGTCATATTTAAATTTGTCATATTTAAATTTTCTAACCTGCATTCATTTCATAAATTTTGACTTCTCAAAGTTTGATTATAACAACAGATAAAATGTGCCATTATTTGACAAAATTAAAGTTTTTTGTTCCTTTTTGTGAGATCCCATCAAATTTAAAAAAAAAAGTCTTAAGCGTCTTATGGACAGAAAAACATAAGAACACAACCTCAACATTTCATGTTCTTTTTATCATAATAATATTTGTATTATACCTTGGTAAGATCCATGATTTAAGTGATTATAATAAACTTATGAAATAAGTAGTTCAGTTCCTCAAATAAAAGTAGTTAGGTATATTACACGCATATAGTCATACTTAAATTCCAAAAGCCATTTCATTTATTTTTTGGTTTCAAAAGAAGACTTAACAATAAAAGTTCGCTTTTCAGATCTCTTGTTTCAGTAAAAACATTCAACATGCTCTTTTCTTCAATTGCTCTTTCGCATCTCTCGTTTTTTTTTTTTAATTAAAAAAAAAACATAAAATCAAACATAAATGCTTTAAGAAGTTCATTTACAGAAATTAAACAAAGCTCGTGTTGGCTATCGGAGGCTACTCAATGTAATTTCCATAACCCTGTACACAAAAAGCACATAACCATAAAATTCTATAGAGAATTTTAACACTTGTATTAGATTACTATTAAATTGTCCTTCATAGTAGCAATTCTTAAGTTGTATTTTACATGTTCTAGCTGCTCACCACTCCAGCCAACCATGAAGGTTGCCCTCGTCGTCGAGTAGTCGCGTTTGAATTCGCGTTCGCATTGTCATCGCGTCTTCATTTATTTTTCTATTCATTTTTTATTCCACTACCGTTTGTTACCCCCAATAATAACAATCATTCCACCTTCAATTAAATAGCATTTATTAGCCGCCATCATTTTGTAAAGTGAGAGACTGTGTGGCCAACACGCTGCCGCTTCTGGTGCTGCTGCTGCTTCACCTGCTATTGCTAATGTGATTAAGTTTCTTTATTGCTGCGAGATTTTCACTTATGGCGAGTGCTATGCTCGATTGGAAGGAAACACAAAGGAAAACTGCTTCCCGCGTCACATTGAACATTCAAAAGCTTCCGGCTATGAACGAGGAACGACGCGAAACGAACGTGCAATCAAGCTGTGACTCTATATCCATATAAGTTTGTTGCAAGAACACTTTTTTCGTGTGCGCGACAGAGCAGCTATTACTAACAGCAATTAGTATTCTAGACATTTCAAGGCCTCACTGGTACATTTTAACGTGTTGTTTCATTTGATTTCCCTTTCAGAAGTCCGCAATTCGCTTTAACTATTATTAGTGGTGTTGTTGCAGTCTTAGCGAACTTTAACATGCAATGCACTTTATATAAATTAATATGTGATTTGCTGTGCATTGAGCGTGTTGCTATTAGGTTCAGGAATTGATATTGAATTTGAAAATGCAATGCAATAAAGTAATGCAAAAACCGCCAGCAGCTGCATTCGAAGTGCTTATGTAAGTGGATTTTTATTTGCGCCTTTTCAACATGAAAACATAACAAAGAACGGAACTCAAATTAACTGGATCGCAAATGCAAAGAAATTGCTTTTTAATGAGGACACACAGCTAACGGCGGTTGTGGTGGTTCACTTGCATAATCTGTACGCTGCCGATTGATAGATAAGTGATTGGTAGAGACAAGACACAAACCACTTGTAAGACAAAGCTGCTGGCAACAATGACATAAGCTATCAATCATTTTGTGATTATTTTTGATTAACACTGAGTGACAGAGACAAACAGTGCGAGGTTTTTTTCGTTACAACAAATATCGGTCTTGATGGGCTGAGTGAGTGGGATGTAATTGGGTGGTTTGTGTTTTACTTACGAGTATTATCATATTGATTGTGAATTTCAAATTATTTGAATTTAATTGACTCCTTTTTAAGAGTTGTGCTGTTCGATTAGCCGTCAATTATTATTAAAATTTATTATTATTATTAAATTATTTATTCCAGCTAAATTAGCGAAAATCAAACCAACCACTTCTAAAAAAGAAAGACTAGCTGCCCTTTTATAAACATTATTGATAAATAGAAATCGAAATCACATTACGAAGATAGAGAATATGGAAAAGGTGGGTTAACTTATTTTGTTTGTATGGTTGGCTTTAAGGTTATGGCCTTAAGGGCTACAACATTGAAACAAGCTGTCTTTTAATTTTTAGGACACAGAATAACTGCACCTACCATATAAGTTTTTACAACAGTTAAATAGATCTGCCGTGTTAATGAATATGAACATAAATAGGAAATCTGTTAAATACTTTAACCGAAATTTTAAAATATGTGTCTATGGAGTATAGGAGTCACGAGCTCTTGGCAGCACTGGAATAATTAAAACCTTCTGTGTGAATGATTTCTTACCAATTCTCATTACAATTTATTGAGCTTCCGAATTATTTCTGTCGAAATATCTGGTCGAGAATCAGTAAAATCAATTTTGAAGTAAATATTTTGAAAGGCTTTTAGATATGTGTTTAATAAAAATCAGTTTGGAAGGAAATATTTCTATAACCTGACCTTAAAAAGCTTTTAGTTTTCGAAAGTGAAGAGCTCTTTAATAGACATTGTTCCATTCCAAAAATCGCAACTTCTAACGAGTGTTAACTGCGGAAATATTTTCATCCAAGAACTTTTATTGAGTTGAATCAAAAAGTAATAAAATGACTTTGGAAAAAATTAAGATTCAATCTATGAAAGCAACAATATAGAGGAGTTGAGGGGAGTGTGCGATGTGTACCACTACCCAAAACCAAAGCGCCGGACGGCCTCACACCATCTTGAAAGTCTCCGAGCAACGAAAGTTACTTTTTTAACAGAAATGCTTTGATTTATTTTATACAATATCAACCTGGAGAATTTTTGATAAAGAATAGAGTTTTTGTATTTTTTTTTAACTTTTATAACGCTAACTTAATAAATACCTACGATCCAACACCAAATTTACAGTAAAATCATCAAAAACTTACACGAAAACAAGACGAAAGTTGGGTTTACCTTTAAAGAAACAATATTGAGATGAAATTTCAAAATCAGAATGGGTTGGTAAAGTTCTATGGGTATGATCATCTGGCCATGCTCATCCTTTTTTCAATCTTTTCGAGTCCAAAGCTCCAAAAGAGTGTCTTTCGCCATACTGTATCGTCAGTCTAATGTCTCTAGGTTTAGGTAAACATCGGGCTAGAGCCTAGCTCTATGGCACAGATAGATAGAACCGTTGGACGACATTGAACTAGCTTCATCATATTTTCGACAGAATGGTTCTCCAGCCGACTATGGTTGGTCAAGTGGAAGGATGAAGGATATGTCAATTGTTGGATAGGATGAAACGGACCAATTAAATGACCTGCAAAATCTCCTAACACAGTATTGAATTTTGTGTATGGCGAAGAGTGAAAGACCTTGTCTATTTAAGAGAAATAGCTATTTTAGAAGAATTAAAAGAGCGAATTCTCGAAGCGTCATCAAATTTGTGTCAGCACCTAGCATCAATAAATATTCGCAGTAAAATTCAAAAACAGGCTCTACCATGCATACACAACCAAGGACGAAAGTGGGTTTTTTTCTTAAATCCCTGAAAAATGATATAAGCATTGGAGATAGACCCACATTAAAGAACGACCTTGATCTTAGAAAATATCCAAGAATAACCAAGAATCACTATAAAAATGAGTAGCTTATAAAACTGCTCTAACGATTGTCTAAACTTTGTTTGCAAGGATTCATATTTGTTCCAGAAATCATACAGCATTCTTTTTTTGAGCTCAAAGTACTTTAGGAATTCTTGACTTAGCAAATTTATGAATTAAATTCATGCATTTGATTTTTTTTTAATTCATTCATTCATGCACGCATTCATTCATCAAAATTCTGAAAGATGCCCGTAAATATGTAATAGCCAGTATGTGACCAAGTCATGTGATTTATTTTAAAAATACATAATATGTACCTACCTATATTTTAAAAATATCTTGAATCAGAGAATATAATATGGAATAAAAAGCGAATAAATATAATAAAAATTTAATTTCTTACCCTTAGAATTGATTGTTTATTTCTGTTTTTGCATATTTCCACCAAATATAATGGGGGCTATCGTGAACAAAATTTGCCTCGGAATTTTCCCCATCTTCGAAAATTAGAAAGGTCAATACTTCTGCACTGTTCATTGTAAGCTGGTGACTGGCCTTTTAAAATGAGAGCCAAAGTCACTATGAAACTTATTTCCCAATATCAATAAATTCCAAGGGAAACTTTCGATATTATTCGAGATGACAATTTTGAAAGTTGGGAACAATTCCCAGGGAAATTTTATTCACGATAGGCCCCAATATGACAATAACTGTATATTTTGCACTGATCTGCCGAGGCCAGCAATAACGACGCGACGTGACATGTACAAATGTGTATTAAAATAAAACTTTATTTTGCAACAAAAACACACTTATTTCATTCTTTGTACAAAAATAAATGTTCTTATTGTTTAGATACACTTATTAAACATACATACATTACTTGCAAGACCACAATGAAAATTAATATATTTTTTAAATAATTTTTCTTCTATCAACCGATAACGGAGAAAAATAAAGACGACACAACTTCACTTGCAGAAAAAACAGAACTGAACTGTCAGCTGACTGAGCCACTGAACTGTTTTAATGGGCGCATTCAGCATTCACTAATCTAGTCACTACGTAGTCAAAAATTCAAAGCTAGTCAATTCAAACTGTCATTTTCAACGAACAGCTGATTGTGAAATGTCAAAATCAATATCCACTAGTTTTGAAGGAGAAATTTTTACACTACGTTTGAGGGGAAATTTCAACTAAATTTTTAGTTGCCTTTAGCTAATCAGAACGAGTTGACTACGTAGTGACTAGATTAGTGAATGCACCCAATCTTGTAAGATAATCCACCCGCAACGCAATACAGTGGATGCGATGAGTTTATCATTTTGCCTGTTATGTGGTAGCGTTCAATGTTTACCAAGTTTCGCAAAACTGGGTTTTATTTCTATAGATATTATGATGTTGAATGATGCAATATATAACTTTACGATTTTAAAGTCCGTTTGCAAAAGACGTTAGTAAAATTGCAGTTATCGTTTTTCTTTTTTGTTGTCTTATTACTTGGTCAATTGCGAAAAAACCAAAGTTCCAACCGATAAGAAATCAAAAGAGAAACTGAGAATTAAAATCGATTTTCCCTAAAAGCAGTACTAACTAGAAGATAGATAGAACATACACCAATTTTGTCTTCGTATGGGCTCTTCATTTGGAAAATTCAGATTTCAATCAAAAATTGAGTTTTTTCGCGGTGTATGGAATACGATTTCAAATTGATTTATTTTCGTCTTTGTAGTGTAATTTTTTGTGTGTCTCACTATTCTGAAAAAAAATTGTATACTAAAAGTACGTTCAGTAAAGAAACAGGAGCTTCATGAATTTACCCAATCATTTTAAACTACTTCCATTTTTTACTAGAAATAATCTAATTTTTAAAATTGAAATAAATAAAACAAACCTATAATCACATTTGCAAACTGACAGCTGAAAATTTTTGGGTACTAATACATATGGAGGGGTAGTTTTTCCAAAAAATTTAGATTTGTAAAATTGATTTTTAATCAAAGAATTAATTAAAATTTGTTCCCAATGAAATGTAAAAATTGGCAAAATCGGCATTTGACAGATTGAAATCGAAAATAAATTGATTTATTTTACCAATAGAAAACTACATTTATTTTATTTTCGAAAATTGAACTGGAGATTTAAATAGTATGTACATACAAAATTGACATTACAATGTTAGAGTGCACGAAAAAAATTGTAAGCCGTAATTCTGACTGTCCGGTTGTACCTAGATGCAAGCGATGTGTTTTTTTAAAGATGAAGAATTTTAAATTGAACCACCAATGGATTCAAAATTTTAGTTTTTTTTCGTTTATAATTACTTTGAAGATTTCCATTACAAGATGGGAATGAAGTCAATTGGCTTATAGGGAGTGAGATTAAGTACAAAAACGTCAACAAAAAAAAGTTGGAGGATTATGTTCAGGGCGAACACCGTGGATTTCAAAATGTTTTGATATTTTGGCTGCTTGTCAAGCCTGAAGCAAATTTTATTTGCCATAAAGTTCTCGAGCTCCTAAGAAAATATATTAAAATAAGTTTATAAGCAATAGCGGTAAATCAGGTGGATTTTATTAGATTAATGTAAGTTTTCTACACTACTTGGAATATAAAAATTAAGTGAGTTTCCTCATCTAAACTTTCATCTTTGCTCTGAGTTGTTTCGCCATAATCAAGATTCTAATGAGAAGTTATGTTTTATAGCATATTGGACGAATGTGAAGGCTTGTTTTTCATCCTGCGAATTTTATACGAAACAATATACAAAAAATTTGGTATTTCAGAAAAGTACCCTCGAGTTAAACAATTTGTAAATGACAATTTTGCCATTTTGAAACTCGACGAACGTAATGAATCAGTTTTCCGTCATTGCAATACCACACGCGAAGAATATCCGTGGGCATTGAATAAGTCAAGATCTAGTCTAATGTACATACGAGTATGTCTTTGCTTAAAAGCCGTAAATAATCTTCCAAATATCTGACTCATAATCTCACACTTGCTCACAAAAACCTATGACGTTTCATGTGTTAACCAAATCTGGTGGTAGGCATCCGACACTTTTAATGCCTGAAGCTTAAAATTTGACAGACATTTCCAGCCTACTGAATTCTATTGTCTTTCCATTAGCTCTTTAACCACCTTAACGCTTACTTATGCAAACACGTTAATTAAATCATTAGTTGAGGTACAATAGCAGCGCGGCGTGATTGTAAAACACGCCAAACGGAAGAAACCAAGACATAAAGCAACACGACGATGTCGACAACGACGCAGGAGTAAGTTACTAATATAGAAAGAAGGAGATAGGAGGGGTGGTTGTAAGGTGGGTAGGTTTAGGTTGAAAAGCCAATGAATTCACATCTCACTTTACAGAGCCAACGGCAAGGCCAATATAATAAAATCAACACAACAACAACAAGACGAAAAATAAAAACAATAGCAGCAGAAAAACTGCAAGACTTGGCGCACACAAGAGTGACTGACTGAGGAAAGCCTTGAACTATCCGCTTTTTGCTTGGCGAACTTCATCGATGTCGACGTCGTCGTTGACGACGAAGATAACAACGAAGAATTGCTGTATATGTATGTTGATTGAATACCAAACTTTATGTGAGCTGGTTTACTGTTGCAATTTTTTCGAAAATCGATGAACGACTGGGAATTATTTTGTTTTTATTGTTTCCCGTTCTTGCAGTTTGCAGCAGATCCATTTCACGATCAAACATTGCCAAGTAAGATTTTTTTCACATGAAAAAATACTCTATTTGCTAGCAAACATCTAAACTTAGAATAAGGGTATAGCTAAAATTGTTCAACCTCAATTTGTTGAGCGTAGTTTGAAAACTTTAGTAAACATTATGTATCGAAAAAATTTGCAAAATATTTTAAATATTTAACTCAATTTAAGTAATAAAGTAAATAAAAATCAGAAATCGGTTGTCATTATGTACATGATTTTTATTAATTTAGTAAAAAGTAAATTAAAATTCCTTTTTTATCGAAATTTTAATTTTAAGCTGTAATAGGAAAAAGAGTAAAAACTAAAACTTACAAACTAATTAAATCTTACCTAATTTCGAGTCAGAGCCTTTCATGTGATCCATCTTTCACCGACTAGCTGAAATACGTAGTGACAATACATGGTTCTTCAAGTCATTGTCAGATCAGAATCAGGTTCAGTCTATCCACCGATTAAACATATCAGTGTTACTTCTATCTTTATTCAGTTGTGTTTAATCAGTATCTTAGTTTAAATATTGCCATTGTCATTCCCGACTAAAAAGATTGCTTTATATGTTAATCTTCTGGTAACGTTCCTCTTCTGGAACGTTCTTCGTGTCAGAATCAAGAATATCTCTGGTGTGATGTATTCAGTTTCTAATTCAATTCCGATATACCCAGGATAGGATAGAATAAAGCTAGTTGTTGAGGATTTTTCTAAATCTTGCGATGTGATTCCTCCCTAGGTCTCTTATGATCTTGTCAAATTTTTGGCACTTGTAACGTAAAGAAACCCATTCTTGCCTTCTGCCAAGTGCAAATGTGCTTCGTCTTTGATACTGATTTTTTGCAAGAAATGGCAATCGTCTGTATATAGCGAGCACTCCAATCTCGCCGGAGTTGGTGCTGTTCCATAATAAATTGTTATCAACCACTCTCTACGACTGTCTAAGTACTTTAAAAGATGTACTATATACTTGGGATATAACACAAAATGGCATAAACGGTACTTGCCATATAACAGTTTTCGGATTTTCGACTTTCTCATTAACGGCTCTTTGAATTTCGATTAAATATTTTATACAAGAGCTTCTTCAAATTTAAATATAAGAGCAAGTTAGTGCGATCGAGTCGTGCATTTTATTTATTTTAACCTTTTAAATTTGTAACCGGAAAGGTTGTAGCGTCATTAAGTCGTGGTGATGCTGACAATTTTATGGTAATCGATGCGTGATCGTGTTAACTCAAAGACATAGTTGGAATTTCATTATCAGGGTCATATATGGGTCTTGAACTTATCATAAACGTTTCTTGATGATGCTAAGTTTATTCAAATTATACCTATAGCTATTTGTGTGATAACAAATAAATTTTATTTTGACTGTTGAATATCGACAGATTGTTTTTTCTACACCATATAGTAATAAAGATTAGTTGAAGTTCTTTGTTTTGTTTTGTTTTTAATAAAAGTTAGCTCTATAAAGATGAAAGAATAACAAATAATATTATATTGATAACTACATAGATATGTTCATGGTTGATGCTTAATGACATATTTTAATCCTAAGATATCATCATAAAATTAGATTAGATGATAAGGAATACCCTTTAAGCTGTTTTGAGAGGAAAATTCTCTAGGCGGTTTTTTTGGTGCTTGCCTGCATAAATGAAGATTACAAAAGAAGATACTATCATGTACATGTTGCGACTCTGCAGCGACATTGACCCAGTCAAATAAGTAAAACTTCAACGATTGAAAGGTGCCTGCGTCATTAAGAATTAATGGATATCAATATTTCATCTTGAAATATATCTTTGAATACAACCACTAAGAACAGCGCAGTAGGGAAAGACAAAAATTTCCAATAAAGTACCAGGTATGCTGCATGTGGTTTAGAAATCGTTGAGCCCCTAGAGGTTTCACAAAATTATAAAATTTCCTCTATCAAGGCTCAAATGACACAATTAAAAACAATTACCTAAAAGTTCGTCCTCAAATGTGAAGGAAATGCTTTGGAGAATGATCCCTGCTTAGACGATTTATCTTCCTCCGAATTGAATGTCAAAATTTCAAAATCCAAGATGAAGAAGACGAAAAATATGAAAACTTCTCTTAACAAAAGCTCAGATGTGTCTACAATATAACTCCAGATATTGTTCGATATTGTTCCAATTCGAAATAAAAAGAAAGGTAGGCCTAAACACTCCTGGTACAAACAAATGCAAAAACACCAGCATTCAGTTGGCCTCAGAAATGGAACAATACAAAACCGGGAGGCTTGCCGCCGATTTCTGAGGTCAACCCGGCGAACCCCACAGGCGGATCACTAGTGTGAAGCAGATACGTGGGAGAGTTATGATCCCCTCGACATCGAGATCATAACAGCGCCGAAGAAAAGGAAGAAGAAGAAGATTGTTTGATATTGCTCTGCGCTGAGACACAAAATACTAAAGGTCACATTTAACAACAATCTGTATCTGCCATAACCACCTAATCCTCTTAGTCCAAATGGCCTGAAATCCCATTCAACAACCCAGGAAAGTGAAATATTTGGCACGACTGCGCACTGCACTATGCCACTTATTACAGCCGCATAACACCGCCTGCACTAACAATGATGAAGTGCCTATGTTGATAGTACCACAAAATAAAAAAAAATCTAAAAACTTAAATAACTATAAATAAATTACAATTTGAACATTTAAACAATTTATTTGTGGTTTCATTCGATGAATGTGCAACAACTTACACAATGCACCGTAAGTACCAACCAAAACCGCCACCGCAACATACAATAATTGTCCAACTGCCCGGCATTTATAGATGTGTTTTTGTGTATGTATGTCGGCCAATTGACTTGGGTTTTGTTGTTTGTTTTTTATGAGGACTTTGAGCCAAAATAATTATTACACTGCACTTTTGATTCACAGCTACCGGCACGGTGGTGGTGAGGCTTGCTCAAGGCTTGCGTAAAACAAATGTTATGTATGGCATACATTTGAATTGTCAACTAACATTTGAGCTCGTTAAACCTAAATTATGATTGACCTAACCAATGGAGTTATATTTTGTTGATAAAACACAAAATATATTGCAAATGGAGTAATGGATAATACATATGAAAGGCAGTCAGAGGGGCATATCGGGATTATTATGATGTGGACTGCTGATGGGCTTTGGGAAATAAATAGATTTCGAGTGGATTTTAAATTAGTTCGATGAATCATTCCGTGTTTGCCCTGTGGGAAAACAAAAGAACTGAGGTTCAAACCTTAAGGGTTGCTTTGCGTTAAATTTATCTTCCTATTATGTATTTGTCTCTAAAGGAAATATAAAAGACCTGAGGCAGGATCATATTTTAAACAAACTTTGAAAATTTTGCCTGGGAAAAAGCATTTTGAAAATAAATTAATTAATTTTTTTTTAATAATATACGCGCACTCAAGGGGTTATTACTACCCTTAAAAATAATTATCACGGTGGAAAACGGTAGGAAAGCAGGGAAAGTTTTGAAAGGAGATGCTGAATATTACAGTGGGAAGCATAAATAGAGCTTGGTCGAGCATTCCACATTCGTGTAGTGCTAGAACAAAAAAAAACCCTCTTGTGGTCTTCCTGGGAACTTATGTATATCTGCAAGTTTTTTTTTTTAATTAAATTAGGTTTTGGTCTATGCAATTTACTCTACCTACTCTTGGAGGATTTGTATCCTTCTTGCAAGCGAAGCAATATACCCCTGAAACCCTTCTTTTTAGCTTGACTAGATTTGGATTCGATCCCCAGATCTCCGATGTAATATTCCAAAGCATTAAGATGATACCAATTGTAAATGAATACCATAACACAATGTTTTTTTTTATTATTTGTAAAACAAAAGAGCTGAGGTAAGAACTTGGTTAAATAAATCATTTTATTTTTTAGGGCTTGCTGTTACAGAAATTCATTTACGGTTGCATTTAAAAATTTGTTTTCTTTTTAAAAATATAAAAATGGATATCGATAGAACTTTTGCGCTATTACTCCAGGCAAAAGCTTCTAAGAACCTTCTTAAAATCAACAATCAACCTGTTAACATATTTTTGAAAAGGAAAATTTGTTATGCTTTTTCGGTAAATTAAGTTTTTCCTATACATAGTTTATTTTGCTTATGAAGGTCTTCAAAATTTTTTTTTTAAAAACAGAAATAAAACGAAAGACTTGAAGTATGAACATTTACTAAATAGCCTTAAGGCTTTCGCTTTAAAACAACAACAAAGTATGCTAGTTACTTTATTCAATTACCTCTTGATTTATAAACTTAACATACATATACATACATATGTATGTAAATTAATTGCACTTAACACGGGTAATGAAATTTATTTCCAACACCTGGTGTGTTTGACACGATCGCACTACACCACCGACCGCCAAGGAAGATTGTTGTGTAATGAGTATAATTGTAAGGCAGAACTTTACGTCGTCGTGTTTGGGGTTTTTTTTTTAATTTGAAGTAACAAAATAAATCATCGGCAAAGCTTTACGATAAGATTTAATTTAATTCACATTGAGGGCAATTGGTGTTATGGCGCATGTTGATTATAAACTCTTGATATTCGTGAGTTTCTCGGCATTTTTTATTGTTTGTAGCTGAAATTAGTTAGGTTCTCTGGGTTTGACCTTTCGTGTTATTGTTGTGCTGTGTCTTTTGATGGCCCTTTTTGTTTAATTTATAATGGTGAATCTTAAAAGGTATTGGCAGGCAGTTGTTTTTATTTTTGATTTGGGGTTTCTTCAAGGTAAGTTGGACACCTTCAGCTGGTGTTGTTTTTGAATACTTAGAATTATAATTTATTGTTTTATGGATTGATGTAAGGCAACGAGATGTTTTTTAGCCATTTTTTTCTTATTTACGTCATTCGTATTTAAGTAATGAATGTGAAGTTATGCTCGTTTGGATGTTTGTCCTTTAATCAAGCTCTAACATTTTGAAGGAATCTAATGAAATACGGCATAAGGTATACCTTTAATTATGCATTGAGCATAATATAAAAAAGTTTTATAGGTACTTTTCTAAATGTCATCGCAGTCTCAAATTCGAATCTGATACCAGAATTGTTTCATTTAGTGAGGATTGAACCTTAAAATAAATTCATATATTTTTTTTTTGTTTTTTTTTTTTGTAATTGTATTACAAAACTTATAAAAGAATTTTTTAATAAGGGCGGATAGATGTTAAAATTAAATTAAAAAAAAAAAAACATGGCATCGCTTTAAGTGCCCGGCTTGGCTTATTACGATGGCATGGATCCAGTTGACTCTTCCGCATACATCCGGCTGAATCTGAGCGATGGTCTATGTTATTTTGACTTCAGAGAACCCCACAAAAGTCTATTATAACACAACCATTAATTTAAAAATTGTGCCTCGTCGCTCAAGATAATTTTTCCAAACGCTCCGAAGACCAGTCAGCGAACAAACGGCGTTTGTTGCGAGGCAAGAGGAGTGTTGGATCGTTGGTAAAGGAGTAGATTAGGAAAAGGAATAGGTTGGAAAATAAGAAAGGAAGTGCTTGGAATGGAGGGGCAAGAATGTCGAGTTCCGTGAGACGTGGCCTGCTTGTGGTTGCGCGGCAGTTAGCTCGTCGGAATGGGGGGGATCTTGTCCGCGGAACTTGACCTCACCAGCAACAAATACATAAATCAGGCCTGTAAACAAAAAAAATAATCAAAGGAAAAAGACCTCAGACGGACTATCACCACTTCAAGGCACTGCTGGTGTTGTCGCAGCGTTGCCGGCCCACCCTACCATGAAATCCCTTGGCAATTCTCGGAATTCCCCTAATTTAATCGATGACCAGATTCGGATTATACCATCTTCACTGAAGTTATTCAGCTACCGTCCACACCCCCTGAAAACGTCTTCAAAAATTCATGTTTCGATTATCGAAACAAGTAAACACAATGATTTCAATCAAAAAACAGGCGTTTCCGAAGTTTTATTCGAAAAGACTGACATCTATAGGTAGACAAAAAGTTGCTATTCAAATTATAATGAACTTACTATATATAAAAAAAAGTAAATTTAATTTGATATAATTATGATTTTTTTTTTTGTATGTTTTGACATAAATAATCATTTGAAATAAATTCCAGAAAAAAAAATAATCAGGTTAACAAACAAAAACTAATTATCAATTTTGTGACAGGGGAATTTCCTAAAGATATCTGTGGTACCCTTTATGATACTCGCGGACTTTGAAATTTCGAGTTAAAATCTTCCTACCTCAATAGAGCTCTTTTGAAGGGGGGAATTACTTTCACCAAAGAAGGTGGTTTTTATGGCTCGCGAACAACGAAACACTTTAGAAACACAACCTTATCACTCACAAGAATTATTAAAACTAATGAATTTATTCAAAATGTAGCGAATAATTGAATCAAGCTAAATTTAACAGAGAAAAACTAACAAACAACTAAGAAAACTTCAACGCCGCTTAAAATCTAACATCCTTGGAATACAAAATACCCAAGTGCTGAAAAGCGTTTCCAGTGGTAATTGTAGCTAATCTTTTTGGGTCTACTTGACTAACCAATTTGGCCGATGCAGGAAATTGGAGCAAGTATAATTTCTTATTTATTGGTATATATATGTATATCGTACTTTAATATTGGTTTTATGTATATTTATAACATGGATTTGGTTTTTCTTCTTTTGTTTTAGTTTAATAGGACTCACTGTGCAGTTGATCAAACCTTATTTCCTTCAAATCTGTGGTTGAAATACTAATGGAAGCAGGTTCCGGTTGGCGACTTTCTCGTTCGGGGAGCTTCAGAGGACTTAACTGAATCCAATATTGTTTGGTTCAGGGCTCTTCAAATAGCAACCGCACCCTCGTCGTTTTGTAAAGTATCCTTTGATGAACCCGCGGACGAGTGAGGACAAATGGTTATCAAAGGCAGCTTCCACAGGTGTCCAGCATATAACGATCCAGGAACCAAAATATAGTCTCTTCGAAATTTGTTGTTCCTCTTTTTTTTTTTTTTGCGTGGCGGCCCAGTATCTTCAAAACCTGGGACCGCCATAAATGTATGAAAATTCTGGTATTGTAACCTATAAACGTTTTTTCCACTTTTTAGCATACGCTTTAAATAAAAATTGTTGCATTTAAAACTCACCCTAGTATTTTATTTATATGAATATATAGGTAATTTAATTTTTAAGAAGGAAAACTGGCATTAACTGGCCTTAAACAATGTACAAGTAAGTATATTAATCTGAATTTAAAAAAGAACAAAATGAATCTTTATACTTTGAATTAAAAGAAAATATCACCACGTACAGTATAAACGAATCAACTTTCTTACACCTTTTTAGGTAAAATTACACTCAGAATAGCCCAGCCAGTGGAGCTTCAGGGCTGGAAAAACTTCTTCAACCGTCAGAGTAAATCTTCGTTCTAATGGTAAGTCACCAGATCCACTTGCGGTGCAAGAATCATCCCATTTCAGTACAGCTATTCCTCCTCCCACTTTATTTGTATCATCCGATCCCATTAAACCTCTGCTAGAAATTCCACTTCCTCATAATTTGTTATTGTTTTTAAGTGTCAATGTATGTGTTAATTTCTACCATCTACTCCTCTGTTTCTGACATTTCGGAAATGTCAGAGAATATCCAATAGCTAGTTTGACTAATAGAGGGCGCTAGGAGTGATAACAATCTTAGACCCCGAAATCACTAGGCCTGTTCAACAAATCAAACGAACTTTTACCAACTCAGACACAAATGTGCAACCATTCAAAAAATAGAAAATGTCTTCAGAAAATGCTGAGGTTCTCAACGATGATTTGCAATAATAATGTGCTCCGTGGTTTTATCGGTGAGATCTGGCCAGGTGTCCGTAACAAATGCACATATTTTCATTGAATTAACTTTAATGAAAAGATGTGCAACAGGTCACCTGGGTAATGGAAATATTAAGTGGGGAGTTTAACCCACACTAAGAGCCGGGCAATATTAATTATAATTTGACTAGTACTTGAAATAGTAATCTCTTAGTCTTCATCCTCATCGGGAATCTCAATTGAATTTCATGGGTGAAAAAATACGACTCGTATCTACTGACAAATACATATGTACCATATTGATAACCAAAGGAAGAGACAAACATTTAAATAAATACACAAGCTTAATTCTAGGGTATAAATAAAAAAAAATATAAAATCTCTAAACCTATATCACAGTCGATTAATCATTATCACAGAAGTATTATCACAGTTTCATTAGTGTCAAATTTACAAGCAATTTAACTTTGTAAACATATATTTATAAGAACCCATACATGGCCTTAATGGATAACGGGAAATTAAATGGGTTTTCTTGATAATAAAGGTTTTTTTTTTCAGGTACGCAACCATGAAATACCTTATACTTTTGCATACAAGTTTCACCACAGTTTACATCCGTTTAGGAATTTCCTAGTTGAGATATTGACACTAAACTATGCTTTTCACCATTTATTTGCTCATATTTTTATTCCCATTAAGTGGAGAGTTTCACTTTGGTGAATAAATGACAAAGAGTGATATATGAGAAATTATTGACTACCTTATCTAATATTCTGTAGTCTGTGATCTTAACATATCCTCACAAAGTTCAATTCGACCAAGATTCAAACGAATAAGCTTGTGTAATGCATCAGTTTCAATCCTTGAACTAGACTTACAAGGGGTTGAGTGGTAAGTGAGTTCGAGTTACGTCGATATACTTTAGTCTGACTCGTATTCCTATTTTCATTTCAACATCAACCGTCATGGCCGTCATTTCCTTTAGTGTAAGTTCTCGTATTAAGTTTAATATAATTGATTAATTTTTTCCAGCATTCAATCGATACTTATTAAAATCAAACAGTTGACTAAAAATTTCGTTGTTTTTCCAGATTCAAGTTGCTCAATTATGCCCATACCAAGAGGAGGAAAACATAATGTTCTTGGTAAGTAGCCTTCATGGGTTATTCTATTTATGTACATAATTGTACATACATATTTCTATAAGACTTCTTTTCTTTCCTTTCTATAGCTCTTGATTTTATATTCCTGTGATCATCATAGGGCCATGGAATCCCTCACGTGTACTTTCTTGCATATTTGGCTCCAGCTCCTAGTACGGATGGACAAAAGAGAAAGACTGAGAAGGTAGTTTGGAACGTGGGGAGTAAACCCATGATACCCATGCCGGGCATCGTACCTAAGGCTTAATCTTAGTGCGCTTGATCATTTGAGGTTAGGTAAAAGCGCGTCCCTATACCGTTACCTTCTCTCTAATGAAAACATTTACTCTCTACAAGTAAGTCGACTGCGTATATAGATACAAAATATGTATATATATATATGTATATACATATATATATATTTTTTTTTTTTTTTTTTTTAATATTTTTTTGTTCTTTTCAGTATGCCCTAACATAGTTCAATTTGACCTTTAGCGTTCTTTGTACCCTGGATACTTAAATAATACTATGTGCGACGCTTAAACTTTAGCGATGACCTTCCTGTCCTGCGGGTAATTTTTTTTTTTCAATTACAGACTATTGATTTCTTTATTTGTTTGTTTATTCGTATTTCAGTTGTAGGGTTCGGCTTAGCTTGTGACGAATGACCTCACCCGACGTATTTCCAACCAAAAACCACCCACCAGGATAAAACCCTACAAAATGGATAATTTTTAGGAAGATTAAGTGTCATCATCCTTGGTATATGCAGTTGGGAAAACAAGATTTATTCAAGCTAAAAGAATCGGTGAGTCGAGTGATATGTAATCTTAAAGATTTAACTTTCAACGATTAGGGTTTTCAAAATTATTAAACAGTATAGTATCTGACTATATAAGAATTAAATTCGTGGTTTCAATATAAAAAAAATAGATTTAAGCAGGTGAATAGATCACATAATGGAGAATTAAATTGTCGATTAAGTTCAATTTCAAAGCTAAATTTATCACAGATGTTAATTAAAGATATACATATATTAAAGAAATTTGATTAAAGCTTTTATGTTTTTTGTCAAAATAAATGGATTGGAATAAATAAGACGAAATAGAACGTAAGAGTAAACATAAGAACATACTTTATGAATTTAACAATTAGGGGAGTAGCATTAAGGTTTAATAAATAAAATAAATTTTAATCACGAAATAAAAACAGTTTGAATGGGGCACTGATATTCGGTGGGCCGAGAAGAGTTAATGCGGGAATGGTATACGAAATATATATACATATGTACATAACTCGAGTACTAAGCGAGTAGCGACAAACACAAAAATAAATATGTCAGTTTGGAATTTTTAACAGTGCTGTTGAACAAAATACATACCATTTATTTTTACGAAGAAACGCTATGGAACTAAAAGATTTTACAAGAAGTGGATAACATTAACATATGAGTTTTAAGAACACTATTTGGAGTTTTAGTAACGAGAAAATTCGTGTTAAGTATTTTTAGAAGAGCTTTTTCGCGTATAGGCTCCTGCAGCTATTGCTTAAGGTCTTTTGCGTGGAATATACCGAGTTTCTTTCCGTTAAGATTTTCTATTTCGTACATTTGTCTTCCTATTTGTTTGATTATACGACACTTAACAAATTTGGGGCATAATTTTGCGGACAAGTTCTTAGAGGAATCGCTCAGAATAAAATTTCTTTTATAAACTTCCTGACCGGGCAGGAATCTAACGTTTCGTGTGCGGGTGTTGTATATCCTTGCTGATTTTTCATTGGATTTGAAAATATTTTCTTGAATTCGTTTTCGTATGCACTCCAATCGACTGTGCCGAGGAAGAATCAACAACTCGTTGTCGTCTATGGCATTCAATTTTCGTGCTAATTTATAACTGCTACCGTGCATTATCATGTTTGTGCCAAACAGCGCAAAGTATGGTGATACTTCAGTAGAGCTATGAACAGAACTTCGCAAGGCACATGCAATATCGTTTAGGTGGTAATCCCAATCTCGCTGATCCGATTTAAGATATGAGCGGATTGCTGCCAACAACGTACGGTTGACTCTTTCCGATGCATTCGATTGGGGTGCATAGTTTGCCGTTCGCATATGTTCAATTCCGTATTTTTGCAAAAGGTTTTGAAATTCTTTTGCAAGAAACTGCTTTCCATTATCTGAATGGATTATACGGGGAACTCCAAACATATTAAATATTTCTTGGTGTAAAAACTTTATAACGCTTAACGTGTTTGCGTTTTTCATGGCTTTAAGGAAAACAAATTTTGACATATGATCTAAAACGACGAACACAAAAGCATTCCCCGATTTTGATCTGGGATAAGGACCCAAAAAGTCGATATATAATTTTTCAAACGGTCGATCGGAATATGTAAGAGTGGACAATAGGGGGGCGAGATATTTGGTTTGAGGCTTTACTCTCTTTACACGTCGAACAGTTGGCAACGTATTCACGCACTTGTACCGTCATGTTTGGCCAGTGGAAATAGTTACGAATTCGAAGCAGGGTTTTAGCCACGCCACCATGAGCTGCTTTAGGTGGGTTGTGAGCTTTGTATATAATCTCTTCGGTTAACGCCGACGGAACCCACAAAAGCCACGAATGCTCTACCATTGCTTCCTGCCCTAGACTTCTGAATGCTTGTTTATACACAAACCCGTCTTCTACTTTGAGATGTGGTAGTTCTTCTTTATGCCTTTTAATTGTATCTATCAAGCTTAAATATTCATCGGATTTAAATTCCGCTGAGTCTAAGTCTATAAGAGGGGCCACTTCCACAATGTCCAGAGAATCTACGTGCACCCGAGAAAGAGTGTCCGGAACGACATTAAGACTGCCCTTTCGGTGTTGTATGTCGAAGACATATGACTGCAATAGTAAACTCCATCTGGCTAATTTTCCATTCAGATCTTTCATGCTCATTAGCCAGCGAAGACTTGAGTGATCTGTTATTACTGTGAAGTCCATGCCTTCGACATACGGCCGGAACTTTTGCACAGCCATCACCGCAGCCATACACTCCTTCTCGGTTACACTATAGTTTCTCTGACTTTTGTTGAACTTCTGAGAGAAGTAAGAAATAGGAACTTCTTCTTCTTCGGCGTTTTTTTGGAAAAGCACGGCCCCGATTCCCGAATCCGAAGCATCGCATTGGATGTAAAATCTTTTCGAGAAATCGGGATGCGTTAGAACCGGAGCAGTCGTCAGTGTATTTTTCAAGTCTTCGAACGCTCTCAGGGCTTCTTCAGTCATTTGGAACTTTTCGTTCCTCTTTTTCAACAGATCAGTCAAGGGTGCAGTCAGACTTGAAAAATCCCTTATAAACTTCCGATACCACCCTGCTAAGCCAAGCAACCTCCGAACCTGCCTCGGGGTTTTGGGAACCGGGAAGTCTACAATTGCTTCCACCTTGGCAGGGTCCGTTTTAAGCTTCCCACCACCAACAATGAACCCCAAATACTTCAGCTCTTTGAAGCAAAATTTGGATTTGTTCATGTTGATGGTGAGATTAGCTCTGCGCAGGCAGTCAGCTACTTCGCTTATCAGGGTGATATGTGTCTCGAAGTCCGGAGCCATAATTAACAAATCGTCTAGATATACGAAGACCCGATCCCTGAGTCGTGCAGGAATAACCTTGTCCATTAACTGGCACAACCTTTGGGCTGCATTACACAACCCAAAGGGCATGACAGTGAATTGGTACAAGGGTCTTCCCGGTACCGCAAAGGCAGTCTTTTCCCTACTCTGCTTCTCCAGCGGTATTTGCCAGAAAGCTTCTTTCAGATCTATACTACTAATGTAGTATGCATTCGGGAGTCGGCTGAGGAGCCCCTCGATATGGGGGAGAGGATTGGCATTCTTTTTCGTCAGGGCGTTCACCTTACGAGAATCCAGACAAAGTCTATTTTTGCCTGGTTTCCGTAAGAGAACTACTGGTGAACACCACGGACTTTCGCTCTCCTCTATAACTCCGAGGCTCAACATCCGATCCAGCTCTTCATACAGCATGGCTTGTACCGCTGGCGAAACAGGGTAGTGACGCTGCTTCACAGGGATCGCATCTCCGGTATCAATAACGTGCTCCATTATTGACGTCTTTCCAAGACCATCTCGGTCAAAACAAAGGAATTTCTGCCTGACTGCATCGAGCCTGGCTTGTTGATAAGAGTTTAACTGGTGAGCGTTCGAGAGGTCGGCCTCATCAGCTAACGTTATCGAACTTATTAGATTGGGTGCTAGTTGGAACGTTTTCCAAAAATCTACTCCGAGGTAGAGCTCCTGGTCTAAGTTTGGAACCAGGTAGAAAGTTACTGCTTCTTCCTGAAACTTATATTTTACTCTGGCTAGAACTTTCCCCACTATCGACTGACTTTTTCCATCAGCTGTTTTAACTCCTGAGCAAAACTTGATGACTGGAAGTTTAAGTTCTTCTATGAGCTTCATACAATTTTTGCCCAAGATGCTGACGCTCGCGCCACTATCTAGCAATCCTAATAGATTCCTATTTCCTATTTTTATTTGAGCCTAAGGTCTTGGGTCAGACGACAAATCTATGACGGTGGAAGCAATTCGGTTCTTAATTTCTTTTCTCTTTCTAAACCGCTCTCTAGCTTTGAGGACTTTCTTAGAAGGTAACGGCCTATTTGCGTTAAATATCTTATCTCTAGCACGATAATATTCAGCTATCCTAATGTGAAGTGGTTTAAGTTGGTATACCTTCCTTTCATTATCTTTTTCGACATTTGAATCTATGGTTGTATCTCTTTTTAAAATTTTAATTTTTGTATCGCCCTCTATTGTAAGAGGGCTCTTTGAAATGTCTGATTTGGTAGGGATTTTTAATTCGTTACTTACTGGGGGTTCTGGGTTTGGGTAGAACGCGAATCCCCCGGAACCTTCGCGTTCAACGATTGGTTTCCCGGGTTACAACGCTTACAGTGCGGAGTCTTCACTCCTTCCAGGCCACACTTAAAACAAAACAAATTACGGACATCTGAATCACATTCAAAATATGTATGGCCCGGAGCTTTGCAGTTCCAACATACTAAATTGTGAGTATCTGCAAATTTTCGACTTGGAAATTTTGGACGGGCTCCGCTGAATTGATAGGCAGCTAACTGTTCTTCCGAAGGCTGTTCCCAGTCTTCATATTCCAGCTCATTGGCCGCGTATTTCACAGGTGGTCTAATATTTTGTCTTGGGAAGTCTCTTTCTCTTCTGGGAAATGCACTTTCTACATCCTTGCAGGCATTCCTCAGCTGATCCAGGGAAAAGATGGGCATGGGATATACCAATCCTACAAATCGCTCATTCAAGTTCTTTTTCAAAATTTTTACCAACTCAACTTCTGGTATCGGTATTCTCAACTGAGATTTAATTTTGTTGATAGCCATAAAGAAGTCATCGATCTTTTCTGAGAAACCCTGTCTGCGATCAGTTATTTCACGAATTATTTCGTAATCTGATCGAGGGTTTTTGAATTGACGCAATAAAGCATCTCTCAGAGTAGGCCAGTTGGGTTGATAGTTGTCACGCTGAAATTGCCAGAACCAGTCGTGGGCATTTCCTCCTAGCAAGAGATGGAAATCTCGGAGTATTTCCGCCCACGGACATTCGTATTGGCTCTGTAGCGTCTCAAGTCTAAAAATAAAGTCTTCAGCGGTAAGAGTGGCTGGTTGACCTTCGAATTTAAGACCCCACTTATTGATCTTAATCGGAGCCTTAAGTCCAGAGGTCAGTGTTTGAGGTGCCAAATGAAGTTGGTGGGTGTATGGCGTTTGCGATTGAGGTATATTTCTTGAAGTTCCTGTGTGGACTTCACGGAATTCATTGGGTTGATATATCCTATCCTGACTTCGCCTAAACGACTCTTGCGGTCTCTTACGCTGTTGTACATTTGGAACGAAAGCACTTCTAATTGGATCAGTCTGATGGCGTTGCTGCTGTGGCGGATGGACTGGTGGTGGAATGTTGTACGACGTCGCCGTCGGTCGCAACACTTGCTCATTATTCGTCGGAGAAGGCTGTCCCAGATTCAACTCTCTAAAGAATCCTCTGAGCTGAGCCTGCAGCTCCCTCTTCAAAGTGCTGGTAACTTCTGTTTTTAAGGAGTCTTTGTATGAGGAGAGAGCATCCACCACCGCTAAATTAATGTAAGCTTTCAAGTCTTCTGAAGGTAACCCCTTTTCTTTTCTATGGTTTGTCGGATGTCTTTGAGATAAACTCTCTAACATGTCCCTAGAACCACCCAAATTAAGCAAACTTGTACTAAGGGGTCTTGCCGCTGGGGCTCTAGCTGTTTTAGGCATTACCGTTTCGTTCAAAGAGTTGAAACTTTCACTTCGAGGTGGCAAAGCTTCTGATCCCCTTTCACTAAGACTGCTATAAGGAGGGGTAGGAACCGATTCCATAGAACTGTTAGCTTGAAGGTTTTCGAGGGGAATACCTGAACTAGCGGGTAAGTTGGACGTAGATCGGAATGGTCTGTCAAAAGTGAGAGGAGAATGCAATACGCGACGTCTCTCACCATTGTTCAATTGCTGGCTAGCTGACCTAGTCAGTCTGACGTTATCCTCTATTTCTGATTCTCTAATGATCCTATTAATATGATCATCTTTATCTTTACTGGTGGGATTCATTTTGCAACTATGAAATTCGAGAGGACGACTAGAAATCAAAACGAATTTTTCAAAAAAAACCTATGTATAACTTAAGGAAACTTACATAAACGAAAATAAATCAATATAATAATAGTATAAGAATTTGAATAGGTATGGTTATGTAGAAAAATCCTAAAAATAATAAACAACAAAAAAAATTTGACAACACAGACAAATTGAAAAAAAAACGTTTTTATTTTCTGAAAATTATAAATTTTTTTCAAAGAAAACTTTCTTACAAAAGCGTGACTTGAAAATTTCTATTTTTCTGTTCTGCTATAATTGTTTTTTTTTAAAGTAATTTGGGTTTTTTCATAGGCATACGGATTGCTTCGGGTAGCGTTTTCAGTGGTTTCTTAGCGAAATGGTATAATCTTACTAGTGGCATCTTTGAAATATAAGACTGCAGACGGACTAAGAAATAATTCCCTTGAAGTGGTGAGGTAGCAGAGGAATAACAAAAAGTAGACAATCTACTATAAAATGTGGTTTTCCTCACCGTTTCCGCGATTCTAGTCAGCCCTTTGGACTTTGCTAAAAGACTTGAAACGGTGAGGGAAACAAAACACAATAATGGGAAAAGAAACTGTAAAAAGCAAGTTGGACCGTGTATCGATGTCTGACAACTCGCCAAACTAGATCACTGCGTCCAAATCAAAAGAAAAAAACGAGACAAAATTGAAAAAATTATAATGAAAAATAAATGGAAAAATTAAAATTGTGGAATAAGGATTAAAGGAAAACAAAATACCTAGAAAAAGTAACTGTCCTCGTTACAAACTTCCAAAAGTCGTCGCTATTTACTCCAGTGCGTCTATGACCTTCTGAGTAAAGACATACGAACCTAAAAATCTGCCATGAGTTCAGTGAACAAAAAACAAAGAAAAGACCTTCGAATCCTTTATCGCCGTGAATCTTCAAGAATTCGTCGCATTTCACCTAGGTTCGTCTATGACCTTCCTGGTGAAGACTTACGAATCCTAAAAATCCACTGCGATTTAAAATTACAAAGGAGAAACACAAAAACACCTATGAACTGCAGTCACTGTGAATTTTCAAAATCTCGTCGCGATTTATCTAAGTTCGTCAGGGACCTTCTTAATAAAGACTTACGAGTTTAAAAATTCACAGTAAGTTTGGTTCGACTATCACAAAAACGAAAACTACAAAAAAAAATCTCAGCTATAAACGCCAAGACGTTGGGCGCCAATTTGTTGCGAGGCAAGAGGAGTGTTGGATCGTTGGTAAAGGAGTAGATTAGGAAAAGGAATAGGTTGGAAAATAAGAAAGGAAGTGCTTGGAATGGAGGGGCAAGAATGTCGAGTTCCGTGAGACGTGGCCTGCTTGTGGTTGCGCGGCAGTTAGCTCGTCGGAATGGGGGGGATCTTGTCCGCGGAACTTGACCTCACCAGCAACAAATACATAAATCAGGCCTGTAAACAAAAAAAATAATCAAAGGAAAAAGACCTCAGACGGACTATCACCACTTCAAGGCACTGCTGGTGTTGTCGCAGCGTTGCCGGCCCACCCTACCATGAAATCCCTTGGCAATTCTCGGAATTCCCCTAATTTAATCGATGACCAGATTCGGATTATACCATCTTCACTGAAGTTATTCAGCTACCGTCCACACCCCCTGAAAACGTCTTCAAAAATTCATGTTTCGATTATCGAAACAAGTAAACACAATGATTTCAATCAAAAAACAGGCGTTTCCGAAGTTTTATTCGAAAAGACTGACATCTATAGGTAGACAAAAAGTTGCTATTCAAATTATAATGAACTTACTATATATAAAAAAAAGTAAATTTAATTTGATATAATTATGATTTTTTTTTTTGTATGTTTTGACATAAATAATCATTTGAAATAAATTCCAGAAAAAAAAATAATCAGGTTAACAAACAAAAACTAATTATCAATTTTGTGACAGGGGAATTTCCTAAAGATATCTGTGGTACCCTTTATGATACTCGCGGACTTTGAAATTTCGAGTTAAAATCTTCCTACCTCAATAGAGCTCTTTTGAAGGGGGGAATTACTTTCACCAAAGAAGGTGGTTTTTATGGCTCGCGAACAACGAAACACTTTAGAAACACAACCTTATCACTCACAAGAATTATTAAAACTAATGAATTTATTCAAAATGTAGCGAATAATTGAATCAAGCTAAATTTAACAGAGAAAAACTAACAAACAACTAAGAAAACTTCAACGCCGCTTAAAATCTAACATCCTTGGAATACAAAATACCCAAGTGCTGAAAAGCGTTTCCAGTGGTAATTGTAGCTAATCTTTTTGGGTCTACTTGACTAACCAATTTGGCCGATGCAGGAAATTGGAGCAAGTATAATTTCTTATTTATTGGTATATATATGTATATCGTACTTTAATATTGGTTTTATGTATATTTATAACATGGATTTGGTTTTTCTTCTTTTGTTTTAGTTTAATAGGACTCACTGTGCAGTTGATCAAACCTTATTTCCTTCAAATCTGTGGTTGAAATACTAATGGAAGCAGGTTCCGGTTGGCGACTTTCTCGTTCGGGGAGCTTCAGAGGACTTAACTGAATCCAATATTGTTTGGTTCAGGGCTCTTCAAATAGCAACCGCACCCTCGTCGTTTTGTAAAGTATCCTTTGATGAACCCGCGGACGAGTGAGGACAAATGGTTATCAAAGGCAGCTTCCACAGGTGTCCAGCATATAACGATCCAGGAACCAAAATATAGTCTCTTCGAAATTTGTTGTTCCTCTTTTTTTTTTTTTGCGTGGCGGCCCAGTATCTTCAAAACCTGGGACCGCCATAAATGTATGAAAATTCTGGTATTGTAACCTATAAACGTTTTTTCCACTTTTTAGCATACGCTTTAAATAAAAATTGTTGCATTTAAAACTCACCCTAGTATTTTATTTATATGAATATATAGGTAATTTAATTTTTAAGAAGGAAAACTGGCATTAACTGGCCTTAAACAATGTACAAGTAAGTATATTAATCTGAATTTAAAAAAGAACAAAATGAATCTTTATACTTTGAATTAAAAGAAAATATCACCACGTACAGTATAAACGAATCAACTTTCTTACACCTTTTTAGGTAAAATTACACTCAGAATAGCCCAGCCAGTGGAGCTTCAGGGCTGGAAAAACTTCTTCAACCGTCAGAGTAAATCTTCGTTCTAATGGTAAGTCACCAGATCCACTTGCGGTGCAAGAATCATCCCATTTCAGTACAGCTATTCCTCCTCCCACTTTATTTGTATCATCCGATCCCATTAAACCTCTGCTAGAAATTCCACTTCCTCATAATTTGTTATTGTTTTTAAGTGTCAATGTATGTGTTAATTTCTACCATCTACTCCTCTGTTTCTGACATTTCGGAAATGTCAGAGAATATCCAATAGCTAGTTTGACTAATAGAGGGCGCTAGGAGTGATAACAATCTTAGACCCCGAAATCACTAGGCCTGTTCAACAAATCAAACGAACTTTTACCAACTCAGACACAAATGTGCAACCATTCAAAAAATAGAAAATGTCTTCAGAAAATGCTGAGGTTCTCAACGATGATTTGCAATAATAATGTGCTCCGTGGTTTTATCGGTGAGATCTGGCCAGGTGTCCGTAACACGTTATTTACGAGTATGTTCATACACCTTGAGATCCTGGTTCAGTTAGATTTTGTACGGGTGAAATTCGCCAATTTGAAGTCTGCGAAAGGCCGAGTTCTTGTGCATGTCGAGGAATCGCTTGTCTCGGCTTTAGCTGTACACTTTCACAAGCCGCGGCGATGCTCTCGACCAATTTTGCGTTCTTTTGACTTACAAATGTCGCCTGATTGATTAACAAACCTGTCGTTTCAAATTTGACCATTGTGAAAAGCCACCACGTGTATCGTAAAATGGCTGAAAGTCAACAAACACATTTTGATAATAAAGTTTTATCATTTGGAACAAAACTTTTTTTGCCATTAATAAAAATAAGAATGTTTCCCAAAAGACTTCAAAATTCTATTTCCGGTGTAGCCATTTTATTCAAAAGAAAAACATTTTATTTTAGTTTTACTATATCTACATCACAGGTTCGAAGTTTAGTCAAAATCGTTAGAGCCGTTTTCGAGAAAATTAATCGGCGTAGTCGATATGACAAAAACGAGTTCCTTGGACTAAACGATTTTTTCATACGAAATCAGTCCTTACCCTATAGAGCCAGTGAACAAATTTCAATCGAAATTCATCTAGATTTTTTTTGCACTCTCAAGACTTTGAACAACAAATCCCCAGACCAAAACGAAATATATGTATTACCCAACTCACTATCGTCACAAATGATTCCTCAAAATAATATCTCGCAATTACTTCTCAGAACTCATTGCACTAAGAACCTTCAATAAGCTTCTGCTCGCCGTGCAACATTTATAAAGCTCCACAAAAGTAGCTTATAGAATCTTATTGCATTTTGCTCAAATTGAATAACACCACCGAACAAAACTCAAGGTGGCCTTTGTTCGAAGTGATGCAAATTTATTATGTTCTGTGCTAAGTCATGTGTGTTCTCTTATCTGGGCTCAGGTAAACGTTTGGTAATAGCGAACAATTAACTAGAACATGCAGTGCTTAGTTAGTGTAATGAAATCTCAAAAAAAAAACACAAACAAAAATAGAGGTAGGTCTCCAATGGACGATTGGAAGCCTGCATGCAGCTGCAGCAACATGACTCTCAAGAAGATTTACGACCAAAATCCAATATTTTTTTCTTGTTGTTTTTATTTTCCTGTGCAAACTTGTGATTCTTTGCACTTTTGGAACAAATTGAGATAATTTTATGATTTTATTGATTTAATTGACACTTATTGGCTTTTGTACAGTGTGCTTTATGGCCTGAGTCTTAGGGTGTAAGCAAAACCAAAACACAAAAATCAGCAGCAGCAGCCGTGATTGGAGTCACTATACGCCGGCCACGCTGCCAGTTCTGTCACCGCCAGCACTGCAGTCATTGCAGTTTCCTGATACGAGGATTAATGGCTTTTGGATTGTTGCAGGTAAATGCAAATTATTCATTCTGTGTCGTGCTAAATGGTGTACTTTAGTGATATATGCCTTGGACACGACTTTTGGTTGAAGTCTCTCTTTTTTTAGTTTTATTTTCAGAGCTTTAAATGTCGGGCTATTAAGATCATGGCTTAGCATTGAAGTTAATATTGATGGGGGTTAAGGTGCAGTGGATTTTGGCTAAATTTTGTACAAAAAAGGAAGATTTATGGAAAATGAGGCATCAAAGGCCAACATCTTGTGATTTATTTGATAGCGTTGGTAATTTATCATGCAAGAGAACAAAATTACAGACAACAATTTAAAAGAGTGAGATCTTTTTTGAATTGATACTCAGAATGTTGTTCGAATACAAATTAACTTCTTAATCTTAGACGTGTACTTTTACTTGAGAGTTTTTTTAACTAAGTAAAAGCTAATTAGCCAAGAGAAAATGGCTAATGGTTTATTTTATTAAATTAATTTCTGATATATGTACTAAAGATCAAAAATGCAGTTTTTAAAATGATTGATTTTCTATTTACATTCTTCAAATATAAACTTACTTGAACACAATTGATCATGAATTTATTTTTTGCGATTTTCAATTCAAAGCTTCAAACTTCAGAACATCATTGACAATAGTAGATAAAATAAAATTAAACTTTCATCAACAATTTTCGAAATTCTACCCGTTGCTTTAAATGTCAAAGTATGATGAAAACGCAACGCCCAAGCAAATAATTATGAAGAATAAATACTAAAGCCCCTTTTAGACGATCAGTTGTTCCTTTAGTTATCAGTTCAGTTGTCAGTTCAGTTAAAATAGTTTTTTGGTGATTTTTTGGCAGCTGCATTTTCAAGAATTTTGTACAAGATTTTCAAAGGAAGACAGCAAAAGTCGAAAAATGAAAACTTTAATTTCAAGAAAGCCTTGTTTGGATTGTTTGGAGACTATAAATTATTAAAGTTCTGCAAAAAGTCAAATGTTGGCATTGAAAAATTGCAGTAGAAATTCCTCTATAAAATTTAGCAAATATTTTGACTAATAATTTGTATGTATGTATGTATATATCTATGTATGTTTTCTAACGAAAGTGCGAAAAATAAAAAAATAGAGATTAGAAATTGTTCTAATTTGATTTCTAGAGTACTTTTATTAAAATCCACTAACTGCCACGCCCATTTCAATTGTATGTCAGTTTTGTTTTATGTCTTTATACCTTCTTGGTATTTGTTTGTGAAAATGAAGTTGTGTTATGGAGAATGATTATGTTCCACCATCTTTCGGACGCCGTTTTCAATGAAAGTTTTGACTTTCTTGACCTTTGAATAATAGATATAATAAATATTTAAATACAATTTGCGTACCGAGTTTGAAAATGTATACTTTGAGAGTTTATTTATTAAATTCTCTATCAATGTTTTTACTCATTATTTCCACTTTTCACACACTAACTTCAAAAAATCAAGGCCATCAAGGACATTTCATTTTATGATACTGTCTAGTCACTTACGCTATTTAATCACAAATTTACACCCAACGACGTCCTGAATATTACGACGATTGACTAGGAAATTTGCAATGCTAAGGTGGTTTTTTCATGGATTGAATTTTCAGTGTAACTTAAAAACTGAAAGGCTTATTCTTATTCTTATTCTTATCTTATTCGGAATAAGATTTTATAAAAATCATACACCCAAACAGTGATTTGGAAACGGTTTTTCCAAAGGAAAATAAGATGAGCGATTTACTTAAGCAATTGATCTACAACTACCTACACGGTGACTGTTCAAATAAGTGTTGAAACTGAAACGAAGTTGGCAAAATGAATGAGTTTTGGGGATACAATCCGATGATTTTTGTCGACGGTAGATGAACAAAATACCCTGATTAAGTTGATGGAAAGTGCTTTAAGGCTAGGCGCGCACATTCAATTTTTAGTTTCACAACTGTTTGGCTGCTTATAGAAAACGGATGAACTTTTTGGTTGAATGTCCGCAGTTGCGCAGCTAAAAATTGAATGTGCGCGCTTAGCCTAAGGATTCGATTCATTTTATTTACATGCCAGAGTTCTGTCTGTTGATATTTTTGAGTCGCTGAGGTAGGACATGTATGTATATCAATGTTTTTCCGGGAATACGAATTTCTATTTACAACTAAAAAAGCTCTTGCCATTGTGAATCTATATTCAGAAATTGAAACACTGTCAGTTTCCATTTCAGGAGCCCTTGCGAGATATTGTGAGATATAAAATTGAACTTAACAAAAAGTAGATACAAAAATCATATGGAAGTGGCATTACTTTTTGCAAGGATCCAAAAATGATCGACAAGAGTTGGTCAGTAAATTGGCACTTAGCGTAAGTGGAATTTCACTGCAACATAACAACACTGACGCCACAAATTAGGTTAGTTTTTACCTGGCGCCTTTAACTTTATTATTCTTAAAAAAATTAAAAAGAATTTTTGTAACCATGAAATCATGACATCAATTATTTTAATGACACTTAAAATTTCAAGATTTGAAAATCGTATTCTCCCCCAAAGTTAAAAGTCGTGGTAAGTGTTTTTAAAAAAGTATCGTCTACACCACCGTACCTAAACTTAAAGAAACCCCATTTAACCGCTCATGAATTAATAGATTCCATTCCATCTAAAAACTAAAATACATCCGGAAGAAATAAACTTCTTCCAAATGGTATAAGCCCAAAGCTTAGAACAATAATTATTATAAGATTCCTATTCTATTGCCTTGCTCAAGGTTTTCTTCTCTTAAGCAAATACAAAGCTCAACATTTTTGTCTGTATAAATGAATTCTGAGTGGCGTCTGGTGGGAAAATGTATCTACGTGTCGTCACCTATTATCTTCATTTTTTATAATCTTACATTGAAAACCCCCTAAGAGCTGACTCACTTGCAAAAATATTTTGACTTCTAACACAAGATGGAACTAATCACCATCACCAACTGCGTTTGATATATTTCCGGTTCCGATAGAATTAATATTTTTTTTTTTTAAATTATAAATTCGGATTACTTACAATCCGTAATGGGATTAATTTATTAAATTTAATTGATTTTTAATAAATAAACTAACGAACTTTTAATTTCTTGATATGAGCTGAACTGGACAACCTCAACCATGAATGTTGCTTATAAACAAAATAAGAACTCATGAACTCTTTCAAAAGCTAAGCCTTGCAAGCCCGGTTAGTTGCGGACTCCCAAAGACTGAGTGGTATTTGTGGCCGTTGTCCGATTCATACCAAAACACTGTTGGTTGTCACACATAAAATAAAATGTGTCTTGTGTGTAAATGGTACTTGTTCAATATGCGAGTTAACACTGTGCGTTAATTTTATGCAATTTTTCATATTCGAATTGGATTTTTATGTTCAAGACGGGGCATCCATCGATGTTAAGGCGTTTAAGTTGAGGTGGTGGCAGAGGTGGATGGACTCGGTAACTGCTGCTGCTGTGTTGCTTCGCAGTCGGTCGTCGTCGTGATCTTTAGGCGCCATCACGCTGGCATAGGGGACGGTCGAAAAGTGTGAGTTGTGTGATAAATAGCCAGAGATTGCGTTTTATGTCACACTTGGGTTATAAACAGATTTATTTATTTAGGTATATATTTTTTATTATATAATTTGTTTGTGCCTATAAAGTGTCAGTTGAAATTGTTTAATTTAGTTGTTAGTTGTAAAAGAATTTTAATTGGTATAGGTTCTAAGTCATCTGGAATAATTGGTTAGAATTTTATGCTTGACTTAAAATGTGCTGTAAACATACAAAAATACAACCTTGAATCTAAGGTGGAATTCTTTTTGAATTTAGTTTAATGGGCCACATGACATGGGCTTCCCTTTCCAGTTGTGTGGCACAGGCTTTGTTGTTTATTTAATAATTTTTAACAAAACCGGTCGAGCAATTCACACAAATCTATAAGCAATATGTGAACGGACCTTAATTAAGCAAACTACAAAATCATTCATAATCTGAACGCGCTTTCAATAATCACCGGAAGTGCTGAATTAGTCATATTGAATTTATATCTCAACGGCCATTTTCCACATCACATGTCTTATTAAACAAAAACCACAAAATAAATACACAGTGTAACAGTTTAATTTGAATTGCTATACACATATAAAAAATGTGGATACACTGCAACAAGTGTGGAGTTCGGAAATGCGAAAACAAGACCGTGAAGTTTTTTGTTGGATTATGTGCTCATGTGCTTTGCGAAAAATGCAATCTTTCCAAAACATGTCCAATCCATAAGCGCCCCTTCAACGGCACCGAAATAAGCAATTCAATGCCAGAAAAACTCCGAATGTACTTTGATGATCCCAATAAACTGTTGATAGCTTGGCAAAAGTGCATACGATTCCAGTGCGAACAGCGCACTTTATGTGAGTCGCAGGAATGGACTACAAACAATCAGCAAATACGAAAACTTAAAGAAGAAATAAATGTGCTCAATAAATATAAGGCAACTGCGATGAAGGGAATCGAGAAAGATACAAAGTGCATTAACAAAATGAAAGCTTACTTTATGGAGCTGGCACAGAAGCAGCAAAGAGAAGAGTTTATCGGTTCTCGTTCGATTAACACAACTTCAACATCCTCATTGTCATCGACTTTGGCGCTGAGCTTGAACGCTTCAAATCGACTCACCGAGTCAGGCGGTAAATATTGTCGTGATTCCTTTCAATATTTGCCTTTTTTATGATATGGTTCTTTATTTTTGATCTCTTTACTTAAGTCCACATGGATTTTGATGACCTAAACAGCAGCAATTGAGTGACAGTTTAAATCTGTACCTAGATGGCTTAAATGGTGCATAATACATATTATAATAAATATTTCTGTGAATTTAGTTCTTATTTATGAAGTTGAAGATTAAATTTATTTATAAAAATATAAATTCTTTTATTTTATATTCGTTATTTTATTTTTTGTGCAACCTATTCGTGTGATTTCATGTTCCATTTGCCACTTCAGAGATTAATTTAAGACTTTTCTTTGCAAATGGAAAACAAAGTGGAATTGTTTTGAAGAATTTGTCAAATTCAACTCAACCCTAAGTAAACACGGATTTAAAATGAAAAAATTGTAAGAACATAAGAAATCGTATTCGTAGAGAAGCAGAGTCGAGTGATTTCAAACTTTTAACTATTCAACTTTGCGTGTCGTTGACAGGAATTAAGCGGTCCTATACAATTTTCTATACTTTTGTTGACTCTCTTTTCAATTCTTAATTCTATTTAGATTTGCAAAAAAAAAACCTTTATTTAGGTGATCATTGGATTTAATAATGTCTAAATATGGGCATTACTTTTTGGAGAGAAAATGTAAAATTAAGTGGAGTAGTCACCAAATTCTTTTAAAAATGCTGATACAGCTCCAAACTGCCAAATCGCCGTTTTCTGAAACTATCTTACACTGTAATTTGAATCAAGGTGTACTTATTTATCCCTAAAAAAAAAAAACAAAGTAAAGACATTGACGTTGGGTACTGCCGTCATCATTATTCATGGTTACAAGATTATTGAATAAATGGCGATCTCTGTCGGTTTTCGGAACATCGTATCTATAATTTTTAGCCAGTTTAAGGGGTTTTTTAATACATTCCTCTCTCTCGTCAGTAAAAAAGATAAGATTTCTTTCAGTAAAGCTAAGCGCGCACATTCAATTTTTAGTTGCACAACGGTTTGGTTGCTTATAGAAAACAAATGAACTATTTGGTTGAATGTCCGCAGGTTCATATGATTATATGTTACACAAAATACCGAACTCATTTTAGGCAATCGTTTTGTTTGTGTCAAAGCACAAACTTCTTTAGTTGCTCGAACCAAGCAGATGCGCAACTAAAAATTGAATGTGAGCGCCTAGCCTAAGACAACGCGACTGGACAAAAATTTGTGTAAGTTCACAGTACGGGAAACGAAATACACTTTAATTGAAAAATTTTGTCAATTCAAGTTACTTGATTTTGTTGATTCAATGAATTGATGCATTTCCGAATGTCTTTTGACTGATTATTGCTTAATTTTCTTGAGCACCCAGAAAAATATTTTAATAACGTCTCCATCTACAAAGCGTTACATATAAGTGAGGTTTTTGGGCTTACGATGTCACTGAATTATATGTTATCAACCGTTGCAGTTGATGGATTACGTTACCGAAAACAATTTCGGTTTTTTTCTGCATGAAATTCCTGCTATAATATTGAACTCTCTTTATTTTCAGCAAGCCATCGGTGATGGTTCGTTAGTGGAATTAATAGGGGGGTTCACATGGAAGAACATGGTTGCACAACATTGTTCCATGGGAAAATAACTGTACACACTACTTTGCGTTCACATAGGATACTGATGTTGCCGAACATCATTATTTTTATATCTTAGAAGTGAACGGAAGCAGTATGGCGATACAAATTTTGGCAGCCGTAATTATGAACGATATTCTTGAAGAGGAAGAAAACACGAAACTTGCATTTCTTCCACTTCTTTATATTTTGTTAGGAGTTTTATTCTTATAAAATTTATTCTTTATAAATTTCACTTTTTATTTTCCACAATTCTGGTAAATTTCTTATTATAAAGTTCAACAAATCTTTTTAAAACTCATTATTTGGTATAGATGCCATTTTTCCGTTGAATGTTTTATGGTCGAGACAATTTACAGAATGAAAAAAAATATCAAAGTTGTCAACATCTGTTCACACAGGTTGGTTGGTTGCACGAACCACCCAGGTTTTCAAAATATTTTAAAAACCATGCAACATTGTTCGGTTTTGCGTTCATATGATAGAACATTGATGGTTATCGAACCATGTTGTACAAGATGTTCTTCCACCCCTAATGGCGCAAAATTTTAATTGAATTAGTACGATGCTAAAGCTGTTTTAGTATGATACTAGGTTAAAACAACGTATTTGCAAATTTTAATCGAATATAGCATCATACTTTCTCTACCCTTTTATTGAAGTTAAAATCATCGAATACCTAATTTATTTTTTTAGTATCGTGCTAGCTTCATATGACTCTTTGACATTTGGAAACATCAAAAAAGGTTCGTGTACTTACTTTTTTACACGGTGTGTTCAGATGCAATTTATTAAGAAAACTTTTTTAGTACGATACTAGTTAGAAAATGTTTAAAATTAAGAATGAGTTAGTAAAGTACTCTAAAGTTAGCAAATTTTTAAGTAGCATCGTACTACTACCTTAATGATAGGCTCTTTAAAATTTTGCGCCAATATTTTTTCCCATAAATCTACTAAGTTATGTAAAGAAACTGTGATGAAGTCTCGTGAAAAACTGTAAAAGAATGCACAAAAATCAATTTAAATCGTAGTACTCTTCTCTTTCTCTTCGTTATTCGTGTTTTTTTTTTTTTCCTAAAAGCTAAAAGCTGTTGGAAACTCATGTCGGTGGTCACTTTAAGCATTTCTTTTTCACGTTTTTTGTACACTCTAAAAGTGGGATAGTGTGCATTTGAAGACAAGACTTCAAATTTTCGTATTCTATGGGAATCAAAATAAGTGAAAACTTGCAAACAAAACTTATTCAATCATTTGCCTAGTGCGAAAGGGGTTTAACAAACAGCACCAAACAGCCGCTGTGACTATTTTTCTGATTGCTCTCAAACTGTTTGTCAATTCTTATTGTGACATTAACCTACTTATCTGTCATAAAAAGATTGTTGATATACGATTGTTTTCCTTCTCTCTTGTAAATTTGGAAATGGTGATATTATTTTAAATAATAATATTAATCCTCCATATTTTACCAAAAAAAGAAATATTAAAATGGAAATCGCAGATACATTCTACAGCAAAGATGAATACGTTCAAACGGTGAGTTAAGTCTGAATTTCTGCCCACAAAATAGCAAATAAAAATCATGAAATAATGATGTCATCTATGTTCTCATTTTGTCCACTTTTTTTAGGCGTCCGGCAACAAAGTAAGTCGTCAGACCGTCCTCTGCGGTTCCCAGAACATAGTTCTAAATGGAAAAGTGATAGTTCAGAGTGGCGCGATTATTCGTGGTGATTTGGCCAACGTCAGAACTGGACGTTATTGTGTGATAAGCAAAAACGCAGTCATACGCCCGCCCTACAAGCAATTCAGCAAAGGGTAAGATCAATCTTTTGTACCTTTAGAGTTCTTTTAAAAAACTGAATTGTGTTATGTTGGCAGAATTGCTTTCTTCCCTATGCACATCGGGGATCATGTGTACATTGGAGAAGACGCTGTCGTCTCGGCCGCTGTAATTGGATCGTTCGTATACATTGGTAAAAATGCTGTGATTGTGAGTTTGTCGTAAAAATTTTCCAGTTTCAAAGAGATATAAATTGTTGTGTTGTGTGGTTGTTTTTCCAGGGACGCAGGTGTGTCCTTAAGGACTGTTGCATCATCGAGGATAATGCAATTCTTCCTCCAGAAACCACAGTCGCTAGTTACATGCGATTCACTGCAAATGGAACGATTGAAGGCGGACAAGGAAATCCCAATTTTGTTCCAGCTGCAATGCAAGACCAGATGGTGGATTATACTAAGTCATTCTATGAACATTTTGTCATGGCTCAACCTGCTTGATAAGCATGCACCGGTAAAGATGAAAAATTAATTGAGCTGGATTCAAAAGGAACTTGCGAAATTCTTGAGAAAAATAAGGAAACCTTTGCTTAATAAATATGAAGCATTTGTGTTAAGAATAAAAATAAAAGTTTGATAAAAAATAAAGGAATACCTTGAAAAAACTTGATATTTGCTGTTTTATTGAAAATCAGATTGAAAACATTCACCCAAGCTCTGAAATTTGCAGTGACAGATTTCTAGTTAAATAATGTACATAGGTACGTGATTCCTGAAAATGGAGTTAATTGACCGACTATAAAACTCGAAGAGAGTCCTATTTGAAACGGATTTTGGTTTGATTGCATCAAGTTACCTCCAGGTCGCTATTATATCGTGTGCACCAGCTTACCCGAATAGCCATATAACTTTAAATTAAAAGCTCTTTTTTATAAAGCATTCCTCGCAAGAAAGAAAAGGGATTCTCCTTTTCCTAACATCTTCTATAAGATCTAAAATGCCTGGTTCTCTTCGAGCTGTTGGACCACCAAATATAATATTTTTATTAATTTACCCTCAAAGGATTCACTTAAAAACCTTAATGCATAAGTTGAAGTTCAAAGAAAATAGCTTCATCCGTTTAGAATGTAAAGGGTATTTTTTTTTTGTATAGGAGCGGAGATCTGTAAATTTCAAGAGCTCCTATTTATGACCGAACAGTGTGTGACGTACTGTTAAATAAAGAGATTCTTTCTTGAGCCGAACTCAACAATGTGTTTGCACTACCCTAACTTGGGTGCGTGTGTTAATTTTAAAAAAAATAACAAACAGATAAAATTTATATTTTTCATAAAATTAGCTTAAGTTGGTAGATTATTCTATGGAATTAATGTTTGAATATGTTTTCGGGCATGTAGCGGCGCTTGCTGGCACGTAAATGGCTTTATCTGGAGGTCCAATTTCATTTCAAATTTTTGTTCAATTTAAAAATTTCCATCTTTAAAAAACACCCTTTACATCTAGCTAGGTTCAAATGGACAGTCAGTCAGTCTACCATTGAAATGTCAATTTTGATCAAAATCTCAAAATCAATTTTCGCAAATAAAATTAATGTAGTTTTCCATTTATTTTCGATTTAAATCTGTCAAAATGCCGATTTTGGAAAATTGTTACATTCCATTGGACGAAAAAACAGATATTTATTTTTAGATTTAAAATCAATTTTGCAAATCTAAATTTTGCGGCAGATTTACTCTTCCATGTACTAATGCCGAAACAATTTTCAGCTGTCACTTTGCAAATGTGATTATTGGTTCGATAGGCTAGGTGCGCACATTCAATTTTTAGTTTCGCAACTGCTTGGTTCGAGCAACTAAAAAGTTTGTGTTTTCGCACCAGCTAAACCATTGCCTAAAATGAGTTCGTTATTTTTGTAACATATATGTACATAGTTATATTCACCTGAGCGGACATTTAACCAAATAGTTTATCTGTTTTCTATAAGCAACCAAACAGTTGTGCAACTAAAAATTGAATATGTATGCACTCCTAGCCTTTAATTTCAATTTCGGAAAGATTCGGAAAATTCATCAAGTTCCTACTTCTTTACTGAAAGTGATTTAAGGATGAAAATTTTTTTCAAAATAATTAGACACAAAATTTTTCTTATAAATATGTACAAAGAAATAAATCAATTTGAAATCGCATTCCATTCGCATGTTGAGTTTCAACAAAGTAGTGGTTGTCACTTTTAGTTTTGACAGATTAGTACGCCTCCCTATTCTCCTATCTCCTATGTTATCGACAGTAGGATTTATAAAAGGTTTGTTTGATCACTTTAAAATTTCTTACCTAAAGCGATTTTTCTTCTTATCTTCTTTTTTTATTTTTGTATTTCTTTTCAAGTGCATTGATGCTCTTAAACAATCAAAAATTTAATATTGCAAGTTTATATTGCATCGTTGAATTTCATCAAAATACATATAAATAAAACCCAGTTTTGCGAAATTTGGTGAACATTAAACGATACCACACAGGCAACAAAATGATAAACTCTTCGCACACACTGTATTGCCTTGCGGGTGGAATATCTTAAAAAAAGATATAACAGTTCAGTCAGATGACAGTTCTGTTTTTTTGTGCAAGTGGAGTGGCGTCGTCTTTATTTTTCTCCGTTATCGGTTGGTAGAAGACAATTTTTTTAAAAAAATATATTAATTTTCATTGTGGTATTAAAGTACTCGTATGTATGTTTTAAAAATCAGAAAGTATATTTTTCTACAAAATATGAAATAAGTGTATTTTTTTTTGCAAAATAAAGTTTTATTTCAATACACATTTGAACATGTCACGTCGCGTCGTTATAGCTGGCAGATTAGTGCAAAATACGAAGATATTTCAATATACCTATTTGGTGGAAATATATAAAAACAAAAATAAATAATTAATACTCAAGGTAAGGAATTACATATTTATTATATATGCACGCATTTTATTTCATATTATTTGATTCAAAATATTGTTAAGGTACATGCATTTTTAAAACAAATTGCACAACCAGATCGCACGTTCTTGCTGGTATGAGGAGGCACCTTTAGGAACTTTGAAAGTTCTATTACATAAATGCAATCAGAAAAAAATGTAAAAATGCATGAATTTTATTAATTTAATTGCTAAAACAACAATTCCTAAATTCCTACAGAGCTCAAAAAAAGAATTCCATCAGATTTCTGCAACAAATATGAATCTTTGCAACAAAGTTCAGAAAATCGTTAGAGCAGTTTTATTAGCGTCCCCTGTTTCGGATATGATTTAGGAAATGATTCTTGGGTATCTTCTAAGATCAAAATCGTTCTTCAGTATGGGTCAATCTTCAATTCTAATATCATTGTTCGGTGGTTTAAGAAAATACCCACTTTGTGTCTAGCCTTACCAACGTCTCTGTTACTACGAATGGTTGAAAGATTGTTTAGGTCTTAATTATTAAAAGATTATAACTGCGTTTAGATAAAGTTGATGTCTTGTTGTTGTTGGGGTCTTTAGATATCCAATTTCTAAGGTTGTTAGTTTTTTCTTACCCACGATAATTTTTTACTTTGAGATCAATATTCTCCAACTACCTATTCAACTATTATGCTGGAACCTCCATGTTTAACATGCGTCCCTGCTGTAAATTGTGGATTAGATTCCATATTCGGATACACTCCCTTTCCACAATATAAAACTGGTTTTGACTCATCTGACCACAGAACATTTTTCCACCTTAATGTCGGTCAGCTAAGATGTTTTTTAATGTTTGTTGTCATCAAAGGTATCTTTTGCGGACACTTTGCTACTTGACGGTATCAACCTTAACGTCTAAAAACTGTTTCCACATTAAATTTAACACATAGTTTACCCTTAATTTTAGAAGCTGAAGTTAATGGATTTATTTTAGCTAAAATTAGCAAGTAATGGTTAATGGTTATTAGCATTTAATTAAGCTTTTGAATCTTCGAAAAAGTCTTGGCTTCCGAAATCTATTTAATAATAAGGTCACGTAGTTCAGATTTGCAGAGCTTGCCTCTTCCTATTGCTGCCAAATATCTTTTGAAAATTTCAATAAAATCAAATTAATAAAATAAATAAAATCATCGTCAAAGTGTAACAATTTTTGTTAAAAGGACAAAAAAAAGCTTTTTTAAATATTTCACTTGCACTTATTAATTGTAAATAACTGCCATACTTTAAAAAAAGCCTGTTCTCGTCCTTTATTTTTGAATTTTGAGTTAGTTTTTGGTGTTCAAGTAATCCACGAATCATATTATGTCGGATATCTATTATAAATGACAATCCTGGTGTAACCTCTTTTATTTGCGGGTTTGTAAATTTAAAAAAGTTTGACGCCGTTTTTACTATATTATACTTACCTTAATTGGTTTTGACAAGAATCGATGATTCTCCCAGACTGGCAGTACCTTCTTGGGAACAATAGATCTTTAGAGCGCAGTGTAAAACCCCTTCCAATATTCATTCATTTTGTTGACGCCATTGAAAAATAAATATTTTTATTTATTTTTACAAACAAAATAGCTTTCGTATTGTTCTCTTCGTTTCCAAGTATAAATTGAATTCTAGAATTAAATTCTTTAAGAAATCCAAAACCTACAAACATCTTTCATTACTCTGAATTTTGGTAGGTTGAGTGAAGTTAACCAGATTGGCGATGATGGAAATGGATTTACCATGAAAACTGCATACATTTGCTTGTTATCGTACTGAGAAAGGCTGTAGCCTTTGACACAGTAATCCGAAGTTTTCAAAACTTATGCAATAAACCTCCTTATAAAACACATTTCTTTTAAGTGAAATTCAAATAAACACCATCAACCGCCTCACTATTGAAACCTCCATATCGAATTTCGGTACCTAGTGTCAGACTCTCTATTTCCAAAATTATGATCACATAATCTGGAACATGGCGGATCCTCCGCTTTGAATACAAAATATTTTCCTTTTAAACTAAACAAAAGGTCGAAAAAGGAACTCTCATAAGGGCATTAAGTGATTATAAGAACCAAACTGTTTACAAGTTATACAATTTATGCTGGACTTATTATAGCCAATAGATATTTCCGAGAAAAGTTCAAGTGAACTTTAGTTGGTTTAAAAGAAACTTCAGAGTAGTAGTAACTTAATTTTATACTATTTTAAAAAGAATCCGAGGATGTAAGTCAAAAAGAGCAATTTCAGTGCAGATGAAACGGTTGGTTTTTTAGATTAGGGTTTCCTTTAAAAAATCAATAAATCAAAAAATATAGACAAACATCTATCTAACACATGATATTGTTGAAAATTCAAGAAGACCAGAAGCTTAATGGTCTGAGAGCTGACGCCAAACGTTTGCTTATGAGGTATAACCAGAATATGAGCGTTTATAGGTGCATGCGTCATAACTCATGATATCGAATACAAAAGTTTGGTACGTTCTTTTCCGCCATTGGTGTTAGGTTAGGTTAGGTAAGAGTAAGAGGTATAATAACTTCAATTCCTTTATTAGAAACTAGAAGTGATGCACTGTCATTTTCCCTAAGCTTAAATAAAACTCAAGATATGTATAAGGTTCTCTTACCTTATCGGTTTTTTTGTAGTCTTTGTAAAAGCTCATGTTATACCTCTAAACCATGTATACATCTCTAAACCAAAAATTTGACTATAACTATACATACAATATCAACATAACTATATCAACAAAGTAAATATATCAAAGTATTCGATGAATTTTCTATTATGTATTTAAGCATTTCTTATATGCCTTAAATACATGTTTTTTTTTTCCTTGGGCGTAGTAACGCACTTTACCTTTAAATAATCTGCTAGGACTTCTTCAAATGCCTGACCCCATCTATCCATCGGAAGTCATCTGGCTACAGATAATTAGTAGCCGGGCGCGTCGCTAGGATTCATTAGTAGTATTCGTGAACTTTTTCGAGGTATCGATGGTATCAACCATGTTCATTTTCTTCTTTGACTTTAAAAGAAAGCCTTAATATCGGAACAGATAGCTTTAGATTTATTTCTCTTTATTCCTAATTTAAATTAAGATTACACAAGTCACAATATTGTATACATCTGATTTAGTTCTTCCATTGCTTCTTCTCGTAATCCCATTTGGAGGAGATACCAGTGACTGGGTTGACTTCCAAGTCGAGCATACGCTTCAACTGGGCCTTTTGGTGTTCCTCATCGAATGTAATTGGTAGTTCATCGTAGACTAAAAGTAAAAAAAAAAATCAATTTTGGGATCTCTTTAAGCCAAATACCAAAAAATCTTACCAAACAAGTTCATCAGGATTGATGTCCAGATAGCAAGGGACACAGCGATTAAGGCTAAGCCAATGTGCATCTTCCACTCGCCAGTGCCGGCCTTGAATTCAGAAAAAGTCTGGCAGAAGGAATAACGGTAAAGAGCACGCTTCTCTTCAATAGACAGCTTCTTCCAGTCTTGCTGTTCCTTGGCACGCAGAGCAAGGATCTCGTTGTTGGGTTCCCTGAAACGGATGGCGGGCATTGGGTAGTCAACGCGATCCCGGTAGTTTGCTGAACCGTTCCAGCCGTATCCTACAATCTCACGTTTGCCGATTTTGTCCAAGGTGTGGATGGAGGCTACGCTGCCGATTTGAGCGTTCTTTGGGACGGCAGCAGCGGCCTGTCGCATGGCGGCGAGAGCAATCAATCGCAGTGACATGTTTCTTCTTTGTGTTTTTTTGGTTACAAAAGGAATTTGGTTAGAAGCTGGAACGAGAGAAAAGTTTTTGTTTAAGAATTTTATAAGTGAAGAGTTATGTGGGGGTGTGCGTAGTCCATGAAGACGTCATGTTCTCAACTTCGTGTTACATAACCAAAGAATATTTTGTTCATATTCTTTTCTTTCGGCCTTAAAATCTTGGTTCAATATTTTCGGGGATTTCCTAGGATTTCATTACATAAGTAATGAATTTCACAATAAATTATGAACTATTCATCTGCGAATGAATTTTTGTGACATTTTCACGAGTTTTCCCATTTTTTTCGTTTTGAGGTTTTGGCCTTGAATTACACAATGAAAATATGCGTTTTTTTTGTGCACTTTGAATACTTTTTAATATTGCCAAATTTGTATTGGGTTTCAAGACAATTTTTAAAATAAACTTTGTTTATGTAACTCGATAATTATTTGTAGAAAAATCGAAGACACGAAAACCCACCTTCGTCGCTTTTGCAGCTGTAAAACGAAAACGAACGATGAAAAAGTACTTTGGATTTGGATGGAACTGCAAGAAATCAATGCATGACAGATGAGAAGAGTGACGTTTAAACTACTGGAAAAATTATTGAAATTGATGCTTTCATTGGTAGAAAATGGTAATGACATGAATTATTAATGTTGTCAAGATGTAGGTGGCGGTAGTAATAATATTCAAACAAAACCGTTAATAACAGAAATTCATAGAGATGTTTTTATTGGCTTCGACTATGCGGTGGGTTGCAGATTGCCATAATTAGCTTTGGCAAAGTTATTTATCTTTTCACGAGTTATTTGTGGTTGATTAAGCAATTACCAAACGTCATATTCACAAGTCAAAAGTTAAATGCAAATGTCAGTGCGAGACTAAAAATACGAGAATAATGGGAATTTGCTGTTTCATAAATACATTTTCGTATATAATTTTTAATATTTTTTATAGAACTTCATTGTTACTCTCCGAAAGAAAGAGAACGGACCTATGTTTTACTAGTAACGGTTACATACAGTTTTGAAAATACAAAATTCTGAAATATTCATTATGTATTTGACAGAAGCTCACAAAATGTCGATTTTCTTAAGAGTGAGGATGACACATCCTCTAAAAAATGGTGGAAAAAGCGCAAAGCAAAAATATTGAAAATCCACCACAATATTCCGTATTATCTTTTGTAAATGGCAACGATGTTTGCCTATCATTAACCATTCAAATTTTGCTGACCTGTGAATTTCTGTCATCTGTCTGTCATCTGAAATTATTTATGCGAGAAACAGATTGGCACAGCAACTTCAACAGCAACTTTGACAACCACATCACTCTTTTTAGAGCCACTGGTTTTAAATGGCTTTGATTACATTGACACAGCAACTTCGACATCGACATCAACGTTAGACCTAAACCCTAAATTCAATGTCGCTGTGCAAATGCTACCAACTTTTAAGGCGAAATTTGTCAGTATTATCAACACTCAAATGAAAATGTGACAACTATCTTTTTGTTTTGTCTATTTATTTTGGTTTTGACAATGGAAGAATTACTAAAAGCAAATTAATTTTAGTACGACAAATTGCAAGTCGTATACATTGATGCAATTTACGTTAATTTTTATCAAATTATGTACGGCAAATTCATTTCGCATTTGAAACTATTTTGATTATATATGCTGTCAAAAACGCTGTTCATGTTGTAATCTATTTCACAAGACTTTTGATGTTGAAGTTTTCGTTGCTGTTAAAGTTGCTGTTGAAGTTGCTGTGTTAATCTGTTTCTCGCAATATACTTTTTCGGAAGCGCTCTCTTTTGTGAAAATTACGAATTTTTTGAAAAATTACAAAGTCTGAATACAGACACAGCATCAAACCGAAGAAATTCACAGATATACAGATACCATTACAGAAATTCAAAGTAAAGAAACATACCTATTTAATTAATCAAAGTGGACGCGCAAAATGCTCAGAACATGTCTAGAAAAATACCAAAGGAGGTACAAAAATTCATGCCGATGCAGCGAAATATCAATCAAAATCAGATTGTGAATTGTTCATGTCCAATTGATGCGGCGAGTTTGATCTAAGGATTTTCCAAAATAAAAGAAAAATTGAACTGAGTGTAGGTACAACTCCAACACTATAAAATACTCTCACGTTAATTACTAATATCAATCATTTCCGACTGAAAATTCTATTCAAGTTCTATTTCATGTTCTGGATAAGGTCAGACATAAGACATCAACGTGCTTCAAGCAAGAATGCATCTTGCATCAACATCATAACGCTTTCTCCTACCTGACACTATGTTGCTTTACTCTATACTTAGATTTTAAAAAGTCCTACCCACATATATGGACATCCTAGACCGATCCTCCGCACATAAAGAACTCTTCCCGTCACCATGCACAAGAAGACGCTTTCAGCGAAGCAATCATTCATTGGCTCGAATCAAAACATATGCGACTTATCCATCTATCCATCCATCAGTTGGAATGATTTCTCGTTCACTACAACGCACGTCGGCGCGCCGTTACGTTGCACTGCGACTCTAGATCTGCGCGTTGGAACTCGTTCTAGCCGCATATGCCAAATATTAATATGCCAGTATGGTACCACTTAGCCTTCTCCATTCGTATAATAAACCAGCCTTCTGCATATTGGCAACCGCAGAAGCACTCTCCTGTGCTGCGATGGCTGCTGCAACTACCTTTTGAGGTGATTAAGTGGCTCCGTGCACGCATCTCTTATACGCGATGCGACCAAGTGGAAGAATGTCATTTCTGGAAATATGCGTCTTCGTCTTTGTCGTTGTCTTTTTTTGGCCGTTTGAACTGGTCAACCTTGTGAGGGTACCTCTTCCTACCTAACTATGACTGCGGATAGAAGTAAGAAACAGGAACACACACAATAGCATAACCAAGAGATTGGTTTTAGATGGTTAAACCACCTTGGATGAAGATAAAGATCTCGATCTTTTTGATGAGATGCTGCCACCACTGATGGTACAACGATGCAGGCAGTATAGCGTGTGTCTTTGAATGTGGAATTACGAATAGATGGTGGATGAAGTGGATTGATGACTATCTGTTGATATGTGCCAGCTGACATAAGGATATATTCCTAACAAGCTTGTCATACACAGATGTCAGTTCAAAATGATGACTTTTTCGCAGATGGAAATTATGATTTTAGAGATAGGTATTGAAATAAACATAAAAGGTCAGCCCCCATTGGAGTCAACGGAAATAAGGAGTTAGTCTTGCAAACTATGTATAGATTTATTTTGACAGATATTTTGAGAATCTGACCTAACTTAACTTTTGAATTGATTATTGAATCCAAAAAAACGATTTATATGTAAATATACAACAGCTAATGCTGTATGGCCTTAGCTTAGTCCAGATAATGTTCGGGAATTAAGTCAAGTGATTATCATCGACCAACCTCGTTCTCAAAAGAGTATTAACCGATATCCCAAAATCCTCACCAAACAGGTTAATCTCTGATCACCTCAAATGCGACTATTTTGCTTGTTTGCAAAATGTTCCAAGTTTCGAAACGGTGCTCGAGCAGCAGACCCTTTTCACAAAACAATTCAATCATTTGCATACGTTGCATAACGCTATAAATCTCCATGTCCATTTAGCAAGACAAACTTAATAAATGACAGCCAATTCGTCACTACGTAGTCAAAAAGTCAACTAGCTTTGTGAATGCAAAATTGCACTACCAAGCTAGTCAATTCAAACTGTCATATTAATGACAGATGTAAACATATAAAATAAGAAAAATTGTGTTTTGAGAACTTTAAATAAACTTTTTTTACAGTTTAAATTAAATAACATCAAATATAAGATATAATATTAATTTGTTTAATAATTTCACCTCGAAAATATCTTCCACCAAAAATTAAATTTGTATTTTCAACGAACTGCTGATTGTGAAATGTCAAAATCAATATCCACTAGCTTTGAAGCAGAAATTTTTACACTACGTTTGAGGGGAAATTTCAACTAAATTTTTAGTTGTCTTTAGCCAATCAGAACGAGTTGACTACGTAGTGACTAGGTTTGTGAATGCGCCCAATATGAGAGCAATAATCAAAGTTCCGAAATCCATATTGCAAATCCATTTAGTTTTAGCTTTAGGTTTGTTCAGTTTCCTGTCAATCTGTTTTCTGTAAACTTGAAATCGGTCAGTTCAAACTTGGTGAATTTAGATTCAGTCAACTTAACTTTACTCTGTTCAATCTAGGTAATTCATTTTTAATCAAATCGGTTCAATGAATTTTCAACAAAAACAATGTCTCTCAACTTCTTTTTTGTTGTTGACATGAACTTGGATTAAAATATATAATCTTTTCAACATTATTCTTTTGACAGTTCACTTCTGTCAACTTATGGTTTCGTTCAGTTCACCTTTTCTCACCACTAATTTGGTTTTCATTCTTTTTGGTCAAATTTTGTATCTATTTAAGTTTTCTCAGTTCTCCCTCTGCCAATAAAAATATGACGTTTATTAAACTTCAGTTTATTTAAGTTTTTCTCCACTAAGTTTATCTTAGAAATGTAATAATAAATGCCCCCTTTAATAGCTTGAGTTAAAATTAAACAAGATATAATCTGGAATGTCAATCATTTAATCTTGTTATCTTTGTCATCTGTAAAACAACCAGATTCAAGCTAATTTATCGTTGCATTGTTTTCTGGTTCTTCTCGTTAATTGATTAAACGCACAACAAATTAATCCCTCCCAACCACAGTTTGCCACAGCGAACAACCATAACCTAGAGGTGCTTGTATTTTTCTTGATTGCAATGATACGATATCGACTTGGAATTTTCTGTGCCAGTGCCACATAAGCTAGTCGCTGTCATGTTGGATTAATTTTTCATAAAGTTGAACTACTCTCCAATAGTAAGCAATGGCAATAATAGTATGGCATGTTGGATTTATGGCAGTTGAAATGAAAAGATGTACATCAGACCAAGCCAGACCAGGCCATCGAGCGACTGACTAGCCCATATGTCGTCGACTTCCTTGATGTGCTTAATAAAGAGACTCTCTCTCTTTAAGTGACTGCCTTTTTATCTGTGACAGGTTATTAATCGTATAATTGGCGGGGGCAGAGTGAGAGAAAGTGGGAAACGACGAAGCAGAAGTTTAGCTTGAGGAAAAAAATATTACTTAGATACACTATCCATCCAAGTCAGGCCAAGCCTTATTGTCTGCTTCTACTGGCTACATCAACTTTTAAAGATAAAAATAATTTATTCCGATCAAGTACGTTCGATTTGTTCATTTTTGTTCGGAACGCTAACCGTTGGTCTTCTTCAATATAATTTCTTATGGTAAAAATGCGTTTTGTTTTTGTGTTTGGTTTTTTTTTTCGAAAAAAGGAGTGCGGATTGTTAAAGCTTATCCATGGAGGTAGGAGGAGGTTTTTTTCGAAGTGGTGGTTTGGATTTTGTTTGTCAGTTGCGTTAATAATAATCCAAATGATCCATTTCTTTGAGAACTACAACATCTTATAACCGTCAAAAAATTCCTTGCACAACAGTTTTCTGGCATGATAGTTAATTTCGCATGATAGTTTTTGTCCCATGATATATTTCCCTCACGATAGTTTTTCGTATGACATTTTTCTCTTATCATAGTTTTCTCACATGAAACTTTTCTCGTATGACAGTTTTCTTGCTACAATAATAAACATGCCTAAAATAAATAAGATTTTCTTTTAAGAAGTGACCAATGGCGCCATCAAGCGATTTCCAAACAAAGCATTAAACTTTGTTATAAATATTTCATATCGGGTGATTGGTATAAACTACTGTCAAAGCTAATATAAATTTTTTATTTATTAAATTGTTCATCGCTCTATCCGTCCCTATTTCATTCAATCGTTAAATTTCTCCAAAGAAATTCTTACTAAACCAAGATCGATAACCCAAAGGAACCATAAACCAAATAACGATCGTAGCCATGATGGCCACTATTTTTATGTGGTATATACGTCTACCACCTATTCCACCTTGTTGATTCTGAGGTGGACATTATGCCACAAAGTATTTTCACTAGAAACTCCTCCCGGTGCAAAGAACAAAAATAAAAAAAAATCAAGAACAATAGTTACTTGGGGGTTATCTATCGGTTTCGGTTCCATGGAAAGCAATTTACGATCACATCACACGAAATAAGGAACCAAGAGGTTACACATAGTTTATGGCTAGCACCACCAAGCCTAACACAACAATCATTACGTAGCAGGGTACACACGAAAAAAGAAAAAAATAATGAACACGCTTCAGTGATCATCATCTTCAGGTGGTAGAGGTAAAAAGAAGATGACTTGGTCAGATGTCTTGTGATGCCTGCCTCTTTGGACATCTAACTCGATTCGACTCGACTGGCAGTACCGAAATTAATTGGAATCTTCTTCTCCAAGTGTGCCATCTGGGAAGAGGTCGTGCATGGTTGCATTAAATTGGCTTTACCTATGTGGATTTGTGGACCTCATCGCGAAAAAATCTATCAAAATAATTGCTTAAGGCGGCGTTAGTACTTCATTTATGTGTATGCTCAAGTGATTTTGCCATTAATCTTTCCATTAGTCTATAGCTGTTAATTTAATATGAATCTGAATTCAGATAGAAAATGATTTGACCACAGAACGTTTAAGTACAGAACAGACTTTCAAAAAAATTAATAAACGGTGTTTCTTGCCGCATAGATGGACATTTTAATTAAAACCATAGCGGGAATTAGAAGGCATGCAAGGCAAACAGGTGCATGATGAATAGCGTTATGTTAATCGACATTAGGATGAAGATGGTAACAAGAGGTTTTGTAAAATGAATTATGGAAATAAAGTCTGTAATATCAAATGCAAGGTGTTAATTGTTAAATACAAGAAAAATTCGCGCAATATAAGCAGACTTTAAATGCCAGTATGATTCAAATGCTAAACTATAATTATGCAGATTATGGAATCCACAACGTTTTACTCCCGGGAAGTCTGGGATATTTCATATACTTTGCGAGCACTGTAAGAACTGTATAGATAGGTTTATAGTGAGCACCTGTCAGCTAAGACTTAATCTCACTACTTGGCCTACCAAGCACTGCGGGTTCAATTAACAGCTATTGAACGAAGCTCCCACGACATAGTTCCAGTTGCATTTTATCTTTGGAAGAAAGGTTGCTACTCCTTTCCACCAGGGGCGAGATCTTGATTCCTTGACAAACCAACTCTACATTGCCACCAATAAATGTCTCGTACGGTCTTGCCTCAGAGTAGAAGCCAGCTTCCATACTGTTCGAAATTTGCACTGTGTAGGGAGTACCACCTTTGGACCGTGTTTTTCCATCTAACTTTTGTTGGTCACAATAGTTAACCGCGTGACTTGGTTGCTATAACCACAGCCACCTCGTGCTCTCTTTGCAGAAGTCCTACCCAATTAATAATGAGACCAAGGTTTTTACACCCTGGGGCTCTAATTAGCGGAGAAATTTTTCAATCTCATTATTCCTGATGTACCCAATTTGGGTTATTTTTGTTCTTAAGTTAGTTACGGAGTAGAAACTCCGTGGTGCAGACCATAGCTGACCGAAGCCAACCACAAACTGCATTAATATTCATGATTAGTCTTTTTCGCCCTACAACGGACTAGGAACGAATAGCAAATTAGGAACGACAGTCCTAAGCAATCTTTACTTTACCATCATAAAATCAATTCCATTGCTGGGCCAATACATCATAGCAAAAGAGAACACTATCTCAATCGCTTTTCTTCATGTTTGGCCGTGACTCCTCTGGTCACTTTTGGGTTTTCTTAGTTACTTAAATCCCCAGCTGGATTGCCGGAGAAATAGACTTAAGCCTCCCCACGACAGCAAGGTAAAACCCATGGGGGGGGGGGGGGCAAGCATGGTAAGAGTAAGCTTGAAGCTCGCTTCGACCCTTTGTAAACAGGTATTGAGTTGAAATGAGCTTCGTTCGACTCGATCTCACTCGCTCAGCGGTGTCGAGTCGAAATATGAGACGAAAAACCTGTGTCGAGGAGTTGGCTTAACAAAATGTTTCAGAATCGTTCAACACCGTTTCAACTCAACTCTAAATCGAGCTCTCAACTCAAATGACAAAAAACCTGGGTCGAAAATCCGACCCTAATCCAACTCGATCTTTCGTTACTACATATAAACGTAGTAAATGTCGTTTTAATTAGACTGTGCCATAAGCCACACAGCGAGTGTAACAATCGACTTATTATAAACTTAATTTGACGAACGTGTTATATCGAGAAATGGTACTGCCCTTGATAATATGATTTAACACTTCTTCCCTTATTTTTTTGATCTATGTTAAATCATTGATCTATGCTCACAAGCCGCCGCGCCGTTTCGTTCGGAGAGCTCAGTGTACGTATTGAACAAGAGATAGTAGCCGTTTCCACCGAAATGTGTGGCCGTTGAATAAAATCGGGATCTGCCGTGATTTTCGAGATATTATCTCAAATGGTTTGGACGAGTGTCACCTTCGTCATCTGTATTTGACAAGTTAAAAAAAAGTTGTAAAGTCCTTATTAGAAAGCTCTATGCATATCTTATCATCTTAGATATTTGGACTCGGCAGAAAATTGAAGGTCCTCTGCATTCCTACGACCAATACTCAGACGCGAATGTATAAAATTTGTAAATCACCTAAGCCCTGCTTTCCTACAAGCTATTTAGCCTCTTATCTATTTATCTTTTTCTAATGTTTCCAGTTAACAATATTATTTAAAAACTCCAACTGAATTCGACCGTGTAAACCAGCTGATTGCTTCTAGTTTTAGCTTTCAACAGTGTATTTTTCACCGAGTGTGACAAAAAAAAATTAAACAAAATATTCATTAACGAATAGATTTACGCAAACACAAACAAAGTGAGGCACTCTTGTTCCTTCATGGATGAACACTGAAAATGCCCCCAAAGACCATTTAATTTGCATTCGATCGATGATACTTATCGAGTCGTTACACATGCACGAGTCCACGAAAACGATGCCAATGACATTGTGACAACAAGAACGAGACATAGTGACGATGTGTTCCAGCTAGAATTTTGCACGAGAACTGAAAGAACTCATTAGCATGCAATTTTCGTGTTGGGCTTGGGCTTACGAAGAAGAGCGATGCAATACTAGGTAGTACCTACTCGTGTTTTAAACGAGAATCTAAAGGAACATCAGAAATGGGGACGCTTAAAGATTCATCGAAGACACCAACTTCCTGATGTTCGATCATCATGGTATTTGATAATCCAAATTATGTTCTCCGTTCGTTACCAAGAAAATATTCCCCACACTTCTTCCACTCAACTTGGTCCACGATCCGCCTTGCTCAATAGGTCGATTTAGATAAATTTATATCCATAAAATACATTTTCAGTAGTTCAATTTGCGAACATGGTCACGATTATCTAGTGAGACGTCTTAAACGACCATAAAAGCAGTCATCCATCCATTGGTCTCTGATAAGATCTCTGACTGTGAGAGGCCAAAATCAAGTTCAAGTTTACTATATGAAACGCACCCAGGGGCACAATCAGCCACAAAGATCGTTCGATCGATGACGTTTGATTTACGATCGCAGCGCCAGAGTTTCGACGCGTTGATTAGCCAGCACGAGAGGTGCGAATTAAAGCGTTTATCTTAACACCTATGTTGTAGCTTTGCAGAAATACAGCCATAATATACCTTTAGGAAAACCTTCATCGTGGTTGTCTTAAAATAAGAAGAAGATGCAGCTGAGCCTGAAGTTCACAAGCGAGTACATGTAGATACCCTGCGGAGAGGATTGATTCAGGCAGGTTTTTGCCTTGCATCATTTCGTAGCATAGATACTCCTCCTTGGTGGTGGTCGTTAGATTTTCAAATAAAAACGTGATACACCTCTGTTCTGGGTGCAATACGGGGAAATAATCGTAGTCATCATCATTATCGGGATCGTCAACACGCGGGTTGGTTCGTAGATACATGGTATCGGTGTTGGTGGCGATGGCGTCGCCCTCGTGGTTTTCTATTTCTGATGATTCTTTATAGCTTAAGTGAGAGCGTAGCTTTAATATTCACATCGTGATCGAAATCTGGCTAGTTTTAGTGGGCAATTTCGAGAAAGCGGTTCCATACTTGGAGAATTATTGCGACAAATTGCACTTTTGACCGTGTTTTACGTGTCGGGTCTGGCAAAGTTGGACAAAACTATGTTCCTAATAGAAATGAATATTGATGGCTTGGGAGTTTTCTTTTTAATAACTTAAAACGTGATAAGGAGGAGGATGCTGTAAAACTATAAGCAAGATGATTGAATGGGATAGCTACAAATCAGACATTTTGACAACGACTATTTTAAACTTCATCTGAAACTGTTATTTATTAGGTACTGAAGAGAAGGAGAAGTAGATATACGAGTATATGCTGTCATGCAGAAAGGATTCTCAATATCATTTCTTTCTTCTTTTCATTCTGTGCAGGACGATGTTCAACTTACAAAATTGGTAATTGTATTTGGAGAAGTTTCCATTATTTCTTCGCATGGAATTAATTGCCCGGACCGTTATTTGCATGCTGAAAAATTATATTTGAGAGTACAGTACTTCGTGTTTGATTATACATTGTTTCTTTTATTAACAGAGCTTATGGGATTCTGTTATTTTTTAAGTTATTTTATATATTATATGTTATATTTTTTCCATTGGTGAAAGTCTCCGTTAATATTTGCTCCTTCTGTTGAAATAAGTTTTTCGTCGGTTTTTTGCTTATCATCAGCAGCTTACTATTTTTCTAACGCTTACATTTTGATTTGAATTTTAAGGTTAGTCAAAGCCCCCTTACCCTTAGTGTGGTTCCAATTCTATGAGTATTATGAACAAAAATAAATTAGATAAAAATACTTTCTGGAAAAAAAACGAAGAAGGATCACGTCCGTTTAGAATTTTGCAAAAAAGGTCTTAAATGAAACCATACTTAGTCACGGATAATTCTTTAAAGTCCGTTTCGCTAAAAAAAAAACTCCATCAACGAAAAAATTCAAACCAAGTCCGTGGAAAATCTTAGAAAACCAATTTTACGATTAAGCAAACAAACTTTGGCAAACCCTTAAGTCAAGGGCTACTGCTGCTAGGTCTAAGTGATGTATCGGTTCACCGCCGCCGACAGGCACTTCCATAACTACTAGAAATTGATACATTAATAGGTGTGTTTTTTTTTGCAAGTCCATATAGAATTGTAAAAAAAACAACATCGGGATTTAGGAATTTTTTTCCACATAGCTGGAAGCACTGTGTACGCTATGACATTTGTCAGCTGTATTGACGACTAGCATCAACAGCATCCAAAAACGTCACTTTTGACGTCTCTGAGCAAATTATCGATAACATATAGATAATACTATTTTGGCATCACCATTTTTATCGGGTCTTAGATTAACTCTCGAAAATTATCTGGTCTTAGCTAACTCTGTATAGATTTAAGTAGTTGTTGCATTTGCATGTAAAGCGCTTTGTCCCGATGTCGTTTTTTTTTACAATTCTATATGGACTTGCAAAAAAAACACGCCTAATATTCATAAATAGAAGGATCATATAAAAAATTGGTAGAATCCATTAAAAAGCCTGTAGGAACATCAGTTTATGAATATAAGGTGCGTTTTATGTTTTAGGTCGATGAAATTTGTTAGCATTTGACATAGAAAGTATTCGACAAAAAATTTACTATGGAGCATGGAAATGATGACCATCAACTTCGGCGAGATTTAAGTACTCGAATTTTACAGATTGTGATGAAGCACGTTTCAACTTAGCTTGGCTGAAAACCCTCGATTTATACACCAACAACCATAACACACTCATAGAGTAACTGTTTGGTGCGCCATTTGTACCGGTGGCGTCATTAGACCATATTTCTTTAAGGATGCCATAGACAATCCTGTAAAAGTTACTGCTGACTGCTATCGGAACATGTTGGAGAGCTTTCTTGCAACACCTAATAGGATCAATTAGTGTAAAAAATTATTGATATCGACAGGCCCCCATGATCCCCGGATTTGAGTAGGTGACCCTCCTCATGGGGAGTAGATGGGTAGATAGAAATTGTGGTTACTAGCAGTTTTGCTCAAATAGCGCTGGACTGATGCATTTTGATACGAGTATTATAAACTCGTTTGACCTAAGGATTTAATGGGATATGATGAAGGATCTATGAGATCTCCTCTACCTGAAAGTCGCTAGCTTGCTGTGTTAAGATAGAGGAGTACCCATTACAGAAGTCATCTTGATTCGTCTCACAGCCACTTCGTCGTGTTAAGATAAGACATCAAGTCTTTGATCTTCAGTTCAAATAGTTCATTAAGGACTTCGAGGAAAAACTTTCCGAATAGTTAGGCTTTATTTCTGGATAGAGATAGTTGTAGACGAAATGAATGACTGTTTCCTTTTCCTATTGATCTCCACAACTGCGTCAATGGTGCTTATTTTGACATTCTCTTTCGTTCGAAAGTGAGTCGAATTCGTTGAAACTTAATTTTGAGACTCGGCGATTAGAATGTTAATCGAACAAATCGAAAGTTCACCCAATCCATAGAAAGTTCATTCATTTGCGAAAGCTAATTTAATTTTGACGTTCGAAAGAATAGAATTAAATTTCATTTTTGTGTCGCTTAAATTTTTCTGTCGAGTAAGCAACAAAACATGTATGTAAGTTTTTAATTATTTCATGGAAAATAAATTGCTTTTATTAATTTTTTTGTTGTTTTATGTTTAAAGGTCGCATTCCAACTGGACAAACTGCGAACAAAAGGAAAAGTTAATTAAAATAATGGAAGAAAACCCGGAGGTAGCAAAAGGTTTTTTTACCACCCGCTTTGATACGGAAAGCATCCACTATCCTTCTCCTCTGCACTTCTTCAACACCATCTTCATTTATAAATAACACAAATGCCATATTTTTATTTTGTATTTATTGTTTTATCAAAGAAATTTAAATTATTAAACAATAAACAAAACAATTACAAATAAACAAAGATTTCACTTTTTGGTTTTGACATTTCACAAACACTTCTCTTTTGTTTTTGATATTTTAGTGTGACCAAGTGTATACGAAAAAAAAAATAAAAATTTAGAACGCGTCATAAACAACTTATTTTTTTTAAGAATAGTTTCAAAACAGCTGAGTTGACACAAAAAATGTAATGAATATGAAGTTCTTTATGGTTAAACTTTACTTTATAATAAAAAAGTATATTATTTATTTTGTTTCTTGATTCTTTATTCAACATCTATAAAATGTTTAGAAATAAAAAAATGTAAAACGGTCATAAAAAATTCAAATAGAAATATAGTAAATGTCAAACAGCTGATAATAAAAATGAATCTTTTTTGAAGTTCATTTTATGCTATCTTTCGCAAATGAATGTTATTCGTTCGAATCTCAAAATTAAGAAAGTTCATTCGAAGGAATAGAATCATTCTAACGAATAGACTATTCATGAGAATGTCAAAATAAGCATGATAGATTATTGTAAGGAATTCCCGCTGCCTGTTGCAACTACCTTAACTATGTCTTGCCTGGTTCTGCGTATTGATATTGAGCGAATTAATGGACATCCCAAAAATATACCAGTAATCATATAAATAATGGTTTTGCTGGAAAACTTCTTGTTTCTCCCGATGAGTAAAGATTTTGACGTTCAGCGAGCGGAAAAGATTAGCAAAAATCACATAAGTTGCATTCTTTAAAAGTGATACATTTCCTTAAAGTTATTCATCAAGATTATGTAGCTCAAATACTTATGGACAAAAATTTAAAATCCAGTTTTACATCCACATTCCCTGTTTTTTAAGGTTTTCGAATCAATTATATACCTCTTCATAACTGTTATTAAAAAATATTTCTATAAAATGTTTTCCCTGGTTAGGTTTTAGCTTTAGATGGGGCCGAGTATTTTTCGAAGTATTATTTGATGACGTAGTAAAAATGAACCATAACCTTACATAAACTTGCGGAACGAGAGTCTAATCTTAAATGAACACGTTCTTTATTATATTCTAGGCTCGAGTAGTTCGGAATCAAGAGAAAAAAAAAAAACAATTTGTTTTATTTTATTAAATTTTATTGTTTAAATTTCTTTTATTTTGTTTGATTTTTATTTTTTTAATAATAATAATTATAATCAATATCAATTAAATTCAGTAATAACTATATAAATGTTTATGCCCTATGAATATATTTTTTTGTTTTTCTTGTCTGCATTTAGATAGTTCTGCTTTTTTTCGGTTCGGTACATAATATTAAATAAAACAAACAGAATTATAATGAAGGAATTACATAAAATTGTTATATAGATACGGTTTTAAGAAGGGACTCTCGAGGATATTTATTTAGCTATGGTTTTGTTTATTGCTGTAGTTTTTTTAATTTTTAAATTTAATTATATATAATGTATTTTTTTGTTTTAAATAAGGAAAATTACTTTATTTACTTGGCAAATTTATTGTTTTCTTTTTTTTTTTTAAATAGCATAAAATTACTAATTACATTTAATATATATTGTGTTTGTGTGTGTCTTTGTTAACCTGTTATTACATTTATATTTATTTTAAATAAAACATAGTTTTTTTTTTTTAAATTGTAAGGTAGTTATTAAACATATAAATATTTATCTTTTTTGTTATTTATATATGCATTGTATAAAAAAACATATAATTATATATTGTTAGTAAAATTACTGTAAAGATATTTTGTTTTTCCTTTTTGTTTAGTTCAAATGTTAATTATATATTATTTACATCGATAGTTATTTTTTAAGTTAATATTTTGTTTTAAATTTTTTGATTTTGTCTTAGTTTGTATAATGTTGTATTTTTTTTGTTTTGTATGAGTTTGTTGTTTCGGTCTTAATATATATCATAGGTCATAGGTATCAAAAATTTTCATTTTTACGTAAAGCAACAGTTATTATGTAAGCGACAAATATTATTATAATTTATTTTTATTTTATTAATTTTTACATATATTTTTGTATTAATATTTATTACTTAACATTTATTTGGCTTTTTACATTCGATTTTATTTTCAATCAGACTGAAGTGGATTTTTATCTTAACTATGTAATTTCGAAAAGGGGATATCTTTTGTGCAAATAAAAAACTTAATTCTAATCAATGGTGCCGGCGAAGGGGGAGGGGGTAAGGATTGTGTATTGAAAGAGGTGTTTGAATTATGTACACACAATTGCATTTTTGTAACAAGTGCTAAGGGTGTAATTTAATGAACTTAATCGGATAATTGGAAATACTTTTTGTTTCAGTGTGAATTTCAAATGATTGAACAGAAAATACATGGCTGGATAGTTTAGACACAGTTTCCTATCTTTTAGTTAGTCAGGAAAAAGTATTAAAATCAAATGTATTTAGCACAATTCTCTTTAATCAATTGTTGAGAGAGGTTAAAGTGCTGTTTGGTACTCATTAAACCTTGGTAAATATTTTCACTCTTTTTTGGAGTAAAACATTGATACAGAGTTGATATATCAAGCTAGGGGTTAATCTTCTCATTTTTACTTAAAAAAATGATGTACCAAATTAAGTTTTTCATAAATGATCATTATTTAAAAAAAAGAAAAACACAAAACTGTGAAGCTTAATGTATATTGAAGAAATTCACCTTGATTACCGAATCAGATGAATAACATGGGAAACGTTGGCGGACGTCAGACTCACATTAGTAAAAAAAAGTAGAGCCTCAAGACTCGTAGAGAATATGAAATTAGTGACTTTTAACTTACAACTTACGACATTCAACTTTCTGCCAACATTTTTAAAAACGCGTTTTAAATGTTTTGAACAATATCTCCAAAAGACTCATCGTAAAAACAAATGGTGAGATATTCACCCTTATTTCGTTTTCCTAAAACGCCAGTAAAACGACAAGGCTCTAGAAACGAAAATTGGAATTTTATTGAAACAATTATCGTTATAATGCTTAGAAAAGTGAAGAACATAAAGAACGCTGCCATTTTCGTATTATTTAAACTCTGGAGCCTTCTCGTTTTAAAGGTGTTTTATTAAAACGACTACCGAAATAAGGGTGATTGTCGATAGAAATTTTAATTATTGATCTTTTTCAGATATACTGATGTTTTGTCAGTAAAATTCAGATTCCCTCAATTTTGATATCAATTAAATTCATTCGTCAACTTTTAATGAACTTATTCATTAATTGAATGAAAAAATATTATAAACAAAAAAATGCTTAAATTTCCTTTCCCAAAATTTCCCACATCTTTTTGAACGACGAGTATCATCAATAGGATAACATTTTGGCAAATGTCAATCAGAATGGTGGCTGATGTATAAACTATAAACTCTAAACGAACCACATAGCAATTGCAATTATAAAAATATAATTTGGTGAAAAAAAAACATTTCTGGCCTAACTGTCAGAAATTCAGAACATCAAACTTATAACCAGTGCAGCAAGTTAAAGTGCTTAAAACGCCTATGCTCACTTTGATGTTCGTCTTTTTTTTTATTTTAAAAGTGGTGATAATGATAAATTTAATGACATCCGATTTCAAAAAATGTCAAATTTCAAAGTTTTCTACAATTTATTAACCACTCTTAACATTTCAACAATTTTTATTCACTTTATGTGCATTTTAATTGCTCATAATTATATTCACTTTTAGTTTTGTTGTAGTTTAAGTATTTAAATTTGCTGACCTGGCTATTCACTTTTTCATACTACTACATATAATCGGTACGAATATTGTCGGAAACAATATTAGTTTTCAGTTAAAAGCTACAAATAAACGAGTTCATTGTTTTCCTAAACTTAAAAATGGCTGACGAAGTTCCAACAAAATCTGATTCGAAAACAATGTCCAAAGATATAAGAATCAATCCAGTTGTTTAACTAAATTTTAGTTTTCCCTAAAATTGAAAATGAAGTTTAAATCAGACCAAAAGTCTCGATTAAGCATTCTTATAATATTTCCTTGACATTTGCAGACATATTCAATCAAATGAAATTCACTCAAATAACACTCACAAAAGGAAGCAAACAAATACAATAACACGTGCCAATAAAATTATTTCTTAAAACTTCTTTCGCATTTTGGAAAAAGGATTAATTTTTTTTTTCTACATCGAAAGTAGTAAAAGAAAGTTTTCGAAATTTTAACAAAAAAAAAGAAAAAATTTTCTGCGTTCACCTCTTTATTTTTAAATGAAACAAACCCAAACAAAACAAAGAGAAAGCAACACAGAAATGCACATGACACACAAATCTCAAACAATGACATAAACTTTTAATGCACAAAAGTTTTCCCCTAGCAGTACGTTGATATATAGAATGAAATATTTTTCCTATGATTGGCATTTTCTAAAAGGACTCCGCCATGATATACAAAAACTTTTATAAATACAAAAACTTCAAAGAGAGGGAAAATTGATGTCTTCCTGCCGGAGCCGGAATTCCTATTTTTTATTTCACTATTGATGGTGGTATGGTGGTGGGCGCGATTCATTGTCATCAGACAGACATTTTTGGTGCTTTTTGTCTTTGAAAGTTTTCACTCGTCATAAAGTACTCGTATATAACACAAAATGGATTTTAATTGGTTTATTTAAAAATAATTAATTAAATCACAAACTTTGGTCCTTTTTTTGTTTTCTCTTTTGAATTTGATTTAAGATAAAAATCCACTTCTTATTTAGTTTTAACGTTTTTGATTTTAACTTTTTCACTTTGTATTTTTACTTATTTCTTTTGAAATTCCCTAAAATATGTCCATCATTCTAAACCCTGCTTATCGTCAATTTATTTGATTAATTTATGTTTCCAGCAACGATTTTTTTATAAATTAATTTAAATCAGATTCAAAATAAAGGGATAAAAGAGGATCACAAAGAGTATCTTTTGTTTTTTTTTCTTTGATTTAATTTGGCAAATAAAATAAAATTGAAGATAAATTGAAAATGGCAATGTGGAGAAAAAGGACTTGTGATGAATTAATTCTTTTGCAATTTGAATAAAATCGATTTTTTTTTATTTGTTTGTTTTTTTAATTTAATTTAATTTTTATTTTACATTTTTCGTTTATATAAATAGAAGTTAGTTACATTACTCTGCTCCCGCTGAACTGTCTGGTGTTATATTTGAATCCAAACTGGCACAATCTGACTCTTGTTCCTGATTTTCCGAATAATTGGCAGCTTCCTGTAGTCGCATTAGCATATTGAGCTGTAAGTGGAAGAATGGGGGGAAAATAGAAAATGATGATTTTTATATAAAAATGGTTTGGGGTTTTTGTTTGGATTGTAATTAGTGTTTAATGGGTTTAGAGAGCATTATACCTACTTTATTTGTGTGGATTTAAGGGCAGTCACACATGGTTGAACAAAATAGGAGATTTAAGGAGATTTTGATATATATTCATGGAATTTCTTATTTGCTTAAGGGTAAGGTTGAAGGGTAATTACAGAGTTTAGGTTTGAATAAACTACTGAAAGGATATTATCTAACTATTAAATCAACTCTAATTTGGGTCAGCACGTTTTTTGATTTTTTTTTTGTTTGAAGAAGTTATTTTGTACATATGTGGAATTACCCTTAATGATAGGCGATAGAACTGAAACAGGAACGTTTTCATGGTTCTAGCACCGTTGGAATTTTTTATGTCTCGGTATTTTATCGCCAATTACATTCCTCTCCTTAAACAATTTCAAAGTTTACCCTTGAGCACGGTTTCGAATGTAGTACTATCAATAATAGAGGTTTTTCCTTTAGCCGTACTACACGAATGTGGTATCATTTGGATGTTACTATTTGACCTCCCATTTTGATATTCAGAGCTTCAATTCTTCCTTATTTCCCTAACGCTCGTACTGTGTTTAATCGTTTAAAGAGAGTAGTCAAAGAAGCTCAAAGGTAAACTGATGAGCATTCACAGCTAGACGAGTATTACGGCGGAATTGTTTGGGGGGAGGAATGCAACTGGCTATTTAAATTGAAGATTGTTTTTAAAAAAAAAACACTCGATATTTTTTTTAAATTTATATACATTTCTAAATATCTCGTGAATCACAAGCACTCTTCTATATATAAGTTAACGTTTGTCACTATAGAAATAGTATACTTTTATAAAGACTACTTAAAGTATGCTGAATAAATGTATGAAATGAGAGATCTTTAGACACACCTTATAGCGGATTATCTTTCTCGGTTTCTCAACACTATGTTGCAGTCGGCTGTTTCAAATTTTATTACCCATCAATGGAATCGTTCTGTTTAATGCTTGAATTTGAAAATACCTCACTTGACATTACTTGAGGTCCGATGAATCTAGCCTTCCGCTCATGGAATCGCACATACTCTTTAGATCAATTTGATTAGTGTTAAATTGCCGGTCTAAGAATGAAGGGAACATCTTCATCGTAGCAGTTTCGAAATAATGGGATTCGACAGTTTTGTGAATTGCATAAATGCATTTAGTAACCTTGAAACATGCAATGAAAATTGCATTTGCAGTTTTGAGTCATTTGCAGTTGGAAATATGACTTTTAAGTTCCACACAAAAATATTTTCGAATTTTGGGATTTGCATCTTTAGGTAGACAGTCTTAATAGAGGTACATATTTGGAAGTTGACAACCAACTGCAGAGAGAGTTGTGGAGACTCCCACGATTGGGTATCTTTATCTACACAAAAGACTTATCAATCAAACCAGGTAGCTAATTGACTGGTTCTTAAAGTCCCATTTTATCGTCCGGCCTCTATGTACGTACCATGTGTTTCCTATAAAACTCGCAATCTGGAATTTTATAATATTCAATTCTGAAATTATATTACGGCCCTAAAAATATATTTGTCAAATGATGGCATTCTCGTAATAGCAGGCTCTTAGCGGACGAAAAACTAGCGATAGTCTCTGGTAGTGTTGCACTAATTTTCATCGATAAACAGAGGCTTTAAAGTAAATCGGGTAGTGTATCGATAATAGGCCTTCGGGTCACAATGGGTTAAGAACTACTAGTTTTCAAAGTACATATGTAGATGGTTTTTGTTATCGAAGATAAACCTCCATTCCGGGTCAAGCTTAAGCCCCTAGTTCATCTTAGAACAGAGTACTGATAAATATTTACGTCTATATAAAATTGCCAGAAGGATCTTTGACTAGTTCGGGAATTAATTTAGCTAACTAAGAGTTCTAGAGGTGAATTGTTATCAAATTTGCATTCAAATATTTCGACAAACTTATACTTTCTAACTTTATGACGTATCGAATGATTTTACATTACGTACATTCATGTGGCGTCCAATGGTTGAGAATCACGGTTCTATGAGAAAGGAAATGTATGAATTTATAAGATGAACAAAAAATGAAAAAAACAATCTGCCAAAGTGTATTTCTCCTAAATTTTCAATTTTTTTTTTTAATAAAAAAACGTATAAAAAGTAAAAATAAGACACTCACCAAAGGATCTTGAGCATCGCCATTGCTTACTGGCATTCCTTCTAGTCCAACATCTTCGGCATTGATTTGCCTTAATGGCGGCACTGAATCCGGTCCATATGGCCATGGATATGAATTACGTATAAAAGCGGACGGATCATTCCATGCCCCACCACGTCTACCATAAAGTTGAACACCTTCGCGAACTGCTTCGACTAGATACGGCGATAGATGATAATTCCAAATGTCTGTGAACCAAACTTGGGAATCTTTGAGGTCCAATGGACATGAAAGGAATAATCTCGGGCCGATTGTTACATCCGAAGAACTGTGAATTTCAAGGAATCTATTGATGTGTTGCCAGACAGTAGGAAGCCAAGCCAAAACTGATGCTAGTTCGGGTTGATGGTTAAGGGTTTGTAGCTCTAGTTGGAAAAGTCGTCGACGCAGGAATCGTCCGAGAAAACCTTTCACCGGTTCCATATGATTTGCCGTGAGAACCTTGGTTGATTATAAGATCACTTTTAAACGTTCATACTTTGAAAAATCGTTGAGGAACTTACCCATCGAAAATTATGATGCAATTGAAGGTTTGTTGTATTGCACGTTGCTTGCGACATTGTACCAATGATGCAGGGCAGTTTGGCTGCTGGACCAGCACTCAGCAGACAGGAGAAGACATCCCCCAAAGCGGAGGCATGATGCAAATTGTCTAAAATAATCACAGATGGTAGATCAGCGGCTCCATTTGCTATGGACGCTTGCTCGGCTATATGGCCAAGGTATTGTCGCAGTTCCTTTGAGGATTTATGGTCAACACTGTAAAGGAAGTTATAAGGCCACAATTCAATTGAGAAAGAGTAAGAACTTACTTAAAAGTTGCGATAGCCTCCGATGGATTTCCACGGACTGACCGAGCGACCAAAAACTCTGCAAGTCGCTTCGCCAGATATGACTTGCCAGTTCCGCTAGGACCGCATAAAATCAGGCGTCGATGTTCGGTCAAAAGACTTATATAGCGATGAACTATACTTCTTGGGATCAAGCTATCAAACGCCAAGGATCCAACACCCTGAAGACAGATGTACAAAGATCGCACATTTCCAATAATATAACCACAAGGAAGGAGCTCTGGGAAACCCATCTCAGGGCCACGTTTGGCCTCTCCTAAGTGATATGATGTAATAGAATCTGTATTCAGTCCCAAATTTGTACCGGGATCGATCCTCGAAACGTAGTCTTTGAAAGTTTTCCGGACGATGTAATCCAGATTCTGCCACGTCGTCTTGCCAGAGATGTACGTATAAGCGATAACGAATTCATTCAGCGTTGCACTCGGAAATGACTTCCTCTCCTCGAAGCCATTTTCGCTGCACTCACCATTCTCACCTTTGCGATAGAAATCATCAGTTTCCAAAATTTCTTCATAGTACTTCGGGAACGATTCAGGCTGTCCAAGATAGCACGATATAGCAAGCTTTTTACCATCAGTGATATCAGGAACATCCTCAACGCCGGTTGGTAAGTGTGCCGGACTTGGAATCGGTTCGATCGCAGGTGGTGGTGGTGTCAGATCAATATGTGTGGTCGGACTTAGTGGTGGAGGTGGAGGCTCTGGTGCCGGTGCTGGTGGAATGTTTTCTTCTTCGACTTCTTCTTCAAGTCTCTTTGGCAATTCCATTGGAGGTCGTGAGTTTCCATCGGCCAAACTGTACCGTCTTGACTCACCTATCGATCCACTGGGACTTATTGCATTTCCCAAAGATGCCTCACTCCCCGCCAAGGATCTACTGGTTACAAGCTTCTGCAATCGCTCATTGTTCTGCTTCAGGCTTATCATCTCAGCTCGCATTTTCATAACGGTATCTTTGAGGTTCTCTAGCTGTGAAGCTGAACTCAGAGCCTCAAGACGGATGTCGGTGAGGACAAGATCCTTTTCTCGAAGTTGTTTCTTCAATTCTTCGACCACTTGATGATCTTCATGGTCTATAGCGTCTATGGGCTTGGCGTTCTCAATCAAAGTCACCGTCTTCTGAGGGCTGTTTTTGGTCGGCGAAGATGGGGGCTTTGCTAACGCCGGGTCATGTGAAACCGATCCATTATTGGATGAATGTTGCTGATGATGACCATGGTGATGGTGATGATGATGCGATTGATTACTACCAGTTGATTGCTGATCAACATTTCCCGAACCATGTCCGATGTGACGGTTTGTCTTGGAAATTTTGGCATTCCTTGAAAACGCCTTCGTAAAGGAACTCCTCAACCAACCTTTCTTCTTGTTCTTCTTATCATGCGCTGAACATCCGGAACTGATGGAGTTCAATGAACACATGGAATCCGAGCTGTGATGTCGTTGTATCGAACCAGGAATTCCAGAATTGCTGCCATTTGACGCCGACTGGGGTCTTGGATGAAGATTCGCCAAGGCAGCTGGGGTTTTGCTGTTTGAAAACAAAGGATCACCGCTGCCGCCATTTGGGCACATTTGATTAGTAGCCGTTTGGACACCCATACTCTGCATATGTGCTGTTGTCAAACCTGCCTGAATCGATTGCTTTCGAAGAAGCTCGATCGTTTGACGCATATCAGTTAGTTCGCCATCTTTTCGTTCCGCTGTGGCTGTCAGTTGATGCAGCCGCTGCGTCATGTTGGATAGACTCTGCTCAAAGGCGGCGACGACATGGGCCTGAAAGAAGAAGAAAAAAGAAAAATGCGTTTATATAAAATTGTCCAGCGGAATCTTTAAGAAAAAAATAACAGAAATCGATCGAACCAGTGAACTGACATAGAAGCTAATGACTTGCTACGTTGATCGCCAGAGAAAGACTCCCCGGCAAGTTGCGTTCCCAAATTAGTCATTGAATCAAATCAAGTCTTCCCGTTTCGTGGTGCGCATTTAAATTTTCCTCCACTTTAATAACTCTCCGGAGGCAGACACAAGGAAATAACTCTTCAGAGTTTGTTAGGAAGCCAGCTGTGTTGTTGTATATGATGACAACTTCTGCAAGTCGCTGACTCATTATGAAATCAGCTCAAAGACAAAGGGAATTTTGTTTCTTCCAAAGGACACAAAAAAAAATTTATAATTTAATCATCACTTCCACAACCAGACCCTGAAGAGACCAAGACCAGTTTAAAGGTTGCCTCTAACGTTTTACTCCTTCGTATTTGTGCCTGTATCCGATTTCACCTTGACGGACGAGCTATTAAGCCGCGCGATGATGACGACAGGGAACAGGTGCTGAATGTGTAATTAGCCTTCCTATACTTCTACGAATGCATTTGTTTGAGAAGAGAGGCACACAAAACAAAAAACGAGGTGGAGGAAATTTGTATGCATTCAATGATGCATTATGGGGTATCTCTGTATCCCCATCATCAACGTTTTGTCTGGGACAAACGACAAACGACGACGAAGAGGAACACCGACCGACACGTTTAGGATAGTTGAAATCAAAATGAATGTTCCCGAGACGAAAGGCAGAGATGGGGGAGAGGGTATTTTAAATATGATTTATGTCTGGCGTTTCTGATGAAGTTTTTAACGGGTAAGTGCCCTTTATGCGCTGGAAGCATCAAACAGGAGAAGAAAAACTACAGCAAAACGATAATCCCTACAAGGAGGCGGATGATGATTTCGATCATTATGATGAGGATTATGATGATGATGATGATGATGATGATGAGCCAGCTACTGTTTGGGAAGGTTAGGGTGAATGTCATCCAAACGTTGATTATAAAACATTTGTTATAGGGTAGGGTGTCTTGTATGCATATTTGAATGCGAGCGAATGTACACAAGTTGAATAATTAAAATCGATTGAGTGGAATGAGAGACAAGATGGCTATAAATACGAAATTGGTTTTTGAATTGAGATTGATTTTTTTTTTTTTAAAAGACGTGGAGACTAAGTCTCTTGGGAGGAAAGGTTAAGATACATACATTTTTGTCCATACAACACCATTTTTGTGCATAGATTATTATCAGCATTATTTATAATAAGTCTATTTGACACTTGTTCTGACTTTTCGGTCAATTTAAAAATTGTATGCACCCCTATTATAAACTACCTTTAAATAATCTTATTAATAAGCCCTTCAAATTCATTACATTCAAATAAGTGGCGCCCAATAAAACACACATTAAAATAAGGAAACCTAATACCAATGACTTTTTAACCGTTTGCGAATCCTTAGCGGCTTTCAATAAACAACTGAAATTGCAAATCTAATGTTTTGCTTAACAAGTCACGAAATCGTCACGCATCTGAAGGATACGAACAAAAAAAAAAAGCCAAAACAAAAGTCGAAAAGCTAAAAGGTTTTAAAGAGACTTTTTTGTTGTATACGATTCTTTGCATGTTCCATTGAAAACAAAAAAAAAATGAAACTACAGAACAAGAAACAAAAAAAAAAAACAAAATCCAGACGCCGTTTTAACACTTTTAACCACATTAACATAAGCCCTTCTAGTCACCTTTCAACGTATCCGCTCAACTGATGCCATTTACGTTAATCGCCTTAACGCTTTAGACAAAGAAAGCAAAAATAACAAAACTTTAAATAAAAGAACACAGAAGTGGAATAGGTAAAACAAAACAAAACAAAACCGAAATAACACCAAAGGCCATGTCACGCACATTTATATTCTGCTGCAAGAACTGTCAAAGGATTTCACTCTGGGACAGAGACACACGACTTTTTCTTTTAGGTTGTCGTCTTACCTTCTGTATTGTAATCAATTGTTACTCCAAGATTTGTATCTCTATGTAGATAAAAGTAAATATAAATAAAGTCCAATGAATTACTAATAGCTAGGATTTCAACTACAACACTGAATACACTTTATGATAATATCTATGTATGTCATAAAGAAACACCCTTTTTTGTGGATTTTGGTCCTGCGATTTTAATAACTCATACTCAATACTAAAATGCTGCTGTTTTTTACAGTATACCGTATCTATGCTCCGATAGTTGAATGGGTGTGTCCAATTAATATTTTCTCCACATATGAGGGGAGGGCTTCAAATTTATGATACATATGAAGTGCTATACACTGAAATGATATCATTATTTTTCATGAATGTTACTGTACATAGATTTATGTGAAATTTATGGAAGCCTCAAACATATATACATTTTTGAAATTTATTCAAAAAATTTACGGGTGGATTTGTTGATTTTTTCTGTGTATGATATATTATATCTATATACATACTTCTTTTTTCAATGACGGATCTAAATAATTATAAAGTAAGCTCCTTAACGTTTGTCTATAAGACGATGGGGTCGGTTGTGATTTTGGAAGCAAATAATTTTTGTGATATTTTACTTTGTGAATTATTTGATATTACAGAAACTCATTTCTAGAAATCATATCCGTTTTGCATAAAAACCCCAAATGCAAAACGGTACTGAGGGAAAAGAAGTTTGTGATATTATTTCAATTTTTGTGATACCATACATAGAATTATGGACGCCACAGAAATATGGAATACCAAAATATAAGAACATTTTTGTATTAACTGATGACATGGTATAATTTTGAAATAAAACATATCTTGTGATATTTTATTATGATATCAGAAAAATATTGTAATACCATCACAATATCATCAATAATATCACACATAATTTTCTTGTGATGTTTCAAGCCTTTAAATTAATCTGTGATATTCGTGAACACAAAAATTTAAGAACTTGTTTGAAGGTTTTTTTTGTGATACTTGTTCATATAGGTTAATTTTGGAAGAAAAAATTTATTGTGATGCTGATGTTGTAACTGCATTTTAAAAATAATCATTAGAGATAAAAACCGCTTGTAAAATGAGATTTGCTGTAAATTCGAGTGATTATAAGATATAAAAGTTGTGATATCATACTTAGATTTAAATCTAACATTAACTGCGCGGGTCTTCTGTATATCACTAGTTTAAAAGTCAATGAATGACCTATAAAATAATGAACAAACATGTGTGAAATACACCCCTATTACGATTGTCAATTATTATCAATTGATAATTGATACACATTGAAATAATTTATTATTACCTTAAAACTGAACAAAATAAAATTATTTCCTAAAAATTTGAAAGACTTAAATTACCTCTTTTTAAGTAAACCTCTTACTTTCAATTACTTACATACCTATAAGTCCTTTTTATATTTTAAAATTTATTATTTAAAATTTTTCTTCGGTTATTAATTATAATGTAAAAAAATATGAATTATCACAATGTGACTTCATTGAAATTTATTTTCATTTCCAACGACAAAAAAGGATTCACAAGAGAAGGCATGTACTTATACATAATTCCTTGCCTAAGCCTTTGCCACCACCTGATGATAGCTGATTGCTACTTTAAGTGGTTGCAAAAAAAAAAAATCATAAAATTATGAATGAAAAATTTTCATTACCACGATGAATTATGTGAAGTGCGACTGAATAACTTCGAAATGTATACCCAGTAATTAAGTCAACCCGTCGTGCTCGGTTTTGTAAATGAACATAAACAAAAAAGTAATGAAAATAAATTAATAATATTTCACAGGAATTTAATCATGATGCTGCATTATGTGTGTCATGCTCATGGTGTGGCAGAAGAATATATTAAAATAGAGAAACCATATATGTAATATAACATATGTGAATTTTTTTGTAAATTAATTAGATACAGGGATTAAATTTATCTGGCATATTGTATTTGATTTGTGATTTAGATATTTTGTTTTATTTTTGTGAATAAAAAGCGGTTTCTCTAAACATAATTAATATCATACAAATTAAAATCTAAACGATTTTGTACATAAACTGCGGTAGGTTGTTGAAAAGTTGTGGTCTCAAATAAAACAAGAATTTAATTTTTTTTTTGTATTTCACAAATCATGGCGACACCTCTTTTAACATATCTATGTATTTGCAAACGATTGATGGACCATCTGTTCGAATATTTAAACATGTTCATCGATTAGGTACTATGTTAGTAGGGTAAAAAGTACCATTTTTGGCAAAAAAAAATTAAGCATATAGATATTTATTTATATTATTTGTTTTGTAGACTTTCCAACTTCTGGCAATATTAATTTCATTCGACAATTTTCTAGAAAAATACAAATTGTACGTACAAGTTGTCAATATTCTTTCACTCAAACTGTCAAAGTGATTATCATTGAACCTAAGTAGACAAACTGTGTTAAAGTTGGTATTTTGAAAACAACTTTTTATTTTTTCGGAACTACATAACGTTGACAGATAATAAAAAAACTTTGACAGTTCAAGGTAATTTGTACAATATATTTTCAAATTAGATCTCATTTATCGTTTGCTTTCAACATTTAAAACAATTTTAAGAAATTTTGAATTAGTATTTTCTTATAAATTTTAAGCTTCCAAGCACTTATTCAAAGATAAATGCAGATTAGTTTATTTTGATTGAATTAGTATAACAAAGATTTTTATGTGCCAAATATCGTGTGGTTTACCCTATGTGTTCATTTATTTAATTTTCTTTAGCACTCGTTGCAATATTATATCGCTCACAGTCCTGTTCTATATCTTTGGCAAACTAACTGCCATTATATTGAAGATTCAGAATTAAAATAAATAAATAATATTTTTTTGCCAACTTAACATCTTCGATGCACCGCACTTCCCATAAACATATACCAATCTGGACCAGAAAAATAAAAGAATATACAAAAATAGAAAACATCTGCTTTCAATCAAGGAAACGTAAAGATATTCTCGACATGTGTATCTGAAGTTCTTTGGTCCATTTTATCCATAAACATTATTGCACAAGTGGAAGCAGAAGAAAAAAAAAATAAAAGAAGAATTCCACTATTTGTGATCCTTGACTTGCTGCCCTTTATTCATTTCTTAGGGTTGATTTATTTATATTTATTGTATTTCTGCGAGGGGCATTTTTATGGATTTTTGTTGTTTTGTGCTGTTGTGTTTATTCAACTGTGTATGCATGCATAAGTGGGATTTTTTCGAGTATCAAAATTTGGATAGATTGTCTGAAATATGATATTACCATATACTTGACAGGAGAAGATGCTTTATGATTTTCAACACTTGACCTTTAGTTATGGAATTTTAGCTTGACATTGATGTATATTTATGTCCATGGCATCATGTGACTTTGGCTTGTTTCTTTTTGTTTAAAAAAAAAAATATAAACTTGGTCCCGATGAAAACCGTCAGAACTCAAGAAATGAAATCTCGAGTTAAGAACGCAATTTTGTCAAGGAAGCAAACGCAATGGCCTGATTCAATTTTTAAAACTTATTTACCTCTTGTAAGGTTTTGTGCTTGGCTTTGAAGAAAAATAAAATTGCTGGAGTTGTGTTTTGATTTCTTTTTAAAATTTTTTGTAGAAGCTGTGTATCTTAAAATAATGCTATCTCAATACCCTACTTATAATTTAGTAACATTTACAAAAATATTTTTTTCTTGATTGTTATAAAAATCAAAAAACCCTGACTCAATTGCACAGGCTTTGATTATTATTTTTTTCAATTAATGATTTGATATGAAAGTTGGAGAGTCTAGATATTTTAAGTGAATTGTAGAAGGTATGTCTATTTATTTAACTATTGGTATCAACTGGTAATCGGTATAAATTGAATACCATTTTAATTTCTTTAAGGTAATGATCTTTTCTGGCTAAAAATATGTAAATTAAAGAAATTTATACCAATCAGCGGATACAAATTTCGAAATTAAATCAATCAGGTCTAAGTCTCATTTTGAATACCATCGATTCGAATTTTTCTATAATTGGCTTGCAAATTCTTCGATACCATCATTCGTTTTGTGCGCTAGACGGCTTTATACCAATCAACACAAAATATCTTGGTGAATAAACTGATATATCGTAATCATTGTTGATACCAATAATATTTATTTTTCATTTCCATGGTATTTTGTTCTCGTATTGCTGAAGGGCGTGAATTGAATTAACTTTTAATACGATTGGTATAAACAGATAAGGAAAACTACTTTTCTTGTATTATTGAAATGGTGTTTAATTTTGTACTTTCAAATACGTGTTAATGAGTATTCATAAAATTAGTTAATACAAAAATCAGTGTATACATAACTTAAAAAAAGCATAAAAGGTATAAGTATATTCAATATATTTTTTTTGAAGTTTTTTGGTTTTTTGTCATAAGAACTTGAAATTTAGTGATATTTTCAGTTAAATAAACAATTTATACCAATCATTGAATATAAAATAAATAACTTGTATAAAGTGGTAATAACATAGCGAATAAAAATTATTTCTTGATTTCCCTGATCATCACGTTTTTTAGTTTCCATTATACGAATTTATACTTATCAACGGATAACATATTACTTAGTTAATATATAAATTGCTTTCATTTACTTATCACTAGACAGTTTCAAATATGCAAATAGTAATTATTTTCAGGATATATAGAAATTTGTATGTTTATACCAGTTAGGCTTATAAATGCTTATAAATTTCTATACCAGAATTGTTGTCTTCACACTGATTTAATAATTTTTGTTTCGAAAATATGTTCTATTCACTAAATTAACCTAAATATTTAACCCCAATGAACAAAACTCAACCCCCAGTGATATAGAATAAAAGAATTTGTGTGGCAATCATAACCTTCATCAATTAAATGAGCATCCGATCATTGACTACTAATTTATTGTATTTGGTTTAAAAATAAGACTCTCCACAAAATTGCAAAACACAAACAAAGCCAATTGATGCCAATCAAATTTCAAGGTAAAACCATTTAGTATCTATTATAATCAATCCAATAAAATAAACACAAGAATGATACAAAAAATTACCAAATGCAATTCCAATAATAATATTGCGCAAGTAAAGAATGACCAGTAGAAAATTATTTAGTTAATTTGATATGAACATGAACTATTTGGTAAATAAAAAATTTTATTTATATGATAATAATAATAATCATTAAAGATTTTTAATTAAATTAAATTCAATAACTGAGCGCTTATCAGAAATGTTAAAAGTCACGTTAATATAAGCGTGAATCAAATTGATTGCCCTTAATTTGTATTTCGTAAATTCAACGCATTTTGACATTTAAATTTTATCAAATAAAAAAGAGAACAATTTAATAAAATGATCTTTTCAGTTATTGTTCAGAGTCAAGTGAAAATGATAAAAAACACAATCGAACAGATAACATATTTTTAAATTATAAATACATAGTTGATTTTTTACGCAACAACAGATTTTATTTATGGGAGCGTCATGCGGGCTGTGGACTACGTGCTTAATTTATTGTAGTACTAAAGTTGTTATACTCAACGTGGTGCTTTTACTTTTTCTTACTTATAGCTGCTAGCCCCATTATCTGATAACAGAAAATCAACTGACCAATTTTTGCAATAACTTTATCAGTTTGGTTAGTCCGTTAAAATGTTGACTGTAATCGATTTATTTTAATTGTTTAAGATAATAAAAATATATTTGTGAATACATACTTCAACTGAAAGATTTACAACAATAAAAAAAAAAAATAAACCATTCTCTATGTATTTTAGACCAATTTCTAACATCTTGGTGTTAAGAACAAAATATTAAACAGTAAAGTTTACTAAACAACACTTATTTTAGTGTAGAGAATAAAGTAGGTGTTGAAAGGGTAAAATAAAAAAATGCGTTTTTCTATTCATTTATAACAGTAAGACAAAACAGTAGTAGACGTAACTTTTCATAAATCTAATTCAACATAGCTTTGAAGAACTCTTATATTTAATTTTTCATGTAATTTAAATACTTTTTTGTACGCTTGACTCATTTATACCAATTAGCAGACAATTAAATTAAAAATATAACTACAAACTAAAATGTGCAACAAGTTTTTACTATCAAAACTTGTAGCTAAGGGAACTGGCATTACTTTTATGTACGCTTGAATAGTTTATACCAATTGGTAGAAAAATAAAACTAGACACTGTAATGCGTCACCTGACATGTTAGAATCAAATATTATGTGCAAAAAGTATTTACTTTCAAAATGTATAGCTTAGGGAGTTCGATTTGTTATTTATACCAGTGGGGATACCCATTGCAATTTTTGTTAAATTCTGTTTATTATGTTCTTGAGATATTTTCAAATGCGTCTTAGTATCTTTGTTCACAGGATATCTGTATATTTACATGCTCTTGCATTTGCTAGTTCAGTTTATACCAATCAGAATAAAAATGGCTGAAGTTGTCTTCTTAAAATCAAATAATATTTACATAAATTATTTGTATACATATTGAGGGTTGAACAAAGCGGAACATTATGTTTTTATTTATACCAGCGAGGATTACCGGACATTATAAATTTGTTAGACCAGTTAGTTGTTAGACCAATAGGCAGAAAAATGTGTGATTTCTTAACTTTATTCCTCAAATATTTACCACAGCATTTGGCAGGTGGAAATATTAAGGTAATATGTTTTTCCTGTCAGCTTTAAGTTTATACCAGTCAGACGAATAAAAAGAAAACTTTCGAAAACGCTGAGTATATTTGTTTAAAATAAATATTTCATATATCTTTTAAATTATCATGTAACTAATGCTCTTTTTGAATATTTTGTAACAACTACAACAACAACTACAAACTGCAACAAAAAACAGGCAATCTACTCTCTCCAACTTTTGTTATGACTAAAGCCTAATCAATTCTCATCTACCAATAACAAAAGATTCATATGAGCATGTCTATCTATTTAAATTTCAACTCGTTGCTTATATGAAATTCACGCCTATGTCGATCAAAGTGCGATACACAACAATAGGATTTCATTTCTCCAGATACAAAACTGTAGATACAATTGTGTGTGTATAACTGCTCTCTACTGCATCTCGCCACACTTGACAACAAATTGCACTTGAGGCATTAAATTTAATGATTTTGGAGGTAGAAAATGCCAAACAAATTTCACTTAATAATCTATTTTGTGTGGTTGTGATCAATGATGTCGAAAGTGTTACTTTTCGTATTTAGGAGAAAATAAATATCTAAAGTGAAAAGTGGAAGTAAAAAAAAATCCTAAAAATATTTTTTTTTTTAGAGACACATTTTGCTTATTAGTTTTTCCATTATTATTTTTAACTTAAAATTTTAAAACACATTTCTTTTTCATTACAGGTATGTTGGTCTGATTGATATAGTTTTAAAAACATTAAATGTCAATTCACAATGTGTGCTAGTGGAGCTATCTTTTGGATAGAACACCAACAAATTGTAAGTACTCTTGGTTATATTTCCGCAGTCTGGTATACTCACATAGCGAACATCAAATTTCTAAACAGAAAAAACTTCGAGTTTAAAAACTTTTAATTTATAAATTCATAAACACAATCCCTCGAATATTTTACTATAAAGCATTTTGAAGATATGTGTGGTTAAAAAAGTTGCAATCTACATTGAAATTGTTTTTTCTTTATAACTGAAAACAAAACAGAAATATTGAAAAATATCATCTACAAAAGTGAGAATCAAAAAGAACGAACATTTCTTGAATATTTATTTTTTTTAGTAGGAAAGACTTAACATTTTGTTTAGTCCTTAATTGGTTTTTCCTCTTGTTTCATCATTCAGAAACTAAATTAATTCACACTAACTCCGCATAGGTGTCAAATCGATTGAACAAAGTTCGTTCTTGTTGATTCTCATTCCGTTCAAAGATAGTATTGAAAATCAATAAAATTTTATTTGTCAAGAGAATTTTGTAGGTTTCGCAGAATTTATAAATTCAAATAGAAATTGTTTCAACTGTACGGTTCTTATATATTGAACTTATTTCTCAAAATCGACAGCACTGATTACACTGGCACTGATTTTCAATGGTGTTTTTACTGCTGTCCTCTGTATCTACTAGCAACGGGCATCAATCAATTCGATTAAAAGCAAAACCACAAATCTGTAGATAGGTACATGAAAGGAAGGTGGTGCATACCGCATTTCTAAAGCTTGTGAAGCTTAAAAGCGATTAACAATTCAGTAGATGTGGTTCCGTTTTTCAATGTTGCTGTGGATACAAAAGGGATTAAATCACTTTTCACGATTAAACCTTCCATGAGAAAACTCAATTAATTTTCAAGCTGTCTTTTATTTGTTGGTAGCATGTGGTATATTTGTCACACCCACAACATCATCAAATCATATTTTCAGAATTAAAACTAATGCCCCCTGGTGTCAATTAATGGCGAAACATTTACCGAAAACAAAAAAAAATGCATTCGCAGTAAAATCGCATAATGCAATCATAATTCGTGCATCAGCAAAAAAAAATATCGCTAGAGCGAAGGAGAGACATTTTTATCCATAAGTTTTGTATACCCTCATAATGTTCAGTGGAAGGCAGTTTTGCCCGTGAGATTCAATTTGTTTGCGGATAAATCTTACTCCCCGAACACACGGGAGCATGTATAAATTTCATGCATTGAAGTTTCCGCATTTAATTGATTTTCACCATTTTTTTTTTTTTTTGAAATTGCCAGAATTGTGGGTGTAGGTCAGATTGAGCATGCAATGCTTCGGGTGATTTATCTTCAAGGCGTAAAAACTAGAAAGTTCATTCCCATACATAAACAGCATTGCCATATATACAACACTTCAGGTGGGAGTTTAATTTTGAAAATTTTCAAATAATGACATGCATTTTTTGTTGTTTTTGTGATTTTGATATACGATGCCATTAGAGGAATTCATATTTTTTATATCCAGGGACAACGAACAAAATAGTTCAACAGTGCGCAGCACACCTGCCCCAACAACTTTTTGGTAGCACTGACTTCAGTTTGATTGCACATCAGGTAGCAGGTTTTTTTTTTTTGGAATCAGAAAGGAACAGGTACCTTAACTTGTTATTTTTCAAACTCACTGAGAGTAAAAGGTCATTGAAAAAACATGAAAAACAAAAAAAAAATCATAATGAAGGGAGAAAATAACTTTAAAAAAGAAATAAAAGGTGGTTGACTTTTGAATTTTATTATATTTCCGGTTGAAATCGATGAGAACTATTTTGTTGTTATTTGATTTAAATTGTATTTTTTGTTCTTCACTTCACGAGTTATAGGGAGAGCCTTGAGGCATTTAAATTTTGAAACACAGTTCGTTAGGCATGAAACACAAAAAAAAAATGACAATTCATTATTCAAGAGGTATTAAAAGCCGGTTTAACGAAGGCAACATGAATCTGCAAAATGAAATTCGTTTTTTTATCGCGTCTAATAAGTATTTGTTGCGCGATGAATTAAATTGATTAATAAAAACTGAACAAGGTACTCGTAGCTTAAGAAGTAAGAGGTTTATTAAGTCTAGGTGATTTGTCTTTTAGATTTCTGGCTCGCTCTAATGGAGAATATATATACTGATGACCTAAATTTGGGAAACAAATTCATAAGTAGACATATATGTATCTTTTGAGGGTTTTTGACATTCTTCTCAACTTAAAAAATGTTAAGTATTAAATTGGTAAAGCAACTTGTGGAAAACCAGGGCGTCCTGAATTAGAAATCTCAACCATTAATGTGCGTGTGTTGTCACTAGCACCGAAAAAAATTTAGAAGATGTTGGCGAGTCCGAATGGGAAAAAACGCAACTTCCATGACAAGAGTTAGGTTAGGTTAGGTTAGTGGGCTGACAGTTGATCTTGTTACCGTTACACTTAGATCAATATAGATAGATAGTGAGAGGGTATTTCTAAAGTATTGAAATTTCTATCGTTACATAATTACCTGGCTAGGAAGAGGTATACGCCTTCTCAGGGGGTATTCCTTTCCCTTATCTCCAATTGAGCAATCATTCCCCCCACCAGGCCCGTAGGAGCATGTGGCTCCTTGCAACGCCTGGTAGATGAGTTTGAAAAGTCAGTTTTTAGTGTACATGTTCGTTTGTTTGGTCGTTAGTTAAGTCGAAGAGGCTGTTTCCATACCAAAGAGGATTTTACCAATCTTAGGTAGAGGTGGCCCCATCAACCCACTGATGCTCGTGTTCATCGTAGGAGTGACAACCGCAGGTGTATAGGCGAGGTGCCCATTCTCCGTTGGTGCTGCTCCCACAAGGAGCACGTGCGTCGTTGTCGTTATCGTTCGTACTACACTATCGTACTGTAGTTGAAGGCGGTTTACAAAGATCATGAATTCTTAAGCCATTTGGTATCTTTGGAATTTCGGAAAACTCCTCCAAGTCGCTGAAGAAGTGCCTCCCTAGATGTCTATTTCTTAGATTATATAGCGCAGGGCAGTGACACAGGTAGTGAGGATTGTCCTCATGTACTCGTATCTCCTCGTCACCGCATCCTTTGCATAAGTCGGCCATGCTGAGTTTCATCTTTTTTATAACCGAGCTGTTTGTGACCTGTGATAATGCTCACGAGAAGAGAGAGAGACTTTTTATTCAGTTGGATAATAATTTCGGTCTTTTGTTTACTGAAACTAGGCCATAATTTTCTGGTTGTAAGACAGGAATCGAGAGAGTTCCATATCTTGTTTGTTAAGGCTAAAATTTTACTCTTGATTACCTGTTTAAGATTACAGGGTGGGACTTGAACTGTTGTGTCTACTTGATTAGGATCAAGTGTAGATCCTATTCTTGCGCTTTCATTTCCTGGGACACCACTATGACCAGAAACCCAGCAGAGCATAATGTTGCGCTGTGTACCAAGAACCCTAAGCTCTTCGCGACAGCAAGTTACAAGCTCCGATTTGATTTCAATAGCAGAAATCGCTTTTATTGCCGCTTGGCTATCAATGAAAAAGGTGATATCAGCTTGTGGTATTGCCATCATTGAGACTTGTCTAGTAGCTTTCGTCACTGCCAGGACCTCAGCTTGAAAGACACTGCTGTAATCAGGAAGTCTGAATGAATGATAAGAGTTACTTTTGGAAGAAAAAAAAAATACATTTATAACCTTTTAGATGGTATAGGCTGGGAATTTAGCATCGCTCTACCTCCGAGATGATAGTCCAACCCACTTATAAGTTACCTGTTGGGTCGAAAAGTAATGTATTCCCAACTTTTAGATTACAAAATTCCCTTTAAAAAGAGTGAACAAACACACAGGTGCACAAACACAAATGTGTTATTGATCGAAATTTCGACTTCAAATTTGTACACCAAAGCAAAACTTGCCAAGATCCTGTAGCAAGTAAAAAAGATGTTTCGAAGTGAAAACGGCGTGTAATGCCAAAAAATATGATAAATGTTCAAATTACCCTATTTAAGAAGAGTACATTTTATATTTTGTTTGTATGAATGTAATGCACTTACTTTAGTTCGGAAAAAAAATTTAGTGAACATCTTAAGAAATCATGAATTTTTATATTTTTTTTCGATGTTATTTTTTTTAGTTTTTCCGTGTTAAACTTTTTGAAAAATATATCAAAAGTCAATTTAAATAGAAAATTAATTTTTCCGCAAAATAGTTTGAATGCTAAATGGTTGCATTCGCACACTGAATTTCGGAGTACTTTTTGGTTTAATCATTGTATAATGCCACTCACACAATATTTATAAAATCCTTAAAAAAAGTGGTCCCTCACATCTCTTTATTTGCCGCTTTATCTAAATATTCAAAAGCTATTCAAATTGGCTAAAAATGAAAATTTTAAAATCACACATCAAAAAACAATTTGAAAACACGAGTTTTCAGAAAATTATCACATTAATATCTCGAAAATATGGATACAGTAATTCTGAAATGAAAACGCCTATAAAAATAAATTGAGTAACATTTCTTTCGCCACCTTTAAAACTCACCTAAAGTGAAAGTCAAAATTAATATCACACCCTCTCATTTTTATTACTATATTATCAAACACATCGATAGTAAAATCTTAAGAGACAAAAAAAAAAACTTCTATTCAAAGTTAAAACTTTAATATTTATGAGATTACATTAGAAGACGAACAAAAAACATAAAAACAACAAAATAATAAAACTATTCACATTATATCGACCTATAATGCCGAAAGATTTATTAACTCAATAAATATATTTTAATAAAATAATGATAAACATTTATTCTGCTTTAATCCGGTTTAATTAATAGATGGACCTACTGTAAAGATCACTCACATTCACGTTTACGTGTAGGCGTTAGCAATATTGAAAGCATAAAAAATTAATTATCACATCCCGCATAAATTTCACGGCTAATGGTATCTTGATGATACCTTCGTCTAATGTATCTTCTTTGGTGTATCTTTTGCGGTCCAATGGAGTTAGGAAGAAAATTAATAAAAAACAAAAAGGGTCCATAACCACATCGCACAGTTTTTATTTGTTTGAAGTTTCAATATAAATTCAAAGCTGGTCTGTTTTTTTTTGTTTCAATAAGACTATGAGGTTTTGGGGGGCGCCAAACTTGAAGATCTACATACATACTTATGCCATTTCGAGTTTAATTTGATATTCTATAGGCTCAGCTCATGCGATTTGTTTATGATACAAAAAAAAATTAAACTGATGACGATCATCAACATGTTGAGGAATACACGTATTAGCATCACCAGATTTGGTCAAAGTTAATTGATTCGTTTTCGGCGCAGGGTGATGGTTAGGATGGATTGTGTTAATTTTTTTTGTTGTCAAAAGGTTTTGGATAAAAGCCACACTAAAAGATTACATTAATTTAACATGCAAACAGCACCGAAGTTATGAAGTAATCTCAAGACCATAGCCAGCGGGTGATCACTCTGGAGCCTGGTATCTGAATTGAGATGTATTTCGGTTTAAATTTTTAATGCTGCTACCTAAAATATAAATGTACTTAAATTAAACTCCTCATAAAGGTCACTGGTTTTTTATTACACGACGCTATGGTCTTTTGTTGGGCCTGGGATAGGAATGTCGACGTATATAGTTCTTCCTTAGAAAAATAAGTAAGGGCGAGGGCGGTCCGATAAGTACTTAGCATACAAAAAAAAAACAAACATTTTGGAAAAGTGGCAATTTATTTCTCAACATAGTGTCCTTTTAGCTTGATACACTTGATTCAGCGATGCTCCAACTTCTTTAACCCATCCGAAAAATAAGTTTTCTCGAGGTCTGCAAAGTTGGCGACGATGACCTCCTCATTCGACTTAAATTTCTGCCCGGCGAGTAACTTTTTCAAGTTTGCAAACAAAAAAAGTCGCACGGGGCCAAATCTGTAGAATATGGTGGATGGGGCAGCAGTTCATAGGGCAATTCGTGGTGTTAGCCAGTGCGCTGTCATGGTGGAAGAGCGAACGCGGTACCCTTGCCAGCTTTCTCATGCCCAAAATTTCATGGAGGATATGACCCAGGCGGTCTTTTGAGATGCCTACTGTTTCAGCTATCTCTCGCACCTTCAATCGGCGGTCTGCCAATACGAGATCGTGGATTTTTGACACGTTATCCTCCGAAGTAACCATTTTCGGGGCACCTGGGCGGGGCTTATCAAAAATAGAGATGCGCTCTTTGATATCGCTTCTTTGATTTCTCTTCCAAAAACAAGAATCGAATCACCGATCGATATTGCGCTTTTTCCATTTTTTCAAAATTCTCGGACAAGCTGGCTTTCACATGTGGTCAAAACAAAACTACGAGTCCGATTCGGAAATTTTGACAGTAATCCTCTAAGAGAATGTACTAGACGAGAGCAAATCTCTCTTGCGAATCTGGCACCATCGGGTGTTGAGGCTAAGTACTTATCGGACCGCCCTCGTAAATCTTCTAAAAGAAAATTTTTTTAAATAATAATGGCTTTATCGGAAGCTTTTCTAATTTTCCTAACTATGTTTTTCAATAAACCGAAATTTAAAATGTATGTTAAAAGAATGTAACTTTATAAGATGAAACTAAAATTCGAAATGTTTGTTTTCTCCAATTTTTGATTCACCGATGTATTTTTTTAGAATCTGGATCAATAGAACTTTTTTTCCATATGCTTGTTTCAAAGGAGATAAAATTACCTTAATGATACTGAAGACAGTACAAGTTTGAGGTAAATAGACACGAATTTTGCGAGAAATTGACTAATCCTCCACGAGTATCTCTTGTCGTGAAAGGTGCTGCTCATTAGCCGTTCGGAATCGGTAGAAAATTGTAGGTCCCCTCTACTCCTACTGGAAACATGTACACAGGAAGTTTTTTTTTTTTTTTTTTTTTTTTTATAATAATATATATAATAAGTGTTGTAAGTTTAAGGTTTTAAGCTGTCTTTGAGGCGTAATGGCCTCCAATTTTAAGAATTTCAAATAGAAAAAGATCGTTGATAAAAATGAGAAATAAACTCGGAGACAAAACGGAACCTTGGGTAACACCAGAATTTATTTTGTGCATTTCAGACGACTTCTTTTAATCTTTCCGAAAAGTAATTTCTAATCCAAGGAAGAAGAGATCCATCAATTGCATTTTCGAGCTTGAGCCAAACTGTATCAACTGTTTTAGAAATATCAAGTGCAATAATCTTACTTTCTCGAAAACGACGTAAGGATTTGTTCTACAGCTCGGTGTGGTTTAACATCAAATCAGCAGTTGATCTATTGCTATTGAAGACGTAGGTACTCACTTAAAAGCTTCGGTTCTTCAAGATATTTCTCAAACAGATAATTAATAAGCCTTTTCATGGGCTTTAAACAAAGGGACTTATATTCAACAAGGCAAAAAAGATTCACAATTTTTAAGCAATATGCTAGACAAATTCAAAAATTCGACAAAAAAGACAAAATTCGGAAAGAGACTATTAAAGTAGGACAAATATAAAAGCTGAACCTCGTATCTTGGTGACTATTAATGAAGCAAAGTTAAAGTTCTTGAAGAGATTATTGAAACCGAACTAGTTATTCTTGAACAACTAAACAGTACCTAGAGTTTTTCTATTTAGTTGAGTTTTTTTTGACGAATTTACATTTCAGTATCTCAAAAACTCATTTTACCAGCCCCTAATATTTTTCCAAAATTAAAAAAATAATATATTTCCTTATTTACGTCCTTAAGTTGTTCGATAACTTTCAAGAACTCAATCGCCACCATTACTTCGAACTCTTTGAGAATTTAATTGTTATTATGATTATTATCTCCTGGAAAATAAAACACGATTAGGAACAACGATATGTTTGTCTGAACTCAAATAATAATTGAACCACTGCCTTAAGAATCATTTTTTTGTCTTCTTTTCTTTTTAAATATAATTATCACTCATTAACAAGAGAATGAAAAATTAAAGTGTTGAGGTGGGTATCTAAGGAGATTAATCATAATAAATATTTATTTTTCTTACTTACAAGCAATATGAGGAAAGCCTAAGGCAGTTTTAGCAAGGTTTATTTTTTTTTCTTGTTGAATAAAAATTGTCGTAATTCTCTAGGGTAAATTAAAAATATATTATAACAAACAAATTAGTATAGAATTCAGGGGGGCACTTAAGCAATTTACTTGTTATTCAGATAATTTTTGTAGATTTTTAATAAACCGGAAATTTTATCTTAACTTTTTTGATCTATTTTTTATATTCCCCCTTAAGATAAATTTACTTGTTCTATTTTAATTTTGTTTGTTTTTTTTTTTACATTTGCTGTAAATAATAATAAATGTCTCGAAGAATTCGTGTAACACTTAACGTGAGCGGTCTTTCAGTTTGGTCTTTCTATTTGGTAAATAAACTCATTTTATACCAGTTTATACCAATACAAAAATATGTGTATTTGTTTTCTTCTTCTATATGAAGGTTTTTATAATACAAATTCTATATACAACTGAAATAAATCAGCCAAGTAGAAGACTTAGCACTATTAATGAACTTGTTGAATTACTGATTCACAATAGCTTTTTTGGCCTTTAGTCCACAAATAGTCCATTAATAGTGTAGGTCTTCTACTTGGCTGATTTATTTTTAGTAGTTTATAGAATTTGTATTATAAAAACCTTCACATTTTCATTTTTCTTTATCTAACAAACTATCAAATTTGTCTTTGAAATGTGTGCATATTGTGTAGTAACAATTTTGGCAACTCAAAACATTGGAAGTTGGAACTTATCTAAAGTTCAAAGCTCTTAAGTTATATGTTCTGAATTTAAAAATAAAAGTAGGTACAACAAAGTGATCTTCGGAATACATTGGTCTTAGTTTAAAACTTGAGTAAATTAAATAAGACATTTTCTTTTTCATTTTTGCAAACAGTCATTTTTATGATTTGGTTTGAGTAATTGTTGATTGTTCTTATCAACTGATCTTATCTTAGATAACTCTTTAAATTTAATTGCTTACAATTAAAAAGTTTATGTTCTTTACTTTCGAGTAGTTTTAATACTTTTGAGAACAATTTTATTCTACGTCTAATTTATATATGGGGATGATAAGATTCTGAGGAAATGAATAAACTGAAGTTCAAAGATATTTAAGATGCGAGAATTTTTTTTATCTAAAGCAGTTGAAGTTTACGTAGGAGAAAACACACAATGACAACATTTTCTGAATTAAAAAAAAAAAAACAAAATCAAAAAATATTGTGTTTTCGTTTGTTGGGAGTAGAGAAATTTTTCTTGCAATAAAGCCAGAATGTTTAGTGTTGATGCAACGTCTTCCTTTTTTCGAAGAAAGCAAACCAAGTACCACAACATATAGTGAATTTTTATAGATGCAATTTTATTACGAAGGACGGCGACTGTTAAATTTGAGTTTTGACTTCTCCATATGCAACAATTTTGTTTATTAACTACCTAGTGAAAAATGAGCCTCATCGCTGAAAACATTGCTTTACCAAACGCTAAACTTCAAGTGTCCAATAGGCTTATGTTCTACGCATTTATTTTGTCTAGTGGCTTCAATTCTTGAGTGAATTGACTTCATAAATGTGTTTGCAAGCCCAAATGAAATATTTTTCCTAATGTGCCATCAGACAAGCCCAAATAATTTAGTAACCGTGAAATCAATAAATATGGATCTTCTTCAACACTTTCACTAACGGCATCCACATTTTCACCTATATTATCCTCAAATTGACGATTATGTCGACCATAATCTGCTCTTCATGCGCTAGATCTACGTACTTGCTATAGAATCAGTGTTTCTGTAGTAAGTATTTGCAATTTAACACGTTCAGCTTGGACGTATGTGATTGAAACAGGCGCATTTAGATCCTAAAACCGATATTGTTTTTCTGAGAAAAAATTGAATTTGTATGGCAAACGTCTTCTAGTTGATTTCGTGGGACCTTAAGACAGCATAGCACCATATTTAAGGCATCTTTTTTAGCAACTGGATTTGTATCGGAGGAAAAATAAAATATGTTATTTGCATTGTGATTTGGAACACATACGATAATTGAGATTAAGCTAACAAGTTATGTTGAAAGGGCTTAAAATTTCAGTAGGGCGATAACGCTTTTGTCCATGGCTATCGAAAGCTATAAAGCCGATTCGTTAAGAAACAAATGTTTGAGATTTGAATTGGCCCTAAAACATACCCCCTTTAAATCGAATGAAAACATCTCATAGCGATAATATTAGAAAGATCTTTTTACGCAAATAACGGTAAACACCCGATATACCTAAGGTTATGAGCATTTAGTATACCTAGAGGTTTATACATATATAATCATATCCAATTTAATATTTTTTAAGCTAGCTGAATCTGCATTACCACCCTAATACTGAATCTGGTGAGTGCGGAAGTAAGACTAGCATTTTCATATTGCCAATTATTTATCTGTAATGCAGAAGGTCTTGTGTTCGATTCTCAGCCGCTGCAAAAAAGTTTTTCAGAGGTGTACTGCCTCTTGTGAGCAATTGACAAATCCTCAAAGACTATCTCTTGTCATGAAAAGTGCTGCCCATTAGCCATTCGAAATCTGTAAAAAATTGTAGGTTGGGAGTTGTAAGTACTAGGTTTAAGCTCTCTACGAGCCGTAATGGCCTCTTATTTAATTACCGAATTTGCGAATGATTTTGCTAGCAAAGCATAGCTAGCCAGATGTGATTAAGGAATTAAGCATGGTCTTTTTTATTTTTTTTTGTCTAAAGGGAAATATTGGTATATTTTCTCTGACCTTGGTAGTATGTACTTCTAATGTGTTGGACTGTTATGTCAGAGGTCTGGGTTCGATTCTCAACCACTGACACTTGAAAACTGATTCTGCCTCTTGTGCAAAAGTGACAGCTTTAAGAGAATATTTTGTCACAAAAAGTGTGCCTCATATTAGCCTTTCGGTTTCGGAAGAACATTGTAGGTGTACCTCATTCTGGCTAAGTGTTCTTAGCCAATTGGTCCTGGTTCTGTATTTATTTATTATTTTAAGATGCCTTAACAATTCTTAGGACAAAAAATTACAAAAATGTTGTCCACCTCAAGAGAAATTTTGTTTCCCTCGAAAATTTGTCTGTTATCATAGAAGTGCCCGGAATAAATCTTTTAAAATTAACAGGCGAATTCCCTTTGAAGCATTAATTCCACTAGAAAGGATTTCTAGAGAAACTTAAGACTTTCGAAAATCATTCAGGTACTAGTGTTATAAAGAAGGATAACACATTAACAGGAAACTTCTGTTCGTAATAACCCCCAATTTTTTATTATGTAAACATACTCCCTTAGAATTAAATATTGGGTCTTGTGAGTAATAAAAAAGTTAAAGCTTTTTTTGAAGGAAGCTAAGGGCAACTAGTCATGGCTTTTATTAGCAGCTAAAGCTACACAGTTCTAGATAAAGCTTTGTTTTATGTTAATAAAAAAATGATACCGCTAAATAGCTTATGTTAGAAAATTCTAGCTTAAGCTTCATAATTTAAGCCATTCGTTTTTTATTCACATGTTTCGACTAGCTTTAGCTTTAACTGAACATGTATATCCGAAAGGAAGGTTGTTTTGCCACATATATTTCTATAGGGCAAGTATTGTTTTCGGGTAAAAAATGTCCGTCAATCTCTGTGTCTATACGTTCACTGTCCTATTTTTGAGCTATTTCCTTTTATTTAATTAACAGCTCGCACAAGTTTTTAGTACCTGCTTCATAGAATACTAAAAAAAGACCTAGTCAAAGCTTTCCAGACAGGTCGAAAAAATCTTAAAATCTTTGTAGCTTTAACTAAAATATTGTAGTTTCAGCTATTTTTATTCAAACAAATTGAAGCTTAAGCTTGACAATCAAGCTTTAACTAAATGAATTTAGCGTTGGCTAGTTTAAATTAGCTATTACTAGAAAACATCTTTACTAGCTAGCTTAAGCTTATTTTTATTCACAAGGCCCATTAAGTTGAAAGTTTTGTGAAAACACCTCTTAACACTGACACAACTGTCGAAAATAATTCTACCTAGCGAAGGATGACATACTCGTATCTTTGTGTATTTATTTAAGTTATGAGATAAGTTAAACAAAAAAAAACATGCAAAACCCATTCAGAGGGAACTTAGGTGTTATTATTCAAGCTTTAAATGACGTTAGAAATAGAGATTTGTAAATTGTGTCAAAATAAAATTTAATTTGCATATAATTTATTGTATATTTATGCACATGGCTGTATTAAACCTGTACAAAATAATTTTCAATTTTTCATGGTCATAAAACCAGGGATTGAAGGTTCATTAATAAAAAAAATAACAATTTTTCAAAATACTCAAAAAACGACGTAAATTTATTATGTAGATTTTAAAATCAATTTAAATCGTTTCTTTTGAAATCATACATCTATGAAAAAATAAAATATTTATATTAATAAATAAATTATTCTCGAAAGTAAGTCCATAACAAAAGAAACTGACACATCAAAACCAACAACAATTTATAAAATATATGATAAATTCACGTATTTACATATAAATAGACATAATTCCCATTTTAAATTACTTGTTAATTTGAAAACTATTCAAATTAAATCGAAAAAATTACCACCCATCGACTGGTATTTCTCGGTTTTTGATTATCCAGTATCTGTGATTTTTTTTTTATTTAAACGTTTCGACATTATGATTATGCCAGAGAGAGAGATCATCATCATCATTATTTGAATGGCAAACAAAAATGACGATTTAGATTTTAAAATAGAATCTTATTTATATATTTACGTTAATGTTGCCGGATGAGATTGCATATTAAAAAAAAAAATAAATACAAAAAAACACGATCCTCTTCAAGGTGCATATTGTATAATGACGGTTGAAGAGATCAATGTCAAATAGACGTGATCAAGACATCTATTTGAACATGATGTACCAACGATGACGAATATCATTTACATGCTGTTTGTCTAATAGCAGGTTGGTGGTTATTTTTTGATAAATGTGTTGTTATTTTAACAGCAGTGGCGATAAAAAAGTTACTGGTAAACATAGCCGAAATGTACATCTTAAATGGAAAGAGTGGGAAAGGGTTTTCTTTTTAATGAGAAGATGAGTCTACGGTGGAATTTTCGTCCTCACAGTGGAATCGGTCGATAGTCTTTAATTTATTTTTTTAAATTTCCACAAGTTTGATCATAACAATTTTTTGTATACGAATTATATTTTTCGATTTACTCCACAATACTAAAATATTGAGCTCTGTAACGATACGAAACAAGTGGGTTGGCAACACTCTCTTTTACTGCTTCAACTAGTGTATTGGAACGTTTTGGACTTTGATAAACGGCATGCATGACAACGATCTCCCACTATCCTGTGCTCAACAAAATTCGACACCGAATGACGAATAGTGTTGCCAAACCGTGCTTGTTGAGTTTTGCATGTTGAGTTTACACAACTGTACTACTATTTTCAATGCACACTGTTAAATACTACCTAAAACAACCGAATAAAATAGGTACCTCAACTGAATAGACTGATTTATTGCAAATGGTTAACGCAACCGAGTAGATTAGCTACTGAAACTATCGGTTAATAAATGTCAAATTTATTCAAAGTTTACATACATACGGTCATAATAAAAGATGACACAGTCATTATGGCGCAAGCTATATACATATGTGACCCGGTTTTTGAAAAGGTGGCTTATGACTCAAAAAATTATTTTTGACTTTTTTTTTTGTTACGATAGTTTTTGAGACGCTCTTTGACATGGTGAAAACCAAAAAGTCCTAGCTTGCTTAGAAGTGTACTAAAAATGTAGAGAAAGAAGAGCACAAATGAAAGAAAAACAGAATTTTATTGAAAATCCAGAATCAAGATAATACATGGAATTGAATTAACTAACATAATATTTGGAGCAAAAGCAAAACTGCATCTCACTTTGTCACTTGGTGCCCTTGAACAACGAGAGACACTGGACAATGGGAAGGAAGGAGAACAACTAGAAACTGACGAAATGCATTGTTTATTTTTAACAGCTGATTTATCGAAATTTTGTTTTTGAGTCATAAGCCACCTTTTCATAGACCGGGTCACATATAAGCTTATCCAACTATGTAAGCTACAGAATAACCGAGTATAATAGGTACTCTAAATGAGTGAGTTGGTTACCGTAATTTAGTATATTAGTTACTCCAATTGTATATGAATAAGCAATTAAACAATTCAACTACTCTGTACTGAGTATATATGTATATAGGCTTCCCTAAATGAGACTAATTGGTTTCTCCAACCGAGTAAAATTCCTTAAACCAATTGAGTAAGCTAATAACGACAACCGTGTTGCAAAGCTACAGCTACTTTGTGGATTAGATTCTTTTTTTTTTGCAAAATTTGAGAATGAGGGAGTTATTTAACAATAACGAATTTATCTAACAAGATAATAGGCAATGTCAAAATGCTAGGCATTCGAAAAGTAGGCATTAGAATTTTTTAAGGAACGCACTTACGATTAATAAAAGAAAACCTTTTTGGGAATTGACTGCAAGGTGTTTATGTCCCTCTATGATTTTATTGCTCATTTGAAATCCGTCTCGATTTGTATCTTTTGTCAAATACACAATTTGGCGCTAGAAGTAGAAGTGTTAAAATGCACTTAAAAAATCACAGCTCACAGTTGGGTCAGGTTGTATGGAGAAGCGGTCAGATTTTGATTTCAGGCTTTATAAGGTCTCTGCACAATAAATTTGATTTCATAATAAGAAAATTTAAGGTGAGGTTCTCCTTTTTCGGCGACCAAAAATGCATCTTTTTTCCATTTTTTTGTAGTAAAATATGTGTAGAATATGTAGCTAAAACCGTTTGTCCGAATACTTTTTTTTTAATTTATAGAACAAAAACGAGACCTACCTTTTTGTCTCGCGGTATTTTGATCGTAGCATGTTTTACATAGATATTTTTGAATTTGGTGTCAATTTTTTTTAAAGCTTATTAAATTTATTAGTGTCTGAACCAAAATCAGGCTGATATATCAAAAACTTTTTTTTGTACAGCGCTCAGAAGAGCGGAAAAAGTGGAAAAAACGAAAACTAAAATTCAAGCGTCCGTCATTTTTTTAAATTTTGACTTTGAGGCAAATATTTTGGTCTAGGCTCAAACTTCACTCTTCTTTTTTATAAAAAGCTTTGATTTTTTTAATTTTCGATCACTTTTGCAGGAGCTAGAATGGCCAACAGCGAACAACTTTTTTTGGAGGTGGTCTCGTTCCGAGGCGCATTGTTTTTTAACGGCCCGGTATTTTTTTAAGAAAAAAATATTTTTTTGTACTTAATATGATAATAAACAAGTGCAAAAAAATTTGAATTGATTATATCATTCCTTCCATGAAAAAAAAAATTCATAAAAAAGTGTCATTTTTGACACTGAAAAAGGAGAACCTCCCCTTATATTTTTCAAATTTTATAGCCGAGTCCGAACAGCTAAATTGAGAGCACTTTTTCATGACAAGATAAACTATTATAGGATTTTTCGCTGTAAATCCCCTAAAAACAAATTTTTGATTTCGCGGATCTCGTGGGTTGGGGTTAGATATTTTTAAAGAAAAGCTTGGTGCAGGTAGATTTTTTCCGGTAGTGAGATTTCCACAGAAAATAAAAGCGGGAAATTTGTTAAAAAAAATAGTCTTAGCAGGATACTAGATAGTAAATGTTTAAAATTAAGAAAAATTTAGTAAACTGCTGCTTATATGTAAATTGGCAAATTGTCAAGCAGTATCATACTAATTCCTTAACGATAACCTGTTTAAAATTTTACACCTATATTTTTTAATAGTGTTCATTTCTTATAAGACATGACGACCCCAAAAAACGCCAGAACTATTTAATGACATTTTCGTTGTCTGCCTTTGGGCAGAACCAGTGGTCAAAAGTTAGGCAAAACAGATATTGACCTGAAACTTTTTCCAAAGTTATTGAAAGATCACAAAGATAAAACATATTTCAACAAGATAATCTCAACAACAAAAAAAATATATGTACATATTTTATTTTACAACGGCCCATTAATCCCTCCACTACTGTGCTCACCTTTCGACTATCCAGCTAGAACCACCTTCTCATATCGAATCACAAATAAAAACCTCAACAAACAACCTCTAGGTTTTATGTTACGCTGCTACATCGTCTAAGGAAAAACAACCAGCAGTTAGGTATAAATAGATTTACAAGACACTTCGACAGCTTTGATGCTAATATCTTAGTCTATCTGTCTACAAACATCCACGGCTAAATGAAATAAAACACAACTTGCGTGTTGTATGCATTTAGAAAATTAATTTATGCACGACTACATGTTAATTGATTAAGCCTAATGACGCGTTTTAACGTTTTTCATTTTTTTTGTTCGACGCTATGATTTATGATAGCCAAGCAAACGTCTTGCGGTGTTATTTGTTTAACATTTATACCTGCCTACATTTTAAGTCAAATATTATTACATCAAACTTTGAGACAAAACAGAGAATATATAGAATTAATGCCCTGCAGTTGTTGGTAATTTAAATGTCATTAAAAAATTTGCAAATTTGAGGGAGTTTCAGTGCAGTTTAACATTGGCTGCATCCATGAACCCACCAGCCTCTGCCATCAACCAACATCAAATATACTTAACCCGAAGACCGAAGTCTATTATTTGTCAGATCTTGGCGAGAGCAGAATATAGATTTAAGACACAATGTAGCCATTAATCATTCTGACAGATACATTCATTGGATAGAATAAAATAAATGCTGCACAAATTGCTTACTAATTGTTTTGATGCAACTGTTTGTGTTTTGTGCAAAAGCGAACAAAAAACCTACATCAAACTCCGACAAACGATGACGACTACGACTTGACCCATATTCAGTTCAAATGTTGTTTTTATTCTTTTTATACCAATAAAAATATGCATCATACAAATATAAACCATCAAAACAAGACCAAACCGCCATCTACCGACGAACCGCACTATAGTGACTCACTCAAGTGTTTGTGTAACTGAAATATTATGGCTGCGCGTATCTTTCAGCAGCAAAAATGCAATTTCCAGTTGCAAATGGCCCCTAATAAATTAACTTAACACGCTTTCCTTTTTTCGCTCATTTTTTACAGGCCTTCCGCCAACAACGATGACGAAGACGATGACGCCGTTGCCAACTTCCTTGTATTCAATACGGACTTTTCTTAACTTCGCCCTTTATTCTTTTTCATCTGATTACCCCTTTTGAATTTCTTGACCGAATCTTGAAAAACAAAACTATGAACAAACTGTGCCAAAAAAAAAATGAAGGAAACAAATTGACGATAATCGCTATATCTATGTAAATATCGTATAAAATATACACAGGCATTTTTTTTTTGATTCATGATTCTTAACGTTGGACCACAGCTCATTTCCGTTTTGCGGGCCATTTGTTGTACGCCATCATCAGCAAAGCTGAAGTTGATGCTGGTTAGTGGTTAGTTAGAAAAATAAAGGGGAAAGCCGACATTGTGCCAAAATGCAAAAGAAACGAAAAAAAAAAAAAATACATAAATCTCGGAACAAAATGATATCCTTTATGCGTGAGTTAGGTTGGCTAGTTTGAGGCTTGGGTTAGGTTTTAGGTTTTTTTTTTGTCCACGGAAAGATTCTGGACTTGGTGGTGTAATTTATTTGCTTCTGTTTGAACGGCTTTGTTTTGTATTTTGAAATATTCAGTACGTTTTTGTAACTATATTAATGCTTCAGAAATTCCTGAAGTATTTTTCTTAAGAGCTTGTCTTAATGAATACTTTAGATGTCTTAAAAAGATTACAGATGAAGATAACAGGATTACTAAGAGCATTTTCTATACAGCCTTTTTGCTACACAGTCAATTCTTAAACGACAAATTTACCTAGCAAAAATGATACCTGTAAGAGTTTCTTTGTTTAAGGTTCAGTTTTGAATTACTTAAATCGGTACACTTATGTAATTTGGATAGTTTATCAAAACTTATTCACTAAAACGTATTTCACACAAGCACTCTGGAGTACCTCCTGGTTCTCCAGTCATACAACGCCAGTAGGGCGACAGGATTTCAGAAACGACAATAGAACGGAAAGTTCAACGTTCTCGCCTTTCTTAATTGTTCTAACTATTATAACGAAGGTAGTTTTACAGAAATTTCAATTTAAGCTTTAAAAGTCTTGTCGTCTTACTAGTTTTTAAGTAAAACTATTGCCGAATTAAGGGTCATTATATGTTTCTAGCTAAAGTTTCTTAAAAATGCCAAAATCGTCTCAATAATTGAACTTATTTCCTGTGTGGATCTGAATGGTATAAAAAAACTGTTTGGCAGTGCCCCAAGTGTCAGAATTTCTTAAATACTTTTCGAAAATAGATAATACTTAATTTTTCGTTAATACCAAGATATTAGTACACGGTTAATGTATAAGCTTGGTACTAACTGCTGCTTGGTATAAACTGGTCTAAGGGAAATAGCTGGATTTAAATAATAGAATTCATTTTATTTTGATTTAATAACTTTCCAAGACTTCAATGCTGTTGTATTCGAAATTTATGAATAATTCACTATATAGTTACCCCCTATTGGTATAAACAGTCAAATAACTACAGGAGCCACAAAAAGAGTGGAATATACTACATACATAGTTTTTTGGCTTATAATATCCAATCAAACTTTCTTTAGTGAAACGTAGACGAAAACATTAAAGATATTTTTTTGCTTATTTTCTAGTGTTTGGTATAAACTGCTCTAAATCGAAAAAAAACTTTTTTTGTATTAAAATTTTGTTTAAACTTTGTGTTTCCGAATCATTTTAATAAGAACATTTTAACGAAAAATAATCGCAAACATTAAACATACAATTGTTTTTTGTCCAGTACTTAGTAAAATCTGGTCTAAACTTTCCTAAACGCTTGCACTGTGCTCAAACATATTAAAAGTAGTTGAAATCCCTTTAATGCGCGCAAATATATAAATAACAATATTAATTAAAAAAAGAGCAAAAACATAAATTATATTTTAGTATTTGGTATAAAGTGGCCTAAATTATAGACAAATAATTTTGTTTACACCTTGAGGTTCTGAATTCTTTTTAAAGAAATATTTTTTAGCAAAATTTTGTTGAAAAGTAAATAGAAACATTAAATATGATTTCTTATTTTCCAGCGATTGGTATAAAGTGGTCTAAAGAATAGGAAAACTATTTTGTTGACTTAATAATATGAAATTATCTTGTGAAATTTGTAACAATTGTGTAACATACTCTAGCTTATTTTCTAGTGATTCGTATAAACTGGTCTAAGGTAAAGAAAACCAATTTTAATTTCAAAAAGTTTCTCATTTTATCCTTTAGATTGAGTTCTCATCAGATAGTGCCATCTATTTTCAAAAAAAGAAATACTTATTGTCCACCACATGATCAGGTTATAAAATTTGTAAGGTGAAGGAGGATTGCATCTTGCATTGCTGATATCATCAGAGCAAAATATGCATTTATTCCTTACAGCACTACCATCCAGACTATTAAGCTTACCCTTCAAAAATGTAAAACATCGTGAATTGCATTTTAAAGAACATAAAGTTCGTTGTATTCTTCAGTTTCATCTAAAAGATTGTTCTATTATTTTCTCTAAGCGATATGGTATAATGGCCCTGGCCAACATTACCCCCTCCCCCCTCCATCGATAACTCTTCTCACAAAACCCCCCATTAAATCAAGTCGAGTCAAGTTTATTCACTTCCTCCCTCTTGAAAGAAAGTCAGTTTTCAAGAAGTGGAAATATTATAAATCCCTCTCTCGTCCTCAACCAAAAAGCAGCATTTATTCCCATAGTCATATCGCTTAACCCTATCTATCATGATGTTTCGCATCAAATAGCACCCTTTGCTGAAGTATTTTGTTGTTGTTTTTTTTTGCATTTAATTCTTTGCTGTTGGTCGAAAAATGCTTAAAGGCACATCAGTATACCTTACAGATGCATGCAGCATGCCTCTTTAAAGACTCGATCGTGGCTTGAAGCGTGAAATCCCCCTTTTTGTTTGTGTTTTTTGAATAGAAATTGCAACACATAGTTGCATATATAGTCCTTGTATAACTCGCGGCTAAGTACGGATAAAGAACAATAAGTAAATGGAAGCATAAAAACCACTTTGAAAATGAATATAAAAATATTCTCACGAAAATCTAAAAGATACAATTTTTTTTTCGTTATTTCTTTTTTTATTATTCACTTTTTATGCATCCACATCTGTTTTTGGCGCAATGGAGTTCTTCTTTTTTTGTATTTTATTCTTTTTTAGTAATGGAAAATAGAAAATAAAATACAATAATGTAGATGGGGTAATATGGGACTAGAACCGTTTCAAGTTCAATGGCGTCAAATTGGGATACGATAGATACTCTTAAGGAGTTTAATTGAATTTTTTTTTCGCTAACTTTTTTAAGTGAAGCTTGAAGAGAAAAAAAATATTCATTTCCGTTGCTTTTCAAAAATGTTTGGAGGAATATTTGAGTCTTAAAAAAACTGGAAAAATGAACGGAAGTGAACCAAAGGGTTGTTGCATTCGTTCCACCACCACTGGGAAGTCATCTTCAAAAAATCCCTAAATTTCGGACTTGTCGCTGTTCTTCCAAGAGAGGCCATCTAAAGTCTGACAAGAATAACATGTTAGATGTTTTTTTTTATTCATTCGAATTATCTAGTTTTTAAGGTGAAACTTATAGCTGTTATACTTTCTATGATAGAGCTTTCTAATATTTATATATTTTTTTTAAACATGTAAAGTACAAATACTCTGGTTTGGTTTATTAATCCGTATCATCTAAATCGACGAAAAAGTTAAACATTTGAAGTAGAGGAAAATAGCTGAATACAGACTTTGAGGTGCAATGTTTCGAAGATTAATTAAGAGTAGTATTTATCGGCGGTTCTACCCTTCTGGGAAAATGGATAACTGTGTGGTGGAACCATTGTAGGGAGGAAAACTAAAAGGTCAATGGTTTCACCAAACTACACGCACAGAGTCATATGGAGGTGGTTTTACAATCATAGAGAAAGGTTACAGCTCAAACTTGAAAATCGTTGACTATTTTGATAGACATAACCTTTGCAAGAGCATAAAAGAATTCACACAAAGCAATACTGATATTTACAAATTTGACGATACTGTTAATGGAAGCCAGCATATGCCTCTTGTCCCACAGCTTGAATTTAACATTTTCAAAGTTTTTAAGACATCATATTCCTCCCAATCTGCTCAGGTAAATATCAATTTATTTCATAACCTCCCACAACTGCTGGATGAATTGGCATACACATTGATATAAGGGAATGTATTATGTCTAAAAAGCCTTTCAGAGAGCTTTGATGGTTTTTAACTATTCCTCATTCCGACATGTTGTTCAGAGAATTAGTTAAAGCCGCACTACACGAATGTAAAATGCTCTGGATGGTTCCACTTTCTTATCCTATTTTGATATTTAGAGTTTCTAGAATCTAGACTAACACTCCCATTGTTTTTAGTCATTTTAAGGATAGCCAAAATTCTTTTCAGAATAAATTTTTTGAAGCAAAACAAATACTTGACCAGAATTTGTTGGAGGACCTGACTGTAAAAAACCCAGAAAGTGTAGCTTATGATATTTTTCCGTTCTTCAAGGACAACACACATTGTGGCTGTACACATTTTTTTAAAATGAAATGCCCAGGTGCTAAAAAAATTGCAATCCTTTTTATATATTGGCGAGATGTAGAGTTCAGTTTCCCATCCTCACTTTATCTATGAGCAGTTTAATCAGATTGAACAGCTCAAAGTAATAGTAATGTATTCACAACTTTTGATTTGGCTACAATTTATGAAACCAATATACGTCCAAAACTTGAGTATAATTCCCATCTATGGGTTGGTGCTCCAGCAACTTACTTATGTCTCTTGGACAGTATTCAAAGAGGAGCTTTTAAAATGATTCGTTACAATAACATCATTGACTCATTTACGTCACTCGAACATCCTCATCGCCTCACCCTTTTTTACCGTTGTTTTAACGGAGTATGCTCTAGTGAAATAACCAGCTGCATTCCTCCCCTTAAACAATTCAACCGTAATACTCGCACTTCTAGGAATGCCCATCAGTTTACCCTTGAGCCCAATTTCTGCCGTACTGTGAAGTACAGAGATTCGTTCTTCAGCCGTACTACGCGAATGTGGAATTCCTTACCACACTCTGTCTTTCCCAATCATTGCAATGTTCAAATATTCAAAACCAATGTACACAAACACGTCCTTTCTAACTTCTCCATTTTTTCTTAATGCTCACACTGTGTCTCTGACATATTAAGGGTATATAAAAAAAAATCTTTGAGTGTGCGCTAATTATAAAAAAAAAAAAACTAAATGAGAGGTCAACGAGCTTGAAGGGCGCCCAAAGCCCCCCGGAATTTTCAATCATTTTTTTTCTTCAACATTATTCAAAGCAACAAGTATCTTGTCTTTTAGGTGTGTATTTATTATCACACCTTCAGTTTTTGATAGACCTACTACCTCTCTGAGTTCTTATGGTTTATGAATACGCACGAGCTCGCTTCTCGTAACATCAGTTTATAGTCTATAGTTTATTTTAGAAGTAACCCCTGTAAGACCAAAGGTCTCGTATCGGTTGACAGTTGACAGATTATTAAGCAAGAGGTTTGGGTTCGAATTCGAGCAGAACCGACTTCATCTAAAAGGATTTTTTTTCCGTTGTATCTGCTCTTGAGTTTTTAGAGGAAGTGATCATCATGCCATGCAAGAGTTTTTTTTTTGCCATGGTGAAGTCCGTCTCATCTTAGTCGTTCGGATTCGAAGGATTTCTGTTGCACACGCAAACGAAAAGAGTTGAGGATATAAGACAGTCCGATATTTTCCAACCTTCCGTTTAATTTATTCTCGTAGAATATAATTTATCTGCATTTGAATTGATAGCGTTTAAAAACTTTAAATTGGATGGTTAAGTTTACTTCATTGAACAAAAAACATCTATCTTCCAATTCGAATAGATTATTTCACCTAATCAGACAAATCCCTTGCTTAATTACTGCACTTCAATTCCAATAAGCTGCATTCACTTCCAGTTAAAACCACTGCTCTATTCAAATAACATACATACCTCCACCTACAGACCAACGTTGTCTTCTATTTTTATATAGTTCCGTAGTCTATTTAACAACCGTAAAACCGTCTGCAAGTATTTATTTGAAAATAATTGCTCCCACTTAGGTGGGTAATCCATTTGCATTCAGCAAAAATATATAATAAAATGCCCTTTAACTGCAATTCACCTCACCATAACGGATATACTATACAATGAGACTTCCTTGTACCTCCTCAAACTCTATCAAAAGCACTAATTTGCCTCAAAGTGTAAGGGTATCTAACCAAACTATAATACCGCAGTCCACCCAAAAGATTACTTCAGACTAATTAATGATTTAAACAACAACAAAAGGAAAAAAAAAACACTAAAAAGGTAAACAAAAGATACTTCAAGTATTTCTGAAGTTTTTGCCACTTTTTGGATTATGTTGCCTTCCACCGCAAGTACCACCGCACCTATAAATCAAAACAAACTTTTGAAACTTAAAGAGTTATATTTGCCCAAAATAATCTCAAGATCTCAAGACACTCAGCATTGGTTTCGGATTGTTTATGGTGGTTACCTGCCATTCTACCAAATTTGAATTCATAATGATGTGACAGAATTTGAAATTCCTTAACAGTTACAAATGTCTATATTTGGTTAAGCCCATAGATACGTTAGCTTAGATTAAATTTGCAATTCACATCTTGATGGTGAGGAATTTGCATACCTCTATATGTATGTAGGTACAAACAAATTCAATATCTACGCATTAAGCTTTGTAGTCTTTTATGGGCAAAAAAATGAGGCGCTATAAAATAATACCTTCGGCTATCGAGGGCGAATTGAATTCCCATCGAAAATGTGTATAAAGAAAATAGAGACAAGAACCTCACACCACACCGAGCGTTTAGCGGACGGGAAACCTTTGAAGAGGCTTTTTTGTGGCTTTTTCAATTTTTCTGTGTGTCACTAGATATTGTTTAGAAAGGTGACGGATATATAAAACAAGATTTTGTATCTAAATTTTGTATTTCCCGCTGTCAATCCCCATCACCTTGTTGTATTTAAATCGAAATCGAGACTTCAAAGAAAATATCTTATTTCGTTTTCAAATTGTATCTTTGACTAGATATAGCCATTTATTCAATAATTTCTAAATTGATCGATGGCTGTGTGTGACAGCCACAGAACGGGATGGTGTATTTTCCCGATTAACGCACTGAGTATCATCTAGGTCACGTCATTGTCGATATGGATGTTAGTTGCACTCTGTGTTAAGGTTATACAGAAAAATAAAATAAATATGTGACTATAATCTCGACTTGGTTGTCTTACCATATTTAGAGGCGTTATATGTAGTCTTTTTTGTTTGTTAGTTCAATTAGATTTTTTTATTCTCTTAACAACATGTCGTAGGATGGAGTTTTTTAGGCCCGGCAATGGTAATACAAAAAAAAAAAGCAAAAAAAATCGTGAGAAAATTTGGCTTCTGAGATCGACTTGGGTCTGTGGAGCTTAGATCAGCTACTAGGCTAATTGAATTACACTATATTCGTTTGTTTGTTTTGTATAGGCTTTATCTATCTGTGTTTAGGATTGTGCGACCATGTGGTCATTTTGATAGAGTTGCGCTTGCATAAAAGTTGTCGTCTAATCAATCTCCACCCCAACTTTGAGACTTCTGACAGGTCTTGAGCTAAGTCCTTGTCGTTTTTGTTATGTCAATGATTGATAGTGGTTTTTCGTATGGTGACACTAAATTGCAAATGGTCATTAGTTTCTAGAGTAGTAATGTAGGAAAAGGAGCTTAAAAAAAAGAAGTAATATATTTGGATTGAAATCAAAGCTTTATATTAAGCTTGGCTTTTCCTACAAAGAATATTAAAATATTACACAGCCCCACAAAAAAAAAGTGCTCTGACTCTTGGATGAGACCATGTGTCTTATAGGTTTTTTGGCTCGCTGATTTCAAATCCGGACTCCGTTTGACCCAATCAGGTCAGGTTTAAGGGCATTTGAAGGTCAAATTGCGAAATATTCGGTAAAAATCTGAAAACCAAAATATATATGTTTTTAGCATCGCTGAATTCGAATCCGGACTTCTTTTGACCCCAACATGTAAAGGTCAAACGAAGGTCAAATCCCTAAAATCTAAAGAAATGTGTTTTTGACCTCATATTCTGAAAGGGCGGAAAATTTTACGTCCAAATATGTATTGACTTTTTTTTACTGACCTCTGTAGGTCATGTAGCGGTCATCCAAAATAAGACTCGTTTTATAGATTCTGGCCTATGTATTGGCTGTGAATTGGAATTATGGTCCTTTAAACAGTTGATCTTTATGATTTTGGTGTCACTGATCACGATGCTGGTGTCCGTTTGACCCCATCACGTCCAAATCAAGGATACCCATATTTTCTTCAAATTTGATACAAAACATTATTATGTAATTCTTTAAAGGAAATATAGATATAAATCAACCAACGGCTTATAGAGAGCCTTAACTTTGTGTCCTACAACTTTAAACCATTCCTGTAAGTGTTAGAAGAAAAGATGTATGTTCGATTTTGTAACATTTCATTGGAATAAAGTCGTAGTTCTTTATGTTAGCGAGATTTCCCTTAGTAAAGTTGATTTTTTTAAAATACTCTTAAGATACAAATTTGATCTTGGATTTTATTCTCTAAAAGTTAAACCTTATAAGATATTTACGTTAAAGAACTTTTTTGGAGATTTTGACATTTTTAATTTTCACTTTAAAAATTAATTATTCAAGATATAGTATTTCTGAAAACTTGCTATCGAATTTTGACAAAGAGAAATTTGAATTCTTTTATTCAGTTTTGTCAAAGAAAAATGTATCTTAGCTCAAAAATATATCGAATATTATTTTTTGACTGATTTTAAAATTTCTTACACCATCCTTCTATTTATTTGTATATTGTACTTTTAATATGTTTGCCTAGTTAATTTTTTTTTCGTCAACATTGTGACGAATAGGTTGACGTGGTTGTCAGCAAGAAAGCTGACACACTTAGACCATAAGTTGGTCCATTGTAATAATTGTGACGGAAATAATCAGTCCTTTATATCCAGCTTTACACATAGAAATTCATACTTTGCTCGCTCTCCTTTGAATTTAAAGTCACCATTAAAAATTTAAAGTTTCTATAAAATTTCATAGATTTATTTTTATTTATTTTTTAATTTCTCATTTTTTTAAAAGCTACTTTAAATTAAACGAAGAGTGCGTAAATTTGGCTTTTAGTATATTTTAAGGGAAAATTGAAAAATAGACTGCAACGTTTTGATAAATTAAAATTTCATGTAGAATTCAATATGCGAAATGAAATCACGATATTGAAACCTCTGGACTAACAATTTTATCTTAAAGATCACAGAACAGCCTTGAAAGATGATTGCCGTTGCACATATTCAATAGAAATCCTCATTCCTCAACTCCAATTAAACTTCGATCTGTCAATCAAATCTCATCGGAATTTAAAATAAATTCAACTTTCGAAATTCCTTAACCTTAAATAATTCATTAATAATTATTTTGTATCCATAGAAAAAAAAGCTATTTCAAATACGTAGCATTTTAAAATTCACATCTTTTACAAGACCAATTGTCCACCTGTTAACTGCTATGCCATTGCAACACAACATTAATCAACTTCTGATCAATTCATCATTAATTGCGACATTTTAAGTATAAGTACACTTAATTAGCTGCGTTTTAATTTTTACTGTAGAAGACTTTTCGCTACTGGAATAGAATTAAAATAAATTGTGTACCGATTATGAACATGTTTTAATTGCTTCGCCATCATCATGCAACTAACTCTAACCTACGTACATCCGTTGGACAACACATCACAAACAGAAATGATTTATTATTTAATCAGAAATCGCATGATTGTCATCAGCATTAAGATCTCTCCTCAAATGGCGAAGTTGATAATCATGGTGATGATGAGATGATGAATGTGTGTGTACGAGCATGTGGAAAATCTGCACAAACTAAAGTGCGAAAGATAGGTAACAAAAAAAACTAAATAAAACCAAAACTTATATGCAACACCAAACAACTTTTTAGCGACATTTTCAGATGTCGTGTTAAGTGTCATCAAGTCGTTTGATGTGCCACTTTGTCGGTCCGGATAACAAGTTCTATTGCAAGCTCTTCGGGAAAGAAGTTATTTTAAGAATTAAAATTCTTGTTAAATTCAAATCCGAAGGAACAGATGGAACAGAGACATCTGATTGTAGGTTGTTGAGTGTTAGTTTATTTCCTAAAAAATGCGTTAACAGCTAATTGGAGAAATTATAGATATGCCATTCACTAAAAGAGTTCAATACGAATCGGCTCTTACAAATATTTTCATGTATTAATTTTTCTAAAGAAGTTGAAATTGAGTTAAATAATAAGGAAAGATACACTTCATGTCGATTGATTGGGATCGATTATTTTTGGAATAGTTCTTGAATTCATTTTTCAAATGTATACCAAATTCAAAATATATCCTTTAAATTGATGAGAATCAACAAGAATGAACATTTCTTATTTTATATTCAAAATCTTGTATAAATGTATTGAATTCTGTTTTAAAAAGTAGTAGATCAGAAATAAATTCGTAATTTTTTGTCTGGGTTCTGTAATTCAGAATTTTGAATTTAGGTATTGTAGAATTTTGGTGCCCGAAAATTTCGAGATTTTTGGTCAATCGGGAATTTGTAGTTGGGATTAAGTAGAGTTGTCCTTAATTTTATTCAATAAGTTGAATAATTTTGCCTCTGAACCAACGATATACTCGCATGTATGTTGAAATTATTAAGACCTTATTTTACATACAAATTTGTTATGACAATTTATGCAATTTACATAATATGTTTTGCCAGTTATTCCCTTGTTCATCGCCAAAGAATAACATTCATTTTTGTGTAGAATCAATTTATAAAATTACAGAAATATTTTTCCGGGCTTTCTCCTCATTTTTGCATCGTTAACTTAAGGAAAAATTTTGTAGCGACGAAACTTTCATTTTGAAAATTTATGAATTAGTGTACATATTATATCGACGCAAAGTGTATATTAATTTTCAAAGCAATTTGTTTCACATTTTCAAGTCAATCTATTTCAATATAATTTCGGAATAAACCACAACGCTGTGGTGAGATTCTTTGGAATTTCTTAATGTAGTTTTGCTTAATAATGTTAAATTTACCTTATTTAATGAAAGTAATTATTGCAAAATCTATTCTTGGAATAAATCATTAGTCGTTTTTCGAAAGTTTTATTTCCGCGGTTTGAGGTTTCAATTAGGCTTATATGAAAGGAGGTCATTTAGTTTAGGAATGTAAGACTTCAAGCTGCTTATTATCTATATTGTTGAAAATGTGTACTGTAAAAGATTGGTAAATAGGCTTCCAACAATCGAAGTAAACTTATATTACTCAGCATATGTAAAATAAAAAAATGAGTAGATAAACTCTAAAACAAAAATGTTTGTACTGAATATATGTACATGTTATTATGTACATAGAACTGCAATTAATCTTCCATGTTCTAAGAACATTTAGATGTACTGGATACAGTGTATGTACTGAATTAAACCTGAAATACGTTTACACAGTACATATGTATATCATACATAATGGAATCAGTACATGCGTCGTGTGCTAAATTGTGTACTGAAGACAGACGATATGTACTCAATGTATTAACTGTAGACTTATTACAGTGAAATATGTAATAATACACAAATATTAAATAAACTCATCGCACTAAATTTTGTGTGAATACAAGCATAGTGTACCTGGGACCAATCTATAGAAACATCATATTTTATAAATAAAACTATAAAATAACTATAATAAAATATGTTATGAGTACATAAACATTTAAAAAATAATCTAAAAGCATTATCTAAAATTATCAACAGTACATTGTGTTAGGTACAGTGTCTATGTACTCACTACATATCTTTGGTATTTGAGCGAAATATGCTAAGTCCAAAAATAATTTGTTTAAGTAAAAGCAATAGCATATCGTTGTTCCAAGTGACAATTAAAAGGACAGTTTTGAAGTTGTGTACATCCAACATACCTAAAAACTTATAATAGTTCACCCTTTCATATATAAATGTCAATGTAATCAAACCTACCATGCATTGACTACCATCGCTTTTAAAAAACTTTCCCCAATCAAATCTTATAATTTAATAAAAAGAAGGCAAGAAACGAGAAAAATTATAGCAAACCTTATTTCCGGCTCTTCCAATAGTCATGGTATTCCCAATAGGCGGACAGCTTTGTCGTTTGAAATCCTTTCGTATGGCCAATTCATACCATGGAATAATCGGTTTACTCCTAAGCGTCGTTTGACATCCAATTTTAAAATCCAATGGATCCACATATTCGGGGGCAAGAGTAATTACACCGACATCACCACTACCACCACCACCAATATTGTCACCGTCTAAAGCCACAACATCATATAAATTCCCGGCTGACTTATTTGTCCCATTGACAGAGAGTAGCGAACTAGTCATCCGACCACCCACCGTGTGACTGCGTGTGTGTCCTAAGGTGTGATATCGTCGATCACTGCTCAATAGCACAGGCATAGCCGAAGGCACAACTAGAATCTCATCGGCATCCCCACATCCGCCATCACCATCCTCATCATCGCCAACATCACTGGAACGATCTGTCTCCTGGGACAAACGATTCTGCCGATGCAGATGTCGATGCAGATGTCGACGTTCCTCCAATATCTCTGCGCTAGAACTGCGATTGTTCATATCGAATGGCTGGTAATAGTTGGTTTGGGAATTGTAAAAGTTGTAACTTGTCTTTGGTTCGTTATTTGTACATAAATCCTTGGAATGCGGTTGCTGGCTGGAGTTGGAATTGGAAAATTGTGTGGTTGCTGGCGATGATGAATTCGCCGTGGAATTCATAAATCGCTTATTATCGACCAGCGAGTGGGCTCTTTTGTACTTGTTTATCGTGCTGGAACGCATTGCGGGACGGTGGCGTTCTTCGATAGCCGATGCGGACATATCTTGCATTTCGAAGATGTTTCCCGGCGAGTAGGCTTCAAGTTCGTCGAAAGATTGCGAAATACTCCCTCGTGATGGGGCGTATTGCGGTGATTCTGGCTCGGAGAAAAGGAATATGCTATCTTCGGGCGGGTAATCGGGAGTTTTTGGCGTCGCACTACTTTGCAGTGAGTCCAGTGAGAATCTGGAGTTCTTTTTGACATTCTGATAGTCAGGCGCTCCACCAGTGCCACCCATTGCCGACGAAGACGATGACTCTGATGGCGGACGAAATGTCGAACATGGTATTAGCGAATCCGGCCTGGAATACAGTGGCTCGCCGTCGATGGTTGGTGTCTCAACTTTGACTCCAAGTGGAGGATGTTTGACAGAATAATCCACTTCGTTGTTATTATTGTTGTTGTTATTCATATTCGCCGCACTGCTACCACTGCAACTGCTACTATTGCTGAAGTCACTTTTCAACGATAGGGTTCGCGTTCGTTCGATTTGATCGGAGGCACGACTTCGCGTCCGACAAAGACCACGAGTTCGTATCGTTGCGTAGCCATCGTGAATTTGTGCATGAACCTGCTGTGGTGGACGCACCACAGACATGACTTACTATTTTTTTAACACTTTTTTTTTTGTCAGTTTTTGTTATAGTTCTTTGGAAGTTCTTGTTTTCAACATTTTTTTATTGCACATTATTGGACAGATTTTCTAGATGGAGAAAATGATTTATTAAGTTTGAGTATTTTTTTTTTCTTCTTTGCTTTTTAGGTCGCTGATCATCAGTGAATTTGCTAATTAAATTGTCGTTAATCATGATAAAAATATAAATTAGTCGAGTGCTGCGACGAAAGATGCATCTGCTATGGGGTTTGTGTTGAGATGAATGCAAGTAGTGAGGATGATAATTTATGGCTTTTTGACAGAAGAGTGAAGAAAAGGCTATTCTATTGATAATAAGAGTGAAATAAGCAAAAATTGGAGTTCAAAGCTATCGAGTGAAAGCATATTCAGAAGCGCTTTCCATTACAAGAGATACTGTTGGAAGGCTTGCCACTTACTCGTAAGAGCCAGTACATTCATTTTTTTAAATTTTAGGTACCGGGAGCGAACCCAAATCTCTGTTGTGATAGTCTTGCGACCTTACTATAACACCCAAGAGTGCACAAGGTTTTTGACAGCTTTTCTGAGTTTTAATCCTGGTACCAACCAGTTTTATTTTGTACAAAGAAGTCGGCGAAGATTGCACCATGTAGCTACATATGTATGTGCAGACAAAACACAAACTATGAATCAAACTGTAATAGTCTTCAACTTAAGGACAGAAGCACTTCACGAAAAAAACTCCTAGTACGAAAACTGAAAGAGAATCCATTTTCATATGGAAAATTGTCAAAAAACTCCAATTTCAAAATTCTTGTAACCAATTTAACCGGCCTTAACGGCAACATAAAATTAAAAAAATATTAATTGTAGTCGAGGAACCATCAAAACCTATTAAACAGAAGACAAATTATGGAAATAAGTTGCCGCTAAGTCTGTCAAAAGGGAAAGGAAAGAATTCTTGTTCACGAATTACCGTATAGATTTTAGTTTGACAGTTGGTAAAATTGTTGAGTTTGCACTTATCTTACTATAATTTGACACTACAAACTTAAAACTAAGTCTTGTTATGACAGTTTCAGAAACCGAATTAATAAATAATGACTTCTTGCATTGCATTCTTTTAAATACTTATTAGACACTTATTTGTAGGCACCATTAGGGCTATTGTTGCATTGACTAGTATGGAAGCTTACATACCCCAATCTTGTTCCCATTGCCCCAAATACTTCAATCAAATTTCAAACCAAAAAAAAGGTTAAGTATATCAACGTCTTAAAATCCATTGAAATCTACTTATTCCTCATAGACCCATTTCCCCGGAAAAAATGTCAGCTTAAAAAAAGGTAAAACCTAAAAATGCATAATGCATATAATAATCAACTACAATACTGACTAAATTTCAATTACATCATCAACAGCTTGGTGTTCAAATAAACGAGTAAAAAAAAAAAAATCGAATATAAGACTTCATTATGTATATTGTGCACCCAAAGTGACACCATAAATCTCACGACTTCATTTATTACCAAAATCAAAAGCTTAGTCAAAAAAAGAAAAAGAAAAGAAACAAAGTTAAGCTTCAAAGAAACAACACAATTAGACACTACAACGCCATGGCTCGTGAAGAACAAACACACCATACAAAAAAGTAGTTCTTCAAGACTCTATACGGGATCAAGTTTCAAATCGATCCAAAAGATTAGTCAAAGCCAAAACGAATGGAACAAAAGAGTCTCCATGCAGCAACTCAGATTTAGATACAACAAACCAACAAGAAAAAAAGTATTAAACTTGGTCGCCTACATAAGTCATTCCATATAGCGTCTGGCGCAATGCTCTCGGATTGCTCGCGTTAAGGATCTATAAACACTATAAGAGTTGCCTCCTACAACTACCATCCAACCAACCAATCCAATTCGATAACTTAAAAACGATAATCGAAAAAAGTTTAAGCGTGACACTATTAATCTCTATCCGTTCCGTTCAGGAGATTTTCACTCCATCTTGAGAGTGACGAAACAAAAAAGAGAATTCCTTTGCTTTGCTTCGCGCGCGAAAATGCAAAACTCTATTGTCATTTCCATCGATCATGTCAAAGTCAAATGTCAAATGCTATCAATCTTCGAATTGGTGGTGACAGTTGTTGAAGTTGGTGTGCACACTTCTTTCGAAGTGCTGCAACTTCGTCGGTTGCAGTACCGTCATTGTCACCAGTATTTGGGCAGATAAAAAGTAGGGAACCTCAAGTCAAACAATTGACGGGGCTTGAAGTCTTGTAGGAGGTATTTTTTTTTTTAAATGGATTGCATATCATCACCCAGAGAGTAGTGAATGTGGTGTGGTGATGGCGTGCCTTATTGGCGCGGAACGGTTTTTCCTTAAAGTTATAATCCGTATGGTCTTTGTGTTTGGTTAAAATTTGAATACCTACATATAGTCCAGTCAAAGCGTCATTTGACCTTGCGCGCAGAGGCATGGTCTATTTTTTTTTCATGGATCGATAGGTGCTTATGAGAAAAGCTTAAAACCAAATTTGCACCACATGACAACTTTTTTTACCAATGTTATTGGTAAAAATGTGTTTTGTGTCATTTTTTGGTCATTTGCGAATATCTCGGCTCCACTAACCCGTACGAACAAAAATAAAACATGTATTTATTCCTAATAACATTACCTATTATGTTCTAAAACAAACATTTGTTTAAACAAATCAAAAAAAAAGTTATAGTAAGTTAAACAAATTTTTTGTTGTTTAAAAATCACTTTTTCGTGATTATTAAGAAAAAAGCTCATTTAACGATGAAATTTTTATTTCTTATTATTAAAGTTCTTGTAATTCCCTACAATTTAAAAAAAAAAATCAACACTCTACGATGAACGAAAGCCGAGTAATAAATTATTGAACATAGGTAAGTCAGCGCACCCACGCATTTTATGATTTTATGTTTCAAATAATCTCTCAGCCCCAGTATGTCGCAAAGTGAAAATAAAAAACTGTATTGCTAATAACAATATTTTCTATCAACTTGCATTTAATTTAATATGTTTGAGCAAAAACATAAAAAGTTATCGTTGGTTTCAACGTTTTTTTTCTTGTTTTTAATACCTTTTTTTCATAGTTATTGAGAAAAAAACTGTATTTCACGGTAAATACTCTTCAGTTTTGGATTTTTGTTTTATAGCCTTGCTAATTTTCTTCAAATCAAAAAAAAAATAGTCCATTACGACAAACGGGAGCCAAGATATTCATGATTTAAAAATTTAGGAAAGCTTACAATTTAGTATTTTAACCTTGTAGCTTGTAATTTTGGTGTCGCCAGCAACAAGATATATCGGTATCCTTCAAACACCCCACACACACTTACACAAATTTGTTGCTTCTTGTTGCTGGCGACACCAAAATTACAAGCTACAAGGTTAAAATACTAAATTGTAAGCTTTCCTAAATTTTTAAATCATGAATATCTTGGCTCCGGTTTGTCGTAATGGACTAATTTTTTTTTTTAATTTGAAGAAAATTAGCAGGACTATAAAACAAAAATCCAAAACTGAAGAGTATTTACCGTGAAATACAGTTTTTTTTCTCAATAACTATGAAAAAAAGGTATTAAAAACAAGAAAAAAAACGTTGAAACCAAATAACTTTTTATGTTTTTGCTCAAACATATTAAATTAAATGCAAGTTGATAGAAAATATTGTTATTAGCAATACAGTTTTTTCTTTTCACTTTGCGACATACTGGGGCTGAGATATTAATTGAAACATAAAATCATAAAATGCGTGGGTGCGCTGACTTACCTATGTTCAATAATTTATTACTCGGCTTTCGTTCACCGTAGAGTGTTGATTTTTTTTTTAAATTGTAGGGAATTACAAGAACTTTAATAATAAAAAATAAAAATTTCATCGTTAAATGAGCTTTTTTCTTAATAATCACGAAAAAGTGATTTTTAAACAACAAAAAATTTGTTTAACTTACTATAACTTTTTTTTTGATTCGTTTAAACAAATATTTTTTTTATAACATAATAGATAATGTTATTGGGAATAAATACATGTTTAATTTTTGTTCGTACGGGATAGTGGAGCCGAGATATTCGCAAATGACTAAAAAATAACACAAAACACATTTTTACCAATAACTTTGGTAAAAAAAGTTGTCATGTGGTGCAAATTTGGTTTTAAGCTTTTCTCATAAGCACCTATCGATCCATGAAAAAAAAATTGACCATGCCTCTGCGCGCAAGGTCAGGCCCTTTTTCATGACGCTTTGACTGGACTAATATGTATGTATACAGTTGTTGGTTCTTCGCGGCCTTTGATGGAGGAGGCTTTAGGAAATATTTGCACTCTTCTTGGCATCCGTCGTTCGAAGACCATCATACGATAGGAATCTTCTTCAAAAGGAAAACTTTCACATTCTTTTGTGCCGCATGCCTTCTTCTTGGCCACCATGGTTTGGTATTTGATTTTTTTTTAATGGGAAAATGGCAAAAATAACTTTTACACAATGAAAAAGTTTGAGATTAAATTGGAAAATGATTATAAAGTTGACCGAAACGGTTTCGCATTTGTGGTCAGATATCTTTCTTTTTATCTCACTGCTTCAGATTTTTTGTCTTCAATTTATATGGTGAGAGTCTTGAATTACCTTCACCTGATGAGAGGTTGTGTATCGTTAGTTTTTATATTATGGGATGCAATAAGTTTATATAAACAATATACAAAAAAAAAACTGATACAGGTCTTGTCTCGTCAGTGTGTCACGCAGCACCAAATGTTGGTTTATAGTTGCTTGACAGCATAAATCGCGATTAAATTACCTCTGCTTGCTCACACGTTTGCTTTTTTTCATATTTATTTTTTTTTTTTTCATAAATTGAAAAGCAAGAGTAGGCAATTGCAGGCTCATTATGCGGATGTGAGGTTTTGAATTACATTATGTGAGTGGCTGTGATTTGTTTGTCAGTTTTTTTCTTCAATTTTTAAATGAAATACAGGAAAGTCATCGTCTAAGCAACTTTAAGAGATGATTTTGGATTTTTCGTTTGCACATTCCCAATAATAGGTTGGTCGGAGAGGGTTGAAGTGCTATCATGGGACTTTTATCTTGGAGGAATGTCTTGAGTCTAGACTATGACTTTTAGGGAAATTTTTAAATTCTAGAATACAAACTCCTACCTTTTTTTAATTTCAATTTTCATAGTTTGTATTTTGTTAAGGGAATCATCATGTTGGCAACCATTCAATTTTGATTTTCGTCAAAAAAAACTATTCATAGTACATTTAAGTCAAAACATATATGTTCCCTTATATTTATAAAAAATATCCCAAAAAACGTAGGTTCTTTGAAAAACAAACCTATATTTAAATACCTATTTATTCAAATTTCAGTAGGTAGGCATCTTTGTTTTGCGATCTTAATGATCTAAGTTTCAATTCAAATTAAACAAACATGTCTATTAATAAAGAATAAGCAATGTACCTAAGCACCTAAGCAATACTTCTTAAAGGGAAATTATAAGTTTAGCGTAAGAAAATAAATACGACAAACAATATTCATACGTTTAAATTAAAGACGAATTTTTGTTGTTGAAAATTATGTATGATTGTGAGGAAAAAGCACTTGCGATTTATTCACATTAATGTGGGAAAATAAATGTTCTTTAATTTTTCCTTAAATATCCCAAAAAATGATTTGGTGGGAATGTGTCTATGAATGCTCTTTTTTACAAGATCTAATTTGCAGGCCATTAATCAACATTATTGCTTCAGTTGAATGAAATGTATCAAAATGTAATAACTTAAAGGAAATTTGATACTTTCGGTGGTAATGTCGAGGGAAATTATCAAACAGAAGAGACACAAATATTATTATCTAATTTGGTGATTCTTGTTTCTGGAAAATCATCATCGAATTTTTTTTTCATTAAATATATGCAATCAATTAACAACAGTAGATAACTAGATAACTATCCAAACCAAGTTTAATTTCCTCAAAACTTTTAAAAATATCCCATGATTTATTTTTTTTTTCTATAAAAAGAAATTTTTTTTCGAGGTAGTATGTATTTCTACTTTCTTAAGTCATAAGCTAACACAACCAATGTCATCCCAGTTAAGTTATATGGTCCTATTGAGGATTTTCGGCAAAAAATTGAGAAGAATTTTGAAAACAATATTACAAGATTACCAAATTTTGTTAGGTATTCTTCGACTCTTAAATCATATGTTGGTTGAATGGTAAAAAGTATCTATGTGTTCTAATGGCATTTTCCTTCTCATAATCGCTTACATATATTTACATATGTATTTTACTAGTCTGTTTGGTAACTTGAGATTTCTTACAAATTTTTACATTTTTTTTACACAATTTTCTCTTAAAATCTTAAGAAAAAAAACAGTAACGAAAGTTTGAATAAATTAAAAAAAAAAAAAAACATGTATGAAAAATCCCACGAATTAATATCACTACAATCGCCGAAATAATAAACTTCTTCGCCTTTCTGGTATTTAACTGTTATACTAAACAGGTCCAATGTCTAACTCTAAGTAGGTCAGCTACATCCCAGAATCGTGGCAACTGGGCTCCCTTATCATTTGTAAACATAAGTTGTGAAAAAATGGGTAATAAATTGTTTTTATCTTCAAAACAGTAACGTAAGATTTTGGGGCTCTTCTTTAAAGTACTAGATTATACAAAAAATGCAAATATTTACCGGAAATTTTCTTATTTAAGAAAAGATTTTGAACTTCTTGCTCGAAATCTAGAATTGGATTTGAAAAATCAATAATGCATCTCAGCCTTTTAAAGCTACACACTCCCAACTACAAAACAACGTCATGCATCACAAAGCCATTCTGACAGTTGCCTCTAGATAATTCAACTTTCAACAATCATGACATTTTAGTCTAAACAAATTAACAACATTTGAATGCCCTAACTCCAACTGAAAACCAAACAAATATCTCACATAACTCGCACACTTTTCAAACACTTAAATATGCTAATCCAAGTGCCTATCCCACTTAAAAAATAAAAACGATAAACAAAAATTTACAGAAATCGCAAAAAAAAAATATCTTTTAGAGAATATACCGTTTTCGTTTCTGTGGTTTTTTTCTGCAATAACAATTGCCAAACCCTCAAAATACGCCTTACACACTCATATCACGGAATATGGTGGTCCTGGGGGCACTTCAATTCGATACTACTCCATAACACTTGTCTTTTACTGGTACGCGACTTTGTAATTGCACCCGACCGAAACAAACTCAAGACACGAGAAACCGGTCAATTTAAGTTTTATTTCCAGCTGGGGCCACATGTTTGATGGCGAAGCAAAAAAAACTATGTATTAATTAAATATTCGAATATCAAAAATTCAACATCTTGCTTAAGGCTGCCATCAAGCTAAAACAAAAACAAAAAAAAAAGAGAGGGACAAAGATTGTCTTGGCGCCAGGCGAATTTGCGCCACAAGACGACGACCGACGACAACAAAATAACAAAATGTGTCAACACGTCATACACTGACCGAACGACTAACCACTAAACTACGAACTCCTACGTGCTCTTTTGCACTTAAGACTTAAGGAATATTTTGTTATCGCCATTTTCCGATATAAGATATCTGCTACTCATGTGACGTTTATCGCATAAAAAACTGGATTAACGGTATTAATATGCACAAAATGGTGGCCCTTCACATTGTGTCAATACTGTCAAGGCTTTTGTTTTTCTATGACAAGTTGCTTGCGTCGCCATCCGACGTCTTCGTCATCGTCATGGATATGTTGTTGTAGGGTGAGAAAAAAAAATCGTAACCGTAAGAAACACAAAAAAGGAAGTTGACTGTCACAACTGTGTTTTTCGTTCGTTGGTTCTCAGAATATTTACAAGAATAGGAAGTGACAAGTCATCTGTCATTATCTCAAGTAGTTGTATGAAATGTCAAAAGCCCCAATTGTCATTTTAATTGCGGCTATCATTTGTGTGTTTTGTTGTTTTTCTGATGTGTCGTGGGCTCTCTCTGTCTAATAAATGCAACATCATTTCCTTGTTTTTGTTTTAACTGCTTTAAAGCAGTGGAATTTTTGCTGCCTATATACTGTGAGCAAGTGTGTAATTATTCCATTAAATTGCGCTCGCCTGCGCCCAACCCCTCGGTATCACTACTCGTATCTTATCTTAATGGGCTAAATAGTCTTTGGTTGATGTCGTCGCAAGTCCTAAGGTCAATTGGTTGATTGCAAGTTGCGCAAAGATATATCGAAACAAAGAGAAAAAACACTGCACTGGAAAATTGATTAGAGTTTTTATTTTTCCTTTTTCTTCCATTTGTTCACTTTGTGCCATACAAGTCAGTGGTGGAAATGAAGACAAAACAATAAAAATGGAATTAAATTAATCTTAACGCATGCAATAAAGTGCTATCGGGGTGTAAGGAGTCGTTGTCGTTTATGACTCACCGTCACCATCACCGTTGCTATTTGCGTTCTAAGAAAAAATAAATCTGCTCGCAAAAATAAGGCGCAATTAAGGGACAAATATCAATATGTAATTGCAGATAGATAGCAAAAGATATCTCCTGCTTATTCATTTCGAGTTTAGCACTTTTCTCTCTATTAAATGCAATTAAATTGCGGTTTAAAAGACGGCGACGATAAGGCTGATAAACAAAAAGCGGGAGGGATGGTTTTTCATTCGTTTTGACGTAATACCAGGTTACCCTTATGAAACTTTAAGAATGTAACATAAGGCAAAATTAGTAACTTTGTGAAAATAACCGACATTCGCTCAAACAAGATCGGAACCACAATCGTAGTACGGCTATTATCACAGACAGTCAGGCAGGTTTCAAAGCATCCCCAAAATCGGTCCAGCGATGTCAGAACGAAGTTCCTAGTCTGAATATTGCCCTCAGTGTAACTTAGTATTCTGGGTCATAGTGGCATTAATGGGAATTAACGGGCGGACGAGCTGACCAGTCGAGGATCAGCCCTTCATAACTCACTTGCGAAAAGAGTCAACATTCCGCTCGGGGTTATGAAGAGCTATATTCTCTCAATTGTTCTTAACGAATCAAACCGAAAAAAGATTTGGCTAAGATCGTAGCTATCACTGTAGCGGACACTCTGGCCAACAGGAGAGCATGCTGCGAAGCTAGGCAGTCATCACAACACTCACTGTCATAGCTGTGGGGACCAGCATGAAAAGGGAACAGTCATTTATTTCCTCTGAGACAGGGCATTTTTAGAGCAAAGATTAGAGCATAAGCATTCATTCAGTAGGCATTTTTTGAAGATATTGCCGAAGTGTCGCAAATGAAAATCAAAGACTTGATCTCGTTTCTCTACGCGAGGAAGTGCCTCTAGGACGAACTTTGGCTACTTCTGTGCTGTGCCCTCCATTTGATTCCTTAGAATCCTTAGAAACCTTCGCGGCCAGCAAAGGTTTACAGTGAACAGCGGCCGAAGGATCATTCAATCCGATTAGTTTCTGCTTCAGCACCAGTCACCAAGCTGCCTAGTTGGCAGAGTGTTGATGACAAGCCAGCAAGCAAATACACGTCATTAGACTCAAAGTCTACTACATCCTTTCTTTCTGAACTCAATCCTAAAGTGAAAGAAAATACTTCGTGAGAATATGCCCACAATTCCCCATATCAATTCAATTCACAGGTTAAAATGAGTTATGGTATTCAAACGCCCCACTATCTAGACTGCCAGTGTTCGCCATTACTTTGATCTTACGAGTACCTAGGGAAACTACTCAAGGTCACTTAAACTATCAAAAATGGAAAGCCACCAGTCGAAAGTTTAAAAGCTGCAAGATTTGTTACTACAGATATCTCTGTGCTTCCAAAATAAGAATCTAAAAACAATGTTGGTGCCCCTTGAGCTCCCATAAAATTTTACCGAACTTGAAACTTTTCTGCCGGCTCGCAATTGAAATTATTCCAAAGTACATAATGTCATTTAATTTATTAATCTAAATTTCAAAATTGTATTTATTTTTCTTTTAAATCAAAACATTTCAAAACGGTTTTATTTATAGAGGCTTTAAATCTCATCTCTTGTTAAATTAGAATTAAAATTCAAAACTCAAAAACACAAAACTGCGATAAGACTACTCTATTTTATGGGTACATCGTCACGCTTAAATGTCATTCAATCTAAATAAATAACACAAAGGGTTATCTCTTTTAGGTATATGTAAGTAATTTTTCAAGAAACACATTTTCGTAACCACTTGCGTGTCTAGAAAACATGATGTATTCATTATCCACAGCCCTTTTTAAGTTCTGTTTTTCGATGATCATATACCGGGTCATTGAAATCGAAACTATGATTGGAATATCCTATTACAATAATGTTCCCTTCAATTGAAAATAAGAAGCAAAACACAACTCAATTTACAACTTATAAAATAAAAACGCTCATCAAGAGAAAAGTGATCAATGAACACTTCAAAAGAATGTTTTTTTTTTTTTTTTTTTGAGTTTTGGAGGGGGAACTCTTTGAATTTATTTATTTCTCTCAAAAGAAACGAATCAGTTTCTCTGATAGAAGAACCAGACACACAAAATTGATTTATACAAAAAAAAATATTCTAACTCAATTAATCAACGATCACTAATATAATGGATAGATAGATACTTTTCGGAGATCCAAATTCGGATTTCAAGTTTAATAATAATTGAAGATGAGTGGTTGTCTGGACAATTTTTGAATTTAATTCTTTTTCGATGCGGGGCTAAGAGACAATTAAATTTAATTGAAAAGTCAATGACTTTGATGAGATCATATTGATTCATACAAATAATTATTATTAACACACTTAAGCACTTGAAGATGTTTTTTTTTAGAGAACTAATTTTGTTTTTTTTTTTTTACTCGCCACAAATCGAAATGCCAAAAATTTGATACATTCGAAAAAGTTTTGAACATGAAATTTGATAGCTAAAATTTATCAGAACCGAAAAATCATAATTAACAGAATTCGAATTCAACAGATAAATCAACAATTTAGTGTCTTGTGAAAAATATATTATTTCACCATCAATGTGTTCACACTTGGGAGTGAACACTTTATCAATAGACCGCACTTTAACCATTTTTTCAGTTCATCCTGTTAACCTAAACAAATTTTACAGATGAAAATAATACCAATTTCACCAGTCCCAAAATCTGTGAAGAATTGTTTTTGCAGTTACTCATTATCCGCGATAAAATTTATTAATCAAAATATTAATGCAATTGAATATTTTAATATAGAAGGAAGATCATTTATGAATAAATCAAACAGCAAAGGACCAATATGCGTTCCTTGAGGTACACCAGAATTTACTTTAAATTGCTGATGTCAATTTTATTTTATTTTCAAAGATGACTTCATAATATACTATATGTATGTATGTATCTTTAAGACAAGTCCAAGATTTTTTTAATTTACTCAAAAGTATTTCATGACTTAATTTTTCAAAAGCTTCAATAAATTCTTTAAGGATAAAATCTACTTCCGAGTGATTTTAAAAGGTATCTAAACAATAAGTGGAGAATCGTAATAAATTAGTGACTGTGGATTTTTTTTATAAAACCATGTTGATTTTAACATATAACAGAAGACCAATAAAAAAAAAGTTTGACAGAGACAAGAGATCCGAACAGTTAAGAAATACTAAATTCTCAGGGCCTTATCACTTTTGTCCCATTATTAGCATCCTACCATGTTTGGCTAAGGTCTTTGAGAAAATCATGATCGAACAGCTAATTAGCTAATTAGTATCAATCTGGTTTTAGAGCAAACAATAGCTCCACTTTGATCAAGGTAAATTAAGAATTCTATGTTTTCTAGACTTCTCAAAAACTTATGATAAAGTTAAACACCACATAATATTGTGCAAGTTGGGAATATATTTAGGTCTCACCCAGAGAGGTTTTAATCTAATAGATTATTTTAGAAATATCAATAAGATCGCTTGTTAAGAATTTATAAAAAGCTTTAAATGAACTTAATTTGCAACTTAGCAAAGATTTTCACATTTGGAGTTCATTGTTCATTGAATGGAGGTTCTAAGGCCTCGGAAATTCGGACATCAAATTACGGGGAACATCTCTAGAATTGCTTGCATATGCAGAAGAATTTAGCATCATCAGAATGACAAGCCAAAATATAAGAAATGCTCTCAGCGGTATCAAATCTGAATCAATTTTGGTTTTGGTAGCAATTTTCTTACAATAAAGGTAAGACATATAGTATAGGTCATCAGAGACAATGGATTAGCTAAATCTGCTTTCATTTATTTTTATGTGTAACTATTATATGTAGCAATACTAGGAGCTCGTCTTTAGAGGACTGAACTACTTTAACAAATGTAACAATTACCTAAATAATTTTGTATTGTATTTAAACAACCTTGCAAATTGTTTTATATTAGGCAGCCCTTGAGGGTTGTTTGGAGGAAGTATCTAAATAGATCCAAATATGTCATATTCAATAAAATTAAATGTCACTTTATTCAAGGTTTAGGCAACAGATTCAAGTGTTTAAATTAGACAACTTTTAAGCAACAATTTCAAATGTCTATTTACAATACTTTGAACTTGGACGGCTCTATAAAGTAAAACAGCTTTAGAAACTTAGGAACTTATTTGTTTCGTACTGTTTATTAAATTGGTAAAATGACACTGCCAATCACAAGTTTGACACCAACAGGGATTGACGATTTACATATAGTATAGGTGGAAAGTTATTCATTCGTAAAAAATCGAATTACAAATAAAAAAAAAAACAAAAAAGTGGGTCCCAAAATCCTGTCTGCAGCCAAAACCGCTTTTCTTTTATTTTGGAAGATATGTTTTAAAAGTTTCTTTTATTTATTTTTTTTTTTTAAGAACATATTTTTTCGAAATTTAAGAGAATATTTGTATTCTCAAAATCTGTTCAACAAATATTAAAAAAAATTAAAAAAAAAAAAACTTCATTTAATAAACGTTATCTAATGGTTGAAAAAAAATTCAAAAAAATGTTTATTAATGGTTCCAACCATAGGACATTTTTTTTTTGTGATTTTCTCAAAAACAACCAGTTCAATCAATTCTTGTAAACTAAGGCTCCTTAATTGTTTAAATAGTATTTTATTTTTAAATTATCAAAAAATATTTTTTCCGGATTAAAGAAAAAAATATTTTTTTTTTCAAAAAGTCAATATTTCGAAAACCACACCCTCTATTTTTTTTAAACTTGAAACAGTTTCAAACACTTTCTATAAAATGTAGAAAAATTATTGTTCTTGCGTCTAAAAATATTAGTACACACGATAAAAAATGCTGCACAATTATTTTCAGCATATCGGATTTAAATAAAATGTTCTATACAAAACTTCTAAAAAGTTATCAAAAATTTTATTAAATACGAATATTTTTTATTTTTGAAACAAAAAAAAAATTGTAATTAAATTTTTATTTGTACAATATTAAAACCTTAAAATTAGCGTACAAACATTTTTTCTCACAAATATTTTGTATTTGAAAAAGAAAAAAACGGTACAACGAGTGATTTACATAGATGTTATTAGAGAAAAATTTTAAAAAAGCATTTGATTATTTTTTAAATTAAAGAGTGCCCAACAGATTTGTATGTATAATTTATTTAATTTTTACAATTAAGAAACAAATTTCAAAATCATCAATCCCTGTTTTAAAATATTGGATTTAAAAAAAAAAATACTTTTGTTTGTTTAATCCAAGAAACTATTTTTTTAAATTTGTATGTACACATATGCACATATCGAGGTTAACGTACAGAACCCCGTTAGTAGTTTTTGCTTATTTTTCAGAAATAAAAAAAACTTATATGTATTAATTATCAGATTGATTGATTTCAGCTATTAATACAGTTACACATTTATTTTTCTAAAAATGTTTGTTAAAATAATGCGTCCACCGAAAATTTACTATATTTTTTTTTTACATTAAGTAACATTTTTGTTAGGGTTTTCGATAGTGTAAAAATATGAGCGGATGTCAGGTATCAAAGAGACGAATAAGTTGTTTTCAGAAACAATTTTTAAATCATTTTTGAAAATGTATTGTATAGTTTGAAAACTTTGTTAAAGTCTGTACTTCTTAGAAGTTTCTAAATACAAATTTGATTAAAACTGGTTAATCATCTTCGAGAAAGTAGAAAACAAATAAAAATCTTTTTTTATCACTAATATCAATGTGCCGGAAGTTTAGGAAAATTGCTTTTGAAAGAAGTAAAATTTTGATATTTTTTTATAAATCTGTAGGTGCGTTTTTGACGGAAAAAAATAATGTACAGATTTGTAATGATATTTTTGTACTAATTGTAACTACAAATTTGAATTATATAGGTTTTAATATTCAAGCTAATTTTTAATAATAAGTTCATCTATTCAACGAAAAATTTGTTTTCTAATGAATTAACATTTGTTTTCTATTAGCATAATGAACGACTGACTATTTATTGACTCAACCAAGTGATTTTTTATTAAAAAAAAACTTGGTTTAGTGGATTATTCATTCTCTCGTTCAATTATTAAAATAAAATAATTATAATAATTATGTTTTTCCAGTTTAAAGCCTAGTACGCAGATCGCGCTAAATTTTAGCTCCCACATTTTTCTCCAAACATCAGCTAAAATCCAAGCTAAATTTTGACATAAGAACTTTGTGGAGAATATGTCACAGAAAACAGCTGTTCTCTATAAATGAATTTTTTTTCAAAGATTTAAAAGAATTTGCTTTAAAGTATGATTTTTTAAGATTTGTGGATGAGAACGAATGAGAATTATGAATTATGAGTGATTTTTGTTGTCGAAAATCTTATAAGACTCCCGTCACCAAATATTCTTCTAAATATTATTCAAACATTATTCCATTTCAAATTGAAATTGAAATTTAGCTCTAGAATAAATGTGCCAGACAATTATTTCGTGCGCTAAATTTTGACAGATAAGTTATGTACAGTTCGAAGAGAAATTTTGATTTTTTAGCTGGAGCAGCGTACCTCTCTGCTTATATGCTTGACATAATTTTAGTTTGGCTAAATTTTGGAGAGAATTTTGTATGGGAGATAAAATTTAGCGCGATCTGCGTACTAGGCTTAAGGTCCAAATTTCGTCGGAGCCATTATTATTGTTGATATATTAAATACAATTAACTTGAAATTAAACATTTATTTAAAAAAAGTTTTTCTTTTAATTTTAAATTTCTTTTGTTAACTCTGCATTGAGCTGCAGTTTTTCACACTTTTGATTTTCTTTTATTTTTTCTTCGCAAGAGGTTTCTAATTTTTCCAACAGTAAAAAACACTGGATTAAAGTGAAAATCTTAAATTGTCATAAACGTATGCACATAAAATACCCAAATAAATTAAATGCATTTCATTAAAATACAAAAAAAAAAAAAAAACGCCACCGATAAGAGAATAATCAAATCAACATTAGCATATCTCCTGTCGGATCTTTTATTTCGATTAAGTCAAAAGACCTTTTGATTAAAATAAATAGTTGAATATAGAATAGTTAATCCCTTGAAAATCTATTAAGAAAACACACAATTTTATAACCTTAAACAAATTATGTATGTTAAAGATCACGTTTGCCTCGTAAATGAGTTTAAGTTTATTGCTATCAGGTTGTGTTTGTTTTGATTTTATATATTTTGTTTGTGGTACCAAACATTTTCAGAAGCCAAGCTCAGTGACGACATAAACTTATTTTTCAAAAGATTTCAAATCAAGTTCATTTAAATCATAACAACTTTTTTTTTGTTTAATTCATAAAAAATTTGCGTTCAGTCTGTTTAATTTGATAAAAACGATCGTTATGGTCATAAAAGTCACATTAAGTCTTTGGTTTTAATCCTGTGGTTGAATGCATACACGAGTAGTAATTCCAGAACACTCAACCACAAATTTTCATGCCACATGTGTACAATGTATTGTATGGTGTCAGTGTGATGTCATGGGCAAGAATGACAAGATCATCAAGCAAGATCTTGCGTAAAATGTGCCCATAATGACTTATTAACCACAAAAAAAAAAAAGAACTTGATTATGATGAAACTTAAATCGTTTTTTATTTTTGATTGAAAGTGACACCAGCATTTTTTTCAGTACTGAGAGCAGTTTGAGTTAAAATCTTGTAAGCTAATTTAACGTGAAAGTTAATTACTGGAGATTGATAAGTCTTATTTTGTAAGTCATGAAACCTCCTACGTGCATCCATGGTCTACTCTGGCCTGGCTATTGGTTACAAATTGGTTCTTGTTTTTGTTTTTTATTTATATTTTAAGCCTGTGATCATGTTGCAAGTTGTTTGAGATTGACTTTGTAAATTGCCATTCATGTGTATCAGTACTTTATATTTGATAGTGAAATATATAAAACAAGAAATTAAGTCAAGGTTGTCATTTTTATAGATTTAATGGTGGATTTAAGAACTTAATAGCTTTGTTATTGACACCGATCGAGAAGATACCTACGCAGGTGTTTTACATCAGAACCTCTAGAATTTCAAAATTATTTTTAAAAATAATTAGCAAGTCTTTTTTTGTACCAACAACCTGCGAGTATTAGTGATGGTTATTATAGATTTTCAGATAGTTAAAGTGCGGAATTAACACTACCTTTAGATTCCTTTTCGTTGACAGATCCTGGATGGAACATTGACAGTTCACTCATCACAAAATGATCATCAAAATTATTTATGAACACAGTCCTGTGAATCTCCAAATTTATCATAAAACACTAATTTTGATAATACATGGATAATACGAGTATGGTATAGAAAATGACCTTTTGTCAGTCATATGCCTAGTCTCGACCTTAGTTTCAGAGCCTTACAAAGTCGCACTTAAGTCGTAAATTTGGGTCGCTTGGTAAGAATTGTTAAAAGGGTTCCATACTACTGAAATAAAGTAGTAGACTTAGCACTATTTAATTGGATTTGTTGTTGAATTTTGACAAGACCCTCACTAGTCAACTGATGAGTCCAAGTGAAATCGCCGGGACAAAACGCCAATTCGTGTGAACTAAAGTTCAAAGAAGCTATTTTGAATTTTTATCAGTTTCAGTATATATTTGAAGAAAAATATGCTCCTGTAGGTAGTCCAATTTTTATTATAGATAAAATGTAAAATCGAAAAAAGGATCAAACGTAAAATTATTAACAACTACCTAATCATATTATCTCCGTGCCAGATGTTTCCAAAATGGAACCACCCGCCTATTTTATTATGTTTTTTTTTTTTGTTGTTGGTCTAAGTAAGCATTCCTCTAGATAAATAAAATGCATTTCATACCATACGCCCTTTTTCATTTGAGGGAGAACGGAAATTCCTAAAATTCTTTTTCCTTCACCGCCAACACCATTAACTAGCTACCATACCGCACTTATAGTTGGGTTGTTGTTGTTGTTGTTTATTAAAAGTAACTTCCATCAGAGAGATACAACATTATGGTTGTTGGCAACATTTTTTCGTGGGTCATTCACCAAAGTACCAAACACAGAAAATACTGCATGCATATAAATTTATAACATTCGAATCTATAACAATTTTTACGACTGTGTGTTCTGTTGTTCATGTCATTAAGAGGTTTTAAGGCTTATTGTATTATATTTTTTTTTATTTGATTTTCCTTTGGTGCAACATTTATAAATGTTTATATGCACACACTGTGCACTATGCAGACCATTGTTGGGGGACCAAATGTCATGAAAAGTATTATTTAAATGCATTGTTTGCATAAATTTAAAATCAGAATTAACGACCGAACGTGGACATCTATGTGGAAGCAGAAGAAGTAAAATATTGGGATTTGCACAATAAAAGGGTTGCCATTTCTTCAGTTCTTCTTTATACAATGCAAGAAATTTTCACTATTTCTTTTCTTTTACTTTGAAAGTTACGAATAAACTAAATTACAAATATAAACATTGAACATAGCCATAATTTAAGGCTTTGGAGATGTGTTCAATGTTAATGCGAGTATGATCATCGACACACACCTTCACCATTAGAGTCAGATCAGTTTGGAAACTTTGTGCTGGGGTAATTTTCAAAACGAGACAACTTAAAAACGTCAAATAAATTGCATTTCATTCAAAGTTTCTAGTAGAGTGATGTAGGTTAATTTTTAGTATGTTTGAATTAAAATAATTTTACCTACGTTAAAAGAAACCTGAATAAAACCTAATAAAAACGCTAGTCCTCAAGTGATAATTGATACACGATAAAACCTAAATTGGGATGGACCTGATCATGTGGTCTCGGTAGCGTGATGCGTAGGGCATTGTCTTCTGACGACGCTAGGTCTGGGTTCAAATCTCAGTCAAGACAAAAAGTTTTTCGATTAAACTTGATAGTATAAAGGCTAAGCACCACTAATAAAGGAGTCTGATGATCGGCTTGGCAACCGTGAAATAGCTATAACTCCAGCCAAATAAGAACCCACTTGGTGGTAGTTCATTCAAGTTGTTGTTGTAATATTCAAAAATTCAGAAATAAAAGACGTTTATAAAAAATTAAAAAAAAGAAAAAGTCTCCCAAACCTCATCACATGGCAACCCTATTTATTCATTGCCGGTAAATTTGGTCTTCTTCATTAAGGCAGACATGGAATAGCATGGACATGGGCAATGGGCTTAATTAACAATGTGTCCGAATCCGAACTACACAAATAAAAACTCGCGACTGCGGTTCATTGCTAAAATGGTCGTCTGATGTAAATTTTATTTCCTGAATTAAATGGGACTTTTCGCACGAAACAGCTGTTTGGCAGAGGAGTTCTTAAAATACAAATTATTATTTGGCATGTTTTCAATTTGTATCTGTCCCATGAAAAATTAAAAGAAAAACTGAAAAAAAAATAATCAATTTTTTTTTCACCTGGGCATTGGCACCAGATGTTATAAGGGACCAACAACTCCTAGGCATGGAGGTCCTTTTTTTTGCACCTTTCAATGAAAAACAACAAAATATGTAAGGAATTCAATCAAGCGATATTCTGTAATCCTTACTTTGACATCTATTACACCATTAAGGGAGACAGAATATAAAGAAGTTCAAAACAGGGCATATTCGTTTTGTAACATTTCCTCTATAGATACTCGTAGACAGGGCAAAGGCAGGATAATAGGATATGGAACAGATGATGATGATAGAAACTACCTCTAATAGGAATAGAAAATAGAAGCAGATTGAATTTAATTATGATCCACTACATATATAGCCTAGCTGTGGCACGATTTTTCTCCATCGAGAAGGATGTTTCTTGCTTTTAAGTAGTTTTAGTTGTAATAAGCAGGATGTAATACATGCCGGCTGCTGTGAATAATAAGGTTTCAAAATTATTGAATTATATGCTGGCTGATGATAGAGAGAGAGAGAGAGAGAGAGAGAGAGAGAGAGAGAGAGAGAGAGAGAGAGAGAGAGAGAGAGAGAGAGAGAGAGGGAGAGGTATACCATTTTAATGGTATTTAAATTTTGTCCTAAGATAATGATGTCAGATGCAAAACTTAATTAATGTTCAAGTATAAAATACGTAGGGCGTATAAGGGATGTTTAGCAGAGATCGATTTATTGCTGCAGTAGGATATATATTACAGGCTACATATGTATATGGTGGAACATTGAAGAATGTTTTAAAATGTGGTATGAAATATCAGTGAGATAGATAGGGGCGCATTTGGGTTGGTCCTCAATTAAGTGCGTGTGTCAAGATAATGTGTTTGAACAACAATAATAAACTCAAAATGTGTTTGACATGCTGTAATGGCGAATCGAAGTTCGAGGGGAAGTTTATTGAGAACGAACATTTGACCCTGAATTTGTAAAGAACTGTTCCTGTTACACAAAAGACAATCTTTGGTTGAATATTTTGATCAAAGAGGGTTACGGATTTTTACTAGCGATATATGTTACTAAAGGGTTGTTTTTAACTTGCGCTGTTTTGCTAAAAATAAATCGAAAAGACCAGATCAAAAGTCACAGTATAAAAGTTCAAAAAGGCTTCTTAGAGTGAAAGGGAACTATAACGTAATGCAACAAGTAGGCCTTGGCAAGTAATAAGCTTACATACGTTTGTCTGCTAGAATTATTGAGAAACATTGCATTAAAAGCATGCCTTTTTTTAAAGTAAAATCTGTGAGAGAAAACATTTCACGATGAGATGGTTCAATTCAAGGATGAAAGGAAAAAACAGACGAAGAACTTTTCACGACAAGCGATACTATTGACATTTTTAGATGGCAGCGGCTGGGAATCGATTTTTTAGTAAATTCCAACTCTGAATATTCATGCCAAAAACCAAGAAAATTAAACATAGACTTTCATCGTTAATAATACCAAACTATAGAAAATATCATCCAAATCCTAAGAGTCGTTCCCAAGAAAATTAGATGTTAGAAAAGTGGGCGTGACAAGGAGAAGATTTTAAATATATGAATGTTTCCATTCGCATGGAACAAATGCTGAATTTCTCTTCTGAGTCTTAAGAGCCCCTTCCCAGATACTAAGGCATAAGAGAAGCAGGCGTGGTGGAAGGATTTTACTAATACCTTAAACTGTATCCAAGGCCTTTAAATTTTATCCAAATCGAAATTGTTGTTTTCGAGAAGTCAAATTTAGGAATGGTTTGTTTAAATTATTACGAAAAAGATTTAAAGAGAGACCGTATATTTCTGTCCAAGAAATACAGTCTCGTCTCGATCTTTTTTCGCATGCTTTTGAAGTGTAATCATCTTGGTTTCGTTTCTGTTTCTGAGATTGAAAATTTACATACTCGTATGTTCCTTTTTACTTGCGACGTATAGGCACTATAAGGCAAGTTATGCATTCGTAAAAAATATCGAAGTCGAGATTTTGATCAAAGTTGACATTACGATGATAGAGAAGACGAAAAAAATGGGTCTCGCAATTCTGTCTGTCGGTTTGATTACAGCCTAAACTGTTCAACAGATTAAAAAAAAAAAACAAAAAATTTCGTTTAGTTAAAGCTAGTCAATGGATGAAAATTTTTTTCCAAAAAATGGGTATTTTTGGTATCCCCCTTAGAACCATTTTTTTGTTTTTGGTTTTCTCGAAAACAGTACCACCGATTTTGATCATTTTTTTTATGTTAAGGCTCCCCAGCAGTTCCAATATTATTGTGTATTCACATTTTCAGACAAAAATTTTTTTGGATTTTTAAAAAAAATTTCAAATTTTTTTTTTTTAACTCAATAGGTATTTCGAAAACCCCATGCTCGATTTTCTTAAAACTTGATAAATAAAAGTTTTTTAATATAAATTATAAGATGTAAGAAAAAAAGTTATTTTACCTTAAAATAACGGTACCCTGCATACAAAGGTTAAAAAATGGTTTTCGAAAATCGTATTTTTCTCGAAAAGGGTTCCGAGAATTTTGGTAAATTTTTTTTTGAATTGAAATCAAGATATTACTGATTGTACCTACCATAGAACCATTGTTTCAAATTTAGAATTTCTCATTAACGACAAAACGGATTTCAATGAAATTTTTTATAGAGAAGCTTCTAAAAAGTTTGGAAAACATTGAATTTCAGAACTTAAAAAAAATAATTTTTGAGTTTTTGAAAAAAAAAAAAAATCTATTTGTTTTTCGGAAAATTCGATATCTCAAAAACGGCTCAATATTTTTGGTTGTAAATTTAATTTTTATTTGAAAAATAATAAAAAGTTTAAATTAGCGTACCAATTTTTTTTCTTATAAGCGTTTAAAAAATTTTGTATATAAAAGCTTATTTTTTTAAGAAACCAGAACACTTATAATTTTTGTTTCTGCATAAGCTAATCCTACGCTTGAATCACATGACATCCTGTTTTTAGCTCCAATTACTAAAGGAGTTGTTTTAGTCGATTAAAAAATGAATTTTATGCTTATGAACAGTTTTTCTCTAATAGTATTTTATTTTAAGATCGATTTCAGAACGCACCATTCGAACTTAGAATACATTTCCTGAAAATACTAAACTTTCGTACGTTTCTCGCTCTACAAACAATTTCCTAACATAAGTGTAATCGTATTTATAATTTAACCTTGTGTCCGTGAATATGTGAAACGGAAGAACAAACGTTAGGAGTGTGACAATGAGGTATTATAGTTTTTCATACACTTTTTTTTCATTTCTAGTGAGACAAAAGCTGGTTTTTACACAACATTTCTGTTCGTTATCTTGCCTTGATCTATCAATTTCTACCAATTTTAGCTTAAGCCCTGTCAAAAAATTGGTAGAAATTGACAGTTTTGGAAAAAAACGGACTTATCTAAAATTTCTCGTACTCGTACAACAACTGCTGATTTTCAGCTTTTAGGAAAAATATATTGATAGCCGGAGCAGCTCAGATTTATCTGAACTCTCAACTTGTGTTTCCTTTTTACTTGCGACTTATAGGTACGAGTACTATAAGGCAAGTTATGCATTCGTAAAAAAAATCGAACTCGAGATTTTGATCAAAGTTGACATTACGATGATAGCGAAGACCAAAAAAGTGGGTCCCGCAATTCTGTCTGTCTGTCTGTCGGTTCGACTACAGCCTAAACGGCTCGGCCGATTTTCTTCAAACTTGGTAGATATGGGTTTTAATTTTTTCCCCCGGACGTTTTTTTCTGTTTTTTTTTAAGACCAAAAATAACGGTACCTGCCATACGATTTTTTTTCGAAATTTTATAAATATTTTTTTTTCTCAAAAACTGTCTCACAGAATTTTTTAAAAAAAATTTTAAAGATTTCATTTGGTTAAAACTAGCTAATGGTTGAAAAAAATTTTACGAAAAATTGTAATTTTTGGTAGCCCCCCTGGGTCCATTTTTTTGTTTTTGATTTTCTCAAAAACGGTACAGCCGATTTAAATAATTTTTTTTATGCCAAAGCTCCTCAAAAGTTTGAATATTATTACATATTCGAATTTTCAATTTTTAATTTTTTGGATTTAAAAAAAAAATTCAAAATTTTTTTTTGGAAACGCAATATTTCAAAAACCCCATGCTCGATTTTTTTAAAACTTGGTAAATAAAATTTTCTTAACATAATCTACAAGATTTGAGAAATAAAATTTTGTTTTATCTAAAACTAACGGTACCTTCCATACAAATTAAAAAAATGGTTTTCGAAAATCGTATTTTTCTCGAAAACGGTTCCGAGAATTTTGCTAAAATTTTTTTTCTTTTGATTAATCTTTACGATCTATAATTTAATAAAAAAAATTTTAAATCCAGATATTACTGACTGTACCTACCATAGAACGATTTTCTCGGATTTTGAATTTCTCATTATCGACATAACGGATTTTAATGATTTTTTTTTATAAAAAAGCTCCTAAAAAGTTTAAAAAACATTGCATTTAAAAACTTAAGAAAAAATATTTTTTCAATTTTTAGAAAAAAAAGTATTTTTTTTTTTGAAAAATACAATATCTCAAGAACGGCTTAGTATTTTTTTGGAAATTAGACTTTTATTCGTAGGATAATAAAAACTTAAGGTTGGCGTACCAAAATTTTTTCTTAAAAATGTTTTAAAAATTTTGTACATAAAAGCTTATTTTTTTAAGGAACCACTACAACGACTTATAATTTTTGTTCATGCATAAATTCATATTTGCATAGCATTCTGTTTTTATCTCTTACTACTAAAAGAATTTAAAAAATTAATTTTATCCTTATGAACAGTTTTCTCTAATAACATTCCTTTTTTAAAATTACTAGTCTATTATATAGGAGCAAGTTCGTACGACCCAGTCGTGCATTTTATTTCTATTAGCTCAGAATAATATAACCGATCGGGCGGATTGCTTTGCCAAAATTCATACTTAGTTCCACATAATTTGACAGATGTCTTGTCATATGACAGTTCAATGCTCAAGTGTGTTTCATATTTTAATCAAACACCTTTGATCATACTTGAGAGTTTACTCGATCAGGTTCAGGCTCTGCCTAGTGCTCTGCTCGTTACTCATACAAAATTTCCCTATTTCAGAGCAGTGTGTCACTTTGACAAAGAGGAGAACTCCCATTATTCAATATGACAGTTGACAGCTATGTGTGTATTTCGTAATCAGATCGAAATGCTCTGAGCACTCTCGGCTCATAACTTGCTCGGAATGAATTCATCTTTCTCCTGTCTGCTCTGAAAAAAAAAATGTATTTTGACAAATACCAATAATGCACTTTGACTAATTATTGTCATCTGTTGTATTTCGTTTAATAATAATTAACATAAAGTACGAGTACCATATGTCCTATTTTCCTATTGAATTCTTCTGAAATCCACCCAACAATTCGAAAAACCATTTTCACGAGAACGTGTTTAAATCGAAATATCCCTAATTATCAACGGCTGTTAAAAATAAAATTAAATCTTTGATCGCAAAGCAATAGCTTCTAGCTAAACACAAACAAAGCCGACTGCCCGCCCGCCTACTCTTGGTTTATTTTCTATGAAAAAAGTCGCACTCTGTGATTTGAATATGCATTATCCGGAGTATCTGAATGAGCGTGTGTCCATATTATTATTTTATTTACATTAAAAATCAGTCGTTTATATTTTTTATGAGCAAAATAATAACGATAAACTTTTAGATGAAATTAAATGTTGTTTTTTTTTCAACTATATTTTTAATTAAAAGCCGCTGCTGGACTAATGGGTTTTTGTTTCGAGTCAATTACCATATTTACTCCATAATAATAAATAGTGGAATAAACCTACTTGTTGCATTTGAATTGCATTTTATTTGCTTATGGAAATAAAATATCGATTTCCCGTCGAATTAATTTCTCTTAGTTGGAAAAAAATCTCTGTTGACATTTAAGCCCCTTACCACAATTTATATTAATGAAGTACAACCTAGCATGACGAAGAAGTCATGCACTTTAGCTTAAATTTATCTTAAAAAATTTCTTCCTGCTTTAAGAACCTTCAGATGTGTGAGTGGGTTGTTGAATTAAAAAATATTGGCACCTTAATGAAAATAATAGAAATGAATGCCTTTCACCTATTCAAACTCAAGAATTCTGAACTTAACACAGCAGCGGTACTGAGACTAAGATTACCGCATTACTATTCGTTCCTGTATAGAGAGGGTGTAACTCGGCGTATCCAAAGATAAAATCGGCGTATCTATGGGATTCATAAATGATGGTAAAGATGTTATCTTTAGAAAATTTCAAACTATTCCGCACATCTGCTTCGGAACAGATAGCTAGGTAGTTGAGGTATTTATGTGTGTTGAAGCCGACACACGGCACACATGTCCTGCATGTGACCGCATTTTGAAAAAAAAAAAATGTATAAAAATAAAAATTCTTCCTTTCAAGTTGTTCGGTTCGAGGCATTCCTTACAAGATTTCCTCAATTGCTACGCTTCTCCTTCCATCTGTCTGTCTCCGTGTCACGTGGGCTTTCAAAACATGCATACCTGTAGTACCTTACAAACTCGTACAACATTTTAAATATGCTATGGCCCAAGTTTTGTAAGGAAGTGTAGATTTCCTTACTTGAAATTAAAGCCTCTCAATGATGCACACAAAGTGTCCTTACAGCTTAAATATATTTAATTGAAGTAAAATTGAATATACGCAATGAGAGTGAGTGGCAACAAGAAGAGGACGACGACGAACGAGTAGACGAAAGTGGGCCGCATATATACGAGTATCTCTACGAGTTTGTATAATTATTTAAGAGATATCAATGCGGCTCTCTGATGCAATGCAGGTGCAAAACAGCTGTAGTTATACGACTGACTTGTATTCCTGGGTATAATTATCGCCTGGTTAAGTGCTCATGTCGGTTTACGTTGATAAATTACGTGCGTGTACATTTATTTTGTAAATTATATTTATCGGATATAGAAAGCCTCCAATTAACGACACTCGTACGAGCATGTCTAACTAATGCTTTTGCGTTAGCATAGCATCAATATGTGGAAGCTACTGCCGTAGGTGATGGCAGACTACAATCAATTGAAAGGGATTTTACACAAGTTTTCTGGAATAAACGATTTGTTGGAGGGTTAAAATTGGAGCCAGTTGAATATACAGGTCTACAGATCTCTGTCTTTGTTAGAGTGTTGAACTAACGAGAATATTTAATGAAGTTTCAAAGTACTATAGATCTGTAAATGTTAGCTAAATCAATATCAGTTGGGAAATATAGCCCCTCTCCCCCTTTTTTCGTTCACGGAGTTATATAATATACAGCTCATGTTGTCACTATTGATTTAAACAAGATTTTATATTTTATTTTCCTTAATAATTGCTCATGCACATGGCACCAATTTGAGACTCTCAAAATGTCTGGTATTTAAACAGATAATGAAAGACTAACTCTTTTACTATTTGCTGTCTTGGAACATACATATGATACCCTTACCTCAAGAGAAAAGTTTCTCTAAGAACGCAATTTGACAAACTCCATACAATTAGGACACAATCATGTGACATGTAATTTTCGCCTTGTGAAAAGGTCTGGTATCTCAATAATTTGTACTCAGTTCGAAAAAAGAAAATTCAATCGGAAGTAAAAAAAAATCCGCCTACTTTAAGAAATTGTTTGGCAGACATTTAGGGTAAATTGAAAAACGTCTGATGCCACTGTTTTCGAACACTTATTGCTTCTTAATGGTAAAAACATTTAGATGGATCATCTCAAATTTAAAAAGTAAATTATTTTAAACTCATTTGGGAGGAATATTGGCTCCTGGAAAAAATTGTGATTCTAATGTTTCTATACTTAAGTTTTCTGAGACTATTCCAAAGATTAAACCATTTTATTATTTTCCAACGTAACTGGCAGAAATTTGATAATTTAATTTCTATGTTTTCCAATCAACATACAGTTACTATAAGGCAAAAATTCATTTCTTTGACTTTATTTAATCTAACATAAGATGACGAATTAATTTAAACATAGAATGACATAGAATCAAAAAAATATAACTTGAAAGCAATAATCCATGAACTGCAGTTTCGAAATATTTTTATAATAATTTATTATTATTACGTGTCAATTCTATTAAAATGCAGAAAACATAGAATGAACAAATGCAACAAAAATCAATAACGTACTTTACGAACTTCATTTCAGATTTATTTATATAGCAAAATCCATTATTAGATAAAATTTATTTGAATATAGAATAACATAGAATCAGCAAATAAAACTTGAAAGCAATAAGCTACTTCCTGAACTTTAGTTCGAAATATTTTAATGAGAAATTATCATTAGAACACAAACTATTGAAATATAGAAAAACATAGAATCAATAAATGTTACTTGAAAATAAAAAAAACATTAAAGAAACTATCATTAGATTCTACATTAATTGAGAAACAGACAGGATAGAACACAAAAAAAAAAAACACTTTCTAAATTTAATATAAGTAATTTTTTTAGTTATTTAACTCAAAATCTGTCTTAAAATCAAACATTTGTAAAAGCTATTGTAAGCTGTTGTACATTACAAACGTAGTATTTTTTATAACAAACCAGCATGAAAATTCAAATATAGTACAACATAGAATAACATAGAATCACATAAATTAAATTGAAAGAAAAGAAAAACAGCCTTTTTAGAGTTAAATTGCTAAATATGGTTTTTATTTTGAATCTTTTCAAAATATATACAAATTCTCGTAGACTTTTTTTTACTGTATCCCCAATTTGTATGAAGCTTTTAGAAATATTTTTTTCAGTTTTTAGTTGAGTCGAAATCATGTATAAATTTTTGCAAGAAAACAACATGAGAAACCAATTTAAATGAAACATGGAAAATCATAGAATACAAAAAATATGTATACAGAAATAAAATGAAGATGTTTTTTTTTTCAAAGTTCAGGAATTATCATTTTTAAGAGATATGTACATGGAATTGAAACAAAAAATTAACTAATAATGATATCAACAACACCGCACCCAAAAGACCTCATATATAGAAAAGTCATTATTATTTCCCGCCAACCTAATGCCTTATTCATTTTCTAATAATAAACTCCACTTATGTAAATGTTGATTGTATTTTTCAGCTAAAATCAATAATTATTAATTCAATCACGATATTACTAAATGATTTGTTCTATCAAACTCATTTGTTCACAAACACAATTTATTAAATAACTGACAACTGAATGCATTTCTAAATGCAAATCACGCAAAACTTACTTCTGACCAACTCTAGCTACCTCCAAGTTGAAGATATATACTCTTTCTCTTAGGTTAAACTGTCTACGTTTATCCATATCTCCGATAAATATGCAAAAACAATAAACCTAAAAATAAAGCAATATCTCAAGCTAACATATTGACTTTTATGAACAATACGTGAACAAGGTCATCTGTCAATCGAAACACGTCAAATCAGAAAAGAGAAATGAAACGCGACAAACAAATCAAACATAAATATTTAATCGAAAACTTTATAAACATTTATTTAGGTTTTGCATATTTTATTTAATTTTTTTTTGTCAATAAAATTAATGTTTCGGGAACAAATTTGATTTGCGATGTTTTTTTTTGGAAATAATTTACATTAAATAAAGATTTATAAACTCCGAGACAAATTGTCATTAATAATTAATTTCGATGTTATTTTAAATACCTAATCAAAATGTGCTTAAAGTTCCCTTATAAGGTTTTATCTTCTTCCATGTAGGTAGGTATAGGTATCTTATTGGATATCTTTCAAGCGACTTATTAGTTTGGGCCTTATATGATTTTTTAATTGACTAATAAAAATATTTCAAGTCATTAAGAAGAAATTTTTTTGACCGTAATTGGTCTGTGAGAGTAGATATAGACTATCAGTCAAGCAAACAGGTGGTTAACACGAAATGGGTCTTAAGTAATTTGGAAGAGATAGAAAACTGAAAAACTCTGTTTCGTTACTCCCAATCACTGCCTAAAGGGTTTGAACTCCAATTAAAATTGCTATATCTAAACCAACCATAAATACAATCCTATATGGCTTCCACAACATTGTGTGTGCAATTAACCCGCAAGCCACACAAAACAAGTACATATACAACAAAAAAAAAGAAAAGATCTTAAGTATCTGATTAATGAGCAACAAATCTGCAATTTAAAATCACAATCCAATCCAAAGGGTTGTTGGCCGCTAACCACTTCTATTTCCATGCACCATTTAGCATTGCAACACTCGTAGATACACAATGAATCTTTCAGATACATTTTACTCTTGTACATCAAACCGACACATACCACCCGTATCCAATAATTTTCGTTTGCAAATTCACTGATGATCGGTTGTAGTTTTATGATCAAGTTGTTGTTGCTGTAGTTGTTGTTCTTGTTGATTTATATAATAAACTGTGCAGAAATAAACCGATCTTAATTACTTTGCACAATGGCGCGCACAATCAAAAGATACAATCCGCGGAGATGTAGAGAGACTTTAGATAATGAACATAATTGTTGGCTCGTTTTTTCTTGTTTTTTTTTGTTTTTGTAAAATCATTCACTTAAAATTATTATCAATTCAAAAAACAAAAAAAGAGGCACACAAACAGACGTGCGTTGGTCGTCGTTAATCCATTAGATACAAATTTGTATTCCCGGCAACAAATTAAAAACAACAATGGGAGACATGTTTTTTTGTTTGTATAGTTTTTTTTTTTTAATTTGTTGGACAATAAGTTAAATCGCGTATCTAGACCTATAACAATGGGTCTACGAAGGGACAGTAATTATGTCTGTCTGTCCAGTTCCAGCACCACGCGATACAAAAGTAATTTTTTTGTCTCTTCTACTTCTTCGAATGCACTTGTCTTTGAATTGAAAATTTAACCGGGATTTCAAACACAAGACAATACACATAATTGTATCCTATTTATTCTTGATTGTAGGCGGTTTAGTGTTTTGTTTTTTTTTTTTGTAATTTAAAATTCAATCGTGTGCAAAATAAATTACATTTTATTTAATCCGATTGAATTACAAATTCAACCACAAAATCGATGCGTATCAAAGCGAATTAAAAAAAAAAAAACAAGAAAATGTATTTTCAACCGAAATTAAAATTCTATTTGTAACTAACCGATCAAGAGAATCAATCGTTAAATTAATCCCAAACTCGTTGAGTAGATATACGCTAATTGAAAATGTAAACAAATCTTCATCTTATAAATTATGCCGAATTTCACTTGTTATTTGTTTTTTTATTTTTTTCTTATTTGATGCCGATCGTTCGGACCCGAATTTTGTGGCAGACAAACGAACAGTCCCACTACCACATTCAACGAGATCTTTTCTAACACTGATCGTTGCGTTTGTTTATGCATTTTAAAAGCAAAAATATACACTTAACGAAGGTTTTGTTATGGTTGTTTGTTCTCTTTGAAGAATGAGATTGACTTAACGATTGTTCTCTTTGGAATATGAAAGAAAGCAATTAAGTAAGAGAGCTTGACAAAAATTATGTTGCAATGCAAGTTGCAAGGAATTTTGTTTATATTTTATTTGGACAGAATTTTGTTTGGAAATTCTTTCGTTCACTTGTGGATATTGAATATTTTTTATCGAAATTTACAAAATTTAGTCAAATTAGATTAAGAAAATAAACATATGTATGTATGTGTTAAGAATTTTATTTGTGTTTTGATGGACATAAACACCAGAAGATGCACTGAACGAATGTTTTAAAAATTGACTCAGGTCAGTTTTTTGTGTGCCAAAGTGGTGCAGAGAGATAATCAGAGAGCAGTAGAGGCAATGAATTATGATAGCTTATGAACCCTGTTGAAATAAATTTATTGATTTATTAAAAAAAAAAAAAAAATAGCCATAAACACTGCTTGGAAAATAAGGTCAAAACAATTAGATCACAATTCTAAGTTTTTTTTTCTTTCTGAAACTGATTATGGTCACCTCGAATGGGGACAATTTTCACCTAAATAGCTTTGTCAGTTCGACTAATACGAACAGATCTGAAGTTCAGATGCTTCCATTTCGAGTAAGGGGTTGGTGTTGTTGTGTTTCGACTTTAAAGATGATATGGTTATATTTCTTTGAAGAATCAAATAGGTAATCATCAAATTCAATGGGAACGAGAAACTTTGTATATGGACATAAGTAGTTCATCTGACCTTTAATCGCATACAGTTTCAATAAGCTGTAGAGGCCGGAATGCGATGATTCTTCAACAATATAGTGTTTTTAAGGGGAATCTTCTCAAAATAAGGAGATTCATAGGTATTGATGGACCGTAGTTTTGAAGTTCAAAAAGGCTCTCCTTAACAGTATACTCGTAACTATAAAAAAATCGTTTTTAATCTCGAAATGAATATTTTGAAAAACTAATGGTGGTGGGCGATTTTCTGCAAAAAAAACTGTCAAATTCAGTGAAATATTCTGTAGAATGCAAAAAAAAAAAATTATCGTTACAAAATTATGCTTGAAATTTTTTCAAAGGTTCATAAAACTGAGTTTTTTTCTAGTTCGGTCAAATATGTTTAAAGCTTGACATTTCAGATTTGCCGTTTCAATATGTTTTAATATTTAATATCTTATCTCTTATCATAATCCTATAGTGAAATATACTTTGTACCTTTCGACAAGATGCCTTGCACTCATGTCATAATGAGTAAATATCCATAATTCTATTCCATACAGCCATGCAGTTGGTGAAGACCATTAATTAATGTGAAAAGTTTTTAATATTGGAATATTTTTTTTTATAGGGTAAAATGGGGTAACGAGCAAAATTAAAATCTTATTTTTGAAATGTGTGCCGTTTAAAGGGTAACATTTAGACGATGGTTATCGATCACTTAAGAGCTTCTTATTTTTTTTAAACACTATCTATTTATAGGGGGTAATGGGGTAAAAACAATATTTATGATTTTTAAAATCATTTTTGTTTAAAAGGTATTATTTTGAGGAAGAATTTTAAAACTCAAATTTTTGATATTTTAAGTATAGAGTGAATTGGGGTAAGATCTGGTGTAAAAAAAAAAGAGGATATGAATATTTTGAAATTATTTTTGATGATATATTTTTGTCATGATCACGATTCGCTAATACATAGATGCTCAAGCACACAATATTTGGCATAAGTTTAGCAAATTAGGATGTTTCGAAATTTTGAGATAGTTTGAATTTTTCCCAAAAAATGTTGGGTCAAAACTTTAATCTTATAAAATTTGTTCATTTTTAAATTGACAGTCGAATTCGAAAATTGTTTTCAAAGTGAAACTCAATATTTTGTTAATTTAAAAAAAAAAAAACAAATTATGACTTTACTTTTAAGCACTCTCATTTAACATCAACACCAAGAAAATTCTTCTTTATCTTTTCAAAGTACATATTATTAAATTAAATTAATAATAATTTAATCTGGGTAAAAGGGCAATGAAGTTTTCATCTGTATTTGGAGATCTCGGCGATCTTGAATTTTTGTTCGAAAAATCTAACAAAGAAAAACAAGATATCTTCGTGTATACCTCACCATCAGAACTACAATTCCTCGTGATTAAAGACATTTTGAAAGATATGTCTACGAAGCCGATGATTGCATGTACATAATATGTATGTATATCTATTCGAATCATTGATAAAGAGAAATTGCGCATAATCGATTCTATTTCGATGGCCAACAAATCTGTATGGATCCACAACAAAAAATTAAATTTATAACAAAAAAAAAAAAAACAAAAATGTTTACACGTTTTCCAGGATATCCAATATAATTAAACCTGAATATGTATTACTCGCATGATACACATGTGACGATGGCTTCAATGAAGAAGTAGTATTACTATACAGTTTAATAATTTTGTAGTTTTTTACTTGAACGAATTCACTAAAGCAATGAAGCATACTTTAACTGTCTGCAATACCTCACAGAAACTTCAGATTTTGTATGTATTTTCCACCTCAATTATTCAATTAATTAAAAATATTCACAACTTCACTTCACTTTATTTTTTTTTATTTTCATATGAATTCCCTTAATGATAATGACAACCACAATTGAATAATTTTTGAAGGTACTTTACTATAGAAAAACCACCGAAGATAAACTTAACGACACATTTAATGTTTCCAAAAATTCAAAGAGAAAAAAATTCGAATGTTGCTGAACTCTATACATAGACACAAAATATCGATAGATAGAAACACACAATAACAACAAAACATGTTTACAGAAATAGATTTTATGATTCCGATAGGCTTATCGAAGAATTTGAGTTCGTTATGAAAATTTGAATTCCTATTGATTTTATTTATTTTATATTTTCACAGTCACAGTATAATAAATATTTCTTCAAGCTGGTTTCAGATACACTAAACGAATCCAAGAAATTCCTTTTGTTTTGATCACAAAAAGAAAACAAAATAAAAATATTTCTTCGCGACCACTGTATGGCACATTTGTCAAACTAATTCGAACCAACCAAGAAAACAAAAAACTTCTGTCATAACAAAGTTATTAATCCTTTCATTTTGAATTCAACACCGGCGAGAGGTATGCGACCAACTGATTCCTATTCCATTTCGTAAAATCAATTTTACTGACTAAAACTTCAGTCTAACTACCCATTCGGAATTCACAAATATACACATCCACAGGATATAAAATTGTTTTTGAAAAACTATAACGAAAAAAAAGAACACAAAATAAGGAATAAAATGACAACAACAATCGACAAAGCCAAGCGCGCCAGCATTCCTGTAAGTTCAGCCAGAAAGTATACAGCGAGAGGGAAAAGAGTGTAAATTTGTTTGAATTTTGTGGCTCCACAAGGATACTAACCACGTATATCGTCTATGAGTCTAGGACGAAGGGCGGCTGCCAGCGCAACGGCGGCGACACTCTCAGGGGGTTTATTTTGAAATAAAATATGATCTGGGTGCGGACTGCGGAGGAGGGGTATTTCATTTAAGTATGGAAAATATACTCGTTAACTCGCCAGCTCATCCTAGAAATTATTTCACATTCAAAAGCAAAAGCAATGTCGCGAGTGTAAACTGTACACCCCTATTACACACGGGAGGGTGTGTGACGATGATGGTCTCCCGACACACGGGTTTGTTTTTGTCACTAAGTAGACAAACACACACAATTCTCTGTACTCAACCCAACCCTATCCGAGCCGAGCCAAAGTGCAATAACAATTTGTATAATATTTGTCTGTCCCTCGGTTCTACTTTTTTCCAAACCCCTCCATACCCCTCTAATTACCATTTTTTGCATATAGAAATCTCAACTCTCAAAGACCACTCCCAGAGTTGCCATTGAAAGAAAGAATAACTGATGGTTATGCCGCGATCTATAAAGCTCTCCATGTTGGCTGATTGCCCTTTTTTCAGTTCTGCATATTGTGTGTTTGATAATTTAGACAGAGGCGGATTTGTTAAGACAAAAACAAGGAGAAATCTTTGAAATCGAAAAACAATATGAAAGAGGTTTTGAAAGAACGAAAAGTTTTTAATGTTCGGAATATTAAATTCTGTTGGTTTAGAAGCCAGAATTTTTTTAAGACAGAAGGCGGAGCGTGTTTGACAGTGCAAAATAATTTTCTATTGCGATAAAAAAAACTTTAATAACAAAGTGGGATTTTGTAAATATATCGATTAAGAGATCGACTTTAGGGGTAGGCTTGAGATATACAAATGTAAGATATCTTTTTTTGAATATACATATTTAAAAAAGGGTAAAACAAAAAAAATGAATGGCTTCTAGAGAATCAGGGTATCACTCTTGTGTGTCTATTGTGATAATGAATGGGGCCCCTACAACACGAGAAGCGCTTTTAATGACAAGAGATGATCTTGGAGGATTTTAAACTTGTTCGAAAGGAGGAGTACTCCAGAATAACATTTTTGTCTTTGTGTTGGCAGCGGCTAGGAATCGAACCTAGCGCTAGGATATATCAGTTCATCGCACGTGCCATTACCACAAGGCTTACTCATGTTAAAGGGGTTGCTTAAATCAATAATGAATGGTTATTTTTTGAAAAAAAAAAAAAAAAAAAAAAAAAATGCCAAAAGAGATATATGACACCTCGCTTACACCTGCTATTACTATTATCTCATTTTTCTTTAAAAATTTAGAACTATTTCTTTTTAAACTTCATAGCAAATGGAACATTTTAATTTTTGAAAAAAAAAAAAAATTTAACCGCTACCTATTTAAATTCTAAAGAATTCGGGTGCTGTATTACCCGACTTTACCCCAAGTTTAATACACATAATCTATTCATAAATTTAGCAAGGAATTAAGAATGGGTTGCAATAGTTTTTGGTGTTGAATCATTCTTTAAGGTGACCAAATTCACCTTAAAATTTTTTTCTCGGAAGAGAAAGGTAGTCCATATTTTTAGGTAAATTTGTTGCTTGCAAAAATTGAGTCAAATGCCCCATTTACACGACTACCATAATTTCTTCCTTTTTCTAATGATTTAAGACATAGTGTAAGTGGTCTAAAATTTGTGTCATAAAAAAAAAACTAACAAACCAAGTGACGTTTAATATTGACATATTCCGCGCGTCGTGTAAATACTTTTCAAACGTGAGTTTATAGATTATGTTGAGCTACAACACTTGAGATAAACATTAATACGAACTTTGTGTCAAACTGACAGAATTTGCATAGCGCCATTATCTGACCTGATATTTTGTCAATCGTATAAATCCTACATAATTCTTTTGTTAAGCAAAACCTTTCGCCGAAATACCCAGCAAAATAAATATTCAAAAAAGTTCAATATCAAAATCCGTCCCTGTATTTAAGTATTCACATTAGGCAAGGATTCCTTATGGTCGAGTTGAATCGGATGTGTACATGTAAAACTAAAGTCCACACCCTGGTGCCGGGATTCCATAGAAAAGGACACTTTCTTGGACAATTCCAAAAGGGGTTGGGCGACTGGTGTATTATACTGCTAAGGGGGTGTGGATATTGTAGCAGAGGAATCTCTCTCCGTCTGACTGGCGTCTACCCTGAAACTGTTTTAAGGGAAATAATTTACTGCTTTTATTTTACTTGAGTATGAAGAATGAAATCCAAGGTCTTTGGGGTTTGTTTTATCTCTCAAAAAAAAAAAGCCTCACCTCTGTTACCATTAGTTACATCCAATTTCAAATAAAAACCTATTATTTCCAAATAACACCATCAAAACTTCTTTTTATCAATTACAACATGTTGTTTTTGTTTTGTGTACTTTAAGATTGTCGTCTTACTTGTTTTACAAACCTCATATAACGATTACATTATCTTTTGGTGTTTATCTTAAAGTTAAAGAGAAAAACACTTGTGTATAGTGAATAGATTTTTGTTTACACTTTTAAGACCACATATATAGGACTTGGGTTACTTTTAGCTTTGTAGATATAATACCTGTAGATATTCTCACTTGTTCAGAACAAAGAAAAAAAAAACGCTGTTAAGATCGAGTATTATTTAAGTAAAGCACGGATCATATGATTTAAAATAATTAAAAAAAAAACGTTACGCAAACTTTGCTAATAGAGTTGCCAGCCATTCCAAATAAAACAAAATTGGAAATAAATAGTTTCAGCTAAAATAAAAAATTATTGAAATAAATCATTTATAAATGTTAAAACAGTTTTATTTATTATTTGTTTATAAAACTTATCCTAAAAAGCTTTTCTTTTTTTTTTAAACAATATTAATAATAAATGATCAACTCGTTTTCAAAATATTGAATTTTCATAACTGTTTCTATGTCTGCGATTGTAGTACGTCCGTCGCTGAGTCCACAAATCCACGGTTTTTGCAAATTAAAATTAAAATTTACAAAATTGGTACGTAACGAATAAAAATACAAGAAACCAAAAGGAAAATCTATCAAAACCGCACGTCACGATTTTTTAAGTCAGTTTATATGGATAGCAAATCGTGGCCACCAAAACTGCTAATGTATGTACATCTGAAGAGCGTTCCTCATATTGCAATCTCGCTATAGCAGATATTCGTTATAATAGACGTCCACTCTGTATCAAAATTAAAAAAAAAAACATATTTTTTTTGAGAATTCCATACATATTTTAAAAACAGTCCGTTGGACTGCTGTGCAGAAGGTCTTGGGTTCGATACACAGCGGCTGCAAAAAAAAGTATTTCAGGGTTGTACTGCCTCTTACGAGGAATTGAAAAATCCTCTAAGATTGTTTCTTTTATAAAAACTGCTGCTCAATAGCCGTTCGGAATTGGCAGAAAATTGTAATGCCCCTCCATAGCTGGTAACACGCACACAGGAATGGTTGAGAGTATAAGTCACTAGGTCCTGGTTCTCTTCGAGTTTACACCAACAAATTTCATTTATTTAATGTTATTAAAAAAAACTGGTTTTTAAGCTCCAACCATTTAAAGAAAATGGGTTGATGAATTTTTTGGAAACTTATTTTTCATCTATCAAAGAGTTCTTTTTTAACAAACCACTCCAAAGATTAAAAAAAAAATTCCATTAATATCATAAAATCAAACGAAATTTATTTGTACCTCGAACAACTAATAGAGCCGTCTCACAGTGGGGCCGCTTGTATGGAGTGCATGCTCAAAATGAAAAATTGAGATTAACTATCTTCCAAAACAAATGAGATTAACGGTTTCTTCCAAAACAAATGTTTTGTTGCAAAGTTGACATAACTGTCTATCAACCGGTAAAATTTTGAAGGTCGGAGAGGCTGTAGGTTAATAGAAAATAAGTGGTAAAAGTTGTGTGTCGGTCAATTTCAAGTAAAAAAAAAACTTTTCGCAGTGAATTCCACAAAGTAACATAATGTCATCGATTTATTAAGGTCAGTAGATAATACTGTGTTTTGGAAGAAACCGTTAATCTCAATTTTGCATTTTGAGCACGCTCTCCATACAATTAGCAATTAAAAAAAAAATTTATTTAAAAAAAAATTATTTCATGCTTTTGCAATTTTTTTAATTTAAATATCTCAAGGTTTAATATTTTAACCCTCTTGAACATAAGAGCAAATTTATGCAACTCGGTTTTGTATGTTAAACAAATTTGTTTGATTTTTAAACCGAATGTTCTCTGAGTAAAAGTGAAGATATTTTCTTTACACTTGAATTGTTGTTATCATTTTTAAAGTATGCAAAATGGCAACCCTCAACATCTTTCTTGATTCTTCACACAGACTCATTGACTCGATGTGTTTCTTCTATTATTTTTTTTTCCAGTCGAAAATCTGATAACTGTTCAACTTACCCCCAAGAGTGTGACACAGAAAGTAGAAAACAAAATATTTGCTTTGGCTTGCAAGTGTTTTTGCTTTTTTTTTTTTAGTTTCTCAATATCTCACCCTATTTTTTTTAAGACTTCCTCCAACTTTGTTCATTAAATTTTTCAAAGCTTTTTATTTTGAATACAAATCGAATTTATTTATTTGTCAAAAACCAACCAACAATTTAAGTATGTATCAATTTATTTTTGATTTGCTTAAATTTGAATTTATCGATTTTTGCTTTTCAATAAGGGCTAAAGTTTTTATTTATATTTTGGTTTGGTTGGATTTTTATTTCCTTAGACAATGTGGAGACAATGATGGGACATTTTATGGGACTAGTCGCTAATACCAACATGTCATGATGTCTTACAAATCGTCACCTGAGTTCTATCTTGTTCAATGTCCATTTTGGAAAATGTTGGGAAAACGATTTTTTAACTTCAGAAGCAAAATTTTTACTTAAATTTGAAAGGAAATACTTTGGAGTTTTTTTCTCCATTAAACTCAATAATTTTTGTTTGCAAAATGATTTATAAATCTAGGTTTTATTAAATCCTGAAATAGTTAAAAAATAAAATCAAGTGGGATGTCATTTTGGATATTGAACAACGTTGTATGGGCTGTAAACAAGTTGATTAAATTGGTGGATATTGAACAAAAAAGCTAAATATTGAACAAAATAGAAGCACTTAAAAATTAAATCATTGAAACTATGAAAATACTATGAACATAGAACAAAAAATTATAACTCATTCTTTGAGTTAAGCACTAGAACATAATGGGTGATCAGAAAAGATATTGCTGCTGCTCGGTTGGTAATGAAATTCAAAATTTGTTAAACATTTTTTTGAATTCACTTTTTCCCCTTCTTTTTTCAAATAAATACATTATTTATTTTACATACAATTTTTAATTTAAATTTTGTTATTGTTTTAAACAAACTGGCGCAAAATTTTAATTAAATTAGTACGATGCTAAAGCTGATCCGAAAATCGTCGAATACCTATATTATTTTTTTAGTATCGTGCTATTTACAAACGCCACACAAGGACTTAGTTCTTTGCACGAACTTTCATTGTTTTAGGTGCAATTCATTAAGAAAATTGTCTTAGCACGATAATAGTTAGAAAATTGTAAAAATTAAGAATGAGTTAGTAAACTACTTTAAAGTTAGGAAATCGTTAAGAATTATCATACTAATACCTTAATAAAATGATGTTTAAAATTTTGCGCCACTGAGTTTTATTGTAATTGGTTTCTTATTATTTTTTCATAAAAATCGTTGTTTAAACCTAGTTTCATACTAAAACAGATTTAACATCGTAATAATTCAACTAAAATTTTGTGCCATTATGATTTTATTTGTAGTGTATTGAAAGAAGATCAGGGGCCTGTTTCTCAGATCATACACATCATACATTTTATACAACATACAACATTTTTATACAACATACACATCATTCTGTTTCTCAGATTTCATTGGAAGTGTTGTATGACATTTGTTTTGTTGTATGATGTGTATGATTCTGACATTTCATTATTATTTGAGTGTGAGGTTAATATAAATCTCAATTTTTGGTGAAGACGTGTTGGAACTATACTTGAAATTAATATACGTGTCAGATGACGCCCTAAAATAATAAAAGAACCTGTTAATTTTAATTTTAAAGATCCATATTTTGTTGAAAAATTCAGATTGCCAAACATTTTTAGTGGAAAAATTGGGAAGATCAATTGTGAATTTTGTGCTGTATTAAATGTATGATCATTTATAGGTAAATTTGCTGTATGATGTAAATGACACATTTCTGAGAAACAGAATCATACAGCATTCCAATATTTGCAGTGTAATTTTCAGTCATACATTGTTGTATGACAGTGGATCATACAACAAAATTGAGAAACAGAAATCATACAGCAGAACTGTCAATATCATACAATGTATGATGTGTATGATCTGAGAAACAGGCCCCATATTGTCGATATTAAGGGTATTCATGTAACGAGATAATGTTCCGCTTTGTAGAAAGATATAACTTTCCGCAGCATGTTTTCATGAACACCCCCTAAGAAATACTTGCGTAAATGTGGGAAATATTTTGTGAAATGTCAAATTAAAAGTCAGAATCCATACTTCTTTAGTTTACGAGGTTTATTTTTGCACTTTCCGCAGCAAGTTTGTGACATAATTTTATGCCATTTGCAGAAACTTTTTCCCATACAAATTTTGACAGCTCGTTTCTGCGGAGATAAAATTATCTGGTTTACGAGGTTTACGAGGATTTTCCGCGCTTACATGAATACCCCTATTGTATTTGTCTACATTGAAAGTAAACTTTTTTCTTGAAATTACTACTCTCTTTCACTTTGGTTCCGATCTTATCATAAATTTGGAATAAAACTGTCCTTTTTCAGAATCTTTTAAGCTAGGCGCGCAAATTCAATTTTTAGTTTCGCAACTGCTTGGGTCGAGCAACTAAACAGTTTGTGTTTTGACACAAACTAAACGATTGCCTAAAATGAGTTCGCTATTTTGTGTAACATATAATTATATGTTTTCTATAAGCAACCAAACAGTTGTGCAACTAAAAATTGAATGTTCGCGCCTAGCCTTAAGGTCCAAAATGAATTAAATATTTTCACGCGTTCATCATAAAAAAATTTGGTGAAACAATTATGACTGCAACTAAGGTTGCAAGCGGTTGTCATTTGAATATTGCTTACCACCTTGACCCATCCGTTTTTGTATATTTTGTTTCCACAAAAATGGTTTTCGATTTTTTTTACTCGATCCAGGGCTTCTCTTGGTGTAAAGCATGTAGTTTGCTTAGATGAAACGGAACCTTCTGCTGGTACTACATTTTCCAATGAAGGTATTGAAATGACTTCTTCAGATAAAGGAGCTATATTAGAATTCTGAATCATAGAATTCTGAAATATCAGATCCTGAATGAGCTGGATTTATCATACTGTAAGCGACAAAAATATTGTATTCAAAAACTGTCTAAAGATAAAAGGGTTTCTCAAAATACCTTAAAAGCGTTTGAAGATTACGTTCCAACTTTTCGCTTACATCACATTGTGCTTACAGCTTCCAATGTTATATTAGTATTAATTTTGTGTGGTACATTACAGTTACAGTGCAGTGATATTGAACAAAAATGCGGTTTTCCGTCCGCATAACTTTTTTAATAGGATTTTGTTCAATAACATATAAAATTAAATGGATTAGATATGGATATTGAACAACAAAGAAATACATGGTAGTTTTTTTTAAAGTTAATATAAAATTGTTCAATTTCATATAAAAACAAAAAGCAGTGGTTTATTGAACAAAAAAGACACTCAACATATTTAATAAAGTGGTTTATTGAACAAAATAGTTCTTCATAACTTTAAAACTAAAAGAGATAGAAAAAAATGGAGTACGCCATTCGAAAGAGCATGTTCGATTTATAAAAACTGCATTTCTAACTCAATTTCGCCAAAAATGGTCTTTTGAACAAGATAGAACTCAGGCGACGAAATGAGTTGGAACAGCTTTATCTTAAGGTTTGCGTGTAGTTTTAGTGGAATTATTTATTGTTGTCACGTATAAGCAATCGAGGGGTTTTTTTTATTTTTTTTTTTATTAAGAGTTAATTGAATGATTGTTCTTTTCTTTTTATTATTTTATCGGCGTTTTATTTCTGTTCTTATGATGTATATGAACATTTAGGGCTAGACATTAGAAGTGATTGCTGATATAGCTTTATCAAATTGAAAACGAATCAACTTAGGTTTTTCTGAGAGTTCAAAGAAGTAGAATAATAGCAGTCAACCTCGAGTGAAATAAAAACCTGCTGATATTATCAATTTCAAGACTTTTAAAGAGAAATTCTTTTTACTACTTCTATTAACTTTAAAAGTGTGTACATTATTTCTTTTCTTAACCTTTTAAATTATTAAATTTCCTCTTAAGTGTTGAAAATCTTTAGAACTAAAGTCTACCTAGGAGTCAAATTCAATAAATTTATCCAACATGGCAAACAGAACTAACAATTTTACTTTTTAATTATTTAATAATCGAAGTTATAACTTCTATAAGGTATGTATTAAGTTTGTTTATCGAAGCTAATACTTCTTTAACTTATATAAGACTTTTTTGGTTATTGAAGTTGCAAACTTTTAAGCTTAGATTTTGTATCGATTATTTTTCAAACCAGATGTACTTAGGGAAAAAAGATGTCACCTTTCAATTTTCAACATTTGTTGTCATGAGTCCGATTCTCTGCAGTTAGTGTCTTAAAAATAAGAGAGAGCAGTAATTTTTCCAAAAATCAATAAGGTAAGAAACTGGAGTTTGGAAACTCTTCTGCCCTTATCCATTTTAGGCACTTACCATAGAGATTCGGCCAATTGTCAACTATTGTTCAAAATTGAAGGTTGAATATTCTTTACTTACAGCATTTGTGAAAACAAAAATAACAGGATACTGAAATTTTCTGCAAATCAAAGCTCTCAATCTAAAATTAAGGTCATCCATCAGGAATAAATGTATGTCGACAAATCTTTAACTGTAACTTACATACCTACCTACATTCTTCCATATATGAAGGTATACTCGAACTGCTTACCAACTCCCCAGGTGTGTTCTTTAGCTTTTAAAAATGGCATGTGAGGTACAAATAAAGTATAAACGATGGACAGATGCATGTCTTTGGTTTCCAAGGCCACATTATGTGTAAAGGGATCCCTTGCTGTGACAGTGCGGTTGCCATCTCTAATGTGAACCGCAAAGTATCTCTCTAATCGTCACTTCTTTCAATTTGAGATGCAAGTGGAAAAAATAAAAAAAAAAATAAGAGAGAAATTCCATTGGAGCCCATATCTGCCGCCATTGCCGCCCCCTTTCAATCTCCTTATGGAGCTACGTAACTCTATAAAAACCAAGAATTCATCACCACCAGTCAGCGATACGAGAGATGCTGTGAAGTCTTTACAGCTTCTTCAAGACGATGGTGGGTTATAAGAGGATAGGTGATGGGCGGGGAGGTGGTGTAACGCTGATTGATATCTGCAGCGCATCTTTTGTACCGTAAATAGTGCGTTCGTAGAACATCAACAATGTGCAATTGGTATTGCATTTCTAAGCTATTTGCAATGTTGTCATAGTTGTTGGGATCGAGTTTACTATTCAATATTAGAAAAGAAGTGTTACCAGATGTTTGAAAATGAAATAAAAGACAGTAAACATTTGTATTTTTAAGTCTGTTGTATCTGTTGTGAGACGAACAAATAAATGAATTCCACACCTTTAACATGAATCTGTCTACAGTAATCACCTTATGTGAAATTGAGACCGAATGCGTTCCACAATCTTTAAGTTGTCATATTTTTTGCCGTTTTCTAGTTTTCACAACGCTCTAATTTTTAACTAACGAGAGGTGAGTTCAAGGTAGATGAAGTGAACAAATTATTGGGTTCCACAATATTTTAGTTCACTTCATCAAAATTAAATTTGAAATAAGAAACTGTGGAATGGAACGCAATTTATTTTTTTCTCATAAGTAAGCTATATTTAAAAATCGTGCTGTTTTCATCCTATTGTGCATTTTGTTTTCTCTCGTGAAATGAAACTTGAATAAGATCCACAATTTTCCACAAGACAAATATTCAATTTCAGATTGTAAAAAATATCAGGAAAAACACAACAGTTTGACAATGAATTAATTTCGTTTCATATTGAAACCTGTGAAAATAAAGCTAAACGTTTCACGTCAGATATTTCCTGCGAAAATTATATTTTTGAAATTAAAAAAAAACTTTATTTATAAATTCAATGATTAGTTTTTCGCTTTTTTTACATGGCAACTCTTAAGCCGGTAAAGGTTCGTTCTTAAATTTTTTCTTAAAGTTAAAAATATTTGCGACACAGGCCAATAGATCGATACACGTTTAGAAACGTAGATAAAATGATAATGAAGATGATGATGCTGAATGTTGAATGCCTGGTGGTGGTTGTATTGAATTTCTTCTGGTTTTTTTCCCAGATAAACGCCATTATTGATTCTGATAGATTGATGGCGGAATGGCGGACGCATATAAAAAAACAACAACACATATATGCCACACTGAACCGTTAGTTTTATTCCAACATATTTCTAACCCTCAAAGGTATTATAAACCAACAACACTCCCGTATAGGAAAGGTTTCTCTCCAGAGTAGAGTCATCTACAGAAAGAAGCCACTGCAATTGTTGCAATCTCGAAATGCATGAATGCATGCATGATGCAGAATGCATTGCATATATTGAATGCTATTGCTGTTGTTGTTGAAGTTTTTTTTTTTTCTTTGTTTGTATTTGGATGATGATTGGAATGTTTTTATTTTTAATTATTTGTTGTTTGACTATTAATTAAAAAAAAACAAGGAGGGATATGGCTTAATATGATATGATTGAGACCACCTGCAGGATTTATCTGTACAAAGATTGGAAAACGTAAAGCATGGCGCCATTGATCAATCATCAGATCAAACCGCAGAACTTAGAACTTGATGAATGTTAATGGTGATTTATAAATTGAGTGTTCTTTAAATAAACTTTGCTTTGATGTTGATGATAATATTTTTTTTTAAACTGGGTTAGGGCTCATAGAGCTGCTGTAGGTAGATGTGGATTTAACTTTTTTTTTTTTTAATGAGTGACAGAAATATTGAAAACGTCATAGTTGATGGAATTTGAATTATCTCTATGAAATAAAGGATTGTCTGAATTTTTGAATTGGTTTTGATGGAATTTTCTATAGGAAAACACAACCTGCACAACCTGCATTTTCTACAAAATCAAAAATTACTGTGGTAGCTTCACTCTTCGCAAATTTAGTTTTCGGTCGTTAAATTTGCAAATATGCGATTTTTTGTGTTTTGGGCAATCGATAGACCAAATGTTGTTCCTTTGAAAATGGAAAAGACCAAAAATGGTTCGTTCACAACCTTTGGACATTTGCCAAGTTCGTGAACAAAAAATCGTTGTTTTTTTCTATGTTCCTAAAAACATCATTGGTATAAGTGTGCCTCCATGTATCGAAGAGATATATAAAACTCTTCAACGTTTTTAACGTCCGCAAATTAATACTGTCCAAAATTTGCGAAATTGCGAACATGAATTTTTTTATAATTTTCAACAAGAACAGTCCTTAATTTGGATGTTTAAAATTCTCTAATCCTTTTTAGTACCAAGTTTAAAGAAATGCAGACAAGTTTTAGTACTTTTTGAAATCTTCCATCATCAAGTTAGGTTCTAGTGATTTAATTCTACTCTCTCGAAATTTTCCTCTAAAACCTGATAACTCTAGGCTATAAATGTGGTAATTTGAAGTTCACCCAATCAACCGTATTTTAACCTTTACATATTAACTTCAGCCAAATAGAAGTTTCTTTTTAAAAATGCAATAAAATAAACAAAATTAAATTTCGCCAATGTATTATGGCTTTATTTGTAAGAGCAAACTTTCCCATTACTTATGGAACACAACGTAGTTCAAGTGGTTGCCTCGGCTCGATAAGCTGGTAGTAGCGAATTCTGACCTTGCAAGCGAATAATCCTAGATCTTTGTTCAGAATTTTCCTCAGACTTGTGCGTGAAATGTTGAGATGTTGAGATCGATGGCGAGTTGGTGTTCGTGAATTGAGTTTCAGACTCTCCGTACGACGACGGGAACCATGGCTGTTGGCCAGTAGCCTACCAGTCTCACGAACTTTTTGCACAAACTTGCGTACAGCAGGCGCAGTGGGTGCATCATTTCGACCAAAACTTTTTTTAAAAAGACGGGCTACACAGCACTCACTTTGAAAATAAGTGTTCAATATTTCCCAACGTTGTTCAAGCGTAAAGCGACTCATTTCATTCCGCGGAGGTATTATACTCACTTTCTGTCAAGATTTCGACCGCGAAACAGCTGTCAGTTTAAAAATAACCTATTATTTAAAAAGAGACCACTAGATGGCCTGCTCTTAATTATTGGCCCGATCTCCAATGAATTTCATAATTAGGGTTAGATTTGGTGGTAGCTAAATATTTCATTTTTATCGATAATATCGAAAGTATCAATTGTTTGTTTTTTAAGTTTTTTGAAAAAAAAAAAAAATACAAGCACTGAATACAAATTCTCAGAAGAAATTGTGAGCATTTTTATTTAATTTTTATAAACTTGAATTTCTTCGAGTATGCGACAATTGAGGTCAAAATTAACCAAGTAAATCGAACAAAATTGCAGTTTAAGGTTTTTGACATCAAAAGTGCGGATTTTTGGTGAGTACTCCCATTCGAACTTTTGAAATAGCGGGACACCCTTTTGATCATGACATTTTGAACTATTGTAGGCTGGAAAGACTATCGATACCTTTCAAAATGCCCAAAACTAAATCACTCATACAATTTTCAAAACTGTCACATTGTCTCCTATGACAGGCCAGACAAATATAGAAAATTGTCAAATCACCCAAAGAAATAATAATATGTTGCCGACCGGCCAAAAGAAAATGTAAAGTTCAAAAAACCGTCTTATCTTCCAAACGGAAGCGTTGTTTATGAGGGCCGATAGCGTGTTAAGCACGTTGTAACCTTTGTCCTTTAAATGAGCAATACAAACAAAATATGAAATCGCTGAATTTAATTTCGAGTGATAACGCTTTTCTTGCCGATTTGACATAGTACCGGGATGAGTTTCCTCAAAGCTATAACTTTTGATTTTGAAGCTCTATTTCATTTTCACTTTTGGGGTCTAATTTCACGGAAGCACTGTGCGGGAACTTGGGAAAAAAATAATCTCCCAAGTTTCATTTCGTAAAAATTATTTTTCAAATGCGCTCTAATTAACACTTGCCAATTCACCCAAAGCAAAAAATTTAATGACCCAATAGGCGCCACTTGAACAAGAGTTTAACATTAAAGACCTATGAAAACATACAATCTCTAGAGGCAAATTTTGAAGAGTTAAAACAAATTGTGTTTAGAGTCATTCAATCCGCAGTTTTTTAATACAAATATTCTTAAATTTAAGAATCAAATTCAAATTAAAAAAAAACTCACGCACGTTACGAGTATTCATTGTCTTATCTGTTTCTGGAGGGTCAGTTTGGTTTATTTTATTTTCATTGATGTGGTGTGGTTGGAACCCGGGAGACTTATTGACTCTTCAAGGCGGAAAAGATAAGCCTGACCGTTTTTACATTGAAGTAGGTTATAAAAATAAAATTCAAATAAAAATTTGTTGCTTCTTCTTCTTCAAAAAAAAAAAAAACTGACATCATGTTGAGCATAAATTCACGAAAAAAAAATATCTGTAAAGTACATAATCTCCCATGTCCCATTGCCTTTCCTAATCCAAATCCGTAGCACACCAAATCAAGGAAGCAAAAAATGTGTACAAAGACTTATTACGGGTAGCAACTGAAACAAATGACAACAACTCCGACAGAGAACTTTCAATTGAGGTCAAGTAAATTGTGAGTGGTTAGACTTCCCCAATAAAATAAAATTAGCGACACAAGATGCTGGCTGATGGGATGGTTGATCTTGATAGTTGTGTCCATCACGTCCGTCGATGTCGACGACGACGAACGCATGGATGGCTGACTGCTGAGTGTATCTCACAATCCATTCAATTAAATTGAATTGGAATTGCAAGATGGTCGTTCAGATGGAATATAAAGCTCAAAGATACGGCTATACAGAGCTCTCAGTCATAATTACAATTCCCACTCGAAACGAATATGATTGAGGTATTTAGGGAAGAGATGGAGACAGAAATGCTCCAAATTGGCACACCCATCTGCTGTGATCATATTGTGATGAAACTTGTTTAGGCGGGGGACAGAGTGCAGGACTTTCCAGCCCATTTGGCAGCACCTAGAATTGTCATCATCAGAGCCCACTGGACCATGTTCAACTATCGTCATCCTTCTTCGAAAACATCAAACCTGATGTCATCGTCAGGATGACTTGGCTCTCACTCCACGATGATCAACATGGACGACGGCCGAGATGCGATGCTCTATAATTATGACACATCATTATGTACTTAAGGACATGACGGGTGGTTGGGCTACAATAGCACCATCATCATCGTCATCGGATTGGTGACAATTTGTGAAACGCAGTGTTGACAGAATCTCGTGTTATGCGGTGCTATGCCACAAATTCTATCCTACTCCGATGCCCCTCTGGATGTCAACGTGCCGCCGATATGTTTGCGGCTAAATAAGCCTGATTGGTGGGTGAACAGCACGCCAACAAACAGGAGATATTAACCGCGAACGCCGAACACGTTTGCGATATTGCGGTCGGTGTGGTGGCAGCGTAAACAAGACTTATTGTGAAATTACAGCTGACATTTTTCCTCTCCGTTTTTGGGACTTGAATGCCTTCAATTATTTTCATTAAAATTCTTCTGCCCATTTTGGGGGGCTTTAATGAATTTGAAGATTAAGTGAATTGAGCTTACAGAGAGGTCAAAATCTCTCTAAGATGGACATGGCTAATAATTTAATTATAATCTGAATTCAAAAATTGACAAATACCAAGGTTGAAAGTTCTGAAGGAAGAAAGCTCGATAAAATGATGAAGGTGACGAAAAAGTGAAATTGAAAGTTTTGTCATTAACATATATTTTATTTAATAGCCTGAATATGTGTCAGACATTTTCAAGGTGGCAAATGTTTGTCATATGTAAATATGTGTAATGAATTTCTAGTTTTTCCAAACTTCATACCGTAATTTCAAACTATTCAAATAACAGTTTGAGTAAATCAGTGTAAACAAATATTGTTTTCTTTCAGTTTATTTGTTGCCAGATGCATTTAAGCTTGCTGTGCTAAAAAAATTTCAACATTGGACACATTTTGATTTGGATTTGTTGGAAAACATAACTAAGCAATAATACCGATGTGAATTTGGGTCAAAAATGATAACTTCAACCTGTTGAAAATGGCTACCAGTTGCGGAAGTATGGCAAGTATATTTTATGTAAATAAAAAATGTATATCAAATCAAGCAATTATACTCAAGACTCGAATATACATATCTGTCAGATGCGTAGAATGTGTCCCAAACGAATTACTATATTGATTTTTTTCAACATGCAATAGTTCAAAACGTACTCATGGATAAGAACAACTTTGTATGAACCAACTGTCAAAAAAAAAGGATGATAAATGTGCCAGATGGGAACGTAGATGACATGCATATAAACAACTGACATGCCATACGACCTATTTGCTTTATTTTTGTTACAACTAATGTTTTACAAGTTTTAAGAAATAATTGAAATTTAAGCTAAGTTAATATCAAATTGAAAATTAGGTGCCAGTTTCTAATATAGCTGCCAGATACGAAGGTAAGGTAGCATGTATCTCTGCCAAACAATTTTTTTTTGGTTTTGATTTAAAACAGTGTAATATAGTGTGCAGTGCAGACTCAGGCAATACATCTATATAAAAATGGGTCTCGCATAGTCCTTATGTGCTTTAATGGTTACCAGACACTTTTGCAATAGGTGACATACCAAAATATTATTTTTATGATTCGTGTCTGGTCGTTAGTCAAAACCATTAATATTTTTAAAATAAATTGGAGGCTATGGCGGCTTGTAGAGAGCCATAACCTAGTGACTTACAACTATTAACCACTTCTGTATGCCTGCTTGGAGAAATGGAGGGGACCAACAATTTCGTGCCGAACTTGATCGTTTTTTAAGCCTCTGGCATCTATTTCAATACCTGGAAATATTCTCAAAATATTCTTATTACCTGTGCTTGAACTTTGATTGCCATTTACTTAATATTCGATATAAAAGTATTGCCAGAAAATTCGAATTCTTGATAAACCTACAAATGCATCTGGCATCTATTTGACATATTTAATTAAACTAGTAAAGGAAATTTTTTCGAATACAAATTTTAACGATTGTTGAAAAATGTTATGCAAAAATTTCAAAACTTGTTTCCAAATCGTGGAAATCGTATTAAACTTTGATTTCAAAGCATTTTGAATGTTTAGTTATCTAAATGTTGTTTAATTAAACTTGCAACGTAATTAATTTCGAGCACTTTGACAACTTATATTTCAAACGAAAAATGTTTCCATTCAAAAAGAGGAACTTTGTTACTTTTCTATGTAAACCCCGAAAAGCTACCCATGCTTCATCATCTAATTAGAAGCCTTTCAATAAATACAAACATCACAGGAGGCCATCTAAACTTTCACATTTAACCATAAACTACAAAGATACTCTCATCTGAATTCCATTAAAATTAGTCTAACTCCAATAACTATAACCATGGAGGAAAAAGAAAAAAAAATCAAACCAATTTAAATATACCTAAACTTCCATCAAGGACACTCAAAATACAAAGGACAAAGTAAAACATAAAATTAATGCTCAACCAAGCCCAAAAAGTCAGGACAAATAACTTAATTTGTTGCCAAAAAGTCTGAAAGTTCATTTTTGAGAGATGAAGCTTGTAATTTAATTTAATTTTGTTTTTGTTCTTTTATTATAAGTTTTATAGTGTGTCGTTTGAATTCTCCTCTCCAAAGTCGAAAGTTATTAAAGGTATATTAAACGAAATGTGTGTCTTGAGAGTTTCTAATTTGTATGAATATGCGCAAAGTTATAGCGAACGTTTAATTGAAGGTCGTTATGACTTTCTCGTCTTATTAGAAATTAGTTCTTTATAAAATTTGGCAGAATTAGAAAAATCTTTGACAAAATGTTAATTCATTTGTACAAAGTTAGTTTAAATCTGCAATTTTAGCTATTCGCTTAGTGTCGCATATTATTCATTAAAATGCCATTTATGAATATGGGATTTTTCAATTTTTAGTTTACTCTTTGAAAAATGGTGAAAAGTATTGTCATATTATTTGATAGATGAATTTTTCACCAGATGCGTTCAAAAAAACATCATCTAAGCCAATAGAAATATGTATACAAATTTTCAGAGTTTGTTGTTCTTAGCCTGAAAATAGTTCAAAACTGGTTTTAGTAATATTCGCCTATTGACACGCCCATTTTCAAAGAGTTGACTTTATATTCAGCGTGATTTATAAAGATCTTGTGATTTTTCCCAAGAATTGACAAGTCCACTTTTTGCTTTTCTCATCATGTCATGAGACTGTTTGAAATTCGAGTAGGGTAAAATAGGGTGAATGTGCACTTACACATAGAACCAATTTTATAAACGGAGATAGATGGTTATTTTACTGTTTTTGGAGTCGATAAAAATATATACATTAGTCAAATAAGATCGAATGAAGGACCTAGTAAATGTGGGAATATAACATTTTTTGACATTTAAGTGGAGCTTATTTGATAAACACCATTTTGAAAAGGAAGTTACATCCTTTTGGAGTTGCATGCAATCTCAAATTGATTTGATTGCCCTGTATATTTTAAAATCATCAGCCAATTAAAGGCGGTGTAAGTCTAAAACAAAGTTAGGTAAGTCATTAACAAAAAATTAAAAGAAGAGTGGACCCAAATAACTTCCCTGAGGAACTCCTCAGTAATTCGAGATTAGTTCCGATTTAATTTGTCCAATTTTAACTAATTGAACTAGATTTACTAGATAGCTTTTAATCCAGTTAAACATCTGCAAGTGAAAACCTAGAGATTTAATCTTTTACAAAAGTAGTTTATGGCTAACTTTATCAAAAGCTTTTGAAAAGTCAGTATATATGACGTCAACTTGGCTTCATTTTTCAGTTTTGTTGATACAGAAATTAGTAAATGTGAGGTTAGTTAATGGTGATTTCCCAGTAACAAAACCATGTTGAAAGGGAAGATATGTATGCGCTTTAACTGCCTCATACATTTTAATTCTAACCAAGGATTCGAAAATCTTAGGAATCAATTGAAGTTTTGCAATCAGCCTATAGTTTTCAATTGATTGTTTTGAAGTCGATTTATGAATTGTGGTTATGTACGAACTTTTCCAAGAACCCACAAAAACCCCATTTTCGAGAAATATGTTGAAAATTATATGGAGCGGTCATAATCAAATTCAGGGTGATCTGGAAACCCCGAGGTTTTTTCCAATCCTAAAATTTAAGTTCCAAAGTCGGATTTCCTAAAGTTGAGGTCTCAAAAATGGAGAGATAATAGGCTTTTCTTTGGTGTAAGAATTTATTTGAGGTGTCATATACAACAAATTGGCGGTAAAAGAAAAGAGAGACTATGGAAAAATTGTATTTGATTTTATCCAGGAACCTTCAGCATCTTGGAAGTTATGATAGACTTAAGCGGTAGTACGTGCTTGTAGATTTTTTTTTAAGCATTTCATCATGCAAAAAAAATCATTTTCTCTTAGAAACAAATTGTTTTAAGCAATTCAGATGAAAAGTATTCCACCTCTGTCTATTTTTGACTTTTTAGTTTGAAATTAGTTTAAGGACATACATCGGCTTTATTTTGTATTTCATGTCAATTCTATTTTCCATAGGTAAACAACTTGAAAAAATTTATTTCAGAGGAATAATTACTGGTATTTTTAACATACTCGTACATGAATCGTATGTTTGACCATCATAGCTTAAACCTTTATAAATTCTTGGAAACCATATGTTCAATGTTTTATAAAGGATAGATACATTTTGTTGGAAAAATCTGGATACAAAAATTTTCAATGTTTCTTCAAAAGGTTACACTTTAAATTAATTTTAAAATAAACATAACTCTCACCATTTTCACTTGGTACACTTTTATCAAATTTTACTCTTGAATAGCTCCAAACAGCAAAATCTTAATGCTTATCTTAATGTCATTCATCATGCCCATACTTAAAATTTTTCTTTGTCATTCTTCGTTCGATAGTGAAGTGGAGTTGTGCAAAATATCACTGCTTTATACCTTCTCTATTTAACTTTTTGTTTTCTAGAAAAAGAGCATTTACTTTTTTAGTTCTCTGTCGGGACTGATTCCTTTGAAAAGTAATCTGAAGAAATAAAAAAGAAAAACAAAAAATGCTTTACCCGCACTCAGACGTTCTTCATTGCCATTGCCCACTTTATCGAACTTTCCACAGCTACAAGCTTTTGTTACAAGAGCTCTGATTTTTTGTTTCGTTTTTGCTAAATATGAGTGACTTTTTCTCTTTTGTAGCTATTGCTGCTTTTTTTTCTATCTTCGTCGTCCTCGATATGGTAAGGAATATCCTTCGCTCAGGACTTTTTCTTCTAGATAAATTCATTGTTCATTGATAACCTTTGTTCATGGTTTCTTTTATTTTGTTTTGTTTTTGTTATTCCATTTTTATTTTTAATAAAAAAAAAAATGCACAATCAACAATAAAATATGGCAGCGAAAGGAATTACTCGTATATTTTTCATTGCCAAGAAGTAGGTGTAGGTCCTGTATACTCCCGCCTCCGCGCCGAAGGAGGCATCTTCGTTCTCGTCGCAGTTAACTAATTTGGCTGGAAAAATCATTGCAGGTTCACTCATTTTTCTTTTGTTAAACTTTATTGGTTTTTATATTTTCGCATTGACCATGAATGTTGGACATGTATTTTGTTGTTTGTTGGCAATGGTATCCGTATCACATTGAACGCCAAGCAACAAAAAAAATTACATCTGCAACTAGCCATCAAACAAACCACAAGTATTATGGCCGCATAAATAAAATGTAGCCAGCCTACACATAAAATTATTAGTTTCTCGAATGGAGGTGAACCTCAGGAAATTTGACCAAAAGCCAGATTTTTCATAAGGGATAATTTGTAGTACGAAAATGAGTACCTAACATGGAGGGTCAAATGAGTAGGTAATTGCAAACTTTTAATGGATTGGTCTTTACGATAGTTTATATGGGATATTCGAGCATTATAGTTAACTTTATTGGAGAACTTTGGAATAAATGTTACTTGGGCTAATATTAGGGTTGAGAACTTCTACTTCTACGCTACCAAAAACTCCAATTAAAAAACAACAAACTACAATGAAATAGCCAGTAAAATTTCTCTCCAAACACAATTCAACAGTATTACTGTTAAGTTTTGTGATTCTTTTTTAACAGCACTTGACGAATGTGTACAATTGGTGGATCTTTGGAATTAACATGATTTCACAAAGGGCAGATCTCTGCAACTTTTTAAATGGAATTGGCCGGAAGTTGTAGTGATTCACTTAAAAAATAAAAAAACCAGTTAATTGTGTCCGTAAAGACTTAAGTAAAAGGCGTCTGACAAACTCTCTCTTCAAATTAAGCTCTTTAAATTAAGGAAACTGGGATTTAACGATAATTTTGAAATGTGTATTCAATCTTGTTTAATTAAACACATCATACTCGGTTCTTATCAAATAATGTTTTATTAAATTCTGGAATACCAAAGGGTAGTCATTAAGGTCCTGTTCTTTTTGCTATATCATTAATAATTTATCGTCTCATGTATTCAAACTGTTTCAATTTTGTGAAAGACGTTGCGATATCAAAAACTCGTGAATAACTGATAAAGTTGTGAAGAGTTGTTGATTTTTTGACGGTTGTGTTCGCAAATGTTTGTTTTTTCGATAAATGTAAAATTGCCAGCTTTACAAAAAAGTTGTCTGTTACTTCTTTGAAATTCTTTTTTAACTAAATCTTAAATAAAAAAATCTCTGAAATCTGTTTTCAAAAATTAAAAAATATTAATAATTATACAGCTGTCTGAACCATGATTTTCAGATTTTGTTTGCCTAAATTTATTTTTCTTATAACTTAACATTTGTACACATTTTTTGCTCGTGATTAAAAAAAAAAAAAAAAAAAAATACAATTCAAATCAAAACATGGCTCGATTACCCACACGATTTGTGGGAAAAAAACTATTTCATTTTAGGCCTTTCAAATTGGCTGATAAATTTACATAATTGCGGAAGTCATCTTAATCGTTATCAGTCTCTTTGAAAGACCGAGTTTAGAAAGCTAAAAGAGATACAAAACAAAATGCTGAAGTATATTCCCATAGAAAATCTCTGAACAAAACTGTGATTCTTTGAGATAGAACAAACGTCTGTTACCTTATCAGACTATAGTCGTGACTACATATATACATTTTTGTTTCACGAAAAATCTGTTTCGTTTTTTTTTTTTTTCTGATTACGAAAATGTATTGATACAAATTTTTAACAATTCCAAGTCATCCAAGGCATTCATCGTAACAATTATGAAAAATTTTCTCCATTAAATAAAATGCTTAAACTATTTAATTTTCACAATCTTAAATATAACAATTTGTTTGATAAAACAATAATTAATTCATGTCAATTTAAATCAACATTTCACCATGAAATTGTTTAAAATCTTAATATAAACCTTTGTACGAAATTTTGTAATTTTTTTTGTAAAACTAGTAATTTCGTTATGCAAATAAGTAAATAAATAAATAAATCCAGTCGTTTAATTGAATTTTTATTTTTATTTATTGCGTATAATTTTTAAAAGACTTGTCAGAAAAAACAGAGTTGCCGTTAAATAGCTAATATTAAATACTTAATACTAATACTCGCGCTTCAGAGAATGTCCATCAGTTTAGTCTTAAGTCTAACTTCGGGCGTATTGTTAAGTTCAGAGGTTCTGCCTTTAGCCGCACTACACGAATAAGTAATGATTTACTCCACACTTAAATCCTCTCCATTTTTACTCTAAGTGTACGCTCTGTACTCAAACATTTTAAGGTAAGTCATAATTCCTTAAGTGCGAGCAAAATTATTAAAAAAAAAGAAGAAAATAATCTTTTCCATTAGAATTTTTCAAACAAAACCTTTTCCAATATCAATTAATTCATTCAAAAATAAAATGCACCAAGGAAATAGCTGTTTTTGTAAACCTGCCTCTGTAAGACTGTAGACCTGACCAACGCGAAGGGATTTACACTATAATGACTAGATTTTATACAAAAAATCTACAGTCAATATTCATTTTGCTTCGCATTCTTTTAGAAACACATAATTCACTTTTTCCACATTCCAGCTCAATGCTCAAATTTGTTGATTTTTCTCAACAAAAAAACTTAATTGTTTTCATCAAAAAAGTTGAGCATGAAATGACCATATGTACAAAAAACTAGATCCAAACGGTTCTGAGAAAACAACACTTATGATAAAAAAGATAACTTTTGTAAGCAGTGACAATTTGGTGCATTCATATTAAAACCACATATTTGACATTTCTGATCAAAACTATTGTCTGAAAGCAAAAATTTAATAAAAGCGATAGATTGAATCAAAAACGATTTTTCAATATGATCATATTGGGCTCACTCCGTTGACTTATTTCAACTTCTCCGTATGAACATTTACTCGGCCAGACTTCATGATGAAAATCATATGACCAAGTAAAGCGGTCTCCCAGATTGAACACCGAAGCGAGAAAAAAAGTCGCCTAAGAAAACGACTTATCGCAGAATTGAGTTATTTTTTTCACCGAACTTCAACATCCGTAAATTTGGTTTTCTTTGACTTCGATCCCTCGACTCCAAAAAGTCAAAAAAAACTAAATTTCCTTCGCCCCAAGTTCCTCAATAAAACACAAGAAATTCAAAAATCATTTTAAGTCTTTTCGACTGAAGGCAAATTAGCGTAAAGCCTTATATTTATTCAATACGTTGAAAACATCTTTTTTGATTTTATTGCTTGTAACATATTGTGTCATGGCTTAATTGCCGTCGTTGTTGTTTTCGCTATCAACTGAAGGCTGTTCGGTTGAAAATGGAATACAATATTGTTTGAATGTTGAATAGCTACACTTCCTGTAACAGCAAAGTTTTAAGACGTGTGGTTTTATGTAAACAGCATTAGGCTCATAGACAACTGAAGGAGTCCGAACAATAGGTTCATCTGTGCTTTTAAAAAAACAGAAAAAAACATTTCTTAGTAAACGAACGAATCAAAGGCAACGAAAAACACTTTACTCACATGCAGGTATCGAATTTAGACCATTAACACAAACTATCGCCAATTGATCTCTAATAAAGTCGTTGCAAGTTCTATCACCGTATGATATTGAGTTCTGCGCCAATGACAACTGCAGCATTGCCAGGCATAACGCAAGTAGACAAATTCCTCTTAATTCAAAATGTTTTTTCATTATTTTTTTCTTCGGATTTTTGTTGGATGATTACTTTATTTAATTTTTTTTTTACTCGTTTAAAGTTGTAAGGCCAACGAAAAAAATACCCGGAGCTTGACCTAGTTTTGTTAAAGCGTGCTGTCGCTTTTGCCAACGACTTTCGACTAATGTAAAATTCTTTTTTGCAGGCTATTTTATTTTTCGTTATCGTTTGTTTAGTGTACAATAGATTTTCATCCTAAATGTGTTTATTATTATTTTTTATTGTTGTTGTTGTTTGTTCAGAGATGAAGAATTCAAAACCTAGTAATGGTGCAATTGGACTGCGAACGTTTTCAGACGTCCCCACACATATCTTAATTGAAGATTAGACGTTGATTTAGGAACGTTTAAGGGGTTTGTTTTGTACTCGTTTTTCTTTCTGCATATTTTCTTATATGTATTCCTTATAATTATGTTCGGGATGAATTTTTATTGTTTTGTTGTTTAAACGCATTAGCCCCCAGCAGTGGGACTGGCTAGCTAGACTCAGAAATGTGGAATTTTTACTCGGAAATGACCTTTATATATTTAAGAAGAGAAGCTTCGCTTTTGGTGTGCTCGTACTCGTGCTTGTTACATGAACGACCGACCCACGACGTCGACGGTCTACGTATTGTGTATCGTTTTGATTAGGCTTCAAAGCAAAAGTTCAGATAAGTTTTTGTTTATAAAAATAATAACGAGAGATTTTGATAATGCGATAAGTAGATAGACTTTCATCATTGTTTTGCCTTTCATGTAGTCCAATCGTTTTGACTAGAATAAGGGTTCATAGTGTTACGTATAAAATTCACGAGTTTATAGCATGTGCTTGGTTTTTCACTTCATAGGTACAAGATATATTGGATTTCAAATGTAATAATATTTACAAGCCTTGTTCTGTTCTCTAGTGTCCCGAAATGTTTTTCTTTGAAGTATGGTAAATTTTTAATCATGGAAGCAGAAAAATGTCATAATAACTCAATTCAAAGAAAAGTCATTTTCAATTTCCTCAAAAAAGTCCGAGACATCTGCTCTTCACTTTGCCCTTTTCGTCTAGGTTCATAAGGTTCAATTTGGACCATAAGAAAATGTTAAAAATCGTTCTGTAGAGCTCACCATTGAAAGTGACGGCTTTTTGAAAAAGTACGAACCAATGACGCCGTCGGCCTAGAATTATGAACCTCTTGTGGGTTGGTGTCGTTCCATATACAGAAATTTTGCTTGTTAACAAAGCCATTAATCCGAAAATGCGCCTCTTCGCTAAAAATCATTTATTCATCCAAAATTGGGGATCTCCTCCGCTCCGGCGTGGTCTATGGTCATGAAGTTAGATCTTGTACAGGAATCGTTTAAGTCCCAAAAAAAAAATTCGCCAAATTGAAGTCAAGGATAGGCCGAGTTTTTGTGCACGGCCCGTGAGGAATCGAATCCTGGCTGATTGACTACTGAACCGCCCGTCTCAAATTTGGCCACGAAAAGTTGAAGAGTAAACTACCGTTAAATAGAATTGAACTAACAAGCCCTCATTTTGATAATAAATTTTTATCATTTGGGCATGTTGTTCAATCGTGTAACTTGTCATCGTGATTTGGCATCAGGTACTAAATAATAAATAATACATTTGACAGATGTCTGCAGAACAACATGGCCGCCACAGGCCGCCAAATTAGACCCGCGCCCAATTGAAAAACCCTTTAGAAGACTAAGCAGAACTTGTTTAATTTTAACACTAGTTAACTGATCGCCTTGACTCCAGTTTTAAAAAAAAAGGTCTAGGTTCTAAATATGACTTCTTTTGGAAAATTGCCATCCAATTTTGAAGGAATGAATGAGTTCTATATTGGGAGTATAGCTCTGCAACCTAGATATCTACTGTTCCCCCACCTAAATATGAATGAGCTTGCTCATCTTAAAATTATTCTTCCTCCAAATCTCTTGCTTTTAAAAATTTTAGTATTTGGGACACCTTCTAACTGATATCTTCCCAGATAGTTTTTCTTTGGTGAATGAGTGAACATTTTCCAAGCATGTGGTCTGGTATTTTCTCATGCATATTGCGGAATCCACATACACACTCCTTCCTACACCGATTAAACCGCCAAGTTTCCGCACTTATTTGGAGCTTATGGCATAGGAAGTGAGTGCCTTGAGTACAGCTTGGCTATCTGACATATGATGGTAATGTTCTGTTTACGAAAGTTTTTATTCCCCTATGGCGTGTACCACCGCTTGGAAAATGCTGGTAGACTGCACTATTGGTATGGAAAGTTTGATTGGTTCTCCCACCAATCCCTTCGCTTGTGCTCGATCCATCCGTGCACCACTTTATGGTGCTTGAAGGAAAATTGGATAGCCCACTGCGGATCAACATTGAAATTACTCATTTTATGAAGAGGGTAGTTCAAAAGTTCTTCAAAATAAGTTCATAAGCAATCTTTTTGGCATAAAAATATTTTATATCTCAGCATAGTCTTCTTTTAGATTGACACACTCCATTCAACCAACGTTTCTCCAATTTTTGTTGCCCTCAAAATAATATGATTTTTTCGAGCCCCTCAAAAAATGTGCTCTTTCAACGAGCCATTTCATCATATTTGGAAACAAGAAATAGTTGCAAGGTTGCATATTATATCTTACGACAAACATATGTACATACTAAAACCGGTTTATTAGAAAACCCATTGAGCTTATTTTAAAAAACTTTGAAAACTTTACTGCCTAGAATCATTCCTTAGTTTATTATCAGCCAAATTCCAACTGGCTCGTTGGTCTAGGGGTATGATTTCCGCTTAGGGTGCGGGAGGTCCCGGGTTCAAATCCCGGACGAGCCCAAGAGAAAGTTTTTTTTTTTTTTTTTTTTTTTTTATTTTTTTTTTTTATTTTATTTTATTTGGTTTTATAAGTTCACACTCAATAATTCGGTCCGATTGAATTGAATTCATTATATTGAAATAAAATAGAATTATTTAAGAATATACAGTTCGACTTACATTTGTTGACAGTTGACTTGACAAGCTCATAACTTGATCTCGTGCATCGGTTAACTCTCGTTTCAATCGCCGAATTTCATTGGCTTGACGTTCTTCTGCTGAACCATATAAGGAACTGCCACCGGATAGTAAAGATGCTGCGCTTCCATGAACTAAAAATAAAAACAACAAAAAGATTGTATACAAAGATACGCTTAAACAAAAAAAAAAGAGAAAAAAACTACCATCATCATTCTTCTTAGGATAAGTGAGTCTATGGCAACTGGGTAAGTTGGCTGGCCCACCATGTGTCGGCGACAAAGGTCCACCAAATCCGCGATTAATAGGTGTCGGCGAAGTTGGTTGACTCCATGCAGCGGGTCCAACTCCAACAACCTGGTTTACATTACCCCCAGCTCCGGGTGGTGCACCGCTTCCAGTTACGTGGCCATTTGCACCAGGTGGCACTGTGCCCACCGGAAGGCAGTAATACGGTTCGATTTCGACATCTGGTCCGCGGCTCAACATGGAGGGATACATTTTTTCCGACTTTGTTGATCTGCTGGCGGAAAATAATTTTTTTTTTTTAAATTATTTTTCTATTTATAAATAAAATGAAGGAAAAATAAATTTAATAAGAGAAACATTTTTTTTTACTAAAGATTTTAAGAATAAAAGGAAAAGAGCATCTAAAAGCTTTTCAAAAGTTAAAGAGCAAACCAATAAAGGACTAAATGCGTTTCTATAAAATGAGTTTCCTTTATTTTTATACGTGTCACATCACAACATACAGTTGAGCGCTTTGATGCAATTTAATTGTTTTTTTTTTTTTGTTTTGTTTAATAAAGTCCTATGAACAATCGTTTTTGATTTCAAGTCAAAAGAGAAATTTCAATAATGAATACTTAGCGACTTTGAATCTCTCGAAAGCGGTGAAAAAGTACAGTGCCGCAATTTTTAATTCTTCTATAGAGTAAAGCTTGGTTTCGTGTCAAAAACAAAAAATAATCAAAATTGACATTACGATGATGTAGAAGTTCAAAAAAATTGTCAGTGCGATTCTGCATTTTTGCGTTGAGATGTTTATCGGTCTGCCCAGATATGCATAGGGATAAAGCTTCAAATTGGGAGCAGTTTATTTTTTTATGAGATTGAGAAAGTTTCGTTTTAGATCTTGTAGAATGGGTTGCTGCCATACAACAAATACGGTTTAAAAAAAAAATCGCAAACACATCGTATGATTTCAATAAACTTGGTTAGTATAACGTAAAAGATAAGTGTAATAGCACAGCGTTCCAGATTTTTGCCAAAAATCTTGTAAAACAGAATTAGGGTTTTTACTTTATTTTGATAATATTGATTTATTTTAGTTGGGTTTTTAGGTGTATCTTTATAATGAGTTGAATAGTTTTTTGATATAGTTAAGCAATCTTATGCAGTTAAGTTGTTCAAAGAGTATTACATTCAAAAACTTTAAAGATAAATTTTGTTTAATAAGCAAAACAAAATATTAAAGAAAATTCCATTTTTTAGTAATTTTGATTTTTTTGAAAAAAGTTGTTATCCAAGGAATTATTTTTTTGTTTTTTTTATAAAACAAATTAGATTTCTGTACAAATTTTTTGTTTAATTAGTAAAATTATTGAGTTTGCAGCAGACAGAATACTTAAAAGACTCTGCTACTTATTAGGAACCATATTCAACCTATGTATATCCAACATCGTATTTATATTTTGCTAATTAAATTATTTAGTTACTAGCGGTTTTGCTGTTTTTCTTAATTTATTGGATTTGGGTAGGACGGAAGACAATTTTCCATCTAAATTCTGCTTGTATCATATTTAAGTTTATTTTTGATAAAGACTCTTCGAATCGAAAGAATGCATTTTAAAATATGTACATATATGATGTGTGCATGTACAATTGCATAGACTTATAAATTAGGTATACCTCATAATGCCTATTATGTATGATTTTGATGAGATAGCTACTTTCATTGTATACTAGGTATATGAATACTTGCTTTGCAGATATGCAAAGGCGATGCTTAGGCTTACAAACAATTCTATTAGTAATATTCAACTGTATCGGGGTATACATATATCCTCGAGAACGTCCCAAGGACATTTAATTAAAAAGAATGCGGTTCTTATAAGCGTAGGATCCAGCCAAGTTGTTAATGGTTTATGAAAATGCATAATTACTAGGAATATCATTATTATAGAGAAAATACAAAAGAAAGTAAACACAAAAATATTTGTTTGAAGCGCAACAGATAACGGAGATCCAAGGCATATTGACTTACAGCCCTCAGCCATGAATGTAAATGCCTTGTTGGTAGGAATGCGAACACCTATGATTTGATGCCAAGTCTGAACGAATGGCTAAGATGAGAAGTACTTTTAATGACAAGAAGAATTTATTACTTCCTCGCAGTACCACTGAAAATACATTTTTGATTTAAGGCAACAATGGGTGGTGATTGCCCCTAAGCCTGATGCATGACAGGTTAACGCACTAACCATTGCACCAAGGTGTAAGAAAGTCAAAGTATATTTACAACATAAAAGATTTTTTTGTTACATTTTTTCACAAAATTTTTAGCAGCCCAGTAAGGTTTTTATATGATAATACTTAACAATTTGCTTTGCTAACTTATAAGCAGTTTACAACTTTTTCCTTATTTTGAATTTCGAATTTTCCTAATCATGATACAAAATTCATTTCAATTCAATTCAATTTCATTTCTAAGGCTTAATTATACTGTGGTAACATAAAAGTTAAAAATACTGTGGATATGTCCACATACATATGCATAGCGCAAGTTCGTAAAAAAAATCAAACTGGAGATTTTGATCAGACTTAACACTACCTAACCTAACCTAACCTAACACTACGATGATAGGAAATACGAAAAAGTGCGTCTCGTAATTCTGTGTGTCACACGTATTTTTCTTCTTTTTTTTTTTTTAATACTAGATACAAGTGACGGTACCTACCATATGAATTTGTTTCTAAATTTTATAAAATATTTTTTTTTTTTCTCAAAAACTGTTCCACAGATTTTTTTTTCTAAAAGATTACAAAATTTACAACTTTCCGAAACCTTGTTATTAATAGTCTCAATTTTGTCATCCGATTTTCGTAAATAATTCATATAATTTCGCGTTAAAAAATTTTAAAATTATTTGTTTTTAAGGGGTTGGGTCCGAAATCCCGCATCACAAAATCCCGATTCACAAAATCCCGAATTACTACTAAATTGACAGCACAGTATGGATTTTCATTTCCATAGCAATGCTGACTCGAATAATGAGAAGCAACGAAAACGAAGTTTCCTACTATTTTACTGGAATAGTTTAGCCAGAAATCACGTTTGAAAGTGTAAAATTTGGGGGGTCTACGAAGCTCCGTTTAGCCGCAAATTGCGTTAAAAGATAAACATTTGTTTTTCGTTACATGCGATACGTGGATTGAAAGGTGACACTCCCTTGATCACGAATATGCAATTTTTAACTCGCTAAGATGCCTAGTTTAGCCAGAAATCACGTTTTAAAAAGGCCAACTTTGGGGGGTCTACGGAGCCGCAAATCGCATTTAAAGATAAACATTTGTTTTTCGTTACATACGATACGTGGATTGAAATGTGGCACTCCCTTGATCACGAATATGCAATTTTTAACTCGCTAAGATGCCTAGTTTAGCCAGAAATCACATTTGAAAGTGTCAACTTTGGGGGGTCTACGAAGCTCCGTTTAGCCGCAAATCGCGTTTAAAGATAAACATTTGTTTTTTGTTACATGCGATACGTGGATTGCAAGGTGGCACTTCCTAGATCACGAAAATGCAATTTTTAACTTGCTGAGATGCCTAGTTTAGCCAGAAATCACGTTTGAAAATGTCAATAAACATTTGTTTTTCGTTACATGCGATACGTGGATTGAAAGGTGGCACCCCCTAGTTCACGAATATGCAATTTTTAACTCGCTAAGATGCCCAGTTAAGCCAGAAATCACGTTTGAAAATGTCAACTTTGGGGGGTCTACAGAGCTCCGTTTAGCCGCAAATCGCATTTAAAGATAAACATTTGTTTTTCGTTACATGCGATACGTGGTTCGAAAGGTGGCACTCCCTAGATCACGAATATGCAATTTTTAACTCGCTAAGATGCCTAGTATTGCCAGAAATCAAGTTTCAAAATGTCAACTTTGGGGGGTCTACTTAGCTCCGCTTAGCCGCAAATCGCATTTAAAGATAAACATTTGTTTTTCGTTACATGCGATACGTAGAATGGGTGGCCCGCTCCGCGGGACTTAAAGATTTTAACTCCCTTCTTCACGCGACTCCGTCGATCCACTAGGGTATATAAAGTCGCCTGGCAGGCAAATGTAAACAATATATATGAAAAATCAAAATTTCTTCAAAAAAAAATTGTTAAAAAAAAAAAATGTGTTTGTTTCTTAACTAATTTTTTTTTGACGAATGTCCAAAAATATTTTTCGCAAAAATCCAAAAATATTTTGGTCAAATGTCCAAAGATAATTGGCCAAACCATTGAAATTTGAAAATCATCTTATCTCTTTAAAGATCGAGGTCTTACTCTCCCCTTTTTAAGAAAGAAAAATTCAATTAGTTAGTACTTTTGACTTCGTTTTCACTCACTTTATATGCAAATTTACTTTTCCGGGTGTAGAAAAGCACTCAACATTAATTAACAAAATTAAAATTATGAAATAGTTAAAAAAGGACAACTACACGAATTCGTCCATTGTTTTCTAAAACGACCTTCATTCTTTTTAAAGTCGTGAGCCCAGAAAGTTTTAATTGAAGGGTGAAACATTTTGGTTTAGATTTAACCTTGTTGAAATTTTCTTTGTTAAAAAACAACACATCGTTAAGTACATATAAATAATTGAGTGAAAATTTAATAAACTCTTTACAAAAAAAAGTACGTATACGCCCGAGTGTGCCATTATTTTATGATATGATTATAGGGTAGGGGTAGTAAAATCCCACAAAATGTCAGCATTATTTTTACGGCTAATTTACTGCAACTTTCACGCTAGAAAAAGGAAAGGATATTTTCAAAATATTTATTTTTTCCAAGTTTAATTATTATTTGTGTTAAACATGATTGCAATCCTTGAAATTTCATCCATATGTCAAGTTTCAATTTTAAATTAAAGCATGTCATACATTTCTCAATTTGATGTAAAGTTATTCGTGCGGATATATTGCTGTGCGCAGCTCAACCTCTGCAAAAAAAATGCATAAAAATGTATCAATACGTTTCCATGGCGAGAGATAGATGTCCATTCATTGTACCCTATGTCACCATGTACTTTGTCATCAATGACAAAATTCAAAAATCCTGCAATTTCACAGTAAATCCTGTCAAAATGTACATTACATTCAAAAGATATAAATCCTGCCGTACAACACAATACTCCGAACCTCCTTGCAGAGAAGTTTACTTATGGACATAGTTTGTTGTCACCTCCAGAGCAACAAACCAAAGGATACACATACGAAACATACAATGTTTCTCTCTGTCACATTTGCATAGTTGACGCCTTCTGATAAGTGTGAATCATCATCCTTCTTGGGTATGCTGACAAACCAAAACGACCACTATATACAAAGTAAAAACAAAAAAAAAAAAACAAATATCATCCTTCAACATCCTTTCAGGCTCTACATGAATGGAAGCTAGTGAAAATCCCTTTTCTTGTCCCTGTCCCTACAACGATACCAAACTCACGTATAGTCTTATATCGATTTATTGCGCATCCCTCTATAAATAGAGAAGAACCTCATTTTACTAGTAGGAAATAGGAAGCCATCATCCCTCTTTGTTTATAAAAAAAAAAGAACGAAGGACGAGATTGGAGTAGGTAGTAAATATTATCATCAGGACACCATAGAGTCTGCCAGCAGACTTCCTACTGCTATTTTGTATGGGAATTAATGGAATTCCCTTCAGTAATGTGCCAACAAATTCCACGGCTAGGTATGTTTATATATTAGAAGAAGAGAAGTCATCCTGTCCTTCGTCGTCCTTAAAACGTCAACATTCACGTACATCAGTACAGCTTTAGAACATAGCAAAGCGCCGTCGTATACAAACAATACCGAATGATTAATGGGTCCAACATTTTGACAGAAAAGGCTGAAGACGACAAGAAGAGTTCGAGGGATGGCGGGCGAGGCTGCTGATGTTATAAAGTTTTGTACTTTTCTTCATCCACTCTATTAAGTCCTTGAAATGAGATATAGACATTCTTCGCCCCAACTCCCACCACAAACATTAATTTGAAATTTAAAGAAAATATTGGATTTTTCCGATTTTCTGACCATCATACCACTGAGTCCTCTATAATATTTGTCTTTTATGATTTGATCGTCTATTAAAACAGGACATGTGAACGAGGCTAGAAATTGCTTATGGCATATTTGCATTGCTATCACCAAATCGACTATATTCTCCTCAAACAAAACATTCCAATCGTAAAAAATCGATTAATAATAAGTAGATTGAGGACATTTTTGTTGCGCGGCTGTCAGTTTGGGACCCAATTAGATTTGAAAGGATCGACAAACACACACACACACATGTATGGTTATCTACCTTTCTTTAAGTCTATACATATTATTTAATATTATATGATTGCAGGAATCTTACAAGGACAAAATGCAATTAGCGTTTTATTGTTATTTGAAACGTGCCCTGATTAGCATGCCAAAGTGTTTGTGTTCTAGTACGAACGAATGTGAGCCCAGCCCACTTCAAGCAAAGGAATGTCTTCTTGGCTTCCATTTTGTAGCTACATTATACTCGTAATGTCACTTTACTCCTTATGGTTGAATTCTAATCGGTTTGTAGTTGGGTTTCGATTTCGAGTTTGATTATAGATATCAAGTGTTTGAGTTGTAATTGTGGTCATTCAATAGCTAATGCAACAATAATTATTATTGCTCAAATTAGGAATTTATTTGAATCGTTTAAGCTGTGCAGTAAGTAGTAGGTATTGAAGTTGACTATAGGTTTAACTATCCACAGGGATTTCAGTGTGGAAAACCACTAAAGAAAATTGAATGCTATTAAAGTTTAAGATTTTCGCCTAACACGATTTACGAGTTGAGAAAAGTCTCAGCGACCAATCCAGCTGAACATTAAAAAAATGAAGGTTCAATTGTGATCTTTTTGGCACTAGTAGTCATAAGTGTTCTTAAGAGGATTGGTTCCGGAGATATCTCCAACAAAATAAATTTGTTTTTAAAATTTTAAATCTAAAAATAATGAATTTTCAAGCTCACAATTTTGCTGTCATTGTGTCAATATAGGTTTTTCCTTTTGGAAAGCTGACAACACTTAGATATTAATATTGAATTAATATTTTAGTCAAAAAAAAAAAGAGGTGTGCCGTTTTCAGCTTTCCAAAATTTACACATGCCGGTTAATGGAACAGGTTCGCCCTGCAAACTGTCAAGAAAGAACTTTTTTCTCTGAAAACAAAATTTAAAAAAAAAAATTTTTTTGATGCATTTTCAAAGCGTGCCATTTTACCGATTTGTTTATATAAAATAGACAAATCGAAAACTACTGCAACTGTAAATGTGAATAGTTATTTGTAATGCTCACAAAAATACGAAAAACCTTATTCAACAAAATAGTTTCACCTGCTTCAACGTTACTTTTGGCTCAGAATTCCAAACATCAGAGCATGTTTTTTTTTTGCTAATGTGAAGGCCGATTAATCCAAAAAAAAAAAACTTTTTTTTAAAAGGGAAGTTCCAAGTGCCATAGCTTTGAAGAGAAAATAAAAATCGAGTTTTACACCGAACAAAATTTTAGTGCGCGAAAAGGTCAAAATATGCGCAACACCTGGGGCTTATCATTCGGATGGCATCCAATTCTTACCAGATATCACCAAAGATAAGAGCTTCAATTGGACGTTCTGCCAGCCCTTTAACTGTTAGGAAAGTTATTTAAAGGGCAACAAATCTGAAATGCATGAAACTCCAACAGAAACTTCGGTTTAACTCCCAAAGAAAAGAAAAACTATTGAATGTCTGCAGGTGCTTGGCAGCTTGTTGTTTTCTCCGACTAAAACAAATTTAACCTGAATGAGCCAAATGGCTTTAATATTATAATACCATATGATCTTCAAAAGAATGATTTGTTTTTGCTGTATCTGCATAGACGTGAGAGTGAAGTCATAGTTTGAGGTGCTAGTTTTTATTTTGGAACGATTGGCCTTGAGTTTTCCCAGTGGCGTATATCTCCCAAAATGTATACAAAAGTATTCTTGAAAGGAGTTTTGCAAAGTTCAGTGAGATTTTTAGACCCCTGCACTTTCTACACCACTAGAGCCGTTTCAGTTTAGGTAAAGGAACAAAACGCAGAAATGTTCGATTGATCTTCCTACTCCCCAGAGGGTAGTATTATTGTGATCTTTTGTGAATATGGCTTGCTCCAGTTTAAGACAATAGATCGAAGACAAATTATCATTGAAAACAGTAATACAAGAACCCTGAAAAAAATAATATTAATAAACTTACAAAAGTTTCACGATTCTAGGGGTAAGGTTCTACTTAAAAAGCATACTATAAAATCAATTTGTCTTACTAAATCTTTGTTTTTATTTTCTCCTCATTTTCGCTTATAAAACAAGTCAACCTATTTGACGCACCAGAAAGACCTTACGTGGGAACTTTGCAAAAACCCTTAAAAATGTTCGTTACCATAGTTTTCATTTTGCTTCTTTTTTGTATATAAATATTTAAAAATTTATCCACAAAATTTTTTTTATACTTGTGATATAATGTAATGTAAGGTAATGTAGGACATTTCTTGCAATTGAAAAAAAAATCGAACTCCCGATTTCGATCAAAATTGACATTACGAAGATCATAGAAATTCTGTCTGTCTGTTTGTCCGTACTTCAAACTACAGCCTAAATCGCTGGAACTGTTTTTTTTTCAAACTCTATACTTAAGGACCTTCGGTGATTCCCTAGAGAAGAAATTGAATTTTTTAGCTGCAAAACTAACGGTACCTTCCGTATACAGCCGTTATGTAAAATCTTATTTACATTTATCAAAAACGACTCTAACGATTTTGATAAAAAAATATTATGTGTAGATATTATTATTGCCATGGACTTCATTTTTTGTGAAAATAAAATGTTATTAACTGTACCTGTCATAGAACTTTTTTTTTCGATTTTCGACTTTCTTATTAGAGGCTCAAACGATTCTGACCAAAATTTTAATACAGGAGTTCCTTTGAACTTAAAATAATATTAATATTTTCGAAACAATATTTTTTGTATTTTGAAAAAAAAAAATTAAGTCAATATCTTAAAAACAAGTGAACGATTAGTTTTTGAAAATATTTCTAGAAATGGAAATTATTAAAAACTTAACTTAACAAAAAAATTAAAGAAATTTCTTATAAAAAAAATTAATTTAACTGCCAAACAAATTTTTAACTCTGTTTGCACACTTTGTTAGAAATACGCAGCTCTTTTTAATTTTATTGTCTTCAACTTAAAAATAAATTAATATATATTTTTGTTTCTTTTCAAGGTGACAGTGAGAGTTCATGACAGTGTAAAGCAGTAACCATTATGCCAAGGGGTAGGTACTATAATTTCCAGTTTCCATAATTTTTACTCTTAAACCAATAATTTCAATAAGTGTATTTTTTTCCGAATCTTGAAGTCCCAAAACTCTGGATTTAAGTTTCATTCCACAAATTTTTTATTCTAAGTTTCTTGTAGTACGTTGTAATCAAACTGATTAAGTGAATTCACAATGGCGCGACCGTCACATACACAAAATTGGTTAAACTATTTTAGATTTTTTTCTTTGAAATCTATATAATTTAATAGACGCCCGCCGATCTGCACTTATCGATTTGTCGTCCAAATTTAAGACTGATAAATACAAGAACATAACAATCAAATGGACAGTGCGTAGAAACCAAACTTGTGTTTCTCAGCAAGTTTGAACGGACAACAGAAGTGAACCTTCTTACGCTTTTCTATTCAAACGAAATCATTCATTATGTTCACTTCTACGATTGTGCTTCCAACTTGGTTAAATGTTTTCATTTCAAAGTAAGCTTCCTAAGTGAGCAAAAAATTATAATCTACCATCAACGGTTTTAAAACTAAACACGAAAGCCTTAATGCATCTCTTGTTGCATTTTCAGCTAATGAACATAAGCTTTATAAGCTTTCACGAACCTACAACTAAATAAAATGCACGACTGGATCGCACGAACTTGCTCTTATGTAAAAGTACTTTGGAATTTAAGATATATTTTATAAATATAAAACATGGATTTAATGAGATAATAATGTTCAAGTGCATAAAATTGCTAAAAAATTTCAATTTTACCTCCAGGGAATCACCGAAGATCCTTAACTACCGAGATTGAAAGAAATAGGTTCAGTGGTTTAGGCTGTAGTGAGAGGTACAGACATACAGACACACTGAAACATGTTTTTTGTGTACTAATTTTTTCTTAAAATTTTTATAAAAAAATTAATATGCAAATTGTTAGTATTTAATAACATAAATTTTAAAACGTAATTTAAAAATTTAATCCTGTATTGGTTTTCAAGATATTGAATTTTCAAAAAAAAAAATTGTAAAATTTTTTTTAAAAATCCAAAAACTATTTTTTCGAAAAAAATTATTTTAGTTTATATTTTTTAAAATGCAAATCAGCTCCAGCATAAAAATTTTGGTTAAAATCGTTAGAGTCGTTGGTGAGAAATTCGAAAATCAAAAAAACGGTTCTATGACAGGTACCCCTAATAACATTTCCCCCCAAATTTTTTTCTGACCAAAATGTTGTCCCTGCCCATAATATCACACCTAATTTTTTTTATCAAAATCGTTAGAGCCGTTTTCGAGATAAATAAGATTATGCATTAGGGGTGTATGGGGGGTACCGTTTGTTTTAGAGCTAAAAAAAAAATTTCAATTTCCCCTCTAGGGAATCACCGAAGACCCTTAAGTACCGAGTTTGAAGAAAATACCTCCAGTAGTTTAGGCTCTAGTTCGAGGTACAGACATACAGACATACAGACAGACAGACAGACAGACGGAATTGCCGGACCCACTTTTTTCGTCTTCGCTATCATCGTAATGTCAACTTTGATCAAAATCTTGAGTTCGATTTTTTTTTCAAATGCAGAACTTGCCCTATAGTACCTATATCGCAAGTAAAAATAAATAAGAGACCATTACGACTCGCAGAGAGCTTTAACATAGTGACAATTCTTAACCTTTATCTGATTGTGTACGTGTTAGCAGCAATTTTTCACGATTTCTTGTCACTTCTTCACAAGAAGCAGTACACCCTTGAAAAAATCCTTTTTGAAGCGGAAGTAACCAATATGCACAGGGGTATTGCTATTAGAATGAAATAGTAAGGACAAAGTCGAAAAACAGCAATCAGGAAACAATTTTACAGCGATTGGAAATGTGCACTTCAAGACATTTCTTAACTGTCTATGTCCACATTGTAAGAAGAAGACTCATTGGTGCCACCAATTAACATAAAAGAGGTAGAGAAGGCTTTAAATGGACTGATACCCGCATAAGCTCCATACACTTGTTACCTTCGAACGAAGATATTGCAAACTTCAGTAAAAAATGGGATGTAAAATTGCTGAGTAGTTCCTCTAATATATTCATATTAATCGTATAGAAGCATCAGTATGCTCTGGACGTTTAAGCCCTCCATTATTGGGTAATATAAATATGGGTACTTTCGAGTAAAATCCCCAAATCATTTAATACGAAAAAAGGGGAAATGTACTCAATACGACATGTACTCAATATAAAACTACGTACCAGCTACAGCGAAAAATATAATGACTACATAACATAAGTAAATATTTAAGACCCACCATCATCTAAATAGATAAGTTTATTGAGTACATCCCTTGCTTGCGTAAGCTGTTTTGAGTACAAAATTGAGAAAAAAATTTGATTGCATGCTTGATCGTGGCACGATGCTGAGCGCAGTTAACTTCCTTTTTTTTCCTATGATATGACAAAGAAAGATGGCAAACAAATAAGAAACAAACAAATAAAAATGAAGATTGACGTCTTTGACAATTCAGTGCTCCAGTCTCCAGTGTGTTTCATAAATAAATCGAAGAGCTCCGATTAAATTCTAAGAGCGTACTCGACATGCTCAAGCTCTGCTCAGTGCTTTGCTCAGAATTAAAAAGCCTATTATAGCTTTCAATAGACCGATACTCTAGTGTGTAGTCCATCAGGCATTGTTATCTTAGGAGTTTGGTACATCAAAAAGAGTGATGGTTTTCGTTACAAAGTTCAACCAGATGCAGACTTTCACAGCCGACATTGATATCACCGAAAGATTAAGGCAACCTGTGGATGAATCATCCAAATGAAGATGTATGTTATGGAAGAACAATAAACTGGGGTGACAGATAAAAAAAAATTAAGCACATTAAGATATCGTCTACATCTACGAAAAAGTTTTTGACAAGCAAGATCAATCGAATAGTGCAACACTTCAAATACGTGGGATAATAGTAGAAAATTGTTCAAAAATGGGAGAAAGAATGCAATGGGTATGGGAACACAAACATAACAGATTCTTCTATAATAGTATTTGGATGGTTTAATCGATCCAGCACGACTTAGGTTTTATTTTAGTAAGATTTTCTAAGCTCTTTACCGCGATCGAGAGCATATTCCTAGAACTCCGTATTTTAAGAAGGGCAATTCTGGAGCCGAAATCATAATTCTGATATATTTTTATACGAGCAAGACCACAGATGGCAGATATAGATTCTTTTTTGTGTTGAGTTTCTGAATATTAATATAAAAGGGAACAATAGACCTAGGTGAAACATCTTATATTCAACATTCATGCAGTGTGGCTAAAGAAATAAGCTCTAGACTAAACTTACGCCTTGAGGAATGACATATATCTAGATGCGGACGAAAAGGGTTAAAACCAGTAGTCTAATTTGAAAAGAAAAAATTACATTTTGGAAACCCACCATGTTCTTCATCAAATGCAAATCGTTTATTGACTTCTGTGCATACCAAAAGTCCATATCATCTTCATGGTTTAAAGCCTGGTTGTCACGAAATTTTCATCAGAATTTGATTACACAGAATTTTAACCTATTCTAGCTATATTACTCTTGAATTTAATGGAATGACATTCAATTAAAAATTAAAAAGTGGAATATTTAAAAACTGACAAAAAAATAAAAAAATCATCGTCTCTTAGGCAACGAATGTCCTTTGACACAGGAAAGTAACTAAAGAATTGCCGCCCATTCCAAAGGTCTACGGCCACTTTTATCAATCATCAGACTGCAAGCTAAATGTGTGTGTATACGATGCCAAAATGGCTGCAACGTGTCCGGGCATCTGGACAAATTAGTACGTGTCTGTCTACCACTGTAAAGTCACTGTACCATAATGGTTCCCCAATAACTTCTGCACCGTGCACGGCTGGTTATAATTAAATTAAAAACAAAAATTCAATCCTTCTGCATGCATGCATGTGTGAAGGTATATCTAGAAGACAAAATGTACCTATTCCGGCAATTATTGTCCGCAATAAAGGGGAGCATAACGCTATGTTGCAAGTACATTTATACAAATAAAAATTTCCAAAAATGTCTGACAGAAACTAGCAGCAATTATCCTTACCCAATATCCGGTGTTGTGACTCTCATATATGTATCTAACTTTGTGTATCCTGCATATGTGAACAAGTGTTTTTTTTTCTCAACATCCTTTCTGTTTATAAATAGTCCTTTTTGTGCAAAAGGAATGATGATTTGTAGAGGAACTATTTGAACACAACTGCAGTAATACAAACACTCTGACACTCCAAGTATACCTGCATATATGTACATAAAAACATCAGAAGAGAGTGTAAAGTGCACACACGTGTGTTGTTGTTTATTATGTCCTGGGGAGCACTTCTAAACTGGAACGATGATCATGACTATGTGTACTCGCTCTACAGACTTTTTAAAGGCTCTTTCATCCTAGTTTTTTCTTTAATATATATTTTTCTGTTTTGTGTAGTTATTTTGAATGAATAAAGAATTCCTTCGTCCTCGTGTCCTTTTCTTTATACACAAACAAGCATCAGCACCAGTATCCTTGAAGTTTTTCACCATACATACAATAAAAGTAACCATGTACGTGAAAAACATTTGTCGAAAAAGGACTCACAACAAAAATAAAAATAAGAAACACAAAAAGGATTCCTCTGTACATTAATAGTAGTGAATAAAAGTGATGCTTCAAAAATGTCCTTCAAAAGGATTCAACACAGAATGGTTTGATTTTGATGTTGTTGTATTGAGCAAAAATACGTGCAAGCTTATGTGTAGTGTCTGGCGTAAGATTAAAGGCAAAAAATATGGTCTAATGGAACGAAAAGCACGAAAAGCTCATTAAAAGCAAAGAAATTGCAAAAATGAAAAAATTACATTCCACACTCGAACAAATAGCAAAAGTAATAAAGTTGAAAAAAAAAATGAAAAATTCCAAAAGCAGACAGAAAGAGAGAAGGATTAATGTGTAATTTTCCAGCAACTAAAAAAAGGACATTAGTTTTCACAACTGATGTCTGGGCGCTCGCTACAGAAACACACACACAAACACACAGTACCTTGGATATGTCCTTTCTTTCAGATAGCTATGCAGAGAAAGTGGATTGTGGTTGTTTTTTGTGGTTATTAATGGGTTTTTATTTAATAAGAATTATTTTTTGGAACAAATGGAATCATTGTTATTAGAGTTTTTTTTTCTGTCCCAAAGTGATCTAAAACTATTATAATTATTTCTAAGGAATCACCTGATGCTGTTGCTTCGGTTGAGCCTTGGACTCTGAATGTATGGCGATTCTCCACCACCACGATGAATTATTTTGTGATTATGACGATTCATGTTGGGCGATCCGATTTGTAGACTTTCTAAAGAATCACCTTCAGACAAACGACTGCCAGCGGTATTACTGTGCTTCAGCCACATCGCATAGGTGCTGTATTCGGGTTTGACTTCAGCATAGGTTTGTGTATCGGATAAACTGCCATCGATCATTTTGCCAGATGCTCGATTTGAAATTCTGCAAGAATAAAACAAAACAAATTCAGCTTATAGAGTTCAAGATAAGGAAAACTTAAAGTTCTATTGAAAATTATACGAAGGAATACGTTTATAATTATTTACACGAAGATGAAAGCCTTGACTCTAATTTCAATCCAAAGTATGTAATTTGAGAAATTTTCGAGCTCCAGCTATTTAACAATTTCTTTGGGTTGCGATATTTCCATCCACAACCAAGCCTTGTGAGAGGTTGCGGTATTCAAGTTATCTGGTAACCTTTTTAAGAGATATCCAAAGGTGGAAACCAGAACCTCTTGAAAAGAATAAAAAAGCTTGGTTGCGAGGATATCGCCATCGAAATTCAGTAAAATGATTTTGGATACAAATATTTCGGGTACCATACCCTGCAGAAGCTTCTGGATTTCACCTGTAAATAGCTCTTGAAAAACTAACCAGGTATTTTGAAAACCGCAACCTCTTGCAAGGCTTGGTTTTGGAAATATCGCCACCCAAAGACATTGTTAGATAGTTAGAGGTTAAGAATCAGTGACATCAGTGAAATCACTTTGGATGGTTATATCTCGATAATCAGAGATCGCAGAACGTTTTTCTTTCTACCCGAAAAAGACCCGTTAATTCTCTATTTCATGTTAAAATCTGCAACCCCATACGAGCTTTAGTGGCGAAAATATCTCCATCCGCATCCCATGACTCTTTTTGATTTGGGTCAATTTTCAGTAAAATCACTTTAGATGGCCTTATCTCGATAACCAGACCTCGCAGAACCGTTTAGTTTTCATCCATGAATAGCTCTTGAAAGGTCTGTAAATTCTGTATTTAATGTTAAAAACTACAACCCCTTTCGAGCTTTACTTGCGAAAATATCTCCATTCGCATCTCATGTCTTTTTTGAGTTGGGTCAATTTTCAGTAAAATCACTTTGGATGGCCTTATCGCGATAACCAGACCTCGCAGAACCTTCTGGTTTTATGCATGAATAGCTCTTGAAAGGTCTGTTAATTCAATATTCAATGTTAAAAACTGCAAACTCTTTCGGGGTTTAGTAACGAAAATATCTCCATCCGCATCCCATGACTTTTTGTGATTTGGGTCAATTTTCAGTAAAATCACTTGGGATGTCCTTATCTCGATAACCAGACCTTGCAGAACCTTCTGGTTTTATCCGTGAATATCTCTTGAAAGGTCTGTTAGTTCCCTATTCAATGTTAAAAACTGCAACCCCTTTCGGGCTTTAGTTACGAAAATATCTCCATCCGCATCCCATGACTTTTTGTGATTTGGGTCAATTTTCAGTAAAATCACTTTGGATGGCTGTATCTCGAAAATCAGACCTCGCAGAACCTTCTGATTTTATCCATGAATAGCTCTTGAAACGTCTGTTAATTCTCTATTCAATGTTAAAAAGTGTAACCTCTTTTGGGGTTCAGTTACGAAAATATCTCCATCCGCATCCCATTACTCTTTTTGATTTGGGTCAATTTTCAGTAAAATCACTTGGGATGGCCTTATCTCGATAACCAGACCTCGCAGAACCGTTTGGTTTTCATCCATGAATTACTCTTGAAAGGTCTGTAAATTCAATATTCAATGTTAAAAACTGCAAACTCTTTCGGGGTTTAGTAACGAAAATATCTCCATCCGCATCCCATGACTTTTTGTGATTTGGGTCAATTTTCAGTAAAATCACTTGGGATGGCTATATCTCGATAACCAGACCTCGCAGAACATTCTGGTTTTCATCCATGAATAGCTCTTGAAAGGTCTGTTAATTCAATATTCAATGTTAAAAACTGCAAACTCTTTCGGGGTTTAGTAACGAAAATATCTCCATCCGCATCCCATGACTTTTTGTGATTTGGCTCAATTTTCAGTAAAATCACTTGGGATGTCCTTATCTCGATAACCAGACCTTGCAGAACCTTCTGGTTTTATCCGTGAATATCTCTTGAAAGGTCTGTTAGTTCTCTATTCAATGTTAAAAACTGCAACCCCTTTCGGGCTTTAGTTACGAAAATATCTCCATCCGCATCCCATTACTCTTTTTGATTTGGGTCAATTTTCAGTAAAATCACTTTAGATGGCCTTATCTCGATAACCAGACCCCGCAGAATCGTTTGGTTTTCATCCATGAATAGCTCTTGAAAGGTCTGTAAATTCTGTATTTAATGTTAAAAACTACAACCCCTTTCGAGCTTTACTTGCGAAAATATCTCCATTCGCATCTCATGACTTTTTTTTTTGATTTGGGTCAATTTTCAGTAAAATCACTTTGGATGGCTTTATCTCGATAACCAGACCTCGCAGAACCTTCTGGTTTTCATCCATGAATTACTCTTGAAAGGTCTGTAAATTCTATATTTAATGTTAAAAACTACAACCCCTTTTGAGCTTTACTTGCGAAAATATCTCCATTCGCATCTCATGACTTTTTTTTTGATTTGGGTCAATTTTCAGTAAAATCACTTTAGATGACCTTATCTCGATAACCAGACCTCGCAGAACCTTCTGATTTTATCCATGAATAGCTCTTGAATCGTCTGTTAATTCTTTATTTAATGTTAAAAAGTGCAACCTCTTTTGGGGTTCAGTTACGAAAATATCTCCATCCGCATCCCATTACTCTTTTTGATTTTGGTCAATTTTCAGTAAAATCACTTGGGATGGCCTTATCTCGATAACCAGACCTCGCAGAACCTTCTGGTTTTCATCCATGAATAGTTCTTGAAAGGTCTATAAATTCTCTTTTCAATGTTAAAAACTGCAACAGAAATGTAGGGGACCTTCAATTTTCTGCCGATTCAGAACGGCTATTGAGCAGCACTTCTTATGACAAGAGGTACTCTTAGAGGATTTGTCAATTTGTCAGTACTCTCCTGAGAAAGACTTCGACAGAACTATCTTTCAGTTCAGGAATTTTCTTTGTGACTTTGGATATACACACGTGGCTTTGGGTACCCAACTTTGCTAGTGTTTTTTAAGCAGAATTATTTGCTATCCGGGAAGCATGAAATTTGTCAAACAAGATTTAAACCAGAACCGGAATACGGCTGTGAAAGCCTTTCGTTCTAGTACATCATACTCCAAATTTATCCAGCAATGCCGGAATGAACTTGCTAGCCTCAATATTAACCACAATGTCACTCTTATTTGAGTTCCAGGTCATTGTGGCATTGATGGGAATGAACGACATAGCCAGGCAAGGATCAGACCTCCATAACTCACTTACGGAAAGAGTCAACATTCCGCTCGGAGTTATGAAGGGCAAAATTCTGTCAATTTTCTTAGCGAACCAAACCTTAGGGGGAGCAGTTTAAATTACTGCATTATATCAAGAAAGATTTGGCCCACCTATAATAAATCCCCAACACTTGATCTCATATGCAAATCCAACGCAAGACATAGGATCGTAGCAAGCTGTAGCGGACTCTGGCCAATAGGAGAGCATACAGCAAAGCAAGGCATTCCTTACAACACTCACTGTCATAGCTGTGGAGACCAGCGTCCATTTTCATTTCCTTTATAAATTCCCTGCTCTTGCCAAAATTAGAGCACAATCATTAGGAAGGGCATTTTTTGACGACATTGACGAACTTTCGAAAATAAAGATCAAAGACTTGATATCTGTTCTCAACGCGGCGAAATGAACTTCGGTTCCTTCAGTGTCGTGCCCTCCTTTTGACTTCTTAGATCCCAAGCTAGCGGACTGAGGGATTTGACGGAGCACTACTCAACAAGCTGCTGGCCTAGTTTGTTACAGTTTAGATGTTGTTGGATGAGTGTGGTGGTCCTGCTGATTGTGCAAAAGCAAACACACAATAAGAGGCATCAAAACCTACTAGATCCTTTCATATTTTTGAACTTAATTCAAACTGGATGACTCCGTGAGAATTTTCACAATTTCCCATATCAATTCCATCCACAGATTCATATAAGTGTCATAGTATATCAATAGGGCTAGATTGCCGTTTTTCGCCATTTCTACTTACCTACCTACACCCTTGAGAATCGAACCTAATACCTTCTTCACGATAGTTCACCGCACTAACCATAATGTCAAGAGGTACTACTTTTATATTTCTACTCTTCTTGAAATCGGAAATAGAAAAAGACTCCAAAAACATAATTCGGAGCACTCTAAAATTGGTGAAAGCGCATTATTTTCCAGATTTAACTGCTTTTTTTTTGTTTCAATAAAACAACTATGAATCTGCCCAAAAAGCAAAGAAGAATCTGCTTTTTTATTGACTTTTTGACTACCATTTATTTTTAATTATTCCGGTCACTTCGACCTCTACCACTAAATTTTTGACATTCCAAAACTAAAATTGACAATTTTCTTTTTTTATTTGCAGTCTTGTACCATCAACATCTGATGTTGATCATCATCAGTCCCACTGATCACGAAACTAAGCCGACGAATTCATAAAGAATGATCCATCAGCCAGCAAACTTGTGCCTAAATACTACAGAGTTGCCGAACATAATGCCGATGCTTACATTGAATTACAAGATCTGCTGCCCGGCTTTAAAGACCCCAATGTCATGGACATTAAAATGGATTGCCGAAATTTCCTCAAGCCTGAAGTCACAAATAAAACGCTGCAGCCAGATTTGTACCAGAAAATGATCGCTCTGGACAAAGACTTTTGAAAAGCTTGGAGTACAAGCCTTCACAAAACTACGTTATATGCTTTTCCATGAAGCTATGCCACCGTCCCATACGAAAGGTTTTTGCATTTAAGCATCGTGGTGCCAGTTAAAGATCTAAAAACCGTTCGCAATACCGATCAAATCGAAGCGACAATCCTGCAGTTCCTGAACTCAAATAAGACTATTACAAAAGACCTGATCAAAGCTGCTGCACCCTTTGCGAAGTCAAGACTTCTTCCTGCCGATTTACAAGTCAACCATCGACAAGAATGGATTCCTGGCCATCTATTTTTGCATCAAGACTGATCAGCTTCATAATGTTGAGCTTTTGTATATATATTTTTTTTTATTTATAATATTTCTTACTTGTTGTTATTGGAAAAACCAAGCTTTGTTGCAATAACATGAAAAATGCGCTTTCTTATGTTTTCTAGGAGTTTTTATTCTTTAATCTGTTATGAAATGTATAATTTATAATGTATAATTTGTATTAAAAACAAATATAAAAAAACAATACATTTGTAAGAAAAAACAATAAAATGTATATATATTTTTGCTTAAATGTATTCCATTCTTTTATAAAGATCCTTCTAGTTATTTAATTATAAGCAAATTGTTAATTTAAAAAGAAACAGCTTTTGATTTATTATTATATCGATACAAATTGAAATAAATGTATATTTACTTGTACTTAATAAAAACAATAAAATACAATGACAAAAATTCAATGGTTTGTGTTTTTATTTATTAAAAGAATTCCCCTACACCATGCGTCAATTGCGTTAAAAGAGTGTTTCATTTAATCCCTAATCTAATTTTTTTTTACACTTGTGAGGTGACTGGTATCCTGACAATGTCAAAAATCAATCTAGGCATCAAATTTAATCAAAACTTGAATTTAATTTTTCCATTAAAATAATGGTTGACTGTGGTGCCAAGATCTTCTTGGTGAATTTTCAAATTTTTGAAAATTCAAATTTTCAACTGCCACTTTACATTGAAATTCTGCTAAAAATTTTCATGAAACACCAGGCGATCATAAATGGTAGTAGGTATATGATTTGGGAGTAAATTGCACAAAACACCTTAAAGTATGCAGTAAAGGGCAGTCCGGCAACGAAAATATTAATTTACCAAAGCGCCTAAAAGTATGTAACACAAAAAAAATCGAAGCGAGAGTACACCACATGTCGATATCGAAAGTAATACCTGAAAGTATACTATACAAATTGAATGGTGTCGTCACAATTGAATTAAAATTTGCTTGCTGGCATTTATGATCGCCTGGTAATTCATGAAAATTTTTAGAATTTCAATTTAAAGCGGCAGTTGAAAATTTGAATTTTTAAACATTTGAAAATTCACCAAGAAGATTTTGGCACCACAGTCAACCATTATTTTAATGGTAAAAATTAAATTCAAGTTTTGATTAAATTTGATGCCTAGATTGATTATTGACATTGGCAGGAAATTTTGAGATTGAAAATTTGGATTTTAAACTTGGGGGTGGGTGGGTGGTTGTGTGTGCTAGGACTAGTTTTCAGATTTTGAAATTAATTTAAAATTAGCCATAGTTAAATATTGAAAATAAGAAAAGTAAGTCCATGCATATTTTCGAGATTTGCAAAGATTCGCACATCCATAGAAATGTCTGTTGATTCCCTATTCAGTTTTAAAAACTAGCAACCCCTTACGAGGTTTGGTTAGAGAAATATCTCCATCCGCATCCGATGATTTTTTTAAATTTATTTTCGGGAAAAAAATCATTGGATGGCCATATCTCGACAACCAGACCTTGCAGAACCTTCTGGATTTCACCCTTAAATAGGTCTTGAAAAATTAAAAGAGGATTTTGAAAACAACAATCTCTTGCAAGGCCTGATTCTGGAAATATTGCCACCCAAAGACATTGTTAGATGTTCTAAAATCTGTGGAATCTCTTTGGATGGCTATATTTCGGAAACCTAAGCACGCAGAACGTTCTGGTTTTCACCTCTGAATAGCTCTTCAAAAGTTAAACTAGGATTTTGACAACTTCAACCACTTGCAGGGCCTGGTTCTGGAAATATCGTCATCCAAAGATATTGTAAGGTAGGTAGAGGTCGCAAATCAGTAAATTCAGTGGATTCACTTTGGATGGCTATATTTCGGAAACCAGACCACGCAGAACGTTCTAGTTTTCACCCCTGAATAGCTCTTGAAAAGTTAACAGAGGATTTTGAAAACCACAACCTCTTGCTGGGGCTGGTTTCAGAAATATCGCCACCCAAAGACATTGTTAGATGTTCTTAAATCTGTGGAATCTCTTTGGATGGTTATATTTCGGAAAACTAAGCACGCAGAACGTTTTGGTTTTCACCTCTGAATAGCTCTTGAAGAATTAACCTAGGATTTTGAAAGCTACAACCTCTTGCTAGTGCTGGTTTCAGAAATATCGCCACCCAAAGACATTGTTAGATCTTCTAAGATCTGTGGAATCTCTTTGGGTGGCTATATTTCGGAAACCAAAGCACGCAGAACGTTCCGGTTTTCACCTCTGAATAGCTCTTCAAAAGTTAACCTGGGATTTTGACAACTTCAACCACTTGCAAGGCTTGGTTCTGGAAATATCGTCATCCAAAGATATTGTAAGGTAGGTAGAGGTCGCAAATCAGTAAATTCAGTGGATTCACTTTGGATGGCTATATTTCGGAAACCAGACCACGCAGAACCTTCTGGTTTGCACCTCTAAATAGCTCTTGAAAAGTTAACAGAGGATTTTGAAAACCACAACCTCTTGCTGGGGCTGGTTTCAGAAATATCGCCACCCAAAGACATTGTTAGAGGTTCTTAAATCTGTGGAATCTCTTTGGATGGTTATATTTCGGAAAACTAAGCACGCAGAACGTTTTGGTTTTCACCTCTGAATAGCTCTTGAAGAATTAACCTAGGATTTTGAAAGCTACAACCTCTTGCTAGTGCTGGTTTCAGAAATATCGCCACCCAAAGACATTGTTAGATCTTCTAAGATCTGTGGAATCTCTTTGGGTGGCTATATTTCGGAAACCAAAGCACGCAGAACGTTCTGGTTTTCACCTCTGAATAGCTCTTCAAAAGTTAACCTGGGATTTTGACAACTTCAACCACTTGCAAGGCTTGGTTCTGGAAATATCGTCATCCAAAGATATTGTAAGGTAGGTAGAGGTCGCAAATCAGTAAATTCAGTGGATTCACTTTGGATGGCTATATTTCGGAAACCAGACCACGCAGAACCTTCTGGTTTGCACCTCTAAATATAGCTCTTGAAAAGTTAACAGAGGATTTTGAAAACCACAACCTCTTGCTGGGGCTGGTTTCAGAAATATCGCCATCCAAAGACATTGTTAGATCTTCTAAGATCTGTGGAATCTCTTTGGGTGGCTATATTTCGGAAACCAAAGCACGCAGAACGTTCTGGTTTTCACCTCTGAATAGCTCTTCAAAAGTTAACCTGGGATTTTGACAACTTCAACCACTTGCAAGGCTTGGTTCTGGAAATATCGTCATCCAAAGATATTGTAAGGTAGGTAGAGGTCGCAAATCAGTAAATTCAGTGGATTCACTTTGGATGGCTATATTTCGGAAACCAGACCACGCAGAACCTTCTGGTTTGCACCTCTAAATAGCTCTTGAAAAGTTAACAGAGGATTTTGAAAACCACAACCTCTTGCTGGGGCTGGTTTCAGAAATATCGCCACCCAAAGACATTGTTAGATGTTCTTAAATCTGTGGAATCTCTTTGGATGGCTATATTTCGGAAACCAAAGCACGAAGGACGTTCTGGTTTTCACCTCTGAATAGCTCTTGAAAAGTTAATCTAGAATTTTGAAAGCTACAACCTCTTGCTAGTGTTGGTTTCAGAAATATCGCCACCCAAAGACATTGTTAGATGTTCTTAAATCTGTGAAATCTCTTTGGATGGCTATATTTCGGAAACCAAGGCACGCAGAACCTTCTGGTTTTCACCTCTGAATAGCTCTTGAAAAGTTAACCTAGGATTTTGAAAACTTCAACCACTTGCAAGGCCTGGTTCTGGAAATATCGTCATCCAAAGATATTGTAAGGTAGGTAGAGGTCGCAAATCAGTAAATTCAGTGGATTCACTTTGGATGGCTATATTTCGGAAACCAGACCACGCAGAACGTTCTAGTTTTCATACCTAAATAGATCTTGAAAAGTTGTACCTAGGATTTTGAAAACCACAACCTCTTGCTGGGGCTGGTTTCAGAAATATCGCCACCCAAAGACATTGTTAGATCTTCTAAGATCTGTGGAATCTCTTTGGATGGCTATTTTTCGGAAACCTAAACACGCAGAACGTTCTGGTTTTCACCTCTGAATAGCTCTTGAAAAGTTAACCTAGGATTTTGAAAGCTACTTCCTCTTGCTAGGGCTGGTTTCAGAAATATCGCCACCCAAAGACATTGTTAGGTAGTTAGAGGTCGAAAATCAGTGACATCATTGTAGTAACTTTGGATGCCCATATCTCGATAACCAGAATTTTCAGAACGTTCTGGTTTTCACCCCTGAATAGCTCTCTAAAGTCTTGGTGAACTGTGGAAAAATAATCATATTTGTAGACAAGTGTTAGTACATGATTTTTCTAATAAAATTAAATACGAAATTTGCAAAGAAACCATGGAAAGTTTTATTAATGCTCTGTTTAGTTTTGAAAACTCCAATCCCTTACTAGGCTTGGTTGTGGTTGTAGAAATCCTTTAATAACTTTCAAGTTATTGGGAATCTAAATATTCAACCAAGTGTGATTAAGATAGTAGTTATATCTCACAGGGATCAATCTTTTCAACAGCATCTGTTTTTGTGGTACTTATTTTTCGATTGTTCATTGACGAATACTTGTTCAGCCACTGGGACTTTTACTTCCATACGTTGCAACTGAATTCATAGATCAACTGCATAGGCGCACACTGAAGGAGACAAATAATCTTAAATATGTAGCCCTCTTGGCACTTAGGGCGCAAGTTCAATTGATCGGCAATTCTAAATGATGATTACTGCATACGAAATATAAATATACTTACGTTACCTCAACCTATATGTGTTTCTCCATCACTCTATGACTACAAATGTACACACAAAAAAACACCTTAGGTAAAATACAATATCTTGCCCTGTGCATAAGTTCACAAATAACATTAAATTGTGCTAATTAAGTCTCCCTTTTAATTTATGGATGAATGCACATGCAATTTCCCGAAACATAATGAACTCGTCGGGCATTGGGATCAAACTGTCTGTCCATGCCAGCAATGGCCACTACTTTTAATTACTTTTTCATTCAGCTACCCCATAGTGTTGCGTTGACTATCGATAGAACCCTAAACACACAAATTATTCCTTATGCTTAAATTCAAAAACTCGTGCTCAATGTCACTTACCGGTGTTGGAAGACATGCATATCGGTGCCTGGTTTTGGTAGACTGTGTGATCCCGTAGCCAGTCGTTCCCTAATTGACTGGCTAAGCTGTGTTGCACCGGGTCCTGTTAATGAGAAACTTCGGTGTTGGGCATTTGGTGAAATCTCTGCAAATTAATCGAGAAAAACATTATAAAACCATCATTTTGATTGAATGACACATCCACAACAGCATGAACAAAACACTCACTTGTCTGCATATCGTTGTTGCACGTCTGGGTTCCGCCGGAAACTTTAATTTTTCCCGACCTGGGCACTGCCGAGACATGAGCTGTTCTTCCAGCCTGCTGCTGTTGCTGCTGACCGCAAGAATTCCCACCAACACCGCCCATCATCATTATATTTTGCTGTTCGGCAGTTGATGTGGCCGAACCGTTTGACCTTTTCACATAGCCAAAGCTCGGAGGGACACCTTTCGTTCTACTACTGCCAGACGATGATGACGACGATGACTGGCCATGATGCTGCTGCTGCTGTTGATGTTGCTGTTGCTTTGATGCCGATGTGCTTCGTCTAGGTGATGACTTATCCTTCCTACCGGAAGTCGGACTTGGTGGTTGGGACAGTTGTTGATGGTGATGCTGTTGCGGTATACCGACATTATTGTGACCATTAACTGGTGGATCCGGCATTTTTGACCAATTATCACGACCATTGCGGGATGAGGACCGATTCGGGCTACCATTTGAATCCATTTTGGAACCGTTGGAACTATTTGAAGAAGGAGCTGTTGTACCAATGCTATCGAGGCTTCCCCGACTATTTCGGATTCTAAAACAAACAAAAAAAATTAAATTTATTCACAAGAAAACAATGTCACAAGAGACAAACCGAAAAAGTGTCCCTTTGGGATGAAAAAACAAAAGTCGAAGGACATACACATATTAAAAAAGTCCTTGTTTACACAAATAAATCTGAACTTTCGTTTCTTTGCTTTTTAGAATCCTAATTTTTTTGTTTCTCCTTAAGAAAGAACAAGCGAAAGGTTAAGTATCAACCTCACAAGAAAACAAGAAAGAACATAAAAGACTTAAGAACCTTAAGGACATGACGACTTCTTTTTAAACAACTTCTGTATGTGTTGCAGTACTTTAACTTAAATAGTTGACGAGGTCCTTGTTTGGTTTTTTTTTTTTTTTGAATTTTTTGTTCCGTAAGAGATAATAAGTAGATATCTCTTAGTCTTCAAGCGCAAAACAACATTCATGTGCTGTATTTATTTTATTTTTTGCCCCACGTATATTATATCATGAACGTGACTTTGGTTAAAGTTCTTAAGTGAAAACCAAGGAGACGTTAAAAATTTCGGAACGAGTCTTTAGCGTAAGAAGAATGAAATGAGAACACATAATTGGAGGTATTGTTGTGTTAGTTGGGTGCATTTTAGTCACGCTCCAAAAAGTTTTTTGCAGTTTAAACTTTTTTGTTAGTGAAGTTTGAAAAGATCAATAAGCGGAAAACTTGAACTTTTTTTGTATTTTCAGTGATATAATGTTGATAAATAAATAAATAAATAAATAAATAAATTTATTGAACAGTGTAGAAAGCCTTTGGTGAGGATGGGGTAAAAGTTTGGAATCGCAAAGTCTTCGGACTTTATACTTAAAAATGTTTAAATCAAAACAAAAATTCTTGAAGGAGATTTCGAAAGTTCTTCCGATTAGAGTATGAGAGATTTAAAAATGTTATGAGAGTGGATTATCAACGATATGAAATTGTTTTTTGATGATAAGACCTTTCAAGGTCTACTACACGTGTTGAAGAGGTTATCGGTCTAATTGAAACAGTCCGGCAAATAAGGTTGTTTCATAAAATGGGACACTTGAAAATATTATCCATGGGATCCTAGATCAGGGTAATAAGTCATAATTCATAATATGTTAAGCTAAGTCATATTGTCATATTAGGGTCAATGGCTTCAACTTTCCTGCTAGTTGCACAAACTTCATGTAGCTATACAACTTTGCTCGTCATTTGAACAAAATTCTATTTAGACCGAGAGCCCACAGCAATTTTTGGGTGTGATTGATAACAAAAAATAATTAGCATAATTAGTTAGGCCTTTAGTAGTTATTTACAAATGTGAACGTCTTGCATACTCTAGTGGGCGCAATAGTGCATTATAGTGCATCAAGTATGCAGTTCTTTCCTTATTCTAAAAAATTGGGAAAAAAAATTTGCCATAACTTCAAAATGAACAGCTAAGTGCCCTGATTGCAAATATCGAGGTCCATGACGTTTTGAAGGTGGCCTTCTTAGTGCAAGAAGTTGCCTATTCTTATCGCGTCTGGCAGGCAGAAGGCTGTCTGTAAAACGTCTTGGACCTCGATATTTTCAATCAGGGGCCTTAACTCTACATTTTGGCAAAGTTGTTATCACAATTATTTGGATTTGGAAAGAACTGCATACTTAATGCACTATTGCGCCCACTAGAGTATACAAGGCTTTCACATTTGTAAATAACTATAAAAGGCCTATCTAAATAAGCCAATTATTTTTTGTTATCAATCACACCCAAAAATTGCTGTGGGCTCTTAGTCTAATTGGACAATATTCCTCTTGAAAAATTCCGATTTCTATGGGATCTGACACGTATTTAAAATCAAAAACTTTAATCCCATAACAAAGGTATTTAATCTTCGTTTTTTTTTTAATGTACATTGAAACATGTACTATATTTTTGTTTGCCACCCTGACTGTCTTTACCTAACAAACTACACTTAAATCTATGTAAGTCAGACAAGACATATAATATAAGTCCTCGTCAACTTTCTCTATCATCCGACGACCACCAGAACTGGTTCCCCTGTCTCACCCTGTCCCTCCAGTCCCGATCGGACACAGTCCTACTAAACTGAAGGCGCTCTGCTCCATCTTGTGCGAGGACGTCTCGACAGACGTCTCGTAGAGAAATGCATCGGGCGGGATGAAGCCGCTAAGACGTACACTCTCATAGTAATCATCGTTTGGTTAGTAAGCCCCAAAAATTAGATTGTAGGTCGAGGACATCGCTCTTGCAATGTGACCCCGAATCAGCTTTATCAAAAAAATTATTAATTCTGTTAATGTTGGCCCCGTTGTATAGAACCTTGTTTGAATAATAATGTTTGTACTCCGACTCTGGTGTTCTGTGTAGTCCAAGGCAACGTCTAAGACACTGCCTCTCAAACACCCGAATCTTTTCCATTTGAGATGGGGCAACGTTGAACCACACCGGGCACCCATAGGCAATCATCGGCCGGATGAGGGCCATGTAGCAAATCACCTTCACCCTGCTGTCAAGCCGGCTGCTGTAAAACAGCAGCAGCACCCTGTTCAGAGCAGCATTTATATGTCTGTGGAAGTACATACAAATACTGATCCATCCAGATGACAAGGTATTTTATTACATTTTTACTTGCCAGTGGCTGCCGGTGTGGCCTTACGATCACCAGCTTGCGCCAGTTCTTTCTAGTATCCCTGGAGGCTCCAGCCAACGGAGTCCTGAACAGAGGGCTACTGTCGATTTGAATCGAGTCGAACTCGTAGCTTTGTTTTGACCACGAGTGAAAACCAGCTTGTCCGCGAATTTTAGAAAAATGGACAAAGAGCAATATCGGTCGGTGATTCGATTTTTGTTTTTGGAATGGAAATCGCGCAGCGAAATCAAAGAGCGCTTGGATGCTTCTTTGGCCGTCAAACATTGGTATAACGAGTTTCAACGATGTCGCACATCGGTTTTTGATGAGCCCCGCCCAGGGGCAGCAATAATGGCTACTACGGAGGATAACGTATCAAAAATCGTATTGGCAGACCGCCTATTGAAGGTGCGCGAGATAGCTGAAACAGTAGACATCTCAAAAGACCGCGTGGGTCATATCCTCCATGAAATTTTGGGCACGAGAAAGCTGTTGGCGCAATGGGTGCCGCGTTTGCTCACTCCAATTCTCTAAAATTTTGTTTTTCTGTTGTAAGCTAAGTTCTTATCGGACCGCTTTCATAAAAGGGGTTTTGAGAATCGAAAATAAAAACAGTCAATTTGATTGCATATTTTGAGTACGTCTGGCATATTTGACATCCATTTGGACTTAAAATAAAGTGTTTTTTTTTGTTTGTTAAATTTTATGACTGAAGTTTATGGCTAAAACAAAATTTAAAAAGTCAAACACTTGCCAACTCTGAAAGCATTTGATACACATTTTGAGTTTTCGGAAAAAATCTGAAGGAACATTAATTTCGGAAATCTCAATTTAAAAAAAAAGAAACAATTAGAAGGCTTGGTCAGATTCAAAAACGTTGCTTCTGTGCATATTTCGAATACGTCTGGCAACAATTTTGGCATCTAAATAACTCTGTAAGTCCGAATTTTTATATTGAAGACATCTAATATATTTTGCTTTATACTTAAAAATTCATCTCGTATAATCAATGCAAGTGGCAAGCATTTGGGTCTTTAAAATTTAAATATCAACTAAGGGTAAAATACCCAAAATACCCCAAATAGTATCATATTATATTTTTTTAAAATTGAAAATGTCTTTTTTTTTATATATTCACAAATGTTCAAGGGTATGTTAAGAGACCCTTATAATGTTAAACACAGCACAGGCGTAGGGAAAATTAGCAGGGGGAGGCTTTGAAATGACAAGGGAAAACCGTGCCGGGTAAGTTATTCCATAATCGTGTTGTACGACTAAAAAACAAATATTTATATTTGACGGTACGACCAAAATTATGCTCAAGGGTGAACTGATGAGCATTCCTGGCAAAGCGGGTATCACGGGTGAACTGATAAAGGGTAGGAATGCAACTGCCTACTTCGATTGAGCATTGGTGTGGAAGAAGGGATAAAAAAAAAAATACATGAAACATTCCGACGGTGTTCAAGGGATGAGAATGAATCCATGATAGCTCTGTTTCCTATCATTTTAACGCTCTGTTCTGAATTCTATCGAATAATTGAAGAGAAGTTCGTGGTGCACCTGCCCAAAGATGTGAGTTGTACTCGAGTTTTGGACGTATAAACGCCTTATAAATGGTAGCCAGATCAGAAGGGGTGAAAAATTTCCTACATCGATATAGAAATCCTAAGCATTTAGCAGCATTTTTGACAGTCTCGAGAATATGGTCATTCGAACGTAGATCGTCGTTGACACACATATCGAGTACTAAGAGGTTTTCGGTTTCTTCTGTACAAGTGCTATTCAAGGACAATGGCATAAGGGGAACATTTTGCTACAACGACAATAGACAGCGTTGAGTTTTCGAAGTATTAAATATTTTATCAGTTGTTTGGCGCTGTTTTCTGAGCGCATTTGGCAGGTTTTTGGATTGTCAACAAAAAATTGCTCATATTTTCAAAATAGCATTTGGTTTCTTGACCGAAAAGCATCATAATCTGCATTTCGAACAAATAGTATACAATTATTTTTATATCTGGCACTGGCCGACATTTGGCTTTTCGAAAACAACTCTCAGATATTATTAATCTGACACAAAAGAGACTTATGTACAAATAAACTCAAGAATTAGAATTATCAAAATCAAAGCATTTAATTCAAATTTGATATCGGTCTCGGTAGCAGCTTTGAGTACATCTGAAAGACATTTGGTACTCAAATATACGTTATCCTTAAGGCATGACACGTTACCTTTATTTTTGCTTTCAGGCACAAGTTGATGATTGTTCAAAAGTGTTCATCAAGAATATTGAAAGCAATTACCAGCTGCTATCTTCTCACAAAGGCTTAATCATTAAATTTAAAATCCCCATAAAAGCATCCAATTTACACAATTCACAAATGAATGTCTATAAGAAGAAGCACCAGTTTGGGATGCTATACAGCTCGATATCGACTCATTCAATACTCCCTTCCATGCCTTGCTTGTTGAGAATGCTTTTTTTTTAACACAAATAGCTCACAAGGGTCTACTTTTGGTATTGATTTCTTGCTTCTGCTGGCAACATTTATAAACGACATGCATTCGGAAACGAAAATTAACCTCAACAACATACGTTACACATTTTGCTTGAATAAGCCCAATCGATATGCCTATTGGTCGTTATGAATATCCATTTAGGTATGGCAGCACACAATCATGGTTTGTTGAACTTTCTACAAAAAGGGTGGCTAAGGTTTAGGTAGCTTTTGAAGCCGACTATGACTTATAAGCCCCCTATGATCTGGGAGGCAGATTATTATGTTAGTTGCTCGAAACACGTGCGTTCAGCGCTAACCTCGTTCACTGCTTAAAGGTGACGACACCAGCGCAGCGGTAGCTAGTCGCATACAAATAGGTCTTTATCCACCTATATTCTATTTTAGATTAAATTTAGTTGTCTGGAAGCCTTTGAAAAATTATTAAATTGGATTTACGAAGTAGAAAAATATAAATTTAAAAAAATGAGTCACACTCGAATGTGTGAATATTATACAATGCAGACGGTTTTAATGTGTCAAACCCCCCTTAGACTTTAATGTTGCATCAGCAGTGTAGCACGCAAATATCTCTGTAGATATAGATATACTCGTACTCGTATGCTGCTTACCACTTCGTTTGGATGAGTTCAATTGAGTGAAACACCCTCTAGAACAGTACACCCGTTATTTTTTTGCTGCCCTTCCGCCCAATATAATTCTGAATTGGTTGCGAGTGTGGTGCCTGATGGCTTTGGCAAGGAACAGAGAGAGGATATTGAAAGGCGACACGAACTTTGTGAATAAATTGAGCAAGCAAAATGCTGAATGCAAACGAAGTTGGAATATTATAATTCAGGATATTAAAAAAGAAAGAAAAAAAGGGTTATGATGGGGCACATAAAAAGACTTCAAGACAGATAGGAGATCCTGAGGCAGATGCAATAAAAAAAAAGCACTTTAGAATTATAATACCTTCTAAGTGCCGAGATCTAATGGAGATGTGGTTGATATGATATGGTTGGGAAACTTTGCTTAATAGCTAGCTCCGAAGTCTCAACTGTCCGATGTCGTTTTATTAAATGTGTAACTTGAAAAACGAAAAACGGGAAGAAGAAAATGCTAATCATGTCAAGGATTCCCTATTACCTCATGAATTATTATAGGCTGGTGTCGACATGAAGTGTAACGATAAAGACGGCTTACATTTGGACCACTTCAGGGTAGATTTTTCTGTGAGACTTCTTTTTTTTTAAATAAATTCTTATTAAAAAAATCAAAATTACGTTTTTGAGCATTTTGATGTCTTCTGAGGAAAACTTGGTTCCAAAAAATATCGTTTTAATTGAAGCCGCCGGAAGCTTAAAGGTATTTTCAATTTAAAACATTGTTTGCATTCGTCTGGCATGAATTTGACACAAAGATGAAAAATAAATACATATTTGTATTCAGTTAAGGTGATACTGGTAAAGTCACCTTTCATCCAGCAAGTGAAAGAAAAATGGAAGTGTCTTTGAAATAGGTATTCTAGGTCGTTTTGATGTTTTTGTTTTTTGAGACATATACGTAACTAGTAACAAATTCCAACAGACTTACATACATATATAAACAAAATCAAAGAAAAAATTGACGACGCGATAACTCTTGGAGATTCAAGGGTTAATTACACTCTGATGGTGAGGGTTCATTTTTAGACGGCAGAAAAATGGACTTACAATTTTTGTTTATCGAATACGAACAAATAAGTTGAAATGCACTTTACCTTGGCAAGTGATACTTTTGACGGATTTGACATTTTCTCGCAAAATGAAGCACACGTGAAAAAATGTTGTTAGAATAGGCTGGATTCAAACCTGGACTTCCGGATCCGTGATGGTCAAACGCGCTGATAATTTTTTGCACACAAAACTTCAGACATGTCTGGCACAGCTTTTGTATTTCAGTCAATTATTTGCATACTTAAGACACGCCTAGTTGAATTTGGAATGAATAAAAATTCTTATATAAAGGGTGTTTTTTTTTTAGAGGAGGAGAATTTTTTAATTTGCAAGACTGTCTTTTAGGAAAGCGGATTTGGAATTTTTCGGTCGTTTTGAGGTTGATTTGGTTTGGCAGTTTATCCTGCATAGACTCAAACCGGAAACATGTTTGGACATTTTTCAAATTAAAAAAAAAAAAGCATGGCTAAATCGAAAAATACTTTGGGCGTTACGCGTGTTTTATGGTGCTCAGAATCGTCCTTCAGAGCTATGGATAGTTTTCGCAATACGTTTCATCTAAGCGACAATACGCATATAGTATAGAGCGCACAAAACAAGCGATTGTTGAAGTGCAGCGTAGTGTTGATGATGATCGAAATGTGTCAAAATGAAGTCAACATTCGACGAGTTATAGTCGAAATACACCCTATTTAGAGCGATGAGTTTGTGCAAATGAGACATCCAGATTACATCATTTACGTGCCAGACGCGGCGGTCGAACACCCGTAATCATATTCAAACATACGTGAGAAATAATTATCTTTCACATAAAGCCAATTTTATTCTTCTGTGATTTTTTTTAAATTAAAGTTTTCCGCCTCTAAAAAAACACCCATTAGAATTATTCTTCTGACAGAAATTTTGGAACTTAAACAAGAATTGAAATCTAAGTTTAAGAAAACCAAACTTTTAATTTTTGTTCAAAATAAGGAATATAAGCAAATTTCAACATATTTAAAGCTCTGTGGAAAAAATTTGCCATATTCAAAACAAGGAATGGTTTCGGAAATTAATTTATTCAACAAGTTTAAGAAAATTCTAAAGGGTATTCCAAAAGGGATTTCCGGCCTTTGATTATGGCCATATTATGAAAGCTTCTGTCATTTAGTGAGTCTGTCTTGTCAAATTAACATGGAGAGTTTTTGAATTCAAGAAAAAGTGAAATGAAAATGAGTATTTTTTTGGTGCAACATTTCGCGCGGTTCGCACTTTTTACGATCACCATAGTCGTCCTTCTAAGAGGACTATTCGCAACGTGTTGGATAAATTCGAGTCGATCGGTTCAGTGAATAATCCGCCAAAACCCGTCCTTAAAAAAAAAAAAAAAACCCAAGATCCGAACCGAAAAAATTGCTGCTGTCTGTGAAAGTGTGCAGAGATCTCGGCCTTTCGCTAACCACAAGTTGACGACTTTACTGTCATGATTTGATCCTCATCCATCCAAACTAAAGAATTCTTTGAATCAGGTCTTCATGAAATGTCTGCATGCTTCAACTCTACCCTAAACTTTCCTTGTTTGCGAATTTAAGATGGTTTTTTTTTCGATAGACAAATTTAATTTATTTCTCTTTTTCAAAAAGATTGAATCTTTGCATATTCTCAAAGCACATTTGACAAAAATTTGTCACAAATTTTGCACTTTTGAAAATCTGCAAATCTAGTGAAATAAATCAAATGACTAGAATCGAAATTATCGAACTTAAAATATTTCGAGTTCAACTTAGACAAGCCTGCCACGATGGTTAATTTATCAATTGATAATTAATAAATATTGAAAATACTCAATTTGTTAGGTATTTACATTTCATAACAGGACCGGCCCGAGCTAAATTAGAGCCCTGCGCAAGCTTTATCAGTGGCGCCTCTCATTTGGATTGGATTGGCGGAAAAAGTAATTTCCTCATTACCCAAGGGGTACCCTTTGCAATGCGTTTTTTTAACGAGGGATCCCCAAGAGGCCTATTCCTAGATAATACTTATATTTAATTAAAATAAATATGATTTTTATTAAAAACTATAAGAAATCAAAAATATATCACGAAAATAATAGTAAAAAATATATAACAAAAATTTAGGAACTGAAAAAAGTATTTTTTTGAAGTAAAAAATATTTAAAAACTAATTCAAAAACATAACAACATACAAATAAATAATGAACTCATTAATTGTTGCTCATGTAGGAAATGATAATAAGATTATTATTTTAATAAAAATAAATAGAACCGGCTATATTAACTTTTCTGGCTTCTGTTTTAGCAAACTCAGCTACCAGATCATCATAATATAATGACTTGACAAGCTCTTTCTCTATAGCCATGATTGACTAGTCAACTTATCTTTCCTGAGTCTTTGGGGTCCTGAAGTAGTTTTTTATTAATTTTAGTTTCAAAAAACTGTTATTTGAGGAAACTGTGATGGTATTTATATATTTAGAGCTATGGCTTCAGCTGATTGCACGTTAGTGAATTGTTCTTCTGATCGCATTTCCACTAAAGAGTTTTTAGTAGCATATTTAGTAGATAAATGAGCAGACGGAGTTTGTAAATACTTACTAGTTATATTGGCGCAAAATTTTAAACAGCCTATTATTAAGGTATTAGTATGATACTACTTAACAATTTGCTAACTTTATAGTAGTTTACTACCTCATTCTTAATTTTAAACATTTTCTCACTAGTATCGTACTAAAAGAATTTCCTTAATAAATTGCTTCTGAACACACCTAAAACAATGACATTTCGTGTAAAAGATTAAGTATACGAACCTTTTTTGATGTCTGCAAATGTCAGAGTCATACGAAGCTAGCAAGATACTAAAAAAATAAAGTAGGTATTCGATGATTTTAACTTTAATAAAAGGGTAGAGAAGTATGATGCTATATTCGGTTAAAATTGTTGTTTTAAACTTGTGTCATACTAAAACAGCTTTAGCATTGTACTAATTCAATTAAAATTTTGCGCCATTATTTTTTTCTAAAATATCAAACTAGATTAATATGCAACATATAAACTTGAAACTAAAATTTTACTTCCTAATGACTGCATTTTTCTATTCTCAACGTTTCCAGCCTTAGATATTTCAATAAGAGCTTCATATTATAGCTTCTAAGATTTTTTTGAATGGTTTTAAAGCATTTAGTATACTCCCATCTGGTTTCAGAAAGGGGTTTTAAGGTCAAAACAGCGAAATTTTTTGTATTATGTACTTATGTCCCAACGCATTGTTGAACCTGATACAAAGTTTTATAAGCATTGAGCAATGTCAAAAAACTTAACAGCTTTCAATGAACAGCAAGCTGAATCATTAAAAACCAACAACAACCAAAAGGAATGCAAGCAGCCTGAACAAAATAAGCTCTTGGTTCAAAACACTTAATTTTGTTTTGAACACCAGCCTCTTTTCCTTTCATGTTTGAACCATTATCATAACCTTATACATACTCGTATACACTACTGGAATAGTAGCGTAGCAAGTTTTATTGTAAATATAGATTCCCTATCCTTTCTTTTGTTTTGAGTTTTTTTTACCATAATACATAGACAAATAACTCCCTATGGGAAGTTAATAAAGTAATTAGACCAGTCAAAAAATCCCTTTTTAAATGTAAACAATAACTGGCAAGAACAAAAAAATAGAGAAAAGGAGAAATTGAATAAAACAGATTCACTCATTAACGACAAACCTCAACATTAATCATCGCATCATCATCACTCAAGTATTTCCATATTTCAACCCTTTGTCTCATTCTCGACACACGACAGTGATAAAATTTCACTCATAAACAGAGGCCAGTGCCAAACTAAAACATAGTACAAGAAACACTCAACCGGAAGAGTTTAAATTCCTAGACGCAACTTTTAATTCTGCGCACTGAGTATGAATTTTGTACCTCAGAATTTCTGTTTGATTAACATTGCTGACTTCGATTTCATATAGAAGAATTGGCATCGTGCTCATGTTATCAACTTGCAAACTGTTAACTGTCTGTATTTGCTGTTGAAATTCTGTTTTATGTTACACTGCATAGGGGAGGGATATCAAAATAAAAAAAGAGGCTGGGTGCGACCCACACTGATAACTTCCCATTGTGGTAAGAAAACCTTGAGTAGAATTTTACATCTTTTTCATGGACAAAAAGATAAAATCATATTGTGACGTTTTCTTCAATTTTACCATAGCTATTAATGGAATTTGAATATGTGGGACTTGGGTACAACTGAACAACCTTATTCATATACGTATGTACAATTGTACAGTACATACATTCTTCTAAAAACTAAGTTGATAATAAAATTATAAAATTATGTATTATATTATAGAAATTACTTTATTATTTCGGTTCCAAACATTTTAATTGGAAAAAAATTAAAAACGAAATATTCAAATATAAAAGATATGGTTTGGTTATTGATGGAAGGGTACTTACAAAATATATCCGCTCTAAAACTAGATATATGTCAAATATAAACCATTTGTTAGAAATTGTTTTATGTATAAAATTAAATAATGGCAAAGTCAATATCATTGCTCGTTCTCAAGATATTCTAGTCGAAAAACAAATATTACCACTTTTTAGTAGATTTTCGAGATTCGATACTTGTCAAAATTTAACCATATGTTAATAATTGTATTATGTCGATACATTCCCGTAAGAATGTACTAAGCGACACTTTTTTCGAAAATAACTTTTTGATGAGGAAATATACTATATGTTAAGGGCCACGTTTTGGCCTGGGTTTCGCCAACCTATTATGCATGAAAAGGAAACTAGAGTACAAATAAAAAAAATTATCAACTGCCATGTTTTCTCATTAAAATAATGTTGCCCCCTGAAATTTGTATTATCCGCCAAAAAAATTATGCTAAGCGATATTAATAAAGATCTCATTGTCGTGAGCAACAAAAAAATTTGTTAGATGTCACTTAGTTTAACCAAAATTGTCTCTTAGCACATTATGATTCAACTAGATCTTTCTTCGTTTTTTTCGTTTCCTGAACAATTTTAGAAATGTCGCTTAGTATACATTCTTACGGGAAGGTATCGATGTATAAACCAACATACTTAAGAAGGAACTATCGGTGTTCATTCCCAAGAAATTCGACTTGAAATACAATATTAACTAGTTTTCACTAGAATTTTTAATAGTTTTTTTTATTTAAAAAAAAACTATTAATTTAATATTTGTCAACATTTTACCAATTGTACAAAATTATACAATGTATAAAATAAACTAAATTAGAAGTCAATATCACTACTAGTTCTCGAGAAATTTGAGTCGAAAAACAATTTTTACCAATTTTTAATAGAATTTTGTATAGTTTTTTATTTTTTGTAAAAAAACTGTAAGCTGTTTTTTTTTGAAATTTTCACCAGTTGTCAAACACATTATTTTTCGTAAAATAAAATTATTTTGAGTTTCAAATTGTTTTCTGTTCTTAGAATATCTGGGTTATGAAATTTTTTTTTCAGTTTTTTTAATTTAAAAAAATAACGGTATGTTCATTTTTTTCAAAATTCATACCAAATCTGTATGACCTTATAATGAGTACATTAAATTTTATTTGAAGTCAATAGCATTGTTTTTTCGTGAGATATTTGAAACTAACCAAAATTTTTACTTTTTTTTTAAACCGTTATAGTGAAAAAACTACTCACTGAATTTTAATAAACGCCCTTTCAGCCTCTTTCGAAGTTATTATCTATTAAACAAAATTTATTTGAAGTCGATATCTTTACTCGTTCTTGAGATATCGACGACGAAAAATGGTACAAGAACGTACGGACGTACGAACGTACGCACGTACGAACGTACGAACGTACGAACGTACGAACGTACGAACGTACGAACGTACGTACACACACACACACAGACATCTCTCTAAAAATGATTGATATAGCCTCTAGGGACCTTGAAACGTCGAGAAATGTCAAAAATTCCAATTTGACAAATCGGACCGATTACAATAACTCCCTATGGGAAGTTAATAAATGCCTTCACTCATACACGCGATGGTGAATGTGAAGAATAACGTAACAAATATGTAGGTATCTGTTGTAAAGCGAACAAAATTGTGCAATTTGTAAAGATTTTGTGATGTAGTTTTTTTTACTGTGGGAATGGGGGTGTGTATAGGAAATTAAACATCGACTTATTTTTGGAAAAGTAGATACATATGTAGGTATCTATATACATATGTATATCTGTCTTTAAATTCAGAATTAGCTGTTAGTTATATAATAAATACCAATATTGGAGTGAGCTATAAAAAGAAATGAAACTTAAAAAAGATGGTAGGTAATGGTTATGAAGTAGTGGCTTTTTTAACGCTTGCCCAAGGCGCCTTTTGAGTTCAGCGCCCTGCGCATTTGCACAGCTTGCACGTATAGCTTGTCCGGCCCTGTTTCATAATATTTTTAATTCACAACTGCAACGTTCGTCATGATCAAAATTTATATCAATTGGAATATTAAATATGGAATTTCAATATTCATCAATTTATCAATTTATAATCGTTACGGATGATTGCAATTACATCAAAGAAAATTCAATATAAATGGGAAAAAAAGGTTTTGAGTATTTTAAACTCATTTGGCAAGTTCTCCAATTAGTTTTAATTTTAGTTTTGCAATCGTGTGATTTAAAGTCAACTTTAAAAAAATTGAGAATTTCCTAATCATTTCAGACTTGACAGACATTTGATACCTAGAAAAACGTGTTACCCTCTAAAATATTTTAAGAAGTTAAATCTTTTTTAATCGAATACTTAATTTAAGGTTCAGTTCTTCACGAAGATATTGAAATTCATCCTTTCAACGGGATAGACCTCTATTTACATTCGAAACTATTAAAACAAATTTGCTAAAGATAAATGCCTTTTAAAAACCCTCTCGTCGAATAATCGAAAAAATAAATATACATATGTATAAGAGAGTTCGATGAATCATCCTGCCTTCAAGGATAAAAAAAACCATATTTCTGCAAATATTTCCCTTCACATCCATTAGCTTAAATTTCATTTTCTTTCACTGACTGAGAAGAAAAAAAACCGAACATGGTTTATCTTATTATGGAGAATAAATACAGAAAAAGAAAACTGACGCCACCACAAGAAGAATGTCCTTTTCCTTCGCCCCCCTCATTCGGTCTCTCAGAAAGCAATAAAATATACTCACTTTTGCAAATACATTTATATGTGTGTAGATAATATCCTCCCTATATCCCCTCATGTCTACTCTTAGACGTGTTTCGTTGCGAATGCCATTTGCACCAAGCACTATCACCACCTAAGCTCTGCAAGGAAAAAGAAAAATTGCCTTCACTTTCTTTTTCGTAAATAATTTAGATAATATCCTGTGACTTACATATATATTCTTTATAGCTCAGTGGATTCACAAGGAAGCCAGGCGAATTTGTATGTTTGTCTATTGATTTCTTCAAAACCTTGTATATATCCTGCTGGATCCCTTCCCAATCCTCGGAGTTCTATTAAACGGATCCTTCATGTCGTTCTTGGAAGCAGTCTTGTATGTTAGTAGTTTATGTGTCCTCACAGACAGAGAGTCCTGGCGCTCTCTAGTGTATTACCGTTTGTTTATTGTGTGATTAGAAAAAACACACAATTTCCAGGACATTCGTTTTCCAACACACACACACACACAAATGGGGCGAGAGTGCAAAAAGGCTAAATTGATTTGGTTCTGTCTTCTCTCTATATCCACACAAAGGAGCAATGAACCAAACAAGAGTTTCCTAACCTTACTGCCGAGCGAGGTTGTGTATAATATTTAAAGGACACCCTCTCAAAACAGCTGTGTGCTCCAAGAATAAAACAAAAGAGAAAGTTATGGAGGATATTGCACCCTTTAGATGAACATCAGTGTGGGTGAAAATTGTAAACGCTAAAGGAACATCGGTTAACGGTGGCGCGCAATACACTCCACCCTACCCTAGACAAAAAAAAAACAAAACTCCCGGTAAATTTCCCACGAAAGAAAATCGATTAGGGAAATTAACCGAATAAAGGATTACACGCAAAAGGACTTAATAAAATGAGGAACAAGCCAGAAGAGCTGTTTGTTTTAATTTGTTTGTGTGTGTTTGTGTTGGTTTTTAGGTTGAGTTCATTAAGCTTTTGCTTCCGCTGCTGTTCTGCTATTTCGGGTGTCGAAATAAATTACGTGACTAATTTCTTAATTATCCGGGGAATTAACGTATCGGGTTTTTCGGGCGGAGCTCAAAGATACCTTTTGCCTAAATTTTTGCTAAGCAAAACGGGGAGAGTCAAATGGGCGGTTTGTGATGTGAATGGAATATTTTAACAGTAGAAGCCGAACATTTTAATTACTTCAGGCAGCAGCAGGAGTGGAAACAGCTTTTTGACAAAAAGGAGTGGAAACACGAAATATCAGGAAAATAATTTAAGACTAAACGGATTTTTAATGACTTCCATAGGAATACACGGTGCTGGGGTGGAATGAGATTAATCTCTCGAAAGCAAATACCTTAAATGTATAAGAGTTGAAATTGTTTTAAAAGTTTTTGAATGATGAGGACTTGAATTGCGAAACTTATAAGCGCTTGTGCTGAAGACGAAAATACCGACAGTAAGAGTATGATGTTCGGTCGGGAGTATCTGAGTGAATCGGCTGAAGTTTTAGACAATCCCAGCAGAGAGAAGGTTTACAACATAAAAACTCAATGGTCTGGAAGACAGATATCTCAGGTGTTTATGCGCTGACATAGTTAAGGTAACCTTTACAGTGCACACTGCCCGGGATAAGTGGCACTTAAGTTTTTTTAATTAACCACATAAGTTTCCTCCGACTGTAAAACAGGGCCTTAGAGATGCGGTCAGCAAGGGTATTTAGTACTTTAGCAACGGTCGCCAACAGCTGTTATCTGCATCAAAACCACTTTTCAAAATAAACCTTATAGTCGCACATATTCCTGCCAATTAAGTTTAAGAACCCTTATAGAAGTTTATTAGAAATCAGTGCGTGTAACTCAGGTTTTATGCGGGATGGCCTACTAAGCTCGTTCTTATCATTTATTTTCAATCGTTCTAGGAATGAAATAAATAGGGAAGATCACGAAAAATACTCCTTTTCACAAAATTCGATATATTTGGAACTTTAGACAAGATTCAACCAGAGTCTAGAGAGAGCACCTGAGCACAAAGTTACCGCTTTTACAGCCATCATGACACAGGTAGCTGAAACCATCCTAGGCTACCAGCCATGCTATAGTCATATGGATGATGATGACTTTGTTCACCGAAAAAGGTGACAGACGATACACATCCAGACATGCAGCAGTTGTGGAGCAACGAAGGAAGAGTATAGAGCAAGCAGATGAAAGGAGCATAAATCTTTTGCAGAAAGAAGTAGACGTTCGCAGCTTCCTTGCTCTAGTTTTTATAATAAAAAAAAGTCAGCTACCTATGCCTGTAGGTTTTGAAACCGGAGCGAAATCGTCAAAACATTAAACTTATATAAATTTAAGATTATGGAGGTGGTGCTTCGGTCACATCATCAAACCAGTATGGTGGGTGGAAGTAAGAATTCCCGAGAACCGGACTACCCGTTCCATGTTGGCAATCTACAATAAAGGTATCATATAGTCTAAAGTAACTATCGAGACATATTCTTGCAAAGGGCCGCACATGAGATCCTATCCAACTGAATATATAAACGTCTTCAGGAATACTGAACAGTTTAATCGCCAAGTTCCAGTGTAGCTTCCAGGCAAGAAGCCCGACCATAAACCAAATATTCAAACCGCAGGAAATCCTGGGAGTGACTACCGAGTATCAAGTTCGAGGCACCTTACGAGTATCTTTTCGCCGATTTCAAAGCCGAATATGATAGCATTTATAGTTAGAAGGTCTTTATTTCGAATGGGACCCAGCAAAACTGGTCTAGTTGTGTTCCTTGACACAAGAAAACACATGGTTCAATGTGCAACTATCCCTATTTCAGACAATAAATTCAGGTTATAAATTTTTGAAAGTCAAATTCCAGAGTTTTTAAAGCACAACCTTAATTTAAAAGTTGGCTCCTAAATTAAATCTCTCCCCACAAACACTCATCTTCCGCTGAGTCCTTCCGCCACACAAATCTTTGTCGGCAAAAAAAAAAAAGAAACACAAACAAGGACGAAACAGACAACAAAAACAAACCCTAAAATAAATATCAAGTTCCGGACATACTCGTAAAAACAGACTCTAAAGCCCCAAAAACAATAGAGGATAGCAATAGATATACAACAAATTTGGCAATTTATTAAGGTAGGTGTTTTTTGTTTTTCGTTTTCTGCCTACGGTGCGCCTGTTGCGCTGCACTGTCACAATGCCTTCCGTTAGGCTTTAATGGATTAGGATTTATTTCGATTAGGAAAACATGAGGTCCTTCGTTTTGAGCTTCGTTTTAGCACTCACCTCACACTTTAACTGTGGACATAAAATATATAGGGCTTTATTCCTCTTTTCTTCTTTTTTAGGGATTCGCCATATGTGAGCCTAGAGCTTAGTCTATTTTTTGATTATCTTTTTTCTGTTTGTTGGTTTGGGTGAGGGGTGATGGTTGGGAACTGCCATAATAAAACACCATCAACAAAACGTAGACAGAAAAATACGAAAGGGTTCGTTGGTCTAAATTTAACTGTCGGCTTTGTTCTGAATGACGAAAAAAAACAGTACATATTTATGTATGTGTGAAAGTATAATGATAGCTTTCTGCGAGAGGACTACAGGTAGACGAACCACAGAATGCACAGAAAGGGAGATACACCTGTTCACTCACCCGTAGGGCAAAAATACTTTGCATGACTTTGCCAAATAAATTGTTTGCCATTGAGGATATAGCTACCAACAAAACAACACAAACAAAGGACAAGAGAATTATTCGCAAACTATAAACACACACACACAGATGCCAGTAGGTATAGGAGGTTGGAGGTTGAAAGAGGCTTTAGTTTAGGTTTGGTGGAAATTCTCACCCTTCCTGTCCGTGATAGTGAATGAGGACTGCACGAAATAGTCCGGAAATGAAAAATGCAATTTTCAGACCTTTTTTTTTGGTTCCCCTGTGCCTGCAGTTTTCGTTTTATTTCATTTTGCATTTCGTGCATTCAAACAATTTACGAAAATTCTATGCAATGGGTTGAAAATGAAAATAAATGCATGTAGATAAAATAAAATGTTCTGTGCGATGCAAGGATGCGTTATATTTTCCGTGGAACCAGAGACAACCAGAGATATTTATCTTTGGGACAATAAACAGTTTAAGGATATTTTTTTTATGAGGAGTTTCTTCTTGAATTATTTTTGAATCCTGCAGAGGGAAGGATTTTTATTTTTAAAGGAAACTCACATTCGAGATGATTTTATTTTTCTGATAAAGGACAATTTACGTATATTCTTGAATGTGACTGTTGGGTTAGTTTTGTGCTTTTGTGTTGTGGTTTTTATTTCCTGTTTAAAAAAAAATCTAAATATGTTTCGGTCAAGTTCGGTTGCATCTGTTTTGTGAGACATTATATATTTTTTGTTCAAAATCTACCAAAATTGTTCCCAAGGAACCAACTCCCATCAAAGTTTGGACTTGGTTCGTATATGAACAAGCTCAAATGTTGTTTTTCAACTAAGCCCCAACCGGAAAACAAACTGATTCAAAAAATAAAAAGGATTTAAGTCATAGCCGCATGCGAAAATCCTTGGAACCAACAAAGTGGTTTTACAATCGCACCAATTTCGAGACGAATCTGAAGTGAATTTTTGATTAAACGAAAAAAAAAACGAAAATAAACAATGGAAAGCACAAAAATGTAAGTCAAAAGCTTATAATACTGAATGTTAAAGTGTTTGTCTAACAAATTTTAATAGAAAACGGACAACTAACAACGCAACCGGAGAGCCAGAAATCTATAAAAAAAAAAAAACAGAGCACAAGGTTGGTATTGAACCGTTCAAGTACTAACCACTCAAAACGATGCTTGATTTCGTTGATCGATAGCGATACAATTTATCAAAGCCTAGGCGAATTTCATAATTCAGTTTTACAGCGGATGCGAAAGGTCAACGGATCGGGAGAACTCACCGGGAGTAAAATTATGCGAATTCTGTAATCGACTTTAATATATATTTTTTGGTTATCTCATCTAAATCAAGAGACAACAAACCTACTGATATACCTCACAAATTTATGGGAATTCAAAGTGATCAATACGGCAACCCTTAAAGAGCTTTAAATATAGAGATAGTTCATTGAAAGCGTCTAGAGTCAAAGTGAGAGGCAAATATAGTGAAAGCTCCAATAAGAAGACACTCATGGCCCAGATTTTTTGTCCGCCTGATTGAAGTGTTCGGTTTAGAAGCAATTTCAGAAGATATTTAGTTTTGGAAATCCTAAAATAATAAAGCCTGTGTTTTAGTGTTCAAATAAAAAAAAATTTACATATTACTTCTCCTGTTCTACTAAAACCTTAACAAATTCCATTTTTTCTTTTAGAGAAAGTGTTTGTTTTTCGACATTCTGTCTGCTTCCCGTTACATTATCCAATGAATGAATGACTAAAAATATTAACGACAGAATTTTGCAATTTTAAAAAATCGGGCAATCCTACGATAAATTCAAAACCTAAAGACATTTCACAAGAGCATAACAAGCTGGAAAGAACTACGGAATACCCTTGAAGCTAACATTGAAACAACGTTCTGCGTTTATTAGAGTTCCGGTTATCGAAGGTTATTCAAGAACTTGCTTCCACATTAAGAAAATAAAAAATGTTATATTGAACATTTTTTTGAACGCGTTCGGTTATGAGACTATCGAATAAAAAATGTAGAAAAAAAGTTTCCGCGTATAGGAGGAATGTTCTTTTTTAAGAATGCATTTTATATGGGGAATTCAAAAAAGTGTGGTTCCCAGGATACTTTATTCACATTTAAGAACTATCCGTAGATAGAGCAGTCACAGTGCCTCTTCTTCCCTGTACTAACTATATTATTATTGGGCAATGTAGGGACGTCAACCTAGGTCCATCCCACAAGTTTAAATTCAGCTTAAATACTTATTAGATTTTTTTTGCAATTTTTGTGTTTGAAGATGTGGCTTGACAAGTCACAAGTTTGAAGAAAAAGGGACATTTTTAGTTCCAACTCAGGACTAAAGTATTAATGAGTGCTTATTTGAAACTTAAATCCTACAATATTAGAATTTTTAATTCCTGTTGTTGTGGCCTAACTTCAAGGAAGAAAATTAGTCTTAATTTACTATTAATTTGGCAGATGCGTACGAGTAGTTTTTGTTTTTACTAAAGGGATTATGACTACCTTTAAAATGTTTAAGCATAGTGCGAGCGTTTAAGTAAGTTGGAGATGATTTGGTTCTTTAGTCGGAAAATTATTGTAAGTATTTTAATTCAGAAAAAATTATTTTACTCGTAGAGTAATTCAGCAAAACTAATTTAGGTCATTATTTCAAAATATTAATATTCTGATCTCACGTGTGTAGGTAGAAAAATGCAACCACTGACTGTCTAGCCCTGTGGCCTAATTAGCGCAGAAATGCGCCATTTTAATACCACAGCTTATATGAACCTGTGGATAAAATTGATTTGGGGAATCGTGGACATTTTCACGAAGTCATCCAGTTCGGATTTAGTCCAAAAATATGAAGGGATCTAGTAGGTTGTGATGTCTCTTATTGTAAGTGCTTTTGGACAATCATCCGGAAATTGGATCACTCACTCAACCGAACCACCACAATTATCCGACACCATCTTAACCGTGTCAAGCTAGGCAGATTGTTGACTAGTGCTGAAACAGTAGCCAGTAGTAGATTGAGCGGGAGTCACATGATCCTACTTTAATCCTACTTCAATTGTATTTAATTTTGTTATACAAATGTAAAAGTTATTTCCATGTTGTTTTGTCATTACTGTGATAGGACTTTGTCATTTCCGTGTAAGTTTTGTCATTCCCGTGAAAAATCAATATAGTTAGAAACAATAAAAATAATGTCTCACTGGCTTAAAATATTTAATGATGTTTTTTGACTGCAGATTGACTAAATAATTATTAAAAAATGTTTACATTACTTAATGTCCATTTCGAGGAGCAAAATATTTAAGTTTTGAAATAGTTACTTATTGACTGTTTGGAAATGATTGTAATTTGCAAAATAAAAATCTGTTATCAATTGTCACTAGCTGGTTTTCTTGATAATAGAAAACCAGCTAAATGACTGCTGACAAATTTAGTATCATTCGAATCATTAGTGAATCAATATAACCCAAACTAAATTGGTAAACCCAAACACAAATAGATTAAACCCAAACCCCAATAGATTTAATCTCTATAGTTTAAGGTCTCAACTAAAAAAGTTTAAATTGATTTGCTAATAATTAAACTTTTGGGTTTGATCTATTTGCGTTTGGTTAAGATTATCTGTATACGGTTTAAATAATGTGTGTTTATTTGCTATTTTTTTTTTGACAACACTGGTTTTGAAAGCTCACGCACGTTTCGTGTTTTGTGTCATTGTTAAACATCTACAGTTTGGTCTATATTTTAAATATGAATCGTCTTAAAAAAAAGGAAAAACGCTTGCTAATTATTGAATTTTATTATCAAAATGCGTGTTCTGTTAAGAAAGTTCATCGCGCGCTTCTTCTATTTTATGGTCAGTTTAATCGACCTACTGGAGGCGGCTATTCGGGCTACATTTACATTGTTGGACATTGAACCACCAACGCGCTTACGTAGAGGGCGAACTGAGGAAAATATCGCAGCTGTGTCAGCCAGTGTTAGTGATGACCGTGATTTATCGATTCGGCACATTTCGCAGCGATTGGGCCTCTGTTACTCCACTACGTGGAAATTTAGCGGACAAAATTTAGGTGTGAAGCCTTTCAAAATACAGCTGGTGCAAGAATTGAAGCCGAACGACCTACCAGAACGCCGAATTTTCGGTGAATGGGCTCTTGAAAAGTTGGCCGAAGATCCACTTTTTTATCGAAAAATTGTGTTCAGCGACGAAGCTCATTTCTGATTGAATGGATACGTGAACGAGCAAAACTGCCGTATTTGGAGTGAAGAGCAGCCAGAAGCATTGCAAGAGCTACCAATGCATTCCAAAAAAGTCACTGTTTGGTGCGGATTATCGGCTGGCGGAATCGTTGGGACATATTTCTTCAAAGATGATACGCTACCGTGCGACGATAACAAACTTTTTTTTTGCGTAAAATGGAAGAGCTTGACTAATTGCATGACATGTGATTTCAACAAGACGGTGCCACATGCCACACAGCACGCGTAACAATGGACCAATTGAGAGGCGAGTTCCGTGAACAGTTTATTTGACGTTTGGGGCCGGTCAACTGGCCGCCTAGATCGTGCGATTTAACGCTTCTAGGCTATTTATTTTGTGGTAATGTTAAGGCTCATGTCTATAGCGACAAGGCCGCTTCAATTGACGCACTGGAAGCCATCATTGAAGCATTTATTCGTGAGATACCGGTCGAAAGAGTATGCCAAAATTGGACCAATCGGATGGACCATTTGACATTAAATTATATCGAAACAATATATTCAAACATTAAATTATAACGATTTCATGCATTTTTCAGAATTGTATGTGTTTTTTTTTAATTTCCGATAGCTCTAAAAAAATCACTCGTTATATTTCCTTTTAGGTTAGACTAATTTTCTTTGTGATTTAATATAATGCGAATGGTATATAATAAGTTGTATAGTTAATTTTATTTTTATAATTAATTTGTCTTTATTTTAATTTATTAAAATGTTCACTACGTGTTAAGATATTTTTATTTTTATATTTGCTTACTAACTACTTGTTGTAGGTTAAATAAGTTCTATTATAAATCCCCACTGGATATATTTTTCTTATAAAATTCACGCAACAACTGAAATTGAAATTTGATGAAGCGAATAAAATTCTTTGTGTTTTTAACAAATAATTTCTTAAAATTTTTCTACAGTACCAATCCCTCAAGGACTTTATCTTCAAACTTTCCATTGAAAAATTCCTAAGAACCAAACAGAAAACTTCTTTCTTTGTTCCTTAATTGGGAATAATTTACAAAATTTCTCAAGCAATTTAAAAATTAATTTTTTTTCCGGTAGAGAATGAAACCAGAAAATGAAGTCGGGTAACTTTTTGATTAATGAACAATGTGGCTGTGGCAGCCAAACAAACCGAGAAGGAATAAAATTCTATACGAAAGTCCTTTTTGTGACAAATATAAATTCTAAAAAAAAATCTGTCTTAAAAAGTTAAAAAGTTATTTATTCGTACAAAACAATTTATAAGTTGAAGTTCCCCCTCTCTCTGCTTCTATGTGATTTAAAAATATCTAAAAAAAAGTCCTCAAATTCGAAATTGACTTATCGTGCAGAACTGTTGGACAAAAAGTAGGTCCTTTCGAGGCTTCCTGGTTCATTGTGGATTATTATTATTAATATTTGTTTTTTCTTCTTTTTTTTTGAATAAAATAAGTTCTTATTGAAACGATGAAAAAAAAGAACAAATATTTTTTAATAAAAATACCGCGTCCGCCACTCAGCAAAAATGAAATAAAAAAGGATAACACACGTGTAGCACGAGAGCATTCGCAGGAGCCGGATGGAGTTGGAAGTTATTTCCTTTTTACAATCGTCTGACATTGTTCCACCTCTTTGAAATGTGAACAATGTTCGAGCTTCGTGGATGGTGTGTGAGCGAGCGAGTGCGGGGGTTAAAATGTAATTCCACATTGAAATTTCAGTCATGTATGGAATATTTGCTTTTATGAAGGTAGGAAGGTGATGGAGGTCCTGGATATGAGTTGAGCATCAGGACGTAGGTTCTCATTTTATATAATTTTATTTTTAAACCGATTTAATGAATGGTAAAGCTACGGTGCATTTGAGAGACAAGGAAGAATATGTTCATTGGTTTATTAAAGTTACAATGCTCACATCGATAGTTTTATTAATAGAATCTTCTTTTTTTTGAATTGATGTAGTTCAATTTGTAAATGTGGGAAATGTTTTTTTTTTTTAATAGAACTTTATATAAATGTGAAACAAATATGGGATACATTCTATAACACAAGTTGTGAACTAGGCTGTTGTCGCGGCATGCAGGGGGGGATAGTGGGATTTTATGAAGCAAAACTTTGAACTATGGCAAGGGAAGAAGTCATTCATGCATCTAAACTCGTATATGAAGTGTTACACAATGAAATACATTTTTTAATAAATTCTTTTTTGCTGACACAGTTCGAATCGGGGTGGTACGACTAGATAATGGGGCCTATCGTGAATAAAATTTCCCTGGGAATTGTTCCCATTTTTCAAAATTGTCATCTCGAATAATGTCGAAAGTTTCCCTTGGAATTAATTGATATCGGGAATTAAGTTTCCTAGTGACTTTGGCTCTCATTTAAAAAGGCCAGTCGCCAGTTTACAATGAACAGTTCAGAATTATTGTCGTTTCGAATTTTTGAAGATGGGGAGAATTCCGAGGGAAATTTTGTTCACGATAGCCCCCAATAAGTAACATGTGGCATTGTGAAATGTCTGGTAGTTGAGTGAGTTTAAAAGACCACCCCACGATACGGATTTCGAAATTTTCATTCAAACATATGAAATACAAGGTGCATATTTTTCACACAATGTAGAATCGCACGATAAAAGAATATGACGTTGGAAAAACTTAGTTTCGACTAAAAGCATTATAGGACCTCTTGTGTCTTCTTATATAAATCGAGTGAAAGGAAAAAATCTAAGAAACATTGCACGGGTGGCTGCCTGGTTGATTTGGAGAAGGCTTTCGACATCTTTTAGTTAGAAGCTTGAACTATCTGTTGGAACTCTCAAGTCAAGAGGAATATATTGCATATCTACTTATAAACAGCATTACATTTGAACACATATCAAGACTATCGAATGGTATAAAATTGGAAACAAAAAGTCACGGCACATTCAATATGTTCAATGTTTAACAACGTTTTAAACTGAAAACATAAGAGAAGATAATTGATAACTTCATAAGATCTGAAGTAATACAAAAATTACTCTTAACCACCTCTGTACCGAAACCATAATTTTTGAATTCACAATTTCTTCTTTTCCAATCTTTGCCAAGTGCGGACATAATGGCTGCCCACAAATCGTTTCGTGTTAAACAGATATGAGCTTAAAAGCTAAAACAAAACCAATCGGTGCTTCAATGGGTAGGCCTACGTAGCGGAAGCACAACTCGCTACAGAGCCAAGAGGTGTCAATGGAGGCGTACAAAGTTGAAGTTGTAAGCTGAGATATTCATCTTTAATTTGGTTAACACAAAATCCAAAAACCCCAAGGAGTCAAGATCTGCAGGACACTTCTTCAAATTGTATCTATTTGTATAGCCTGTTATTAGTTATCCAATAAATACTTTGGAAATGGGTTAAGACATATAAAAAATGTGTTTGAAAAATTATTCGAAATGTGCCGTTCTTTGATAACACCTCTTATGACCTTGTTAGCAAAGCACTTAGAACGAAATGCATACACATCACTATCACCGGGTATACATATAAGTAAAATGTTAGGCTCAAGAACAAGAACGAGGGAAGGACAAAGTTTACAGAAAACCATTCAAGTGACAAGCTGTCCTTAACAAGGGGCTACTATCATCCTAACTCTGTAGTCTCTTAGTGGGCGAACTATATTCCGATGCGTTTGCATCTCAATTTAAACCACGATGCCTTAGTATGAATAATAAATTGTTTAAAATTTATTTGAAACAGTACTACTGTTTAGGAAAGTTGGAGAGGATTTAAAAGGAGATACCGATGCACATTAGTTTTATATGTCTGAAAATCGCAATGAAAGGCTTACGGCTTACTATCTCTGAATTTCCGAAGTTCGGCTTAAGGGTAAACTTATTGATTGAATTGCTTAAGAGGAGTAATGTAGCTATTTCACTAGCACATTGTTTATAAAAACATCGGGAATTAATGAAAGAGAAGAAACTTTGTGGAATGCTGATAAACCTAGGTTTATTTAAATCTTAACACAAATATACTGATCAGTTAAACATACAACGGGAAAAATAAATTGTGCAGAACCTCAGACCTCGAAGATTTGAATATATTTCCCTAATAGAAACTGAAATTGTATTGCAAAAACTAAAAGAGCTATTTAAGGTAAACCTTTAATAGATAATCTTGTCTAAGTAAGGAGTTACGAGTATAACTCTGCTAAGGACAACTGGGTAGTAATCGGCGGAATGTTGTTCAATACTACAACAATTGAAAGTAATAGTTTTTCAAGGGTTCAGTTTGACTTTATTCTCCACGATTGAATTCGTTTAAGATCCTCATTTGTTTGAACCTTTGAACTAGAGAATCTTCTTTGAATCAAAATGGAAGATTGATATACTCGTATATTAAAGCACCAACAGCGTGAACATGTAAACCGCGCAATCTTTTAAAACATCAGGAATATTATTGATAAAAAGTGAGAATAGAAGTGGTCCCAAGACAGATCTCTGTGGTACTTCTGAGTTTAAAAATGGGGGTACAGGTACCATCGATATGGCTATCTGTCAAACCAATGATCAAGGAACTCGGCAGCTACCTTGGTTTCTGCCGCTTCTGTTTAATATTTTTTGAAAAAAGTTTGAATATTATATTTCGATAAAAAATTTTATAAATTAATAAGAAAAAGTTCGAGTGAGAATCTTAAATCATCTAGCACTAGCGAATTATTGATTTTTAACTCATAAGTGCGAGTTAAAAGTTCACAATTGATTTGTGGACTTACATATATCCCACCGAAGCGGATCACGAATTCATTGTGGGCTTTTGGGATATTTAATTATGATCCAGTACCCTGCAACTGCCAGGTGATCAGGAAATTGGTTGATTGCTAGAATCTAATATGCCATGTTTGAAACTTATTTGCCATTATGGACCTGTAATTGCAAATGGCAGATCGTAGGGGGAATATTGGCGATACGGCACATGTAAGCATTATAGATTTTGTATTATGGTTTGTTAAAAAGAAAATGAAAGGAAAAACTTCTAATAAAAGAACGGAATTAAAAGAACGAACGAGACATCATGTGAACCAGGATAATGAAGTTCGTGGAGGACGCCTAAAAGTTATTGTTATTTTTTTGGATGGCTTTGCGCTGCAAGGCTTCTTCTTTCATCCGATAAATAAGGAGTTAGATGAAATCCTATCTCAGCTTGCTGAACAAAATAATCAAAGACAACGAAGTTCCATTTTTGAGGCAGAATGGGTTTTACCAGAAATAAGGTTAATAAGGACGGTTTGACCATCAATTCTTAGCAGTCGGTTGAATTAAATTTTCAAATCACTCAAATCGCTTTCGTGTCAGGTGTTCCTCATCCCTACTTTGGCATCTCTTGTGCAGTAAATGATTCACATCGAACATACATACACACTTTCTCAAGGATCAAGTGAATATCGATTTACATTTAAATGCCAATTATACCGAACAAATACCATCACATAAATAAGAAAAAAAACGACCATCTTATTGTGCCTAACAGAAGAAGAAAAAAAAAACACAAAATTAAGGATAATAGATATCCTTTGAATATTCATGACAGACAGGCGTCATTACCGATAAATTGAATTTCCTTTCTAAAAGCCATTGTGTGTCCCCTTGATGGCCTACTATAAGTCTCTTAAGGAAAAAAAAAACCAACATCATACAATCAAATGATTTTATATCCTTTATCGGAACCCCCTGTTCCTCTCCACCATTTCTTCCATATCGGGCTGCAATATATAGCTTTTTTGAGTGTGACATATAATTGTACATAACGAACTGTGCACAATATCCTTGGGACTTCTGTGCTTGTTGTTGTTGTTTGCATATTCCTTTCCCCGGCCAAGAGACCTCTCCTTGTGGAAAAGCAGACATTATGTCGCGCGATAGATGTCAACCTAATTTTAGAAAACGGAACAAAAGATTGGCATAGGATATTGAGGGCATTAGGTTTCTTGCAAGGATATGTCGGTACATATTTTTTTTCTTCTAATTTTTGTTAAGACAAAAAAGAAAATAATTGTCTTTTTTGCTTCGCTGGTATCCTGTTGTGCTGTGACTTTTTCCACTCTGTCGTGGCATTTTTTTTTTAAGAATAGATTGTCTCTTGTGGTTTTCCACTGAAGGTAGGTTATTTGTTTTTTTCTGCTTTCAATAACAATGATGATGATGCCACAAGAGCTATGTAGAAACGTAATAGGAGCGTGAAATTTGTTATTCATTTTGATGGAATTTTCCTCGAGACTTAACGCCTTTTATGTTCAGCTTTTGAAATGTGCATTGAAGAGTTTTGAGATGCAGGTGAACACAATGAGTGTTGCAACTGGAAATTAATTTAATCAGCGACTTTGATGACTTTGTTAAACTTTTGCGGAGACTTTTTTGTCTTAGTTTGGTTTGCTGGGTGAGATGGCGCTCGTAAAGAATAATTAATTATTTAGATATTGAAAGTCATTCGAGGTGTCCCTGGATCGGCTTGAAAACTTTTTTTTTCTCATGTCTCATTGTTGTTATAAGTTTTTAATTGTCTTTTTTTAAGCTGACGAAATACATATTTAGACAACAAAGAGAAAAGAGAAACGATTCAAGCATAGCTCGTTTTGACATTAATACTAGGTGAATAGTTAAAAAACCTCTTTCGTAACATCGACTGAATTTCACAACCTGGCTTTTTCGGCTCAAATTAAAAAAAGTACTTTCTTGTAAAATTTTGAAAGAAATAAGATAATTTTCCAATAAAAAATCAGCCTTCTTATTGCGTTACCTGATTTTTTTTTTGTCGAAAATTGAAAACGCTTTTTTGTCGCGGAGGTTTGTATGACCTGTTTTCGAATTTCCCTTCTAAGTGAGTTCGATAAATATTCCCTGTCTCAGATTTGTAATTTTTTTGGGATTTAGGATTAGGAAAAGTTACAGTGAACGTTAAACGGACATACAAGCAGACGCCTTCTCCGACAGACAGTAACTATTCTTTGGAGGTCTCGACCAAAATGTGTCGTCATAAAATCAATAGATTAGTGAGAGATGTCGTAGTTTGTCTCCTGACAAGAAAGTCTTATTTCTAGTAAAGTGAACGACAAGAACACTGCAAGCTTCTTCCATACAGGAAGGTTCCTAGCTAGCCATACTTTGTTTGTTCTTAGATGCCTCCAATTTCGCCCGCAAAGGCCAACCTCATATTGTGTGGTCGTTGAGCGAAAAGTGTCATTTCTGATTGGCTTTAGAGTTAATGTCCACTGAGTCGCAATCTTCCTGGACCGGATCGCCATCTCCCGGTGGATGAAATAAAAAATGTTCGGTTTTGAGATTTGGTGCCCATTATCTCTTCAGGAAGAATTGCCACTGTCGAAGGCTTTTTACTTTTTTTGGAAAAGTCATTTTCGCTACACAGTACACTCAGTTTAGTTGCAAGTTTTTCTCTTTTCCACGCCTATGAAGATTGGACCAAAGACCATCCGGGGAATTGTTGGCGTTTTGTAAAACCACAAACATAGGTCATTGAAGAATGATTTCAGACTTTCTCATAATGCAGCAGCAAGGCGAAGTTAAGTTGTTTGATAAGTGTGCTGGCGGCAGTTTAGAGTGTCTTCTCTATTTAAGATCACGCAAGCAATGCTCAGCTGCCATTCATCGCACATGCCTTCCTCCGACCATATTTTTCTACATACGCTGATCTATACTCTTAACCAACTCATCTTCTGACGCTTTGAACAGGTCGGCAGATAGGTTAATCACTTAAGCAGTTTTGTTTCTTGAATTCAAAAATGGGAAAGATCGCAGACCATACCTCTGGTTATTCGCACTCTTGAAACTCATTTTTTGGCCGCCATCTTGGAAATTAGATTTGATTAAACATGTATCGGTTCATGTTATTCTCAATGAACACAGGTATTGGCTTGAAATTATTTCTAAACTAAAATCCAAGATATTGTCCAAAAGGCAAATTTCAGAAGTGCGAAAAATCGAGGTAGTTCTGGTTAAAATTATAAATGCACAAGTAAGAACTTCAAAGTCATTTGAAGGGAATTGTTGACCATTGAATTGAAGAAATTTATGAAACTTCATATGAAATATAAAAAAGGAAATACAAATATCTATCCAAAATCCAAGTAGGCCTATACATGGTTGATTTCCTTTTTGTTGCAAGTTTGGTTAGGAAAGGGGTGTATGGCATGTTCGACTCGGCTAATCTCGACCGTTCTTACCCTTTAACAATCCCCTCCCATATACAGAAATACAAAATGAAATAATAAAATAATGTAACGAGTGGGAGGTGGGGACTTGACAAAATAAAAAATGTTTAAATTGTACAAATGGCGCCCAACAACTCGCAACACATTTGCTTAAACTATTATAGTTATGCATGTTTGAACTTTTATAGTTTGAACTTGAATATCATTATGTTAACTATTCCACACCGTTCGTACTCATTTTCAATTAAAAGTCCCTATTTTAACAGATCGGTTTTGAACCATGTCGATTGGCCATAATACAATGTGGTTATTTCAACAGGATCTGGGCAAACGTGATTACAAGTCACAATTCGGTTTAACCCTCCCACATTTGATCCTTTCACAAATACATATACCACCATTTAATACCCTCGTAGAAGCAATATTCCGCATGATTTGATCCAAATCAGAATTCATTTTACCAATCCACTCTTCCCTTAGTGCCTAGGATCTATCTACCTATACTCTGCGTTTAATGTGTGAGCTTGTATGAGAATGATGCACCTACAAAAGGATACAAAAAGAGAAAAAAAAAATAATAAAGTCAAATACGCTTTACAAATAGAATCCAATTTTAATGCATTCAGGACATTTATAGAGAATATACCTTTAAATCCTCTTTCGAGGAGCATCCTTGTGAAATTTGTGTTAACTTCGAATCTTCCCTCTCACAGAAAACCCATTTGCCACCATCCCAAGGGAAATATCAACAAAAAACGAGGAGAAAGGATAAAATTTCTTTTTTTTTATTTTTTACCATTCAATTATAATCCGTTCACCTCCTTCGGGATTGCATACGTTCGGGGGTTTCCGTTTTGTTGCAAAAAGGATGTTAAACTTTAAAGTCCTCTACAAACAGATGCATCTTTATACATTCACATCCTGTGATGTGTATGAGTGTGAGAGACGCAAATCTCTGCTGGAGTATTATTATTCGATTAAATTAGACAACGACGACGAAGACGACACAACGACAATGTTAGAAATGGGTTGATAAAGTTTTTAAGTGAATGCACTTTACATACAAAAGGATTTTATTAGTATTTTTTATTTGCTTATTTAAATTCCAAAAAAGGATAGTTTTCTTTTTTAAATATTTTTAGTTTGCTTTGTTTTATATACGTATCACAGTTAAATTTTAAATTTTAAGGAAGATTTAGACGACAGAAAAAAATTAAAAATATTAAAGCACTTGGACACATAAGCACACAACGACGTTTTTTTTTATTTAAGTTTGCAACACTTAGGGACGAGAAAAAAAAACTCTAGACTCTAGACAACACACAATGCATTCTATCTTTAAGATAGATTCTGCCTCTCTATGCAAGGCAAAAGGACAATGATAATGAGCTATTGAGTATCTTAAGCACTAGTACAACATTTATTTGCAGATATTTCTATGTAGATAATAATTTTAGTGAATAGGAGAAGCAGCAGCAAGAACACAAAATAAATTTTTTTTAATACAAAAATAATGAAACAGCAATAATGATGGGGCACTTTAAGTTTGGTCCTTTAAGGATGAATATACATTTTATTTATGTATTTTATTTTGTCGGTTATAGACTTGTGTTCTCTCTTTTTTTTTTAGCTTTTTAAAGGAGCTATTGACCTTTTGCGAATTTACATTAAAATGGTCATTTATTTATTTTTGTTTCGAATTAATTTAACACTTTACGTACGATTACATTTATATTTGTTTAAATTTAATAACATCGGATTTTTATTTATTTTCGAAGAGAGATATTGAAATATAATTTTTTGCGACCGTACCGCCCGATCGACAGACTACATTTTGGGGTGGTTTCTTTTCTGAAAAAATATATTCCCTCGGTTTATAATGAAAAAGTTTTCGTTTGTATATCCATGGTAGACTGTGGGGAATTGTGTGTGCAACGAGTTTTTATTTATGAGAGGTTTGTTTTTGAGTATATATAATGAATTGAGAGAGAGTTAAGGGAAAATGAAATGAACTGTGGATGGAAGCTTTCGGGTAAATTTCGATGCGAGAGACATCTGATAGAATTCATTGAAAGTAAAGAACTTGAAAAATAATAACGAAGTTGTTTTAGTTTGATATGTTGGCCTTCTATTTACAAGCTCTGGTTTTAGGCTAGAAAACCAAATTTTAAAAAAATGCACATCGTTCGTACTTTTCTTATTAAATAAATTGGATTCGAGGTATGTCAAATATGTACATATGCAAATATTTTTTTCAAAAGTGAACCTTAAAAAAGCTTAAGACAAATGTTTCAAAATCAAAGGAATTAGCTAGCTATGTATATGACTTCCTCAATGAAACGTATTGCTTACATGAAAAAAGTATTTTTATCGCACACGTTTTGACACTTTAACAGAACTACCTTCCTGCATTGGTATAATGGTTTCTACAACCTTTTGAAAGGTTAACAGTTTGTGTCAATCAAATTTGAATTCAATGGCTTACAGGCTATGAAAGACAATTATTGTAGATATTTACTGCAAATTACACATTTTAGTTGTTCGTGAAATCGGTTTTTTGTAACCCTTTCAAATCAACTAAGAACATATTTGAATTTCTTTTTTATAGGAACTATCCAAAATGAAAAAGAAAATCCCAAATCACGTGCAAATGAAACAGTTGGGCGATGGGACCAATTTTCTTCACGTCTGAGGTACAAAAAAATTCACACCATCAATAAAAGTGGATTTATGTTTCTGCATTTGCAAAATAAAGAAAAGTAGACACAGGCAGATGTACATATGTCGAAACCAACCCGAAATGGGGAGAGAAACCAAAAAGTCATTCAGCACCCTCAAATGAAACCTTAAGAGAGTGGACCCTATTTGGGGTCATTCGTTAACGAAATGGTCACGTCTTCCCAACAAAAAAAAAATATTTGTCCCAAATATGTATATATATTTTATAGCAACTTTCCAAACTAAAAATTTTTGCAGCGTCTCTATAAGAAATTTAAGCTGAATTTAGACAAATTTGGTTGCTTCTTTACCCCCCGACTGTCCAAGTTTGTTGGTATAACCTATGTATCTATAACCTATAGTATTATCATGGAGCGTGATTTTGTATTGCAAACTCTAGCCTGGTGGTGGCGCTGAAATTAGTGCTAGATTTTACTGTGGAGAGTAGGATAAGATACAAAGCACTAGAATCTCAGAACTTAAAACAGAGAAAAAAAACAGGACGGGCCCAAGTTTTAAAATTATTGGTTGAGGAAGAAGTAATGTAAATACATTAAATAATACAGTATAAATACCACTTTTTTGAATTTCGGTTAAATTTTAAATAAAGCGCACTCAAGGGATAATTTAATTATTTGAAACTGTAAAATAATTGGAAAATCAATTGGGACGTTTTCTTAAAAAAATAACTGATTGATTTGGTGAAGAATTTTTTTTATATCATATAGCCCTCTGTCAAACTGCTTAAGTTTTCAAGCTAGACAACTGTATGTATACAAGAAGAAATCAGGAGTTGTCAAATCAAAGAATCGACCGTGGCGACTTGGCACTTAATAACACCAGAAAAAGTCAGGTTATTCTTCTCGCGTTGTATTAGTTGTAACACCTTGTTGCTGCGTTAGATGCTCCATAATAAACTCTACAAGTTTGTCAAATGCGAACTGACAAATTTCATTCACACAAAAATGACAACCAAATAAAATCGATCTGGAACAACGCACCTTATATAACCATTCTTATTTTTTCATTTTTTTTAACTAGATTTTGATGAAGTTGAATCTCGAAATGACCTGTTTATTTGAACCATGACCTTCAGACTAAGCTGTTTTCACTGAACTTAATACTTTTTTTTTTTGGAATTAAATTTCAATAATACCTCATGGTTTGTTACACAAACAAATATATAAAAACTTTCTTATTTATTTCCATGGAAGCACTTTTTGCGTTCCCCAGTAAATGGGAAAAATCCTTTATTTTTTTTTCTTCTATTAAATAAGATTTTGATTTCTGTAATCCTCTTTATTTTATCGCATGGAATAATAACAAATGTAATCATAATCCCTGAGATTTCCCTGACCTTTGCCTACAACTTAACATATACCGATAATCAACATGCGGAATAATGTATGACCATGATAAGTTCAAAATATATTATCCTTGTTCAACAAATAAATATCTACACCTCCCTTAAATCACAGGTAGGTACGAGTACGTAAGCTTGATGCTTATGACTTTAAGTTACACAAGTTCATTCTCACTCGCATTAAAGTTTACCACATTGTTTTTGTTGTAGTGGTTTTTTCACCTTTTTGCAAAGAACATGCGCGTAATTATTCTATCCAAATGTCCTTTTTTATGTCCATGTCTATAGCCACCTTCACCAAATTCATAGATAACCGAAGCAACAAATGATTTTCCCGGCAGGCAGTAAAAAAAAAAAAAAAAAAAAATCAAAACTTCCTCTTTGAAAGCTTTAACTAATAAAACATCTAACAGATACTTTATGATGATGGTGAGCACATTTAAGAGCGCCACATAGCAAATCATTTTCACTTATCATCTCTCCTTCTCTTTCTTTGTGAGAAAAGGCGAGGAGCTATGAAAACATTAAACTTACAAATGGAAATGGTTAATGTGGTTCCAGTTCAAGCTTCACAGCCAACAAAGTACCTACATACATAGGAATTGCCTTGAAGGCAACTTGGCACCACAGCATTAAATAGCTACCATGACGAAGAGTAGGAGGAGGTTTGGAGACTGAGAATCGTGCGGTCGCCTGAAGCGCCTATACAACACATTCACTTGCAAGACAAAAAAAAATTAAACAAGACCACTCGCTAGAAGCTATACCGCACGTAGGAAGTGACAGCAACATGACATACGATTTTTCGATAAAATTTCTGCAACAAGTCTCAGATTAGTCTTTGGTATAAAATATACTAAGACTGGGCAGAGGCATTGGAACTCAGCCTGGGGTTGGGTTGGGTTGAGCTCAGTTGAGGTATTCCATAAAGATAAACGATTTGGTAATATCCATGAATGGAGGCAGCAAAATGTCAGAAAAGTTATTATTTACCAATAAAACCGATACAAAAAAAAAGCTGTGTTGGTTGTATTTGTTTTTTTTTTTTGTAACCGTCAGAAGTGGGAGGTCATTTGTGTAAATGATGATTTTCCCGAAGTTCGTAATTGAAGAAAATGTTTCTTAGATGGTGTTGTTTTATTAATTTGTTGTTGGAATCAACATTGGGAATCCGCATTAATTTATATGGAAATGGAAGTTTCAGTACACTTGTAAGTATCCCAAAAAAAAAAAAAAAAAAAAAACGCCAGGATACCTTGCCTAATCGTGTACATGAAGATGAATTGGGAAAATAATTAGCACAGAGAAATTTAATTAGTGCAATCTTTCATCTACCTTGAGTATTGGTAGCAGCCGAAAGCAAGATGGAAGAAGAAATATGAGGGTGACTCTCGGCCGCTGCAAACAAGTTTTTCAGGAGATTAATGCCTTTTGCGAGGTATTGACAAATCCTCTAAGAGTGTCTCATGTTATTAAAAGTGCTGCTCATTAGTCATTCGGAAGCGGAAAAAAATTGTAGGTCGCCTCTATTAGTGGTAACATGCAACATAAATTGCTAAGAAACGGTTGAGAGTTGTATACTTGGCCCCGGTTCTCTTCGAGCTGTTGCACCACAAAATTATTTTTTTATAGTGAAACCAAAAAAACCTAACGATAACTTCAAAGTAGATGAATTTAATGCTACGCCACCATGAAAAGTTTTTTCTTGTCAGGGATAGGTAATGTCTATTTTGAGGAAGTGAAAATATTCTCTTTTTCAATCTGAGCTTGAGAGTAAATCCAAAATAATAGGACCAACATAACTGACTTCTGGAACACCAGATTTTGCAATGAAATAGTCAGATAATTAAGATTAAAAAAGATATCAAGCCAAATAAATATTATTTTATCAAGTAAACGAACTTAGTAGTAAATTTAAAGGCCTGTTTTCGAACGGGAACTAGGCACATATCATTACTTCGAAAAGATTGACATACTCGTTAAATGGCGATTGAATTATAGTTAGTCTTATCTGCTAAGAGCCGCTTTTTGTGGATCGACAAAATATTGAAGTGTGGTTTGTATACTACTAAAACAATATTATTTTAAATTGGAGGGGTTTTCTGTATAAAGTTTGATTAAAATAAGTTAAGCTGTTACGGAGAACTTCTTAAATAAGAAAATCAATACATAGCAGAACGAGTTGATAACAGGTTTTCGTAAATTTTTGTTATCAAAATGAAGCCCATAAGTTGGCTTCAGGTCATATGATATGCCTACCTAAGAAGCTGTTGGAGCTTAAACAAAATTTTAATTTCCCTTTTGGGGAATCACGTAAGACCTTCAAATAAAGGTTTGCGGTTCGAGTAAGTATCCAAACCTTATCCTCCAGAACCTACTATATCATTCCTATTTATTGTGAAATTTATTTTTCCACTTCACATTTTTGATCTCGTTAAAATTCAAACCTTGAAATTTGTGTGTTCCAAATTTTTCCGAAATACATAATACCCTCCTCTCAATTTAGTAAAGAATGGCTGTACTTGGCATACGAGTATTCAAATTCGCTCCTCAATAGCAACTCAAAACTTAATGTCAAAAGTCGACTAATTGTGGCTCATTCCACAACATACTCGTAGTAGAAGGTATTTCCAAGCAAACAACAGAAAAAAACCCTCCGATTAAACAAATCACATAATAAACTTAACTCCCCGTGTTGTGATTCTCCCTCGAATGAACTTCCAACCATTATAATAAACCTTCTAACTTTATACCCAACAATCTAGATCGCTTATCAGAATTTTATGTTTATGTTTTGATTGCCACAAAGCATTTACAAGGACCTGTCACAATTCCATTTATACTCATGTCATACACCTACAATTACTTCCATGTTCCATCAACCACTTACGAGACAATGAACGAGAGAGTTAGTGACAGTTCCCTTTGGGTTTAATGCCACCATCAACAGGGCTCGGAGGGAATAAATTATGGGGCGCGTTAGCTGTATTTTTTAGGGATGGGATGGCACGCGAAAAGTCGTCCCAATTCCCTTCGAGCAAATATAATTATCCGAGACCAGACGAAGTGTTGAAAAACAAAACAACAACAAAAAAATGAGAAATTAATTTTCCTCATTTTCACTCAACCATCATAATGGAATGGTGTACCACCAGAGGGCACGATGGTGGCAAGGAAGGTCTGTATGTTAATAATATGACCCCTGGCTCTGCTATATAATATCATTAAACTTTGTATTTGCCAAATAAAACTTCCACAAAAGAGACCTAAGTAGGTCTATAGGAATACGAATTTTAATTGTGGCAATAAATTTCAGCCTGAAAATGCGGGTAGGCTAGTAGCTTCTGCAGCGAGCGATATATGTGACAATTATATACTATTTACGCCTTTTATTTGAACAATAATTTAATATATTTAATTTTATTATTTGTTTAATCCAAAATATAGGTAGATTCCAATTTATTGGAGACAGCTTCAAGTTCGCCCACTTTTGACTTTATACGTATAGATGGGTGCACACGGCACCGCCATACAAGTTGTTGTTGAACACTTGCAATTCAGGAACATTTTGAAGTGAATACCAAAAGAGGTAGGTTTTAGGTACCTCTTCCCTCTTGTACTTGTGGACGCAAAATGTGTGGAAAAAGTTTTATTGAATGAATATTTTGTGGAGTTCGGGGAGCGCCTTGTATCAAAGTATAAGTCTTAGTAGTGTACTATAGGTAGTCGTCGAACGTCGATATGAATAATTTGATCAACTGGCTTTTCCGGCCTACAATGAATTGAAGCCTACCGCTGCCGCCCAAGTTTGTAAAAATGAATTATTATTGTGGGCACGTTGGACATGGAAAAACAACTTGCACTTTTGCAACAACAAAAATTATAACCTGTCTCACATAAATCGCCCACAAAATTCTGCAAATACTTAAAGTGTGTTTTTTTATGAAAGACAAAAACTTAGGGTGGGTTTCTGGACCCTCTCTTAAAAGTTGACGGGAGTAAAAGAGAAAAGCGAGAAATAAAATTAATAAAATGAACTCATAGTGAAAAAGTTAAAAGTTTGGTAAGTTCCACGAGTCTACGTTCCACAAATGGTTTTGATATCTGCTAAGACTAAGGTGAAGAAAAAATAATTCAGATGGCGCTGAAGACTTATTTTTAAAGCTTTTCACCATAAAATGTTTATTTTTTTAGGTTTTCTGACCAAGTTTGTTTACCTTTCCGGGGGTCCGATTAACTTCGAATCTTGGAAGTCTTAAAAAGCATTTAAATTTTTTTATAACTCAACAAAAGGAAAAAAATATGAACAAACTTTTGCAACAAAGTTGATTGAGAATATATTTTTATATTAAAGACTGCAAATTCAAAAGTGAGTCATCCATCATCCTTTTTACATGGTTTGTTCTAAGGTGGCTCAATATCAACCCAATAACCATGCCAATTAAGGAATTCGTAACATATTACTCCGGGAGCCTTTTCACATCTGTTTTAAGCGACATGCGTATTGTGCATGCTCAACGCAATGGATTGGCGGATTTAGAAATATTGTAATCATAAGAGGGAGTAAGTGTGACTCCCGCCTCTGGATTCTTTATTCTGAGTGAATATTTACTTTGAGATTCATCTTTCTCAGTGAGATTAAACAGTTAAGAATTTAGAATGATGCTCAAGGCAGCTTGTGAGAAATTAAAAAAAAAATAGAAAGAAGTCAAGATGGTTAACCCATCACTTGTACCTAAGCACTGGAAACCCATTTTTCTTCTGTATTAATTTTTTTAAGTCTTGGCCGCACACGTAACCCCTTAACGTTATTATGTATTAAAATAGTTTTCTTTTATAGATACAGTAAATTTTTGGTTTGAAGAAAGGATGAATTTTTTTATTGCTTTTTAGTCTTAATATCTTTAGGTTTTTTTATTACAAAGTTAAAGATGATAGGTTTTTCATAACATGACATATTCACTCCGTCACTTCTTTGCAAAAGGTAGTACCCCTGAACGAAAAAACGTGACAGCGAATTTTGTCCAGCCGGAAATCTGATAACAGACGGCAGACCCCTAGTAAATAAGTTCCCGAGTGAAGCATTTTTTTTATAATTAGCACACAGTCAAGGGGTTATGAATACCCTTATAATGTTATAAATAACACAGCACGAGCAGTTAGGAAATGAGGAAGGGATTTAAAAGGAAATGCCGATGCGCATTGGGAAAAATCGAGTGAGGTAGAGTATTCCATATTCCATAATCTCTGTATTTTACAGTACGCCCGAAATTAGGCTCAAGGGTAAATTGATGGACATTCGTAGCAAGACATGTGTTAAGGCGAAATTGTTTCAAGGGAGGAATGCAACTGGCTATTTCATTCGAGCACTGTTTATAGAAGAGGCGATAAAACAAAGAAAGACAAGAGACATTACGACGGTGTTCGAGAGAAACAAAAGTTTCCGTAATAGACCTGTCTCCAATTAGTCTAAGGGCTTTGGTTTGGATTCTGTCTAACAGAAGCAGGTGAGTTTTAGGAGCATCTGCCCAGATATAAGAGTTATGCTCAAGGTTAGGCCGAATGTATGCCTTATAAATTGTAGCCAGATTAGGAGAAACAAAATGTTTACATCTTCTGAGAAAACCTCGATGCAAGTGCCATCCATGGATGATGGCAAGGATTAACAATTCCAGTAAGTCACCATGTTGGTTTCTGGTTAATGGATACCTGCATCGTCAAATGAGCTGAGCAAGAAGTCGAGCCAGAAGACACATCGTAGAAGACGCACATCACGTTTGTAAGGGATTTACTAGCAATTTCATGTAGGCTTGAAAGCTGACCCGAAAAATCCATTAGTTCAATGGATAAAACCATTATATAACCTAATGCCACTTAATCGTTAGAGGTACCATCCAAGAGTAATGCACATGGAATGGTTTTAGGAAGAGGAAGAATCAATTGGATTTGATTGCATTCTCTTATCCTAAATTCTTGAAAATGTTCGCATAAAGTTTTAAATCAGAAAATAGTTCCCTGATGTAACAAATTCTTTACAATTATTTTATTCAAAAATTTGGCTAAATTTTATCTGATGTTTGGAGAAAAATGAGGGAACTAAAATTAACGCGCTCAACTCACAAGTGCAACCTTTAGCCTCTAAATCTTCGACCTTTAAATATTAAAAGGCTTCGGACAAACGGCGTGTTATTAATAAGGATTGTAAAGGATATAATGGAAATCTAACAATCAATCACATTTTTGGTAAACCTTTTCAATAGCAGGATATCAATGTTTTCCATAGAAATATCTCTGACCCCTTGTGAACTTTTCCATGGAAATTCTAAGCCATTTCCTTGAAAACCAAAATATTTCCAATAAATTTTAAGATTTGAATATCTTCAAATTCATCGGAATTAAGGATTTAATCGCTTTCGCTTTATCGCAACCCAACACGTTTCACAGACATCTTTCCAAGCAATTTAACACGTCAACCCTGTGAAAGTCAACCACCCTGTCTCCTTCGTGTAATAAATACAAAAATATGAGCTGTGTTTCCTCTTTCTAAGGAAATGTGTGTACGTATGCGTGAAGCATGAGTTTAAAAATGTCCTTTGGATTATGTTTTATAGCTTAAGATGGGATGTGCATTAGTCCTTTATCGGAATTGCAGTTTTCACAGTCGAACAAAAAAAAAAATACAAAAAGGCACAACGGACCTCCCACTATATTGCACAAGGATATTTATATTGAATAAATCATTTTTTATTTCTTTAGCGATTAAAACGCCAAAGTCATCGCGCTTCTAGTTTGTGCTTTTCACTTCTTTGAACCCATGCGAAAGTCTGAAAGAATTCCCGTAAGGAAAAAGAATATATCCTTTGATAAGTGGAAAAAATGAAAACTTTATTAGATCTATATGTATGTATGTGGAATGTTGATGCTGTTCGCAAGAAAAAAGATTCTATCAACGTCTTGTCGTCTGGGAAAAAATATATGACGCTAACAGAAGGTAATGACAGGACAGGTTTGAGTGAAAAAGGAAGACATTACTAATACACAAGTCCCATGTACTGATGACGACGAAGCGACGGACGACAAATTTATCGTGGAGAGTGCTGTTGGCATGTGACTGGAACGTGTCATGAAGCACTTTTACACTCTTATTAGATTTTTACATCGCGCACTGATCAGAATATAGTTAGTTATGCTTTTATCCTTGTTGTTGCCGTTGGTACAAGTGGAAGGACTGTTGCTCTTGAGAAATGGAAATTTCATTACATCCTCCATCCTCGTCGACGCAGGAATTCATAATTGATTCATGTGTCGCAAGAAGGTACGCTATAGAAGAACCTCTTGAAAATTTGTATTCATTTTCCTCCTTTCTCATATTTCATACAACTGAAGTCCTTATAATCCGCTATTCATAAGGACATTGCCATGGAAATAATTATAATTAAATAAATTCGTTTCCTTATTATAATCCTTCAATTTGGCCATCATTATGATTCCATTTCTTTTGTGTACCTAGTTTTCCTTATGATTGCATTTCGATTTTATCAAAAGGATTCTCTAATCCCGAAGCCACAGGGGTATCCTTAATCGTCACGTTGATCTGTGAAATTAATTCCAAGCAGCATCCTGTTTGAAGCTTCAATAGAAAAAAAGGAAAGAAAAACCCATATCAGGACAGTGTTCTTTTTGTGTGGGTTTGATGGAATTAGGATTTGCCATATTCCCTTCCCCACTGAAATAGCACTTGCAAGGACACACAAAAAAAGAATAGCACAGAGCCACAAAAGCATAACTCCAAATTAGATACTCTCCCTTAGAATTTCTTCGGAGGTACAAATTCTTCCGGCATTGCAGGAGCTTTCTAACAAAACTGATAACAAACTTACAAGGATTCCACTTTCCTGCAAATCAGATTGAACCCGTATGGAACGAATTTGATAGAAATGAAAAAAAAAAATGAAAAAATCAACAGCTGGCTGTTGTGTGTGTCAGTCAATCTCGTCGGAGATTGACTTCACATTTCTGACATATCCCTTTTGGTGTGATGTCAATTTCAATTCGATATATCTGCCCTGTTTTAGAGCTTGTTATGGCATTTAGCAAATTGCCTCAAGGGAAAAGGATAAACACTGAAGAAAACGAGATTTGGTAAATTCGATAAATAAGTTTGAGCTTATATGGGGGACTGACGATTGAAAGATTCTGTTTCGAAACAAACAAAACCAAAATAAACAAAGTTTTGAAATGTTAAGATTCTCTTTGAAAAACAAAAACTGATTTAAGGTTTCGAACTTGAGTGCTGTTGGGTAAATACATGGCATCAGATCTAATCTTAACGTGTTGACTCGTTTTGGGTGTCTTTGAGGTTAACGTTGTGAGTTTAGTTTGTTTAAAGGATTTACATCTTTACTCTTTTTGAAAAGAGATTAAAAAACAAAGTCAAGTTCTTGAAAGTACATAAATAATAAGTTGAAGAAGTCAATTTTTTTGAGCACCTGCTGTCAGCCAAACAGTATCAACTTGAATTTTTGTGATGAAAAAATATATAAACGGTTTATGTCCAATTGACTCCAACCAATATTTTTAAAGATTGATGTTAAATAAAAAATATTCTTAAGTGTTTGTTTTAAAGAGAAGAAAACACTTTAAATTGGGAACACTATTTTCTGTGACAGACGATTTGACAGTTCTCGATTATGTTGAGGTTAGTTTGGTTTGACAATTCATCGTGAATAGACTCAATCTGTTCAATTTAATTTTGAAACACAGGACTGGAGAAATTGTGTTCAGTGTTGAAGCACACATTTGTTGAAATACTCATAGCTTTTACAATAAACAGAGTTGCCACACTTGGAGCAATGATTATCGACAAGATATTGCCGAAACACGATAACATCCAGAAATTGTCACCGTTTAGTGCCATTTAAGGGTTGTTTATATCATTTGTCAAAAATGAAGATGGTCAGAACATTACAGACAACAAAAAAGCTAAGTTTGTGCACAAAAAAGTTCATCTTAATTTTCTTCAATGCTCCATTTTATTTTATAGCAACCTTCTGAAAACTGTGTGTTATATTTTAGAGAATTTTCCAGAAGCCTAATCGAAAAAGCTGAATCTTTCAGAACAAACCAAAAATTAAGTATATATGTTGTGTATGATACCTGACGAACATAGGGTAAGATGTGTAAACTGAGCATAATAATTATAAACAAAAATTTCCTAAGACTTTAAAGCTTGTGTTAGAATTGGGATATCAGTTAAAAGTCAGTTTTTAACAAGAGAACGTTTGGATCTGGTCTCATTTAAGGGTTTTCGTATGTAGCCCATACGCAGCTATTAGCCAATTCTCTAAGCTATCAAAGTGAAACATATCTCTTGAAAACTAAATTAAAGTAAAGTTCATAGCATTCCAAACACTTGTTGAGGTCTTGGGTAGTGCAAATTATTTATTTTTTTATAAAAAAATTGGAATTTTCAAGACCTTACATTTTTATTTTGTCATTCAATATGTATTTTTAGATTGGTTTCATACATAAAGAACTATCTTCTTCGCCCACCATTTGCAAATTCCATTTCCAAGTCTAATAAGCTTCAATTTATTCCATCATGTAAAATACATTGTAATGTCACATTCGCCTAAGGACTTAAATAGTTGCTTAATCCCCACCATCTGATAAAATCAACAACAAATGGGTTATGTCTTACATCAATCAAAATTAACCAGAAAAAAAACTCTTCTCGTTTCTGGAACTGATGAAATGTTAATTTTGTTAGACCAACTGGTGCTTGAGGCGACATCAAATCGTTGGGTCTGTGCATACCCGCTCTAAATTTTCAGAAAGGAGGGAGGCTTTAAATATTCATAGCAAAAACTTAGTCTCCTAAATAACAAAAACAACAACAACAACCACACTTTCATTGTGAATAACTGATGCTTCAAGGCATCCAACTATACATACCTACTCTCACATTTAAACGAATTCATTTCAAGAAGTGATAATCTCCCCTTTTCTCCTCGACACAAACCAAACCAAAGAATGATATAGCCCTTCATTGAAAAGTACCCCTTTTTCAAAAATTCATACGAATAACTCATGAGAGCCACCACCATAAAGTTGCAATAAAAACCGATTTATGGTGAAGTGCCCCCAAGATGACACTCATCAGCTTCGAAGACCCGAAGAATGTGTGTATAAATAAAATGTCACATCCCGATATGGATGCTGAAATAATATGGTGAGGCCATGATAAAGGATGAAGGCGGTGATGGATGGCAAAATTTTTAAATACCATTAGATGTGAATGAAAGTTACACAAGAGCCAGCCAGCCCTTTGACATTCCATACGAGTAAAAGCGATGATGAAGTCTTATATAGAAAAAGATATTGTTGGCATTATATAGAATGCAATTTTAATACATATTTGTGATGAAACACATGGGTGGAAGGGAGAGTTTTTAAGAAAATTCTATTACGTCAAAAAAATTTAAAAAGGGTGAAACTTGTGAAAGAGTAAAAGTTCTAAAAGAGTTACAAGAGAGTACAGGGAACTCCCGGTAAGATCGCAGTTCTCATATTAAATTTTAGAGCGCTAAACGCCATCTAACTGTCGAAATCGATGTTGGATTTGTCACGGGATCATTTAAATTAGTCATATACATAATATTGATTTTAAAAAAATACTTCAATAATAATAAATTAATTAATACATACAAGCATTAATTTGGGTCGAAAAAGCTGGAAGAGATTGGTGAAAATTTACGCCCACTCATTTTTCCTTTAGATTTGCAGGGACTAAACTGACAAAAAATTTAATTAAATTTTTGAAAAGAGCGCGAAGTTAAGGAATTATGACTACCCTTAAAATGATTTAAATGATTTATCAACGATGAAAAAGTACTGAATTTCGAAAAGCCAAAAGTTTTCTAATTTAACACTAAAATTATTCAAAATGTCAGTCTTCTACTACTACAACGTAAAATGCGTAATCACAAAAAAATCCCAAAAAACCAATCGGAAAACTTTGATACACTTAAATACCTCCATGTTGAGGATGTTTTGAAAATTAAAATTTACATTAAATATCGGAATCTATAAGCTCTGTCTAAAGGGCAAAAAACAAACACCTTTGAAAATTTATGTATCACATTAATTTTTACGTTTTCATTTTCGAATCGTCCACGCCTTGAAATCGTTTTTGTTTAGAAATTTCTAACACTGCTAGGACCTACTTAGAATTTCAAAATTTATGCAACGCAAAAAGAATCAACCTTCTACCTTTACCTAACTGGTTGGAAAATAGATTTTTAAATTTGATTTAGTTTTACCCCTATGTACCCTATTGGAAATTAAAATTTGAAAAAAGAAATCACTTTTTCTACATAAATGTACTTTTAATGTTACAATGTATATAAAACTCTATTATTATGATAAAAGACAAAACACAATATTTAAAGGCTACCGATATCTATCATAACACAAGGATATTGTCTCACAAAATTTGTCAGAAGGTTTGCATGAATTTACTCTCCGTCCAAAACTCTCCATAAAGATTTTCGTTCTAAAAAGTAGTTTCCTTATAAGCTAGTCGAAAAATTGACCCACTGTATCAAATTCTAGAAGATCTTTGTCCGCCATCTTGAATTGAAGATAAATTTCATAACTCGCTCTTTTGGGATTTTGAATAAAAATCAACTTGACAAAAGTTGATGGAATTTTACAGAATTTTAGTCATAATTATTTTTTGGCTACGGTTGATATCTTTGGGCTTAATCTGATTTCTGTCATCCGATGACAGCTAATGAATCTTCTAACAATTCGGAAAAACAAGAAAATCGATGCAAAGTTGCAAGAATCTTCCAAGACCCAGGAATATGTGTCATTTCTTTTTTGGCACACTCAGGATTGTGGGACATTCAGACAGACATGGACACATTTGTAAAAGTTTCAACTTCAACTTGAAGCTTAGTTTGAAACTTCAAACTTACGAATGTATTTCTTAAAACCGATAAAAATACTCGAAAGTCGCAGAGACCCTCAGTTCTCAATTTATTGTTTTTATAGGAATCTCTATAACCACCTCCCACTTATGAACATAAACAACATCAATATCATCTTTTCCCGACAGTATCGCCTGCGATTACAATAACGACGCCACATTCCATTCAACCATAAATTCGAAATCCCTTCTCTGATGGTCAGCATGTAACAAAAACGTGCTAAACAGTGAATCACTAATCTGAGATTCCTCGACACGAATGAATCACTTCCCAAACTCCCGCGTCTGGACAGACGATAAACAAAGGATTTACTTATCTACTCAACAAAAAAAAAATACATAAAAAAACAGAGACTCACCGTTCTTCAATTGTAGTCGGCAACTGCGTTCGCGCCCTCATCATGGTGAGAAAATGTTTGCCACCATGAATGCCACCGCCACCCTCCGATAAATAGCCATTGTCAATATCAGCAAATCTCGATGGCGGACCAACACGTGTCCGCAACGCATCTCCGTCGCTGCAATAGCCCTGGCCGATGTCCGATTCGCAGAAGTCCGCGACAAAGTGATGTCCTCGTGCACCACGTGTCGGCAGTGTCACATGATGGGTGTTGTAGCCGCGCAGTAACGGCCGCATCGGCATAACACTCACGGGCTTCTCTTCCTCATAAATGGTTCCGACAATTTTCGATGGCACCGTGTTGAATTTCGGCGAGTGATTCTGTTCGGGACTGCGGAAGTCCATCTTACGACTAACCAACGAATTATTCTTCGATGGCATGATCCTGCTGTTTATTGATGGCGACGTCATCATATAGGTCTCCGAACCTGTCCGATATGTCATGTTGTTGGGGTCTTGTTGGTGGGGAGATCCACACTGCTGAATGCCATTCACTGATATGTTATTGTTGTTTTGGAGTTGCTGATGTTGCAGCTGTTGAACTTGCTGCTGTTGCTGATAGGTTAGATTGCGCCCCATCGGACTTCCCGGCATTATCTGATCGGGGAGAAGTGCTATGGGCTTAACGATATGTGTCTTTTGAGGAGAATTCTCTGATATGGTGGCTGTGCGGTTGGATGATATGTCACTCTTCTCGCGTTTTAGGCCCTTATCTCCGGTTGTGGAAGGCAGTGCAGCTGGTTTCTTATTGTCAGCTTGGACCGGTGGGGGAGGAATGGTCTTGCTGGTTCCCTTGATAGCTGCAACAGGCTTCGGAATGCTCGTACTGATTCCTGGATTTGATAGAAGCGCCTTACTAGGCGGCATGATTAAACTGGTTTTCGACTCCGACCGAGAGTCGTTGAGCTTTGAATTGAGCGAAGTTTTCGAGGAAGACTTTGACGAGACCTTTTGGTCTCCCCTTGCCAGAGACTTCTGCCCTCGCCCAATCGAAGAGTGGCCTAATTTCGAGTCACTATCGGCATTACTTCGAGCTGGACTCTTCTCCTTCTTGTCAAGTTTCAGTTTGCTCGAAGCAGTGATGGATGATTTCTGCGAGCCACTGAGAAGTTTCGACTGCTTCGTCTTGTCCTTATTTCGATTAGCCGTGACCGATACAGCCGGGGGCTTGATCTGGGATAGATGTCCATCGTTCAAACTCAAACTAGAGTCACTCCGTTCACTGCGGGCCGATGAGAAACCACTGCTGGAACTCGTCCGCTTTGAAACCTGGGACTTGTTCGAAGAACTATTGATCGATGGGGTTTTGTCCTTGTTGAAGAGCTTGAGCTTATCCAGCATTGAGTGCTTCGTCACTGTTGTCGTTGTCGCTGGTCCATTGGCAGTGATGTGTTGCGGGATCGAACCGTTTGGAAGATTCGGTGGTGGACCATGTGGACTGGTGGGAATTTTACACTGCGGCTGACGTAAGCTGTGTGGAAAAGACGTCACAGAAAACAAAAATCAAAACATAAATTCCATACATGACAACTCATGTGACACTTACCCATTATTGTTGCCGGCACCCTTGATGGTTTGGATTGTATGATTTGACGTTGGAGGACTTCCTGGACGGCTGCTTCCATTTATATCGACTCCGGTTTTTGCTAATCCCGGAATGGCTGCAAAGGAGAGGAACGTTTTTCTTTTAATCTAAATGCGTTTCTGTGAGGGGGACGTATCGTTGGGACTTGGGATTCATATTTTTCTGTGACATATTACAGAGACATGGAAGTGTGAGAAATCAACCCTCGTGTTGATGATTATATTCATCAGCATCCAGCGAACCACATCTATTATTAATATTTCAATTTGAAGTTTAAAGCAGAGACTGTGTATACGAATAATAGGAGGTTTGGAAATTGAGTTGAGATACTTTGCTTGTTCAGCTGATGCTCGGGATAAATTCCCAGGTGGCCTAGATTTTTATGGAATGGGGGAAAGTCTTAAAGGGCTGAGATTTAATAGGAGGGTTTGTTACTATTTTGTTTTTGTTGTTGTTGTTTTTGATAAAATATGTGGTTTTTAGTGCGAAAGACGGAAGTGGAAGATGTACGAATAAAACAATGTGACCTCATTAAGATGTGTCAGGGTTTACGAATTTTAACAAGACGTGCTCAGGCAACAATTTTAAGTGCTATGTTTGGTTATGTAAATTATCTCTGAGAGTCTCAGGTGGATTAGGATTGATAGGGGGTTTCAAAATGAAGTCGTTAGTGATGAATTTCAAGAATATGAAGACATTGTGAGGGAATATGATAAATGATTCAATTTAAAAAGATTTTCTTATGAGTTTCAGGGAAACATTTGCATTAATGGCTGGCTAAAGCGAAATTATTTTTTTGCCAGAATTTCAAATATAAATTAGAAAGAAACAAGTATCAAACTAGGAAACTTTACAATTATTTTGTTTTTATAGCAAGTAGTTTAAATAAATAGTTTTTGGAGGAACATTGAGAACAAATAGGTGTCGGAATTTTGTGTTTTTTTTTATATTTGACCACTCAAAACCAGACACTTTAATGTCTACTAGTTTTTGAATTAAAATAAAAAAGTGAGAAGTCGTAAATAAATAAAATGCACGTCTGGGTCGCACAAACTTGCTCCTATATAATAGACTAGGAATTTTAAAAACGAATGTTATTAGAAAAAACTGTTCATAGGTATAAACATATTTTTTTTAATTCTTTTAGTAGTAAGAGATAAAAACAGAATGCTATGCAAATATGAATTTAAGCAAGAACAAAAATTTAAAGTCGTTGTAGTGGGTCCTTAAAAACATAAGCTTTTATGTACAAAATTTTTAAATCATTTTTAAGAAAAAATGTTGGTACGCAAATTTTAAGTTTTTTGTATTGTACCAATGAGAATTAAATTACCAAGAAAAATATTAAGCCGTTTTTGAGATATCGAATTTTCCAAAAACCAAATGACTTTTTTTTCCAAAAATTGAAAAAAATATTTTTCTTTAAGTTTTGAAATGCAATGTTTTTTTTTAAATTTTTAGGAGCTTCTTTATAAAAAATTTCATTAAAATCCGTTATGCCGATAATGGGAAATTCAAAATTCGGAAAAATCGTTTTAGGGTAGGTACAGTCAGTAATATCTTGTTTTCAATTTTTTTTTATTAAATTATAGACCGTAGGAATTAATCGAAAGAAAAAAAAAAATTAGCAAAATTCTCGGGACCGTTTTCGAGAAAAATACGATTTTCGAAAACCATTTTTTAACATTTTTATGGAGAGCACTGTTATTTTTAGGTAAAATAATTCCTTTTTTCTCATATCTTGTAGATTGTATTAAGAAACTTTTATTAATCAAGTCTTAAAAAATTCGAGCACGGGGTTTTGGAAATATTGAGTTTTAAAAAAAAATTGAATTTTTTTTTTAAATTAAAAATTTTTTTTTTGAAAATTAGAATAAACAATAATATTGAAACTGCTGAGGAGCCTTAACATAAAAAAATGATCAAAATCGGTTATACCGTTTTTAAGAAAATCAAAAACAAAAAAAATAGTTTGAAGGGGGGTACCAAAAATAATAATTTTTTTGAATTTTTTTTCAACCATTACCAAGCTCACTAAATGATTTTGTTTTTAAATCTGTGGGACAGTATTTCGAAAAAAAAAATCGTATGGCAGGTAGGTACCGTTATTTTTGGTCTTACAAAAAAAGAAAACAACATGCGAGGGAAAAAAATTAAAACCCATATCTACCAAGTTTAAAGAAAATCGGCCGAGCCGTTTAGCTGTAGTCGACAGGCAGACAGAAAGACAGAATTGAGAGACGCACTTTTTTGGCCTTCGCTATCATCGTAATGTCAACTTTGATCAAAATCTCGAGTGCGATTTATTTTACGAATGCATAACTTGCCTTATAGTACCTATAAGTCGCAAGTAAAAAGGCTTTTTTAAGAAACAATATTGTTTTTGAAAATTTGTGAACAACTGGAAAACATAATAGAACAATAACAAACGTCAAATCAGAACATACATACGTAAGAATGTTGGCTGATTGTTTACTGAATCGATAGTCTCAAGTGCCGTCACGTCTATCTTATAATGGGCGCAACATTTGCACCAACGAACAACGAACACTGATTTTCATAATAAAGTTCCATCATTTGGACAAGCTGTTCAATCGTGTTACTTTCCGTGGCGATTTGGCATCAGTAACTGAAACAACAGATTTGACAGATGCCACAAAAAAACATGGCCGCTAAAGACCGATTGAAAAACCCTTCATAATATAATTTGAGTATTTTTAGTGATAATCATGAGTCTTTAACATTTTTTCAAATCCGAAAAATGATGAAACTTATAAATTAAATGTATTTCCCGAAAAAAGTTAATTTTCTTTTAAATTTAACCTAAATATAGCTGAGACTAGTCTTGCATATTGCACATTACATCTATATCAGCCACATAAAGCTTCCGAAATAATTCGAAAAACCCAGACAATCCAGATTCAGACATGTACCAAATAACCAAATCTGACACACCAAAAAGATTCTCAACAAAAAAAAACACACATTGAAACAAATGTCCCAGACACATTCAGGCGAAATATATCATGTTCTACATAATGTGTGTAGCTCCAAGAAACCCGCTCTGACTCACGGGTACGACAAAAAAAGTAAAATGTCGACAAACCAGGAAGAGAGCCGCTTCTTCCGTCTCGGCTGTCTTTCGATTCATGGCGCTTTTAATATATTAATTTATTCACACAGAATTATATAAATTGTAACAATCCTGCTGGGTTAGTGCATCAGCAGGAACTGAAACTCATGCTCGGGGGCTCTGAGTGAGTCGTCGGTCGTTTCTCGGCCTCAGAGTCCTCCTGCTTGATGTTCTATATGGCAAGCATTGGCTTAAAGGAAAAAACTGTTCGAGATTAAATCAAACATACGAGTAATAAGGGAATAATTAAGGTCATAAGGAGCAGCGAAAAAGAGGTCCACAGCCTTTAGTTTTCATTTTCCATTAAAGCTTCAAACTTAGAGTTAAATTTTTAAATGGATACTCTTCAAACTTTAGCGAAATTTAAATTTGTAACGAATGAAGCTTAGTTTGAAAAAAAAACAACTTTAATACAAATTGCATGAAAACGGCTTAACCGATTTTGATTATAAAAAAAGGAACTTAATATTTTAAAAAATAGTTCTTGGCTCAGAATGCAACTTTTATACGTTTCTAAATCCCCATTATCTAGGTACATGATACGATAACCTAAGTTGTATATACCAAGATGGTACTTAATAATTTCATTCCAACGATTTAATAGTTGGCTAAATTTCAAATCAAGTTTATGCGACCCAGTCGTTCCATTTGGCTTACATGCAGAAATAAAGTACAAGGCTCGTTTGTCATTTAGGTGAATGTCTCACGTTGCTCTTAAGTGTCTGTTCGTTTTTGGTTCATACTACAGTACCTCCATACTTCCATACTGGCTAAAACCAAGACTGGAATTTCATGTTTGTTTTAAGGTTTTGCAGTGGCGGTAAATCTGCATGAAAATACGTTTTTTGTTCTCTTTTTCTTATCTTTTAAGCCAAAAGAAGGTTAAAGTCATTTCGGAAAAAGTTGTATTGCTTGTAATTTGAGTTTAATCGGAACAGAAAAAGGAAGATTTATAGAACGATGGTTAATTTTCAGGCAAAGATCCATTGATCCCCGTTGTGTATTGTCCGACAAAAAGAAATATGAACGAAAAACAAAGTGGATTCTTATGCCTATGTTTGCTTATGGATAACATCGGTTTTCGATTTATGTATTCAAAGAGGATGTAGGCGGAAAAGTATAAGGATTCATTTTTCATCAAAACAAAACGAGGTCATTCATTTTAGCAATAAAGTCTTACACAATGATTAAATTATCCAAAAGGATATAACGATGATTCAGACATTTTCAAAATTAAATAAATGTCTTTCTTTGCTTACAGAAAACCAATGCATAGTGAAAAACAAATGGCGGCCCCGGCCACGAGCCAAAGTTTTGATCAGTGACCTAATTAACGCTCGCGTGTAACGAACCGCAAACACGTTTGACCTGTGGATTTAATGATGAAGAATTCACGAGCTTCTTTCTACCTGAAGTTCACTAGCTTGCGTTCTTAAGATCGAGGAGTACACAGAGAGAAAAAGGACTACATAAAATCAATAAGATAGACTTATTGAGGTATTTTACTTAGAAATCTTATTAAAAGCATTGAATAATGTGCTTTTTACATAGAGAAAACTTATTGATTTAATGAAGAAAATCTTATTGAAGTTTCAAAAAAATTGTGCGACTCTTTCCATATGAAAAATCACATTAAATGCTATAAATAATGTGAAACCCTTATTACTTATCAATTTTAAGAAGTTTATCTTATTAACTTTTTTTCTATAAAGGCTTGTAAGGAAATCTTATTAAATCTATAAGTTTTTTCTTATAAATATGGATGTGAAAGTCACATTAAACGATATAAATAATAAGAAAATCTTATTAATTATCAGTTTTAAGAAGTCAATCTTATTAACTTGCATGCTTGAATCCCGTTATTTCCATGCTGTGTCTACAATAAGAATATCTCATCAGTTCAGTTTTTTTCCTCAAGCTTAAGACGTGCGGAACTTAAAGTAAAAATATTTGTGTTTCAAGAAAAAATAACAGATTGTGTGAAATGGAAAATGACAATGTGATTGAAACAATAAGCGTTCATCCTTAATATATGGAACAATGAGGATATTGAGGAGACTCAGTAAATTTTTCTTTCGTGGGGTCTCAGTATTGTCCACGTTGCTGAAAGTTTATGGAGTTAACTCAATTGACGTCCTAGAAAAAATGGAGATGGAAGATGTCGACAAATTTTTTAGCAACTTCGACAGTTCCGGCTACTTTGGCGACCGAATCAAATTTCAAGCTGGACTGAGGAAGTGGAAGAAGGACCGGGTAAGTAGTTTTGATATAACTTTTTAAAAGAATCTTTATTCCTTTGTGCAATATTTCATACCTAAAATTTTATAAAACCAAATGAATTTGAAAATCCCCAGATCACAAAATAAATCAATCCAAATTTTTTAGTTCATCTCCTATGTCAAACCATAAAGTCCAATTCCACCATGGAATGGCTACGATTTCAATTGTTTGAAAATCCTCTAAAAATCCGAAATTATTTTTTTTTTCACGAGAATCACTTGATCTTAGTGCTTTCTGGTGACAATTGCAATTAAAAACTCTTTTCTTTTAGAATATAACTTAAACTTTATTGTGTGACCAAGTCACCCTTTCACCACCATCGACCCGCAAGGTTCTAGAATCGGATCTTACTGGCCTTCTTAATTCAACTGTTAAAGGTCAACTCCTTTTGTCAATTTATGAAAAAAAAAAGGATCATTTAAACAGCAAAAAACAGAAGGATCTAAGTCACTGCATTGTGGAAATATTCATTGGAAAGGCGAAAAAAATGACTTATAGAGATATGGATAAATGGGCTCTTGCAATCACGAAAATCTTTCCCACAGAAAATAAAGTAAGTTTGTGGATATTAAAGGATGTATGTAGTTAGTTTCAATATTACATACATATTTATTTATTTTCCTATTAACAGTTTAAGAGTTATATAAAAACATGTTCCTTTTTTTATTATAAAGAATTTTGAATTAATTTTTTTCTAATTAAATATATATCTTTTGTTATTTTTAGGTGAAAAAAGCAATAAATACTTTGAAAAAAAAATATTATTTTGCCTTTTCTTTAAATGAAAGTAATAAGACATTGCCAATATGAATTTTTAAAAGTTTTCACAAGATTTCAATGATTTGTTCGTATTGATTCAAAGCGTTTTCTTATTCTTGCAATTAAATCTTCTTATTATTCCTAAAAGATATTCACATGCTTTCAATAAGTTCTTCATATTGATTCAAAGTGTTGTTCGTATTCTTTCAATGAGATCTTCTTATTATCCCTAAAAGATTTTCACATATTATCAATAAGATCTTCTTATTGTCTCTAAAAGATTTGCTTATATTTTTCAATAAGTTTTCTTATTGTTCTAAAAAGCAGTCATATTAAAACGCAATGAGATATCTTTTTAAAAATATGTGGAAATCGTATAAAATGGGCATCAAGATTTAAATAAGATTTTCCCTATGGTTTAAATAAGACTTTCTTCTTGGATGAAAACCATAGAGAAATCTTATTACTTTTCTTCTATTTTATGTGGTACTTTTTGCTCTGTGATACCATTTACAGAAGTTGTCGGGGGTCGTCTCAAAGCAGGACATTTACAGAGGAAACGAAATGGCAGGATTGGAGGGGACCTACAATTTTTTTACCGATTTCGTAGGGCTAAGATAAAAAAAATTCGCAAGAAGAAGCACACCTGAAAACATATTTATATTTTCACTTGGAAATTAATGAACTTAAACAGCTGTTACGACTCGCTACACGTAAATGTAGCTCTATATATCATGATAGTAGATAAGCCTTCAACTGTCATAACGTACATTCGAATTGTGTTGAACGGTTTTAAGTCTGCAAATCATAAGATAAATGCTAGAGTGCCAAAGGGGTCCATTTTGTCCCCAACTCTCTCTCTCTCATATTCATCAGTGATCATTTGTCTGAAACTTCTAATTAAAGCAATTGAAGTTTTGTTCATTTTGCGGCTTTCACCACTGTGTTATGGCATTCAGCAAATCTTCATTTAAGACTTCCTAGTAAACCGCTTTCAAATAATTAAAAAATTGCGAAAAATTCTAATTTTCCTGCAGATAATAAATACGTATAAAAAGTGCCCAAGTTTTGCCGTTTTGCCTGCGAATCCAGGATAGAACAAGGTATATGCATTTTATGCATTAAAATCGTGATTAAAAAAAAAAACTTTAAACTTAACTTACTTGGTGTATGATTTGGCGTCGGTGGTAATGGTCTGACTTTATCCGGTGGACATCGTCTTTGCACCAAAACAGTGGCTGGTAATGGAATGGCCGTACCTCCATTTCCTTTTCCATAAGCATTCGGAATTTGTCTGCAAAGAAAAAAAAAAGAAAAACAAAAAAATTAGTTTTCTGTTGTGATGTCGCAACTCATCTTAATTTTCATAAGAAGATAGAAGAAGTTTCTAACTTCATCCGAAGATGAAGAAAAAAAAAAAAAACAATATCAAGACCAGACAAAAGGAGAATGAATTGCAGAAGGTCCTGTTTTGATATCCTTTTCGTCTGTTGTCTGCTTATTAATTGCGTGTCTGGTTGCCATAGCAGCAAAAGGAATAGAGTTATAATTTCAAGTACTTTACACCTGCACAATATTTTATAATTGAATTTCTGCACGCCATATACAACAAAACAATTTAAATCGAAAACAAAAGTTACAAGAAAACATCCGGCAAAACATTTCAAACGGATTTATTCCAACTCAATTTATAAATCTAATTCTACTCAGCCCTCTCTCACTCTGTCTATCTGTGTTTTGTGAAGGTGAATGCGTGAAGTAAGTTGATCCTTGATGTTTCATCAAAGGAGTCACTGAATGAATGAAGGAGGAAGTTTGTTATCGTTGAGGAAAATGTCGTCGGGGAGCAACCTATACCTGTCATCGTCAAACATCAGAACAACAAGGATTCCGTATTAAAAATCGCCCTTCAGGCAGCATTAATGCATATTTTTCATTCCGGCTTAAAATTACAAGCGGATGGATGACAGGATCAAGGTTTGGTTTTTCTTCCAGGTTCTTTTTTTCTAAGCAATTCTTTCTCCAGGAACTAAGAATGAAATCTTAAGAAAATTCTTCAACTCGTTGTTTTTTTTTCTTATCATTGCGGTCTTGAATTATTTCAAGGAAGTGACAGGAAAGCGACATGCAAGGACTGACTTTTTGAAAAACTTGTCTTGCTGTTGAGTGGCGTCATGACTTTGTGGCTAAGGAGATAAAAACTGTTGTAGAAATTCGTCAATGATTTATGTGAAAGTTGCCAAAAGAGATTCACTTTGTATAACTTTTTGGGCGACCAGGTATAGAAAGTGGTCGGTGACTTTTGGAGATGTTTAAAGTAAACACTTTGAAAGAGTTTTATGGAAAGTCTTTTCAGACAAAAGTTTTATAATTTTCTTTTGAGACCAACACAAGTATTTAAGAAGATCTAATAAAACTTTTTCAACAACTACAGCAAGTTCTTAAAGTAAACACCTGTTAAATAAAAGGATATAAGAAAATGAATTTCTACCTTTGAGACAGGAGGAAACCCGTATGTTATGGAGCTGAAAATTATGTTTTTGGTTAAGAATTTTAATTAAATATGGCATTGCAATTAGAGAACGCTCACAAACTGTGTCCAAAATTCTGTATGTCTTTGTCTCGACCTTAGGTGTAGTTTCAAAAATAAAAATTAATATCTATAGAAGGGAGTCTTGCCACTATAGGATGTTGCTAAATTTGTAAGCAGTAAAAAGGTTATGTTAATTTAAAAATTTAAGAAACAACGATATCACTACCTACTAAAATAGTGTTAGAACACTTGGCTACAAGAACATTGATAAAATTACTACTGTATCCTTAAATTTAAACAATTTCCTATAGAACAAAAAAAAAATGAGAATAAGCTAAGGCGTTGTTAACATTAATATTTGTAAACTTAACACAAGTCACTTAATTTAAGTCTTAAATATATGTTAACAGTTTTTGGCGTTCTTCATAGAAAGGAAGGCGAAATTGATTCTCTCAATCCAGACCACGATAGGCGAAACGTATTAAACTATGCTAAAAGTTTTCAGTTCTTTTGATAAGTATATCTTTTTTCATGGAAAGTGCTGCTCATTAGCCGTTCGGAATCGGCAGAAAATTGTACGTCCCCTCCGTTCCAGGTGACAAGCACAAAGGATACAGGAATGGTTGAGAGTTTTAAGTCTCTAGGTTCTGGTTCACTTCGAGCTGTTGCACCACCAAATTTATTTATTTAATGATGGTTTTACATTTCCTAATATTTAGTTGCAGAAAGTTTTTTTGGTACCAAATATAAGATTTTTGCAAGTGATGGGCTGAATAAGTTGAAGAGGCCCAGCAACTCACAGACGCTAGTGTTTACCGTAGAAGTGGCAATCGCTGGTGTAACTCGCCTATACATGCCCATTTTCAACACGTAAGTAAGTCGTTCAGTCGTTTGTTCTGTCATTGTCGTCCTAAATCCGTTTTATGTCTTTTGACTTTGGTTGGAAGCAATTTCCAATCTGGTGTTCAGCTGGTTGATAGAGCTTAGGAATTTTCAAGCCTTTTTGTAATGTTAGTAAATTTCAACAGGTTTTTGCTTGGAATGTAAGAGAGATCCTCCAAGTCATTGAAAAAGTGTCTCCCCAGGAGCCTGTTTCTCAGATGATATAGCGCCAGGGCAGTGACTCAGGTAGTGAGTATTTTTATGTATCGCCTCGTCACCGCATCCTCTGCATAAGTCGTCCAAACTCAGTTTGGACCAGTTTGGTTGTGTTCGGTGGTGATGCTCACGAGAAGACATAGAGACTTTTTACTCAGTTGGATGATGTCGGTCTTTTGTTTGTTGAAACTGAGCCATAGTTTTCTGATTAGAAGACTGGTATCGAGCAAGCTTCATCTCCAGTTTGTTGTAACTAGCACTATGATCTTGACTACCCGCTTAAGACTACAACAGAGTGGGACCTGAACTGTTGTGTCTGCCTGATTAAGAACAAGTATTGATCCTATTCTGGGACCACACTGTGACCAGTATCCCAACAGGCTATTTTGTTGTGCTGTGTACCAAGAAGTCTTAGCTCTTTGCGACAGCAAGTTACAAACTTTGATTTGATTTAAATGGAAGAATTCGTTTTTAAAGCCAAGTGGAATATCAATGAAAAATTTATATCAGCTTGTGGTATTGCTATCATTGACTTGTCTAGCAGTTTCCATCACTGTCAGAACCTCGCTGTAATCAGAAAGTCTCTATAGCTTGTAATCCAAGGGTTTCTGAAACGAATCCTGCAGCAACATAAGTATCCATCTTGGAACCGTCCGTAGAATAAAACATAGATCTAAATTTTATAATTGTATTCGACTGTTTCATATGAAACATCCCATCTACAAAAATCGGTGAAGTAATTTAGTTTGTATGCATTGTTTTTTATTCTCCTATACAAAGTGCACCACTGTTCATCTAAGAAATACGAAGTGTTAAGTTTCACGAAAATCGATTACAAGCGTTTACGAAATATTGAATTTTCAAATCAACAAATATTTTGATATCCAATATAAAATTTAAACATTCTAGAAGATTCTGGATAGGAAAATTGATTGAAATCGGTTAAGGTTTTAACGAGAAAGTCGAAAATATGAAAAACAAAAAATAGGATCGGATCTATAAGATGAACCTCCAAGAATATGAGCCTTTTCGGGGATTGTGCAAGAACGCAGGATGTCAAGCTTAAAGCAAATCGACCAATTTGTTTGGGATATAGCCCTCAAGACACACAAAATTTTGGAAACAAATTTTTTCGTTTGTTGCATTTTCGTACATAGTTCCATATTTGGTCAAAATCTTGAATTTGATTTCGCGAACCCATGTACAACAAGTAAAAAATAGTTTCTTCAAATCTGATATGAATCTGATTTCGGTTTTCAGAAATATAAATATGCACGCAGTACTGCATCATAGCTACAAATGCATTATTAAATGTTGTTAGTTTTTTTATTAATGTACTTATGTTTCGTACCAAAACGAGTCGTCACGTTACTGAACTAAATTACACTTTAAATTGAAAAACTAACTTAAGACACTATTAAATATTTGCTTTTTGTATTTTATTTATTTATTTTTTTGATGAAATTCTGAGTTTCGATACTGTCTATCGATTTAATGAAAAGTACGTGCGCTTTAGTCTTGCATTTTAGTTTGGTTAAAGTCCTTCCTAAATGGGTGAATATTTTTCTATAATTTGCTGTCCGAGCTAGACAATTTATTGCAAATCTATCTCTTCTGTATGCCATATTGCAATAAATTCCATTAAAATATATTGATAAAATATTCAAACACTCAATCAAGAATAGAAAAAAAAAACTAAATTGGAACCCCCATCGATTGGTGATAATTATTCTTAAAACACCAGCATAAACAATACAAAAATCCTTGCGTTCTATAGCTTATTCAATAACAAATTAGCATAATTTATTATTCAATTCCGCTTTTACAATATCCCACATTTTTATATAAGAAGTTTTTGAGGAGTCACTGTCTGGTTAGTTCGATTTTAGTAAAAATAATGTTAAAAAAATAATGCAACAGCCCATATGGAGGCTCTGTAGTATGATAATTAATTTTCTTTTCAATTTTGCGAGAAACAAATAAATTCCGTAGTAGTTACTTTATATAGGGTGTGCTGCTACGTGAAGACAAAATAAAATAAAAAAAATAATCTATGATTCCCGCTTATAACTAGAGAACAATTTAAGTTATTTGATAAAAAACTGATTAACTACAATTTTAAACAAAATTCAAAAACCTCAAGAAAAGTATACGCTGAGCGTACTGAAAGCGTCCTTCAATTTTTAACTTTTGCGGAGCTCTTTCAAATAAGTGTTTGTTGGGTAGTCACATCAATCTAACTCAAGCTACACATAAGCTGCATCAAAGCTACATTCAGGCGTAGTACGTGTCTATGAATATACTTTTCGTGTGCCTACAGAAGACATTAGATTTGCAAATCAGAGAGTAATCTGAGGTCTTCATCATTTTTAACTATTTCTCTTAGAAATAAAAACCTTGTTATCTGGGTAAAAAATATACTTTGCAACATTTTTATTGAAAAAAAAAATCTATAGATCTGAATGAAGAACAGAAGAGGAAGAGGAACACTTAAACTTGCTTCAGATTCAAGAAGAAAAACATACCTGCTGAATTATTTTTAACCTTATCCATGTCGAAGGACATAAAATTACAAAAACTACTAAAAAAAAACTCCTTAAAACACCTACACAAAAATTCCGTATTTATATATTTATGCGTAGGGTTTCATTTCTGTCTCGTCTGGGTATCTACGTTGCAGGTTCCAGCCCACTCTCATAAATGTTTCCACGACAGAAACATGCTACGAAAAATAAACCGACAAAATACCCTTTGACATTGACAGTCTGTAAAAAAGTTTACAACTTTTACTTAAATTTAATTATGCATATTTACGATCAACAAGAGTCCTATGAAAAGAAGCCAATTTATTTGTCCTCAACAAAATACACAAAAAAAAGTTTTGATAATTTATCAAAAAGTTATCTCACACTCGCTTAAATGTGTCAGAAGAATACGATAAAGTTTTTTTTTTTATTTCTCCTTTTAATTAACCCATAACGACACCCTGTAGTTTTTAATTTTACAACTTTAGCCAACAAACAAAAAATGATAAAACAAAAGTAGGTACTTCACGTGCCGAAGTCTGGAAGCCATACATCAGGAATACAGGGAGCAGTTTCATATCAGAAACCTCATCCGCCTACTGGCAACTAACCATCAGCATGATGAAGCCCCCGCACATACTCAATATCCCAATCGATGATGATGAAGACGATGATGGCTTTTGTACTCCTGGGCTTGATGTGATCGGTCTTCCCTGGTCTCTCCTTGGGCAGTTTTCGCCATGTCCTCCAACGAAATTTTTTCGAATTCAATTGCAAATTGTGAAAATTTATTCTTATCTCGTCGTTTATCGCCTTCAATAAAATTCAAAACAAAAAAAGGCAAAAAAAAAGAGAAATCACCGAGTGGTAGGTACTTGAAGAAACAACAACAAAAAAGAAAAAACCACCCAAAGGGGCGATTCCAAAGGAACACGCTGAACCGTGAGTCTCCTTCCGAACTTACAACCGACCACCATTTGGCGGCGGCGGCGGAGGAAGAAAGTCCATTTAAAGTTTAAGTGCTGGTCGATGTACTCTTTGGGGTTTTTTTTCCGTTTTTTCCTGATTGTCGTATTTTATTGATTGCCAATTTATTGGGCCACAGATATATTGAGTTGCATGGCTAATTGATTAAATGGCAATATGAACCGCAAGCTCTTTTTTTTGCCTTTTTTGTGTGTTTATTTAAGTGAATGTTGCACTTTTGTGTTGAACCCACCATCAAAACAAACAAAAAAAAAAGGATAAACTTCACAAAGTGAAGGGGGCAAGTATTGGAATTAAAAAACCAATTACCGTTGAATACGATAACAAGTGTGGCAGTGTCGTCGGAAGTGCTACTTTGTTACTGTGTAACTCAGAGGTTACTATTTTGCTTTAGTATTTTGTTAGTAATTTTGATTAAAAATTTTATATAATTCAAGGGTCTGGAAAAGACGGGAGTTCGTGGATTGGTCTCTTGAGTAGATTGAAGTAGATTTTTTTTTTTTTTTTTGAAAATAGCTTTAAATTCTGATGCAAGTAAGAAGGAAGGTATGAGTGAAAGAGAAAATACAATAACAAACTTAAAGAGCTGTCCAACAACCCCGACCTAACCAAAAATTTAGAAAACCAACGGTTGGAATAGCTCGTACATTTAGAGCAAATGCTCTAATACTTGATTCTACCCTAGAACGACGGAGCAGTAAAAGAAAGTTACGACTCATATGGCGCACACAAAAAGAAACTGGCGTGCGAAACTGAAAGCAATTAGCTAGGAATCTATCTGGGTAGAAAAAAGCTTGTTGGCTAATGCCGAGTCCGCACTCTCTACTGTAGCACCTCCTTGAATAAGGTGTCCGCCAAAATTTTAGCTAATCGTGATTTCACGTTGAAGCTGAAATGGTTGTTTTGGCAATCTTAAAACATAAATGAATACCCAAGCCTCCAGACTTGGATTAGATATAAGAATAATTGAAGCAGCCAAGAACACAAATTCCCAATTATGTATTCCAAAGCCACTTACCCAATGAGAGATTAGCTTCAACAAAAATTCCGACATATGTACATATGTCGATGGAATCTGGTAAGGAGGTTTTTTTGAGGTCATAACCTTATTGTAAAAAGCGCCCGAAATTTTATCTAAACTCCAATTCGAAAAAAAAAAATAAGTTTGGCGGCGCTCATGCTCGATGAGAACTAAGGATTGTAGAAATGGAGACCTACAATTTTCTACCGAGTTCGAACAGCTAAAATAAGAAGCATTTTTATGACAAAAGAAACTCTTGGAGGATTGGTCCCTTGTTCGCAACTGACTGCACCGCTGCAAATAACATTTATGTTTTTATTTGGCATAGGTTGGAAATTGATGTCATGACATTCTAACGTACTAACCATTACGCCATGGAGAACTACGCTCTAATTCTGTCTTTAGTAAAATTCATTAGCACTTTTTATATAATACACGCGTGCTCAAGGGTTTATAATGTTCAATATAAACATAGCATAAGTTTCTTATTTCGAAAAATATAAAATACTATACAAAAAAGATGTCTACTCTTTTTTCTTAAGTCCTATAGATTATCAGAAAAATGTACGTAAATGCGATCAGTACCTTCTCAAGGCCAAAATTGTGGTGTGGTTTCAAAAAAGCAACAAGAAATATAAAAAATAAGAATGCACCATACTGTTAATTTTTTAATTATACCAGTTTATACCAATCAGAGAGCGAATTATGAATAAAATCTCTAAATTGTTTAACCGTGGTTTTTACCAAATGACATTGTGAAATAAATAACTATAGAAACAATAAGAACATTCGCAACTATTCACTTTTTAATATGTGGTGTTAGACTAGATTATACCAATTAATAAGAAAAACTTTAAAATTTCGTTTAAAATGCAAAAAACAAATATTTATTTAAGCAAATATAATATAAAATTGATCGTGTGGTTTCTTTAGTACCCGATTAATCAAAGAAGAACCTACTTATGTGTCGTGTTGTTTGGCAACCCTAATATTTAGTCGTAATTATTATTTTTATTCAAAATTGGAAAAAATAATCTGGCCTCGTGAATGTGAACATCCACAAAGTTTGAAATTTTCACAAGAAAACTTTTTCTGGACTTCGTATTTACGACAAAAAAAGAAAAAGAAATTGTTACTGAGTTTTTGCGCTATAGTTGCACCACTGTCGGTAACCACTGAAAGTAGTTCTTTACTGATACTGAATACAGTGAGTACTTTCTGAAATAATGAACTTTTTTTTTAAATATTATTAGTATTTTTTCGAACAAATCATCTTTTTAAAAAAATTAACAAAAAATTACAAGAAAAAAAGAAGAAAAATTTACTTTGAGAAATTTACAAAACGACAGCCCTGACTAGTACTACACTCATATTATGGTTCGTTTAACATGATTGCAGTTTTAAAATTCTGTTTTCTGTATTAATCATTCAAAAATCAATTTGCACTTTCAACAAGTCATTCATAAGATGGAATGGTCTGGAGCTTGAATGAATTATGACCAAGGTATATGAACATAGACCTTCAGCACACACAGTAAGTTGAGTTGTTGATGACTTGGGAGTTTTGTTGTTTGTGATTGCCTACAAAACTATTATATGCTAATTAAGTACAAGACAAAACCGGTGCGAGGGTTTGAAGATACAGAGATGTGGTGTGCAGGAGATCTCGAAGATCATCAGCACTTTGTTTAATGTAATGCAATATTCACAGCTCATTGCTAAGAACTTTTATGAGGAGATTCAAACTTATGTTAATGCAGGTAATTGCATACAAGGGAATGGTTTTGTTTTCATTTAAATTAAATGTGTATGAAATATACACGGATGGGGACAAGTTTGAGCAAAATATCGAGTAAGATATCTGCATAACTGGCAATGAAGTGTCTGTGTATTTATAGTTACAACCAGGGGCGTATTTACCCTAGGGCTAAAAGGGCTACAGCCCGGGGCGGCAAGGCTGCTAGGGGCGGCTTGCGCTTGGCCAATTTATAATATTTTTTGAAGTGATTGAACTTTCAAAACATATAAGCAAAAGGGCGCAAGCCGCCCCTAGCAATTGGCCAATTTATAATATTTTTTTAAAGCGATTGAACTTTCAAAACATACAAGCAAAAGGGCGCATGCAGCCCCTAACAGTTGTTTAATTAACAATATTATTGAAGGATAAACAAAAAATACAAAAGATTTTAAGAAATGCGATTTTTTGAGTTTTTCATGCATGACTATTTTTTCAGTGCCGTGAGTGTCCGGCTGTGAGAGAGTTCACTATAACATGTCACTCACTTTTTTCACCATTTACTATTCTTATTTTTTGTAAGCGATTTTTATAATAAAAAATCATAGTAAAAATATTTACAGACATGTACCTATTCTTTGGAACAAATCCCAATGAAACATTATCTAAAAAAAAAAACACTTGTTGCTATGTAGCTCTAAAAAAATGGGATAGAAAAACTTTGGCTGGACGGATCTTAATTTTTTCTTTCTAAGCCATTTACAAAAAGTCCCATTTTATTAAAAAAAAATTATAAAAATCCATCAAGGGGGATTCTAGATATAAGGTCACACACAAATTTTTATTCCTCATATATACGAGTACCTAGCAAACCATGCCTCAATCTTTCTTAGTTTTGGCTGACTCGTGTCCCTATATACAAATACCCTTCCCTTCGTTAATAGTTTTGAACGACTTAAGAAACAATGTAATGATTGTTTTTTGTACAATAGTTTATAATGATGGATAAATAAAAGGATAGGTATTATTTTAAAAACTATTGGCGCAAAATTTTAGTCGAATTAGTACGATGTTAAAACTATTTTAGTATAATACTAGGTTAAAAAGACGATTTTGCTAAATTTAACCAAATTTAGCACCATGCTATCTATAACATTTTCCTTAAGTTAAAATCGTCGAATACCTATTTTATCTTTTTAGTATCGTGCTAACTTCATATGCCTTGCATACTTCAAGATCTCAAAAAAGGTCGGTTTACTTAGTTTTTTGCACGAACTGTCATTGTTTTAGGTGTGTTTAAAAGCAATTTAAACAAACTGTAAATGTGCACAGTGCACACATCGACGAACCGGCCGACACCAAAATCAAAACATTTTAATTTTGTTCGCACCGAGCCTCACACGAGAATTCGGTTCACACATCAACCCACACACCAGCCCACACACACAGCACATATTTCAAATTTCAATACACCGTCACCACCGGTGCGTGCGCATCTGTTCCTTCTGTGGTGCTAATGGGCGGCTTAAGGAATGTTGCTTTTGAAACAAAGGGTGATACGTTGACAAAGCGATTAATTGAAAACACAGGATGTAGATATTAGTGTCATTTTCCATTGGAGCATATGTTATGTTCTAGATCAAAAAACGTTCCATTGGCTGTCTGAAATTGGTTCGGTACACACATTTGGCTTAGACAAGTTTTTCTGTTCCAAAATTTATCCGAATAATATCCAAGTTATTGTCATATCGCTCCTAAAAAAGTTGTCTCAATTTTGGAGTTCTATACACAAGCAATTCAATATTGTATCAAAAAAAATTCAAAGTGTTGATACAGACGTTCAAACTGTGTCCAGGCTCTACGAGGCACTCATATCATTTGTGCGAGAAAAACGAGAATACTTTATACCCCAGTCAAATTAGCCTTCAACCTCGGAATGAAAGCGAATAAGCTGAAAATTTGCATCAACCTTTATTTTGATGTTCTAATGACTGACAAAAAAGTCTCATATCATATCGTGTCCGCGTCACAAGTTATTCGAGGTCAAAGGTCAGGTAAATCGTTTTTTTGCAATTATTTCGTTTTCTATGCGAAATACCGCGTTCGAGGTTATTATGAATTTTGTAGATCATACACTTATCTACAATTTTTATTTCAATCATTTTTTTATAGCTCCAACCATTCTCGAGATATAGCGCAGAGAGTGGGGAGCGCGCATCCGTATATGTAAAGTCTATACTAAACGGCGTCGACAAGTAAATTGTAGATCACTTTACTTGGAGGCGGATAAGATTTAGTCTCGACGATAGAAGATCGAATATCTTCTCTAATAATTGTAGCTGTAGTTTCTACTACACGCATTCGTTCTTCTACTCAGTGCCTTTTTTATTATTATACCAAGCATTAGATAAAATATTAGCTTGCGTATCACGAAAACAAATAATAGTAAATGATCCTATTTTCGTCTTATTATTACTTCAGTTAAATATCTTTCCCTTAATTTTGAAATGATTGTTTTATCATCAGGAATATAGTCTGTAATGACATCTCTCAGCTTTTTTAATGTAAATTCTTTTTAATTCCGAGAGCGGTTTATCATATATAAAACACAAATCAGTCATACTCATTATGCATAAAATGCTAAGTATCTACGTTTTAAATTTTCAACAATAAACAGAACATCTGCCTCGACTCACAGTATATCTAAGGATGCGCGCTCCCCACTCTCTGCGCTATATCTCGAGAATGGTTGGAGTTATAAAAAAATGATTGAAATGAAAATTGTAGATAAGTGTATGGTCTACAAAATTCATAATAACCTCGAACGCGGTATTTCGCATAGAAAACGAAATAAATGCAAAAAAACGATTTACCTGACCTTTGACCTCGAATAACTTGTGACGCGGACACGATATGATATGAGACTTTTTTGTCAGTCATTAGAACATCAAAATAAAGGTTGATGCAAATTTTCAGCTTATTCGCTTCCATTCCGAGGTTTGCCCCTTTTTCTGGCTTATTTGACTGGGCTATTAATGTTATTGAAGAGATGGGAAAAAGCAAAACCTCTGAAAATTACAAAAGGGACCAAAAAAGAATCGTCAAAAGGAAAAAACGAGATGATGAGTGTTGCGAAGGGGAGGTTCTTTTTTGTGGTTGTGAAAATATCAAAATAAATACATTCATTCCTATTTGCGACCAATTATTGAGTGCGCTGAACAGAAGAAATTCATCCTATGAAGCAAACACAAATGGTTTTATTTTTTAATCTAAGCTTGATCACATGAGTGAAGAAGCAATCCGAAAAAATGCAACCACTCTTCAGAGATTATACCCGGTTGATATTGGGGAAAATTTTCAAGAAGAGTGTGTCTTACTTAAACATTTTCTGGAGCAAAACAACTCTGAAAATATGAGTTTAAGGCAGCTTAACCTTCATATAAGAGGAAAAGAATTGAAGGAAGCATTTTGATATGCTGAGGTTGTTTTAAAAATATACTTGTGCACTGCAGTGTAGAGCTGTGTAAATCGTTCATTTCAAATGATCAATCGTTCAACAATCGATCATTTGAATCAACCGATCATTCGATCATTTTCAATTTCACTCAAATGATTCAATACTGTTCCGATTCGATTTTCATTTCGATTTCGATGATAAGATTGAGTTGAGGCTTTCACAAAATACTCTAGCCATAAATTGTCAAATGATATCGAATGATGCTACTCTGTCCATTGATTAAAAAGCGTCAAAAAATTCCACATAAAGAGATTTTATTTGTTGCTCCTGAAAAGATCAATTTTAGGACTAATAGCTACTGAATGACTTGGTACTATCGAATAATTTAACTTTTAGATACTATCGTATATGTAAGTCAAAAGTTTTTATTCGATAAGTCCCATTACTAGTTCAATTCCCACAGTAAACACACCAGATCCTGACTGATTGAGATTGAAATAGAAAATCGAAAAACAAGAATCATCTAAATGATTGGGATTGGGATCGATTAAAATGAAAATTTGTGATTTCGATCATCAATACTTTTCGATGATCGGATCGAAAAAATCAAATCGATCCTGATTGACACAGCTTTACTGCAGTAACGAATTGTACTGCAGAAAGATCGTTTTGCGTATTGAAACGAATAATTTAAGGTCTCGCATTAGCGCCTTAATAGTTTAACATTATTTAATAAAGAAGCTGAATTGACAAAAAATGTAGATAACGAATCTATTGTTAATGAATTTTTTAATGAGTATACAGCCAAATAAAATTTTAAAACATAAATATTATGCATTTTGTGTTTTTTTATTATTACTTTATTTTCATTGTTCTAAAGGGCGACAAAATTTATCAGCCCGGGGCGCCAAATCCTTAAATACGCCTCTGGTTACAACCATTTAGAAGAAAAACAAATGTCTTTGGATATTGGATCCAAAAATGATGTAATAAAACAAGCTTCAATGATTTCGTTCGACCTCACAAATTCCATTTCTCAGATCAATCTTTGAAAACCAATTTTTTACAGCCAGTCAATCTTTTACAACAAATAACAGTCTGCATTTGAATGATTTGGGTCTTAGGCACGCATAAATCAATTTTTTCTTGCACTAAGTCATTGCCTGCTGCGTTCAACATTCAAAGTTTTCAAAAGAAAACATAATTTGCACCTGCATGTTAACTTTTGGTCTAGACGAAGCACGTACACGAAATAATCTCGTGACCAATTATTTACATTGCCCTGTTTGTGTGCAGCAAACAATTCAAGGCATAAGCTTGCATCAGTCTGTAACAAATTGAAAGTCCATTGAGAAAATGATGAATTGTTTTAAATTAACATAAATTTGGTCCAAGAAAGAAACATGATTTCGATTAGTTCCAGTTAAAATCTTTGAATTTAGAGAAAATTTGTATTCATCGTTTTTAGTCATCATGAACATGAATACCTGTTTTTAGATGCATTGAAAAGTTTCAATAATTTATGATTTTTTTTTTGTATAGTTAGGGATTAAATCCAACAGCTAGGGATCTGGGTGGGACACTAATTGTAAGTATGCATAACAAATAAAGACACAAATACAATGGGCACAACTCTATTTTACAATTTGTGACTCATGGGATATTCTCTGGGTGCTTTAGACCAGTTTATACCAAATAGCGAATAGATTAATAAAAATATGTTTGAGATTTTCATCATGATTTCAGCAATTTTCTACAGATTATGACTTTAATTGCATTCTTTCTTTTCATTAGACTAGTTTATACCAATCAGATGATAAATTAAAAAAAAAATATATTCAGGGTTTTCATTCGAATTTTGATGGTTTTATGTAGATAATGGCTTCAATGGTGTCCTTTCCTCATATGCGGTAATCTCTGTGTAGTGTATATTATCCAGCTTATACCAGTTAGAGAATTATTAAATAAATTTTGGAAATTAAACTTTTTGATATGGCTATGGTGGGGTGTGGCTTTTGATATCGGTGACAATTGATTGGTGCGTTGGACCATTTTATACCAATTAGCTGTTAAATAAATTTTCCACCGACTCTGACTACAATTGGTTTTCCTACACATAGGTATGTGATATTCCCTGTAAGCATTATGCCAGTTTACACCAATGAATAAAAATAAATCTGCTTTTTTCATTTTGATTTGAAAAATTTTCCACTCATTGGACATCCAAATAGTTTCCTTTTACATAAGTGATATTTTATGTGTGAATTAGACCAGTGCATACCAATGAATTGATGGATAAACAGAAATATGTTGAAAACATAATGTGGCTTGACTAAAATTTTGTTCAATATTCTAATTTACATTGATCTGCGTATATAGGCGCCATATTATGTGTGTTTTCGACCATTTTATACCAATTAGATAAATTCATACAAACATTAGTAATCATTCTATCTAATTCGAAGTAAATACTGCCATTCCACTGTTATTCATAAGAATTGTTTAATTTGAGCCTATCGATAGCTTTTCATATGTGTTTTAGACCAGTTTTTTTTGCCTTTTTTACGAATCAGAGAAAAATGAAATATGGGTTATTTTTTATATCGTCTACTTTATATTCAGTATTTATAAAAGTATTATAACTTTATTTTCTAAAAGCAAGTATTGGGTACACTTTGGCAGCAGGCAATCAGATTATTTTTTATACCAGTGAGGTATAGAAATAGGTAAGTAACTTTACAAATTTCTAATAAATATCTTATAAGATACCTTTTTATAGATAATTTGAAAATTTACGTAATGTAAAAGGTGGTCCCTATTTGATATAAAACGAATTTGCGGTTTTTCGCGGAATGGTATAAACTTGTCTAACGCTCCAAAAAAATATCAGTCATAAATCGTACGTAGTCTTATAAATAAATAAATGAAAATATGACTCAGATCTTTTTGTATATGTACCTATGTACATATACGACCCAAACGCAAAATAGTTGGCCTACTCATCAATTAACAAATTAACATTATTTATGTGCCTATATTTTCTGGTCCCCAAGCAGTTGTTTTTTAATTTTTTTTGTCGATGTAATAAATTACATTTAATAAGTAAATTAGACCAAACAGAACTAAATTCGAGAAAGCACATATGGCTCCAGTTTGCATTCCCTCAAACAAAGATAGAGCATAATAGTTGGACTACTCTCTCTGGGATGCAAAATAGTTGGCCTATGAAGATTTAAATAGATTTTCAGTTAACCGTTATTAAAAAAATGACATGCACTTGTTTTGTTGTTTATTGATCTCTCGTTTTATGCAAGCCAGCAACAATTTAATGTAAACCATGGTGCGTGGCGTTGCATTATAAAGAGACCTTAGGGAATCCATAAATAAAGCCTTCGAAACGGGATTATCGAGCTATAAAATCGCAAAACAATTCAATTTACCGCGCTCATCAATTCGAAACATTATCTCAAAGTTCAAAAATAGTGGAAATGTGGAGATCGGTAAAAAAACGGGACGCCCACCAATTGGAAAACCTCGAGATTGCCGAGTTTTAAAAAAAATAATAAAAGAAAATCGACGTCAAACGGCCGCTGCAATAACTGTTCAATGGAGGGAAAGAATAAAAAAAAGTGTTTCGGTCGACACTTGCAAACGGACTATGAAAAAAATTGGATACAAATTTTATAAGGTTTGTTTTAGATTTATTTAAATTAGAGCAATTTTAATTCGTTAAAAACATAGGGCCAAAGAAAAACCACTTTTAACACCTAAACAAAAGAAAAAGCGGCTAGAGTGGGCCAAACAACGTAAAAACTGGACTTTAAGTCAATGGCGGTCCGTTATTTGGAGTGATGAGTCCAGGTTTTAAGTTTGCGTGGGCGACGAACGAAAACGAGTCATTAGAAATTCAAGAGGTTTTTCACAAAGATTGCCTTAAAAAAACGGTCAAGTTTCCAGCATCTCTAATGACATGGGGATGCATGTCGGGGCGGGGTTTGGGCAATTTGCATTTTGTAAATAGAAGTGTCAATGCTGCCAGGTACAGGGATATTCTGGAAAATGAGCTTCTCCCCTCAATACCACGACTTTAAGCTAGTGATCGAGACTATATTTTCCAACAGGATGGAGCTTCTTGCCATACAGCAAGGTCTAAAGTGACGTGGTTATCTGCTGAAGCTATTCCTTTACTGGAATGGCCTTCCAGCAGCCCTGACCTTTCACCAATTGAAACTGTCTGGCATAAAATGAAACAAAATCCGCGAAAAGAACCATGCCGGACCTCTTCAAGACCTTAAAGCTAAAATCATAAATATTTGGGAATCTTTTGGCACCGAAGAATGTCCAAAATTAGTTGACATAATGCCACGACGCATATAAGCAGTTATCAAGGCCAAAGGCGACGTAGTACCATGGTAAAATAAAAATTAAGACCCATAGGCCAACTATTTTGCACTTAAAAAAATGTTTAAATCGTTATTTTATTTTGTAAGATTGCTCTATACCGTTATTTAATTGAAGTCATTTTGTTTTTGTTACTTATTCCTATTCAAAATAAATATATCTTAAGAGAAATACCAAAATATTGATTTTATTTCCGATGGAATTTAAGAATCAGAAGATTTTTGTTTTTTATCATAGGTAGTCCAACTATTTTGCGTTTGGGCTCGTATGTACATATGTATATCCTCTGATTGGTATAAACTCTTATAAAGTCTATATCGAGCGCATGAAAACCTATTTGTATACTAAAAAGAAAATATTAATTTAACTGTCTCTCATGTCTCCTCTAACAACATAACTTCAATTTTCTTAATGAATGAGATTATACCCAAGTCGAGATAAATTCCCAACTTTTCTTCTTAGACTGTAAGGAATTATTTTGTCGAAACTAAATCTTCAGAAGTACAAAGCATAAAAAGCTACTTGTGCCCTAAAGATACATCAATATCATATTTCAATCGATTAAAATCCAAGATGTCAACAACCTTCTTTTAACTTCTGCCTCAAATAACATTCATCTGACTTTTTACTTTTTCAGCTTCGCCGCCGTCGGCGGAATCATTACTTCAAATGTTGACTCTGTCGTTGGTTGTCGACAACCGACAACAATGTCGACAGTTGAACTCTCAACGTCAATGACATTTCACCACAAACTCATTTGGAGAGATGTCAAAACATAAAATGTCATTCAAAGGAAACAAAGCCAACAAAACAACAACACAAATTGCAAGAAACTAACCAACTTAAGTAGACTTTTCTAACTGCTACTAGTAATAACCCAACAAACCAAACCGAACCGAGTCGAGACCCTCTTCCACTAAAAGAAAAGAAAATCTTGTTACGAGTATGTGCGAATGGAATGAGGAGTCGTAAATGCGTAAGCACAACAAAACTTCTCTATTCACACATCCTGGATGCAAGAAAAAAAGGATGACAAAAAAAAATATATGAGGTGTGCACTGTAGACCGACTGACGACTACTGGTAACATCGAGAAGCATATCCGTCTATACATAGAGGAGTTTTAAACCTACTTCAGTGTTTTCTCTAAAGGTTGTAGTACCTACCTGACTTTCCAACTTTTTTTTTTTTTTTAATATTTAAAACCACCACTAAAGGGTAACTTGGTGACTTTAGTGTTGGAAACAACAATTTCCCGACATCTTTACTGTTTTTCGGTTGCAAAAAAATAAATAAAAACTGAAAAACTTTAAAAATACAAATAAGTCACTCACTAGTCAATGTTCACTGAGCATCATATGGTTCTTGGTTCTTTTACTTTTTTTTCTTCGAATGAATTCACTCACCATGATGGTGGAAGAGTTTTTGATTCTATGTACGTACACTGGAGGACAAAAAAATAGATCCACTAGTGTATTTTTAATACATAATGGAAACAATGGGCAAAAACTACGACACGTTCAGTCACTCGCCTAAAAGAGTATGGGGCAGCAGCCGTCTCCCTGAGAATAGCAAATCTATGGGTGAAAATGTCGCAAAAGACTCCAGAGTATTGACCAGACGACGCCAACGTTTCACCCAATCGGGGATAAATCGGTGTTAGTTACAAGGAATTTCGGTGAAAGACTTAAAAATGTCCACTTACAAAGTGCAGACACTCAAACATTGGATCAGCTTCTAGCTCTTGAGGGCCAAGCGCGGGTAACCTAGCCATCCTGAATCTCGAGCAACAGAAAAACAATTTTTTATCCAAAATCATCAAGAGCGACTACACCCATTTCCATATCTGTGGATGTGTAAAAATATTTTAAAGACCATAACGACTCATCTCTCAACCATTTCTGTGCGTGTCTTGAGAGCTTTAGGGGACCTACAATTTTCTGCCGATTCCGAGCGGCTAATGAGCGGCACTTTTCATGACAAGAGATGCTCTTAGAGGATTTGTCAATTCCTCGCATAAGGTACTACAGCCCTGAAAAACTGAGAATCGAACCCAAGACCCTCTACATGACAGTCCAACGCACTAACCATTATGCCAAGGGGTACTATCTCTGTGGATATGTAAATAAAATTATAATAATCGCTTCTGGAGCACCGAAAATCGGCGTTATTGTTATACCCGCTCAAAGATACTGCATGGTGTATTGTTTGTACTGAAGACATCAATGGGCTTTATTTTTTTCGAAAACGACGTGGGCCAAGCGACTACTGTCTTCGACGGCTTGATCTTGAGATCCATGCTCAACGACTTTCTCCTTTCGCAATCGGATGAATTAGGACTTGAGAACATGTGGCGCATTCTCCACGAGCCACAACAGAAATTGTGAGGGTTGGATTTCCAAGTGGCCTTGCCTTTCGTTTCAATAATTTGCCCTTGCAAACAAGATCGTCTGATTTAACGGATGAATTTTTTTTGTGGGGGTTTTTAAGTCACAAATCAACAAGTCTCAAGCTCCTGAAGCTTTCAAGAAGAATATCAGTAAAGAATACAAGACTAATCGCCAGAATTTCCCGCAAGAGGGATCGGAAATGCCTTAAATCGGTACCGAATGGTCAACAATTCGGGGCTTGGTCACTTAGCCGATATAAATTTCTCGGCTTAGTCAAAAAAAAAATTAAGAAAGACATACAAAAGAAGAATGGCTGTCGTTAAGCTCGACTTTGGAGTTACCATTTACACATGGAGCGTGGCTTATGGTAGTGGATTTGACACTTTGACGAAGAAGACTTGAAATGTTATCGATTTCTGTTTTGATGTGAAAAAAAGTTTAAATTATAGATTTTTCAAATCTTTCATTTTCGTAAAAATTTCAATAACTCACGGCAATCATGGAAAAGCAAATATCTCTCGAAAATGAGTTTAAAATGCTAGCCTTGAACATTTCTCTCTAACTTTCAATTTTCTTAAAATAATGTGAGCTTAGAGCAAACATTATTAAAAACGTAGTTCATAGTTAGAATGATAGTATGATATCATCAAAGATGTAAAGATCGTTTGAATGTGGAGAGGGTTCAAAAATGGAAAGAAAGCTAAATTTTATAAAGAAGCTATTTAAAAATACAATTTTGATATTACGAATTTTGATCTTCGGGCTTCAAATTGACTAACTTTCAATATGTGTTTTTTTACCTTTTAGTGTTTCAAGTTTCTAATGTCAAAACCTCGTATACTCGTATTTCTCCTATTTTTGAATTTTGATGTACCATGAAGTGTTTAAAAAACAATCAGAACGTTTTACTGAGACAAAACATCACATGATTCAAATATTCTCTCCCTCAGTGTCGATGTTATGATTCCGACGAGATATACCATTCTCTGCTATGTGTGACGAAATAACTACACCCTCTCAGCTTTATAAGGAGACCATTTTAAGGCCGGTCCCTATCCGAGTTACTACAAGAATTGCATCCAACCTAATTGCTGGTGAACTCTTTTTAACTCCAAAGTGCATGCCCATACACATGTGTGTGTGTGTGTGTGCAGCAGTTGATAGCTAGCTATAAGGCGAAGGTGTAGGCGTTAGACCTAAAAACTAGAGGAACATAAAAGGAATGTCCTCCTTTAACTCTAAAGGCCATCAACAACGACATTTCTGTGTTCTTTTTCCCATCACTACTTTTCTATTTAGACTATATGAACGTACATGTACATGTTCTCCTACTCCTCCTCATCCTTTGGCATGAGTTTTGTTTACAGAGTCCTTATTTTTTTTGCGTTTTTTATTCTGTTGACTGATGGAATTGCCATTGAGGTGATAGATGCTGATGCTGGATAGCTGAATGGTTGGTTGGATATGGTTAGAGAGACGACTTCTGTATTATGCATTCCTAGTGGTGTGTTGTCCTGATGGCGTATAATGGTGCTCTTTCGTCTCTGTGATGCTTCAGTGGTAAGCTAGAGTGTTGCATTGGCTTGAAGAAATATTATGTCTATATTCTCGTAAAGAGACGACTACGACAATATTTATAGGTGCCAGGTATACTTAGTCTAGGATGCAAGAAAAAAACGTCAGAAAAGAGTCATGTTTACACAGTTTTTAACATTCTGTCGGAATTTTTTTTGTAGCTTTTTATAGAAAAAAAAAGTATATTTTCAGTGAGTCCTTAGCAGAGTGATGCTATTTTAGAATAAAACAAGGAGAATGTTTTTTTTTCATTTGTGAATGTGCCCCTTTTATTGACTTACATATATGTATGGTTTTTTTGAATTTTTGCACTATGCCCTCTTTTGACTCTATTTTGTGTGTAGGTGAGGTCCATGTCGAAGGATATGGTGTGTTATAAATACAGATTGGCGTAAAAGGTGCTCCCTGCACCTACTGCACACGCTAAGAGGATTCAGAAGATTCCATTAAATAACGTGTTGTTTTATTTTTTGTAAGGGTAAGGCTTTGATAAGGGTGATTAAGTTCTGAAATAATGTTAAGGGATGTCATTAAAGAGTAACTATTTTAATGGGATATATGGCTTGAATGAAATAGGGGTGCTGTGATTATAAATACAGGACTCCATTATTAATGTACATTAAAGCACTTCTTTCGATGGTCTATCCATATAATCCGTCAAATGGGTATTTTTTTTTATAAATTTTATAGAAAACCCTTCATTTGCTAATTGTTATCAACAATATAAAATTGAATGTACGTATGTCTCTGTTGGTAAGTATGCAATGGACCTCAAAATCTCCGAATGCATTGAACTCAAAATATAACGAATTCGTCTAAAAGTGTTTCTGCGAAGTTTGGTCAAAATCGTTCTGAGGTTTGCCAACAAAACGTAGAAATTCACGTCGAGTACCCAAAAAGTTGCCTTGTTTATTGATGTGCTTGTGTGTTCGAGTAAATCTCAAAAAATGCATATATATGATTTACGAGTATGTTGGAAAGGTATTGGAAAGGCTATATTTAGAGGACGGCTTTAAGATAAATAATTCCAAAATTTTGCTGTTGATAGAGTGGAATAGGGTAAAACAGAAGAAATTGATCAAATTGAAAAGATTAATTTTATATTTGAAATGTCATATTGTTTGTAGAAGGTGGACTTAGAAGATGGTAAAAGTGTTCCATATCTACGAAAATTGACTTATCATAGCTTAGGTATATTGAATTTAAAAAAAAATATCCCACTTTTAAAACTATATTTTACTATTTTATTTATTATAATTATTATTTTAATTATTGAATGTTGTTTTCAGATCTAACGTCTTAAAATATTTATTAGCAACCGGAGTTCCCCAAGGGAGCCACTTAGGCCCTCTTCTTTTTATTATTACTATTAAATTAAATACGCTGATTATAACAAGTTCTTTAAACACATTTCTTTGATACAAAATTGTACTTTTTCCATCTAGATCTCGACAGTTTCTCAGTATGATGCCTTAAAAATCGCTTGGAACTAAATGTTGCCAATTTTTTTTGCGGAAATACATCCAATCTTCTCGCCGTCTATTCCCTCTCAGCATCAACCCATATCCACCGTTCAGTCAATTTGTGACTTTGGAGTTATATCTCATCGAGAGCTCAACTTTTTCACTCATATTGAAGAGATTATTCTTAAAGCAAACTCAGAACATACATAGATTTGTAAACGATAGTTCAAAGAATTTTCCAACCTCTAGGCGACCAGTCCCTGCAAATAACCTTTACTTGCCCTCTTATTGAATTCGCCTGTCAAATGTGGTCTCCTCATGAACACATTTCCAGAATCAGGAGCGTTCAACGTCTTAAGCTATATTAAGCCAAATAAATGATGATGATGTTCAAACCAATTTGAAATTTAGGGTGAAAGGGGGTAAAAACGAAAAATTGGTAGGTATCCCATTTTATAAGTTCTTTTTGTGTTGGAGCAAAAATTCAATGAAATGAGCAGGGTGGACTTAGAAGATTGCTTAATAGTTACGACAATTTTGAGCTGTTCATAGGGTGAAATGGGGTGAATACGAAAGTCTGCGAGGTATCCTATATATATATTTTTTTTTTTTTTGCGTTTGAAAATTTTTGTATTCTCAGAGGATGACTTTAGAAATTTAAATATTTAAATTTTAATAAACTCTTTACAGCGTAAATAGGGACATACGGCTGTCATGCTGAAGGTCTGGATTGGATTTTCACCCAGCTGTAAAAATGTTTTCGAAAAAACTACTGCCTCCAAAGTGAAAAATCTTCCAAAAATATCATTGAAAGGTGCTTCTAATCTTAGCCGTTCAGACTCAAAAAAATCAAGGTACCCGTTTTTTCTGCTAAGACGCCTATAGGAATGGTTGAGGGTTATAAGCCACTTGGTTTAAGCCATCGTCGAGCTGTTGACCTCTAGTTAATAATTATATTTGTAAATACTTCTTTTAAAGTGCGATACGGATTTCAACGGTCTTCAATAACTTCTCAACTAAGACAATAATTTCAAAACTAAAAAAAATCAGTCATTTATGTCAAAACTCTTCTGCTCTAGCAACCATAAACTTTTGATTGAATTTAAACTGAAGTCGTACCTAATATAAAACCCACTTAAGATGAATTTTTGAAAATTCATTTTCATTTTCAAACAAACAAAACACCTTTGTAGAATTTTGAATATTATTTAAAACATCTCGAAAATTTGTTATAGTTCCCCAATTACCGATAACAAACCATGTCCAATCAAAATTAACGAGCCTTGACATTAATTACCCAAAAAGTAGGTGCTCAAAGCCCATAACTCCCACATTTCAATAAAACCAAACATCCACGATAACATCACATTCCCTAATAAGTATAGTCTTAATGCTAATTAAAGATGACACAAAGTGTTTCTTAACATATTCGAAAACAGAACTTCAGGACTTGAAAAAATTCATAAAACATTTCAAAAATACCTTTCACACACAAGAAAGGGAAAAGAAAAACATAAACGGTACAACGTTCAGAATCAATGACCAGACATTCCTCTGCCAGAGAAACTTTTTTTTGAAATTTATAACATCCCTGCTGTCACTCCTCTTTTCACCTTAAAAAACCTCCATTTTCAGTCTTTAAAAAATCTATTTCGGTGTAATTTTCTGAATGTTTTATGTTTTTCTTTTTTTTCAAAATATGCGTGTTCGCGTGCTCTGTACTTTCAAAAAGTTTAGTCCTATTTCGGGAAGACCATATATCATCACACCCCATTCAAAATCATGTTAACTCTGCAGATGGGCGAATTAGTTCTTTTTTTTTTTGTCCTCTCATAGTATGGATCTGGTGTTTTCGAAAGTGAAGGTATGTTTTTTCTTTTTTTTTCTGAGATATCAAAGAGATATCCATTCAACACTAATGTGCTGGAGATGTGCATTGCAAATGCTACTCAAACGACTGCACTGATTCCTCGAGGTAAACAGTGGAGACTTTTGGGGCCAAATTATGTGCCTTATTGCACTTATTGCACCACATGCACAAACTCTGTGACTAAATCCTCGAAAATCTTGTTATAATGTGTAAATTTAGACTCTGGAGTTCGAGGATGCCTCGCCGATGTGGTTGATGGCTGGAGTGTGGCATATGAGGCTATAATGTTGAATCAATGCCAAGCGATTTGGCAGTTTGCCCTTTTCTGTTTGGCGTGTTTGAGGTTTGTTTTGATGTGAGTAATTAAAACAAAAAAAAGTACCAAAGTGCTCAACAATGACGTGGATTTGTTTAAAATAATAAGAACAAGCAAATAACCTAAGACTTGGGTAGTCAATGTGCTGATGTTTCATCAAATCGATGACTAATTGAATATTTTTTTCTTCTGCAGACTTAATGTTGGAAAAAACAAGTTTAAATGATTTAGTTGAATTTATGATACAATTTTAGGTTCTTAATATTTCTGACAAAGAATGGTCTTGCCAAAACTTATAGAAAACTGAATTCGTCTGAACTAAGATCTCCACGATTTCGACAACCCTGATCATGACATCAAGTTGGCGTACTCCGTGAGATTTTTAGCCCATAAATGGATAACAAATCATTAATTAGCCTCCTTTCTTGTGAACCTCTTTTATGCGAGTGTAGGTCGAGGAGAAAAACGCTCAGATTACTTTCATCTGCTCTGCCTCACCATCATGCACGACTTTAATAGTTATCGCATCTCAACATAAATCGTTCACTTAAATCTCATTATAAGACTCACCATATCACGCTAAGCCCGCGAAGGAGCAAGTATCAGCTTTCAGTTTATGCTCAATTTGATTCTTGGTTGTTTAACGCGGGATTGTGTGGTGAAGTCGCGCAGAGTACGAGTAATAGACAGATGTCACACAAAAGGGCATTCAAACGTCTATGCGGCTGCGATGGTTGGCGGTTGGGGCTGCAAATGTCAAACAAGCGAGATCTTGTTGCACCAGTACTAATGCGCTCCCGCTAACGAAGAGCAAGTCGAGTACAAGTTATGCATATGCATAGCACATTGCATGTGCCCTCTCAGATAATGACTTACGATATGACTAACTCAAGGCTTATGATGTTCGTTTACTCGCGGCAAACACATATGGTGGCAGCTTGGGTTTCCGTCAACCATGACTAACGCGGAAAGGCCGGCGTAATTTAGTTTTTATATTGTACGACTGCGAAGTGTTGTGTGGTGGTTCTTGGAGTTTTGTAGAAAAAGGACTTCATTATTTGTTATTCTTGGATGATAACGCACCAAACGCAGTCGTACTCATCGTAAAGGGTGACCGGTCTCTTTTTTTTTTTTTTTTGTTAAGTGCATTGCATGAATTCATAAACGATGATGATCATTTGTGATCGGATCGCCCTTCGCGGCCAACAGAAGGGAGAGACCGATCTGCCCGCCGATGATTATTATCTATTCGCCTTGAGTGTTCAGCTTGTTTAAATGAAATGTGTTAACGAGGGACATTTGGTGTGTTGACGTTTGACGATGATCTCCCCAGATTGCATATTTGCGGCGTTTATGATGTGAAATAAGATTTAAGGGCATTTAATTGGTTGAAAATGTGACAGAAGGGAGTTCTAGATGGGTTGTTTGAAACCTAGGAAAAATGCATCTTAGAAAAAAGTCAATCTGCAGGAAGAATCCAAATGAAGATCTTTACAAGCGATTATCTTAAATTTAGCATCGGGAATACTGCTACACAGTATAAAAAGTCACAAAATCAAATCTCCAAAACATTAGTTTTTTGATATACACAGATCTTAAACGCAACACCCTATCGAAAAATACTGCATAGATAAATTGTTGATCATGTAATTTTCTACAAAAAAGGTGTTGATAACTTTCTTCTTCTTAGTGATTTTTAAGAGATATTGCCATCCATAAAAAACGTAGAATGACGAAAATGTGTCCTTCTAAACGAAAATATCAACATTTTGTTGCTTAGAGCTATCATTTCAGAGATCATCATCATCATCATCGGCTCGACAACTGGGTTCTGGTCCTGTCCTCTTTCAACAAGTCTCTCCACCTATCCCGGTCTCTAGCCGAAGCCATCCAGTTGCGCACCCCAAGGCTTCGGGCGTCCTGGTCTACGCCATCTCTCCAGCGCAAGCATGGTCTATCATGCTGTCGTCTACCATAGAATGTACCACAAAGAACTTTCCGAGCAGGTTCCTCTTCGCTCATGCGAGCTAGGTGCCCTGCTTACCGGAGTCTACCGAGCTTAATTTTTGTCACGATATCTGCTTCAAGGTAGATTGCGTACAGTTCATGATTGTACCATCTCCAGAATCTCGTCCTTCCTCACATATGGGGCCAACAATTCTACTTAAGACTTTTCTCTCGAACGCAGCTAAGAGGTCGGAGTGCTTTTTGCTAAGCACCCAAGTCTCGGATCCATATGTGAGTACTGGCAGGACCATGGTCCTGTACAGCAGCAGGTTTGAAGTTAAAGGATTGCATCGCTTCAAATTCGTGCTCCGCCATCTTGATTGTTTGACCAACTGTTCCTCTCGCATTCGACGCCACCATGTACTTTGTTTTACCTTCACTAATGTGCAGCCCCAGATTTTGTGCGGCCTGCTAGATCTGGATGAAGGAATCGTGTACAGCTTGTTGGGTTCTTCCGATGATGTCGATATCGTCTGCGTAAGCCAGTAACTGGCTGGACCTGTTGACGATGGTCCCTCTTGCTTTCTCGAACGCCAGGTTGAAGAGGATGCAGGCCAAACCGTCCCCTTTTCGGGGTCCATTAAAGATGTTGATTGGTCTGGATAGCAATCCGGCTATTTTTACTTGGCTTGTTACGTTAGTCATGGTCAACCTTAATAGTCAATTTATTTGGGATGCCGAATTCTCTCATGGCTTTGTAAAGTTCTACCCTGGCTACGCTATCATAGGTGGCCTTAAAGTCTATAAACAGATGGTATGTTGGGATGTTAAATTCTAGACATTTTTCCATCGCCTGCCTAAGGGTAAAGATCTGATCAGTTGTTGATTTGCCTGGAATGAAACCACACAGATATTGTCCGATGACGGTTTTAGCGTATGGGGTTATCCGGTCTTGAAGGATAGAGGAGAGTATCTTATTGGCGGTACTAAACAACGTGATACCTCTATAATTGCTGCACGTTGTGACATCTCCTTTCTTATGTATGGTGCATATTATACCTTTTCGACAGTCTTCTGGCATTTCTTCCTGCTCCCATACGTGCACTGTAATATCATGAATTGCTTGACGTAAGGCTGGCCCGCCGTGATGAAATAATTCGGCTGGTTTGCCATCGGCTCCCGGGGCTTTGTTCTGCTTAAGCCGGCCTATAGCCTTCTCAACCTCTCCTATGCTTGGTGGCGGCAACATAGGGTATTCTTCTTCAAGTAGTAGAGCCTCCACTTCTGCAGTGAGCTGACCTTTCAGCAATTCATTAAAGTACACTTCCCATCGCTCCAGTATGCTTTCAGGATCGGATTCAGAGATACCAATAATTAAAGAATTGGTCAGAAGGCGAAAATACCGGTTTTTACTATTTACTATTAATATTGACGAATCCATCGAGAAATAATTGTTTGCTCAATTTTATTTCACATAGTACATATTCTTCATAAAAAAGATGTTGACCTATCCTGCATACGATCGATAATCGGTTACAAGATATTTTGATTCAAAAAAGTGAAATGTCGAAAATATCGGTTTTCCACATGTAACTATGGTATGTATTAAAAGTTTCACGATATTGAAAGCACTTCACACATATCATACAAAACATGTACATAGATCATGTGGTTCTCTCCAAAAAAAAAGACTTTAACATTCTGTTTTTTCTGACGCATCGTCAAGACGGTATAAATCGTTTAAAAAATGGCGGAAAAGTCGTATAACTCCAAACAGTTAAGTAATATCAAAAACAAATGCTAGCGCATTTTGTACATTGCGTGACTTCTAAAGAAAATATTTTAATATTTTTCTAACTGCTGTCATTAAAAAATATCCCCCCTTATTACGGCTGGCGAGTCGAACAAATAAACATGTGAGTGTAAGAATTTAGTATTACGGTTGGCGAATCCAAAACCTTTGATTCGACTTAAATGTCATGTACGAGTATTTGATATTTTTAATAAACAATCAAATTTCAAATTCGAATTGTAAAGTTCGCCAACCGAAGTATGTCGAATGTGTAGTTCGCTTATTAAAAAATCTCACCTCGAACCTTCAATTCGCAAACCGTAATAGGGGGGATCATTATTTCTGAAATTTCGTCACAAGTAAGAAATACCGGTTTTTCTTATTTCAGTTTAATTTTTGAACGTAATATAATACTCAATTAAAAGATTTTAAAAATATTCTATACAAAATATTATGACAGTTTTCCCCACACGAGCCATCTGTTACGAGCTATTGTACATTACTTCAAAAAAAAAACCTAACTGTCAAAAATACAGGTTTTAGCTTACAACTCTTAAGTTGTTAAATGTTTAAAAAAAATTAATTTAAAAATATTTGTAGATTATGAGATCCTCTGTAAGGAATCATTAACAGGTTTCTCTTATCAGCAATTATTTAAAAAAATATCACTGATTCAAAAATGTTTTCAAAAGTGAAAAACACTGGTTTTTGATATTTATTCTTTGTCGAAAATTTATAAATTGTAATATTTTAAAGTATTATGACTCATATTTTACATAAGCAATCAGTGACAAGATATTGCAACTTCAAAATTGTCAAATGATGAAAAATATATCTTTGGTGTTATTGGTCCATAAAATAATTTACATTTTTGTATCCACTTAACATGGAGCCAGGGCTTAAACGGGTTGACTGATTTTCTTCAAATTTGGAATATTAATTAAAATATTCTTTAAAAAATGATGTTTCAAATTTTAAGGAAATCGGTTTACACGTTAAGGTTCTAGCTCGATGTAAAGTTGACTTGAAATGCTAATTATTTTATGGAGTGTTCCGGTTTCTTCCAAACACAATAGATATATTTCCAAAACTTTCTCTTTTGACTTTGTCATCAATTATTATTTTTGGTTAATTTTCAAAATGTTTCAAAAGAACTGATATTAATAAATTTATATATGTATATAGAATCAGATAAGAAAATTTACCTCCTAACGTCTGGTGAATTTGGCAAACTTCGGCATTTTCGACTACTCTTACTGCCACCATGCGATGATGATGAATTTCCCATGATCTGCTTGCTTTTGCCAAGATGGGTATCCAATTAAAATTTGGCACTTTTTTTGTATATTTATATTATTTTTTAATCACTCACATTTCACTTTTACATTTTTAATTTTATTTTCACAAATATTTTTCTTTAATTTACATTTTCCAAAAGTAAAAGCAAAACACAAAATAAAATGTTGGCAAAAAATCATCTTAAAGAAATGTCTCGCAGCGATATTAGCAAATGAAATAAAAACTCTCATTTAATCTTCCGTAACATTAAAACTCAATTAAGTATGCCTCTTTTGCTTCGTCCTTTTCGTTTTTGGTTGGGAAAGCGGAGACAAAAAAAAAATCTTTTCAAAAGAATCCTCCAAACAACAGGAAAGAAATACAATTACACAAAATCCTTAGAACAAATATTATATTATCCTCCTTCAATTAAATACATTTCCTTCTTCCTTGTTGCACGAAAATGGTCAACGGGAGATATCTTATGCGGAGGTATTGGGTGATGAGGAAAAAAATGTTTTTGACATTTAATTAGTATTATAGATTAAGAGGGACGGCGAGTGTGTTGACTTTTAGATCTAAGTCAGGAATTTTGAATGACTCTGGCTCCTGCAAGGACAAGGAAACCCTCTTTTTTTCTCTCTCAAAATTGGCCTGCTCCAATTTCATTAATCTAATTGAAAACGGTGAAAATTTTGAAGAAAACAAATTGATTTTTCATCTGAAGTGGTCCAGGGATGGAGAGATGAATATTCAAGGAGTCCCTGAAGCGGTGGGTCGGTCGATTCGTGTATGTTTTACCCTGAAAGGGTGGACGAACACGGACAGCAGTCTGTACCTCATAGCGAATCAACCAAAAGCCAATATGCAAACAAGAGGGAGAATGTAAATAAAAAGCAATGATGGACGACGACACACTGTCAATGGTATGCCCCTGGCTACATGTCCTTGGCCGTATGTTGTATTATGTTCGATCTAGGAATCAGCAGTCGCCTGAGTGATACTGATGGATAAATGGATGATAGAGGTTTGTTTATTCTTTTTTTAACACACAGGGTGGTCAAATTTATATTTTTAACTTAATTTGAAAATTATTGAAAGTTAAATAGAAAGCGGAGGTATTGTATTTCTCATACAAAATTATTGCGAAAACATTTTATGATTGGAATTGAAAGGTGTAGGTCATCTTAGATTTAGTTGTCATTTTGAAAACACATTTTAAGCAATATCTCGAGAACGACTCAGCGCACAGAAAAATCGGTTAAGAACTTTCTAATAGGAAATTTAATGATCTTTCTTTTCTGCAAATAACATTTTTTCGTTCGTACAATCGTTAGTTCTCGAGCAATTGCTTAAAACACACTGAAGCACATCACATTTTTTTTTGTCGAATACTCAGGGACAACAATTGCAACCATACGATTAAATTAAATAGTATACGTTTAACTTTTGGTCTACTGGGGCTTTCTTATTGCAGATTGAAGTTCGATTCCGAATAAAAATTTGAGTCTTTAGGACGAATGAGATATTGATATTGGATCGTGTTTTTTGTGCTTTCTTTAACAAAATTTGAGGTCTTCATGTTACGAGATATTGACCTTTTTTTCTACTCTAACGAAGTCAAAATAAGAGATATTTAATTCTTTTTGTTGGATCATGTGAACCTGCTAGGGATGGATATAGTAATTTTTAAAACTTTTTAAAACTTTGTGGATCTTTTGGCGGACTAAGAACAAGAGATATTAAAAATTTGTCTCGGGATCAAAATCATTTCGAAAATAAGATATATTGTTAAGCGTGTGAATTTTGTAGTTTGTAGTTCTTTTCTAGAAAACGCTTTGAAGCTATTTGGGGACTAGAAGAAAGATGGAGATATTAATTTTTTTTGGTGGTTCGAGGTGTACTGGGATTTCATTTTTGTTTTCTTTTGCTTCGTAGATTGACAAAAAAGGGGAATTTTATTTTGAATTTAATCTTATCTTATATCTTATTTTTAATTTTTTTTTTATTTTTAATGTTCTTGGGGTATTCAAAATATTGCTGTATATTTGTTTAGTATGATTCTTTTTAAAGTTTAAACTTGCATACAAATCTTCAGTGAAGAGGTATTATGCCACAATTTTAAAGGCTCGCTATACTTAATATCTCTATTCTTTTATGAATTGGAGATATTGAACGATTTTGTTTACAACTCATCTTTGTGCTCGATCATATTTCATACGCTTGATAAAGATTGAAATATTTATTTAAAAATCATATGACTCAAAATCTGTCGAGGTAAGACACTTTAGATTTTAATCCCACTTCATGTCTTAAAGACAGCTAGCAGTTGCAACAAAATATTATAAATCATAACAATATCGTTATAATCGTGATCGACGAAAGAAAAAAATGTCTGTCAGATGCTTGCACATCTTTTCTAACCTTCAAAGTTAGTTATGATTCCCAGGAATATAAATATTTCCCAACAACATTGCTGGTATATGAAAATCTATATCTAATAGAAGATTTTGAATAACTTATCCAGAAGCATGCGCAGGCCGACTGCCATCACACAAGACACAAGAAAAGAATTTTCTATAAAATCGTGACAGTCCTACCTGCGTGCTTTGCCTTTTAAAAAAGTATAATCTACTCTCCACAGCCACTATCCTATAGCCGCCAGCAAAAGCCCCTACCTTTAAAAAAAAAAACTCAAGTCAAGTCAAGGTATTGTGTGCATCAGTCAGGCAGGCAGGCAGGCAGTAGGCATATATCTCTAACCTCCATATAAGTCTCAATTGAATGCAATGCAAGTTAATAGAATTAACATTTATCCATCAAATATGAATTACACATTCTGACACTTTGATTGAATGAGCGCCGCTTTTCATCATCACGTTTCACGTTGCTATTCTCAGACATAGAATTGGCATTGCGAATCAATAAAGGGGTCCACTTCAAAGGAAACAAAAAAATTAAAGAAAAGATGAAAAAGGCTCGAATTGAGCTTCGGAGTGTTGCAGATGAATAAATTCTAAAAAAAAAAAAAAATTGATCCTCACACCTAAAAATGATTGGCAAACAATGGAAACAGGAATGGATGCGGAATGTAATTCATACGAATGAAAGTTATTATGTGCCACACCAGTCACACCATCACCTCTGTTACATGCATCAATTGCAAACAGGAAGGAAATGAACAGAGAAAAAAAAAGAACTCCGTGGCAGGACCAATTTTCGAACATCAAGAGTTCAAACTTCAGAAAAGAAAAACCAGGACACGTGACTTTGCAAGTCTCGATGGTAACATTAATCGCAATATATTTCCAATTATCCTGCTTAACTGTAAATTGATTATGTCTGTGTGCCTGTGCATATGCAGGTAGTGGAGAGCTTGAATTATTGTTATTTATGTATTGACTCATGTTAGTGGCAGATTTACAACAAAACTTCCTCCCTGATATGTGAACCAGCCAAAAAGAATAAAAGGACCAAAATGGTACATCCATCATCATGCTGTGGTGGAGAAGAATATCCTTTTACAGAAGAATTTTATATTTTATTTGTTTCCTTAATTTTAATGGCGTGTTGCAGTCGTCTGCTGGGTGTGTAGTGGGAGGGGAGAACTATGCACACAGTAAACACATAATAAACATACACATCACGGGTCTTCTAGCCCTTTTGTGTACCAGCGGAATATTAAATTACTGACTTATTTGTTTGGTAACTAATGCCAGAGGCTGAGTGATTACAGGGTAAGAGTGGTGGATGTAAGCTTTGCGTATGAATACAGGGTGGCGTGCATTTGGAATTAATTTGAAAGTGGTTTTAACGATTCTTTTGAAAACGACTGATTTCTAATGTCTCTGTTTTTCAGTTCATTGATGAATTGTTGTTTTGGTGTTGCAAGTTTTGCAAGAAAAAATGTTCTAGAGTTCGAGATATTGAAAGTTTTATTTTATGGATCGAGATTTTTTTTTGCGCAGCAGACCGTGCCCTACGAATCGTTTCAGGCTTATTTTTTTAATAAGCATATATGATATAGAGGACGCCTTGAAAGTCAAGAAATTAGAGATATTCGATCAAGGCCTTTGCGGAACTCATGGACCTCTTAATGTTAAAAACAGGATGAAATGAATATAGTAAGAGAGCTAGCGAATAACTCGTATTTGCCATCAAACTCTTTACATATCTCTTCAATAGAGATATTGGATTTTTTATGCATTGTATATTTGAGTGATTCAACGGCATCTTTATTTTAGTAGACATATCAAAATGAAAAGCACTTCGGTTTATCTGCAATATCTCCCACGTAATCAAGAAAGAGTTAGAAATAGAGATATTGGTGGATTATTCCTATATCGAAACCATGGATATATTGATAATTTTGTGAAAAGTGTGGTATGGATATTAAAGAAGCCTTGTTTATTTTAAACAGTTGAATACCATACTTTTTGCTTGAAATTCTTCATATATCTTTAAGTTGGAGATATAGGAATTTTTTCGCTGAATCGTATCTCCGAAGAATGAAAATTAAAGTTACTTCGAATTTTCCAAACATTCCAATTTTTCTAACATAATTATTAATAGTCGAAAACTACAGAAATACAAATGTAAAGATAGGATTATTAAATATGCTTAGGATTGTCTACATACACCAATACCTTCTCGAAATAAATTTAAAGACTTTTGGAGGAATTTAAGATAAAAAACACATATATTGTTTTTGATAAATGGATGAAGAAGTTTTTTATATTCGATTTTTTCGGTTGATCATCTCAATATTGAACTCATATACATAAATCCTTATTTTGATAAAGGGAGAGACATCGAAGTGGCTTCCGCTAGTCCGCACTCACAAACACCTCGTCTTTGCCTTAAAATTCTTGAGTTTTTCGCTCAATCAAACCTTATTTTGGTAAAACGAATTGACTATAAATGTACTTCGGAATATCTACAGTCACTAATACCTCGTTTATATTAATATGTCTCTGGAATAATTAGAGATATTGTCTAATTGGTTCAAATATTTATTTTTTCAGCAAAGGGTTTATATTTGGTCACAATACCTCTTTGTTGATCTACATCGTTTTTGAGGAACATTCAGTTTAGGAAGTTTATGTAGTTTTTGTCTGTATAGATTTCCCAGCTCGGGTTGCATTGCAAAACCTCGTGGAGAGTTTGAGTCTGGAGATATCAAATTTAATACGTGAATTATGTATTTAAGCTTTTTTGAGACATATATTTTGACAAAAAAAAATCTATCAATACAAAAGAAGCTTTGGATTGACAACACTAGTCAATACCTCGACATTAATATGAAGTGTATATAATTTCTAAAATTATTGAAATATTTTGTGTTTGTTGTGTTGGTCTCTTGGAAACCTATATGTTCCTTTTATATCAGATCAGTAGATTCTTCACGTTGCTAACTAAATTTTATACCTCGGCTTTGTTTCAAAATCTTCTTAAGAGTTTGATTGAACAGAAACAGATCAAAGGACATTATGTATATCGTACAAATAGTGTCCGTCTATTTAGAGTTTCTTTTTATTTAAACATAATCAAATGCACACATAGAATAGACTTCAAATAATAAATATTGGCTTATATAATTCTTTGCTTAAACAATTTTGAAATGCTTGTGAAAGGAGATATAAATATTTTAGCCCACTTAAGAAATCAACTTTAATATATTTTCTTCCCGAAGAAAAAAAGAAACAAGTGTAAAATCTCATCTACGATTAATAACAACCTGATCAAAGACTCCGCCAGCTAATAACTTATTCACAACCACCTACTAATTTGTATTTCAATCCCCCAAAAATCGTTCCTCTTTTAAAGTTTCGAAATCAAAAAAAAAATTAACTTCTCCCTCAAACAGAAGACATATTTTTAAAAAATGATTAAATTCACCTCATTATAGTCGGTAAAATGCTTCTTCTCAAGAAAATCATCGGCAATTTGTCACTCGTCGTTGACACATTTTGCCTTGTTTAGGCCACACGAAACGATTCATCAATAAATTTCTACACTCATTTTTTATTTCTGTTTAATCAATGAGCATAAGAAGAACCTAATTCCATATCAAAAGTCGATTCTGTTCTTTTCTAACAATAATTTTTCTCCTCCAATATTCACGGAGGGCGATCTTGTTCAGAAAAATACCATAAAAGTCTAAACAAAAAAAAGTTCTCAAAAAGCCCCTCCGCTTTACGAATCATTCGACAACATTCTTCTGCGGCTTATTTATGGATGCACCTCCAGCAAGAGGAATCTGCTTCCCATTGGATTTAGGATTATGTTTCTTTGATGACAAGCAAATTGAATGTATGAAATGTACTGTGGTCCAAAATGTATAAACTCATGGAAAAATATTAAAAATATATTTCTTAAAAAATTTCCCGAAATTATTTTCCTAAAAATAACTCCAGCAGAAAAATTTTACAAACAAAAAATATAAAATTGCCTTAAGAAATGCCAAATTGTAAGCTAAATTTGAATCAGTTACAAAGTTGTACAGGAGCGAAATTCAATATTTCGGTAATATCTCGAAAGCTCAAATTTGTCTGAATTGAAAAGAAGTAAAATAGTAGAAAGTAAATATTGTTCTCTTTAAAAAAAATTATCGGTACTCATTTTTTAAATAACAATACCCCGACTTTGCGAAAAACCGGTTTTCATGTAGCTACTTCTGTTTTCTACAGTATACTGGGTAATCTGTTTATTAACGTACGTTTTCTTTAAAATCTTTTGGTCTTACAAGAAAAAAAGTTATAAAATTTAAAATATGTTAAATCACCGTGTAGGCTTGTGCTTTCTACGTCAGTTTTACGTTTATTATGAGATACTTATTTTTTTTTTTTTTTTTCATTTTTTTTTTAGAAAAGAAAAAATCATTTTGTCCCACTGTACAAGCCAACTTGAAACGAGACAAGGTGAAATTTCCTGGAATCATTTCACTTTGATGCGATTGCCTCTGGTTTATGTATTCCGATTCGATACGATGACAGTTGAAATTAAATTACACAAAAACACTAAAACTACAGTTTGTTGTTCTACATTTCCCATTCGATTCGATCCCACAATCTCATCGGCAGCGTTATAGTCATCATCGTCAATGATGTGCATCATCAACATGTGAATTGCGTGAATTGTTTACCAAATTGAAATTGGCATGAGACATAAGCCATGACACAGAGCAGCTTATATGAACCTTACCTGCATCGACCTATATGAGAAATGAGAATTCAGGAAGAAGATGGTGATGATGAACTTTTCACGGGGGTTTTTCAAAATTGGTTTTTGCGAGAGGATTTCCAACGCAAACAGAACACACACCAGAGACTTCAAAAGGGAGTATTTGCCAATTGCCAGAGAAGACGCAATTCCAGTCCGTAAATTCTCCTCAAAGGACTTGAATTTCATGTTAGCAGATGTCAATTGAATTCCCGGTTTTTCGTCGCATGATAAAAAGGATGAGTGTCAAGAAACCACTTTTCGAAAGGATCCATTTCGGATCAAATAACTAACTTCAGCTTGATGTTGTTTGCATTGGTTCAGCTGGGTTCTGTTGTATGAGGGACACATCTGCCCTCCACCCTTCGTCTTTTGTGGTGTCGTGTCGTGTCTTTGACACACGTCAAAATTTATTCACACACGAGTGCCGATGGAGGTTCCAACCTTCCAGCTTTACATACGAGTGTAAACCAAACCGACAGAATATTTTTTTTTTTTGACTTTTCAAAGATCTGAAAAACCTTTGTGTTTAGAAACAAGCATTAGGTATGGATCGGTTTTGTGAGTTTATTATTATCATTATCGGTTCAAATGATATTGTTTCTTTATTGTTGTTGTATGAGTCACGGTAGGTTGCATTGTTCTGGCTGTATGAATGAATTCGGGGACCTATTCTACCAGCTCCTGTAACATGGTGCTATTTGGATAATAGAGAATGATGTATAGAGATACAAGTTCAGAAATGAGGTAAGAAACGGAGGGTGAATTTGTTTGATTAATGACCAAAGATATGTGTGATTATGGTGCATTAGAAAACAATAATTTATTTACCAGAGTGGATATGGTTAGGAAGAAAGGAGGTCGAGGGGTAGATAATTTGGTTGCGGATCAATTGAGCGAGCTTTTGAAGCTGATTCTGTGCGTAGAGGTGAATCATAAAATTTGAATAGCTAATTATGTATAAATATGGAAATCACATTTAGATTTAGGGAGTTGGCAATGATAAAACCATTTTGTATTGGGACTGAATAATAAGCCATATGAGGTCTAACGGGAGGAACTTTGGACAGGCGGCGGAAAATGATTGTACTAGGGCAACAAATATATGTATCTGTCTCCTATTAATTTAAGGGCTTTGTGTGGAATTCTATCAAATAGTTGCGCAAATAGTTATGATAATGATAGTTGGGTCTGGTTGAGCTTTAGGCGAATGTTTTACTAATAGATTACACAGAGAATAGAAGGATACAAAATAGTTTGCCAAGTTTTGAGGCTTCAAGATTATTACACTGCCTTACTTTCTGTCCAGATCTTATATTTAATTAGTTTGCTGTAAAGGAGTTAGTTCCCAACGAAGAATAGTATGAGCTACCCCCGAAAACTTAAACAACAAACATTAAAGAAATAGTATCTAACAGTTGATAATACGCTGGAAGCTTTAAGGGATCCAAATTTGTTTACGCTATCAAAGCCAAACGTATAAAATTGTTGCTGCAGTTTCCAACTAGAAATGGGGTGTTATCGATATTGTCCACTTTCGATAGGTTTAGACAGTCTCTTTCGACGAAAGATACCGATAGTTTCTGCAATCGATAGTGTTCGATAGTTTATTTTAAACTTTCGATAATTATCGATAGTTTCTTTTCAAATTCAATTGAAACTCAATGAAACATACAATTATTCTTTATCTTGGTTCAACAAAGAAAATCATGTAATAGGGGAGAAGTGGGTAACATTCAAGAGGTTTTTGTTTAAAGCATGCTTTTATTCAAAGAATTTAAATTATAGACCTATAATATATTCACTTACTATCACTGCCATGAAGAAACCTAGTGCTAGTCAATTGTGGAATTCATTTCTTCAGAATAGCAGCTGAAGTGAAGCTGGTCAAATTGAAGAAGGATTACTAATGACCAAACAACGAAAGAGTGCTTCGAATAGTCTTGTTAACGAAACTTCATCCGGAAATTATATAATATAAAAAAAAAAAAAAAACGCAACATTAAGGTCTTTGAAATACCGAATGAATTACCAAGTGGCCGAAGTACAGAATTTCCAACAATTGCTTAATAAGCATCATGCAGAATGAATCGGGTTAGCGAAAATAACCTACTTTGATTCAATCAAATATTAGTTGCAACACACAACAAAGAGACAAGCCAGATAAAGCTAGAAAAAAATAAAAAAGTTGATGGCTTGTAGATAGGTCTTCAAATATGGTAGTGATGTTTTCATAGGGTGTATGCATCAAATTATCGACCAAGTATGGGTGAAAGGAAGCATGTCTGATAACTGAACTATCAACTATACAGGTCCCATAAAAAAAGGCGATCATAATCAATCTATATCCTTGAAAAGCGTCTCATATAAGATTATATCTAACGTTCTGTCTGAGTCTCTTAAATCGTTTGCAACACTTTAAATGAAAAAACACCAGTGTGGGTTTTAGCCCTGCAGATTGACCATATACCGAATATTAACAATGAATCAAAGCTTGCTAAAGACCAACCAATTTTAAGCCTGGACTAGAAATCGCTTATAAAAACAAAGAGATCTTTATGGAGATAGCCAAAGTCGATATCCCAGAAATTGTGTCGAGTGACATTGGAAAATACGCAGTGCAATGTGCAACTAGAGAATAGCTCTTTCGAACCCTTTTAAGACATGCTTACGCTTAGGGCTTGAATTCTTCAATCTTTCTCTGGAGCAGAAAGCGCAGACCATGTGTATACACCGATGGCTCTTTTTGGAACAAATCTGTATGAATAATATCGAGATCATTCGCCCTATTTAACGTGTCGTAACAGTATATACACAACGAATATTGAAGATCAGGCGAAACTAGTTGGTCTTGTGGTTAACGAGTACAAGACCAACAACATTAAAAATAATAAGATAAAACATCATTATAAATAGCAACAACTTGAAAGTAGTTAAGGAGTTCATTTACTCGGAGTAAATATCAACACCAGCAAAGAAAGTTTAGTAGAAATCGGAGAAAGAATTACCCTAGGAAACCACTGCTACTTTGACACAAATGAGTTTCAAACTTCTCAAACTGCACCATCTACAAAGGCCTTATCCTTACCCAGTCTTACTTAAAATCTTCGAGCAGTAGAAGATTAGGTGAAAAAGAGAGAAGAATACCCTATCTTGCCACAAATGAGTTCCAAACTTCTCGAATTGCACCATCTTCAAAGCCTATCCTTAGCCAGTCCTACGTGAAAGCTTTGAGCGTTAGAAGAATATTCGAAAAAGAGAGAAGAATTGCGAGCGAATATTGAACTCTTTCGAAATAAAAATTCGTGGAGTAATATTTGATTCTGTTGGCAAGGAGATAAAATGGGGTAGAAAATATAACCGCGAACTCTATAAATTGAACCAAGATGTGGATGTAGTACGTCAAAGTCAAAACATGATATTGGTTAGGCTTCACCAACCAAGAAACAATGCTGTAATCTAGAGTCTTCAAACCTCAGCCCCATGTCGGGAAGGACAACAGAATTTCTGGTTAAGGCACCAAGCCATCGTGGATGCTTGGTGGGTAACAGCTTGCTTGGGATCCTAGAGAATGAACAGCTGCTTGTTTCAGGTTAAAATCTTTCACGGTTCCCATGAAGTTAATCACTTTTTTAGTTGCTGAAATTTAATGGGAAAAACATTACAACGTTACATCACTTTTTTCAAAAACTTTATGTTAAAAACTTAGCTTTTGAAATCATCCCAAATTTCATGAAACTAAAATCGATTCTTCGAAAATCCTAGATTTTCAAAACAATTACTCAACTATAAGTTCATACGATAAAATGTTCCATTAAACATTAAAAATCCACTCAGCTCCTGCACATAATTTTGAAAAACTACACCCTATCTCAAGTGGATAAATGTGTATTTTCTTTTTATTAACATGAAATATTTCCATTAAGTTCTGATAAAGGTATTTCCTATATTGCATCGTAAAAAAAAACTGCATGAAGCAACTAGTTTGAGACTAAAGTGTTCTTTAAGTGCTCCTGAGTACTCAAGTATTTTTTCTGTTTGATTTTGTTCAAAATAAATCTATAATATCTGCTTCAAGTTTATAATAATGAACTCATCCCTTGATGTAATCAAAAAAAAAAAACAAGCATTTAATTGTATTACCCAACATCAACAAAAAAAAATTAAATGTTCTTATGCTCTTATTCCCGGAATTATGAATTCGTCACGTTTTGTGGATATTTGATGAATCAGAGATTTTAATTGATTGTCCTTCCTCTATCAAGAGGGTGCAGAAGGACCACTGCCATTCGATTCTTTGATGTTATTTGATACCTTTGATACCTTTTGAAGAAGGATATTGATTGATAAGGTTTTTCGTTAAATGCATAAACACTAACTTACTTGCAAAAAGCCTGTTTTAAATTTGTTTTCCGGAATTTTGAACTAAATAAACAAAAAGCATCCACTTATAAGACCTTCAAAATTCCTCCTTAAAAAGCAATTTCTTCGATCGAAAAAGGCCTTACAAGAAGGATATCATCCTTTTAAAATGACAAATCTCTTCAAACATAGGAAATCCTCTTGAAAAGTTATCAAACTCCAATCTAAGCACCCCAGACTACCTTTCCACCTACTTCTTTGTCAGTTCATTGTCCTTTACATTCTTCATCAAGACATGTTCTTGAATTATAAAAAAATAGAAAAAAAATATAGGATAAAAGATTACAATGGAGCAGACTGACAGACAACATCACAGACACAAAACATGAACCAGAAAAAAGGGTATATTTTTCTACCGCAAGCCAATTTCACAAGCCAATCCCACACCTTTGTGGATGGTGGATGTGCCTGCCTATATCATCACCACATCACATCACACGCAGGGAGCCATAAAGCTTTTATTCTCTTCCTGACAAGGATAATAATTTTGACATGAAATAACTGTCTTTCATATATTTAATTTAAGTCCTTTTGTGTTGTGGTTTTTCATGAACAGAATATGAGTTCCTACAACAAAAGATACTCAAATCCCGAAGCTAAAGTTCTCCAAACTCCAAATGAAGAAAGAAAAAAAAGTAATTGAAAGTTGTCAGACTTTATCTATCTATCGAATAGAATATCTGAGATTATCGATGACAACTCAAGGACCAGAACATCATCATGCACGAACATACATAAAGGTATGAGAAGAGCATCAAAAGTGATTAATGAAGAGCATCCTTTTCGTTTGCTGTCCAATGAAGATGATATGGCATTGGATGCGCATTGAACCATAATAAACCCTGATAACATCGCTAGACACTTCTTTAAGATAAATTTAATATGAGAATGTATATGTGTGTGAGTATCTACCCGGTTTACGTAGCCTTGTAATCCAATTTGAACGTTAATCCACTGATTAACTTTATGCGGTAAAAAACACAATTAGCATAGCCATAGATACTTTTTTTTCACTATTAGATACTTTTGTATCTTACAGATACAATTTTGTATCTTTTTGGTCGTAAATTAATCCTTATCGTTTTACTTAATCCTTTTTTTGGTTGCATTTATATTGCGCTCGAAAGCAACCCGAGATACAGGAGGATTCAATACACACAGTTAACTGGCGCCCGGGAGAATACATTATTTAATGATAATAATCATCTGCAAAGACCAAACGCGTGCCAATACAAAATCCAGCTAATGAACCACCACCACTACCTAATTTTTTTGAACCAAAGAGACGGCAAGCTCATAAAACCAGTCACGAGAATTTGATTTTTATTCGAGAAATTACGCGAAATATTCCGATTTCCGTTAAGCGACGCTCAGCGAACGACGACATTCACCGCGTTCAATGGTCGCACGAATACTGAGGAAAGAAACAAAACTGTTGGACCCCGTGCTGGTAGTCTGGAAGTCTTGTTCGTAGGATTTCAAATGCAACCGAAACGCACCGTCATCGTCGGCTTCGGTTGTCGTATCCGTCTTGTGTGTATAGAATCAGAATGTAGATGAAAAGATACAAAATAAACAAGAGAAAATGCCGGTGTTTTCTGTGGCGTTGTAAACCGACTGTTGTCATAAACATAAAAAAACCGGGGAGGTGTGGTGGGTGATGGTTGGTATATAATTGGATGGAACTGAGGTTGCGAGTTGGAGAGGGGATTTGGGGATCTGGGACCTGAGAGTGTGCGTCAAATCCAGTAGCCATAGCTACACAAAACAAGAGAAGAGAAATTGACTCAAAATGCTAAAGGTGGAGGTGGATAATAATGGATGCTTGCAAGTTCTTGGATCGTTGTTTTTTTGTTGTTGTCTACCCAGTAACTTGTGGATTGAACTGATGATGGAGGGTGGTAGGTGGTGTTTTATGGTAAGTGTTGCATGGTATTTAAAGTTTAGTGGCAAAGTTAGTTGTAAATTGTTTAGTATTGGAAGATGTGTTTTTGATGAACTATTTGAAAATGAGTAAAGAAAAGAGTGAAATATTTAAAAAATGTTTCCTTTTGGAGACTTAACCTCTTTTATTTTAGAAACCTTCGATGAAGTTATTGGTATTTTTGGCTTTTGGACCCATTTTCTGCAAAAAAACGTTCTTTTTTACTAACTCTTTAGGGCAAGAATTGGTCTGGTGTTTACAAAAAATTTGAGGCTTTACATAATTTCAAAACTTAACTTAACCAATAAAATGAGTTTCGTCATCTGCTGTTCATCGAGCTAGACCTTAAGCGTGAGGACCGATTTGCTATCATAGTGGAGAACTTTGAAATTTTACTGCAGCTCATCGAGAACTGGCAACGGATTTTTTTTTTTTTAAACTTTCTCAAAAACAACTCTAACGATTTTGATTGTACTTCGTGACTGGCTGTGATATTCAAAATAAAAAAAAAAAACAAAAAAATCTCCCAAGCATCTGCGAACACTAAACAGCTTCAGTGTCTACAGTGTTGAATATAATTCAAGAAAATCCCACCCTCACACACTCTGAATATTCCTTCAAAACGAAGCTTCATACTCGTTGCATGTTGCATCCAGCATTCGAACTTCAAGCCCTCTGATGTGTTTGGTGAGTTTGCCTTAAATCTCCGTCTATTTGGCTCAAACCTGATTCAATCCCTTTCCATATAAGGGACGAAGAAGGAAAAAAGGACCACCTCCAAGGCTTCAATGAAAAACCAAAAAAAAAAAAGTATAAAATACTTCGTAGCCTGTTGCTTTTTGTCTGCCTCTCGAAGACAAGCCAGCAGACATCAGCAACCATCAAAGCCAAAAATGTCCTTTCATACGTCATCACTTGGGGGCATATCAACTTGAGTAGACTACATAATATGGAGACGAATAATTCGTTCTTCATGTCTTCATTCCTTTTGGGGATTGTTACACTATCTCGGGGACGTTTTTTGTTTTGGTTTCATTGCTTGCTGCACTTTAAATCCACTTAAAGACTTGTTGAACAAGTTCAAAGCCGTCTTTGACAAATGAAACCTCAAATTAAATTGCCAATGAATTTATAGTACAAGAGTATAAGTCTTATGAAAACCCTGGTGCTGGCAGATAAGTTAGCATCGTGTGAACGTTTTCGAAAACTGGTTTAGTTAGATAGTAGTTTTTTTTTTCGATTTTGTTGCCCCAAGAAACACGATAGATACAAATAGAATCTAGGAATTACTCAGTGGCTTCGATAGATACTAGATACAAAGTCGACTTTGCGGGCATAGATGGAAGTCCATGGCAAATGGCAATCGATGGACAATAATTGTGGGGCGATGGGACGCTGCTGGGTTGGCGGACTAAGGCAATTTTGTGATCGCAATCATAATCACGTTTTACGAGAGAGTAAAAGTGCGCTTAAGTAGATTGAGCACGATAAGTAGACTTTGCCACTTGGAATTTGTTGTTGTTCTTTATGACTACCGATACTGTCTGCTGACAGGATAGGCGGCGCATTCTAATTGCTGTCGAGTCTTTCTATAGTACAAAAGCGCCGGCCGTCACAACTTATTTATTGAGTTTCCATACAGTGAGAATATCAAAACACGATTCATATAATTAGACCCCTCGAAAAGTTGTGGTCGTCGTTTGTTGGTGTTAGAATAAGGATGGAGGAGAAGTCTGTTATTAAAATTGATTGGCAATTTATTGGTAGATGGCAAAGTATTTTAAACTTTTGAACTTATAAAATGAATTGTGGAAGTTTGATCGGAGATTTTAATTAAAGTTTAAATTAATAAGTCCATGGCGTTGATGATGGAGGTTTTTTTTTTGTTTTAAATTGAACAAGCTAAAGCACACCTTCGATGGGGGGTCTGACAAGACAATGTGAACTTAAAAGGTGTTTGAAAAGTCGATGTAGGTCATGGAGTGAGTCGGGTAGTACTTGACTATTACCTAGATGAAGGTAGGAGCTCGTAGGTACTTGCTTGCCATGTGGTATGGAGTTTTGTTGATGCAAGAAATCTTACAAATACTTCGTTCAAATCAGATAAAGTGAAAGTTTTTGATTCCAATTTTGTTTGAAGTTTAGGCATCTCTGTGTAGAAAAAACTGCTGACCATGTAACCATCATATCAGTGATTTGGTGTCACTTAAAATGTCTGTCACTGACTTCTACTTTCGAAGTCAAGACCTTAGGAATAAGATATATTTTGAAGTTGATAATACCTGAAGGACAAACTTTTTTGAATACTCAAAAGTCTAGGAACTTGGAGGAAAAATGTCGAGACTTCGGTGTTGAACAAAGTCAGAAGTTAAGTTAGTCAGTTTGGAGCAAATAAAAATTCGGTAGAGGTACATAGATAGCGTTGGTAAAGGAAGACGGTGTTGGCTGTCTAAACTTGAGGGCATAATCAGGCCTAAGAAAATTAGACTTAGACTTAGGAAATTTGTTCGAATGTATATTCCAAGCAGAAAAGTATTGATTCAAATTGATGCACAACACGCTTACTGTAAGGGAAAATCGGTAGAAACTGCGCTACATACCTTGGTACGCAGCATCGAACACTCCCTAAATCACAAAGAATACACTCTAGTTGCATTCCTAGATATAGAAGGCGCCTTCAACAATGTCGACAGCGCTGCAATAGCGAAAGCAAATATAGGTATGCCTATAGCTACAAGTAAATTTATGCTCCAACGAATTGCTCTGGAACAATCAAACACAAGATGGCTTAACACTACCACTTGTATGGCGACCAAACAAATCTGGCCTAAACTGGATTTGAAACGCTCAAAAAGTCTATTGGCCCTCAGTAGATCTCAGATCAGCTCCGTAATAGGGGTTATAACTGGACACTGTCTCATAGGTAGACACTAGACACGCCGCACGACTCGGTGTACTATCAAACGATTTTTGCAGGAGTTGCTTGGACGAGGAGGAAGAGGAGACAATCTCACACTTTTGTACATGCCTTGCTCTCTCTTACAGATGCAATCTTCATCTAGGAGAATATTTCTATAATGAACCAAGCGATCTCTTAAACACAGACATTAAAAGTCTCCTTCGCTTCATCAGAAGCTCCAAATGGTTTTAACTAGTAGGGAACCTTTTTTTTGTTCCCTATTAGATCGTGGTATCACAATGGACCTCTACTGGTTTAAGCGTGTCAGACGTTTTAATGACAGCCACTTAAACCTAACCTAACCTAACTATAGCCGGACTCTTCTAGGAATTTAGGAGTTATGATTCTATCAACTGACACTATCACTGCATTTCGAAATAGGTTCGATGAAAAATAATACCTTGAGACGATAATATCAGTTGTATTGAAAGTGAAATAAAAGCTATTTAAGATAGTTTTTACAGATTCAAAGCTTGGATAAGACTTTTGTGAAGAAATAAGCTAAAAATATTCTTCAACGATCTATAAATAATTATGAGATACTGAGATTCCAAATGTAAGATTAATTGACAAACCTATCAAACGCTCAAGGGGTGGAGCGGATGATGTATCGACTTTCATGGTACGAGATTAATTGGTAAGGAAGATATTGTTAGCGCTTGGCGATTTCATCCGTGAATTCGTTTCCGATTTTTCTAATTCGTCAGTAACTTTCGGAATGAATGAGTAATTTTCAATCCTTGATTTTCCGTTTACCAGGATTCGTGTATGATGTGGCAGTTTTCTCCATCGTTTGCAATATGTGTTTTCCATTTTTAGTTGAACTCGTTCGACATTCACCGAAGTCGCAATTTTACTGGATTGTCAGTGCATCCGCGGATTATTTAGTGATTTTCCAAATTCGATTTCGATTTTCCAAATCGATCAGTGTTTTGGCAGATACATTCGTGATATGCCGAATTAGTCCTGGATTTACTGAACTCATTCGAGAATTGCCAGAATTATCGAGTTTATGAATTTCGTCATGAATTAGGTGATGAGTTTCTCCGTGATTTGTCAAGTTATTTCCTAATTTCCTTGATTGGTCAATCATTTTCCGAATTTGTCCAACTTACTCGTGATTTACAAACTCATCCAGGCTTTTCCGAATTCGTTCGTGATCTTCCTGATTCGTCAGGGTGATATGCCAGCTACTTTAGCCAATTTCC